>OY728142.1:443437938-444687938 GCA_963277665.1 Viscum album
ATTATAATAATAAATAATTACCCTAAAACGTGTTCTAACCTTATTGGTTGATAAATGTCCGACAATGAGCATCTTTGGGTTGATTTTGGGACCCCATGGTGCCACTTGTAAGTGATAGAGACACTTTATTTTAGTTAAGTTAAAATGAATACAAAAATGACACAAGCATACATCATTTATAAAAATAGTTTTTACCTATGGATATACATGTTGGATTATCGACTATAAATATTCATTATAATGCTAAAACGATTTCCTACATAATGGTATTTTATTTATAATTTTTAGACATAAAATAATTTAATTTATTTTTGACACAATGGTGATGCAGTAATTACCATAATAGTGAAAAATTAAAATAATTGATATTATAAATATCCAAATAAATATAATTTGATACTTTTAATGAATTAAAATAATTTTATAGGATAATATGAAATATTAGGATTGATTTAATTAACTTTTTTTGAAGTAATCATTCTGTTATGATTTATACAAAAAATCAATTATTGAATAGTGTCAAAATTGACACAAAAGAGTTTTTAAAACAAATATTATATTATTAATTGATATTAAATTACTAAAAATATAAGGACCGTCCAAGAGTCTTATATCATGATATTTATATCATTAATGGACCACTTGGGGGTCTCTTGGATGTATATAGTAAGTTTATTAACCATATAATATAAACATACAAAGAGACATTGTAAAAGTGAAACTAATTAACTAAGAGTTAATACATAAAGATAGGGTTAATATAATAACCCAAAACTATCTAAATTATATTGGTTTAGTAGTTTTCAACCCATACCCACCTTAACCTTTAAATAATATACTTTGGAGCCACTAGAAACCGAATAGGAATTTATTATAAAATAATATTTCTAGCTTTTCCAAAGGTGCCCCTCACCCCTCTTATAAAAGGGCACTCCTCCTTCTCATTACTTCACACCTTCAAAGCCTTTTGGTTTGGCCAAACTCTTCCCAAATACTCTTAATACTTCCCTCCCTTCATACTAGAGGCCTTCCATTAGTCAGAAAGCCTCCCCAAGGATCCCTTTTGATCAAATCAAAAAGAAGAACTCGAAGAAGAGGTAATGATTTCACCACCCTTTTTCAAGTTCTTTTATTCTTTCACTTCTTCTTTATTTGTTATTACCATTCTAAAATAATGAATCCAGTATGTCCTATATACTTAAATATTATTATAAATATGGTACAACCATATTCAGTATTCTATCCATCCTTTGAATGACATGTCACCATACATGCGTACGTACGGCTTACCGTCTCCACGTCGTGGTGTAATTGTTATTCAATATATTATTATTTGGATGGGTATAATAATGATTTGTAATTCATGTAAATAATAAATATAACATGATAATGATTCTGTATATATGATATACCATCCAATTATATACTATTTTAATATCAAAAGAATGATATTTTCGCTTGTGTATACGTACGGATTACCGTCTCCAAGACGCGATGAGATTCATTTCCAAGTTCACCATTCATCGACGATTATAAAAATATATTATACTAATAAGTATCTAATATATGACATAATAATGATACTAGATATATATATGTATATAAAAGGATTTATGTACTTACATATATCTTATTCACCTACTTCCGTTCAATACTATATGAAAACAGAAACAGCGTTTATGCGTACGTACGGAATACCGTCTCCATAAAAGGTGTTTTCCATTTCATATATATGTCTATTATAAATATTTATATTCTAAATATATATGATATATTTATCATGTTTTATATATTGTAAGTATTTAAATCATGATCTAATTGATACAACCAAGAGTGACAAGTTAAAACACGTACGATAAGGAAAGTGATTATTACCCGAAATGTTAACTTAACATGGAAATTATTATTAAATAGGTAATATAAAGTCATAAATGAATCATGTATGATATCATAAATATTAATATGGTTCTGGTATAATTTTATATCATACTACGATCTTTTTACAGGAGGTTAAACGTACCCTCGACTAAAGGAAAGTGCAAGGTAAGGGGTTTTCATCTCACTCCTTATTCCCGTGAGATTCATGCCATATTACCACAATTACCTTTTGTGTGGTGTATGTACTTCCCATAATTATATTCTTTGTTTAATACACATTAATTTATGTGTATTTACATATTCATTGTATGATACCTCTTTCATGGGTTATATGTTTCGTAAGTTACCAAATTGGTAAGGGTTATTTCACAATCTCTTCATTATCCGAGGTTGTATATAGGTAATAATCTACTGGGATATCTTTATCATCCACATCCATGTTTCTTAAAAATTTATTTCAAAACATTTTTATTATTTACAAGAATATGGGTTAAAGACCTTTATACCCTTTTTTGACTTTTTATAAGAGGTTTATAAAGGAATCTTTCCGTCGTTTTCCAAACAAGGTCCTTTTTAACCATTTTGACAAAATTAAGGTAAGAATGTCTTTTTTTAACATATATGGAGGGTGCTGTTATTCTCCTCCATTATTGAACATTTTAATATTACTTCACAATCTAATAAATATATTTTAAAAATAAAGGTTTTCTCTATAACTATGCGACTTTTAAATTATTTCAAAAAAGGAGATATTTCTCTCAAATAGTATTGATTTCATCTATGTCAACATCCTTTGATAAATTTTAAACTTGTTTAAAGTTGATTTATTATGATACAAATCATCCATATTTTATTTAAGGTTTCATGATATTTTTGACTATGGATGAGTTATTTTTATGCCATTAATGGTTTATGATTAAAGTTGTGACATTTTGTATGTTAGTTTTAATACGAATGTTTATGTTATATTTCATCCTCTTCTTAAGATGAATGTGCTGGACTAGTATGTTCCGGGTTGGGGATAGGTAAAATTAAGCTCTCAGGGTTGGTGTCCGGTTATTAGAGGCACTCCGGGTTGGTGTTCGGTTATTAGAGGCACTCCGGGTTGGTGTTCGATTATTAGAGGCACTCGGGGATGGAGTCCGATTACAGAGGCTCTCCGAGTTGGGTTGTGGCTATAGTTATCCCTTAGGTCTTGGAATGAGGCCTTAACACAAAAATTAAAGTTGGAATCATGCATTCAATCATTATGAAAGTGGTTAGTGATATTGCATTTGATTATTCGATTAGTAGAATATCCATGTGAATAAGTAAATGGCATTATTTCATTTTATTTCTACCATATTATGCTGATGTTCAAGTTTAAAAGGATTTTTTTTTGTTTTATACATTGCCTAAAATGTTTATTCTTATTTTTTAAAGTTTCTGCGGTATTTCTTACCCTTACTGAGCATTTGAGATCACCCGTTTCTATGTTTTATTTCTCCCAGGATTCCAAGAAGTGTATTGTGATTGATATGCAGTGTTAAGAAAAGGGAATAATGGCATTCATAAAGGATTATTTTTGTTGTTTTGTATGTTATGAAGTGTAATGTAACATTCATGTATGTAATCTATTTTACAAGACTGCTAAACTGATCGGTTCTTTGGGACTTGATTCCTTGTAATCATGACAATGTATTAAAATAATGCACCGACTCTGGGTAACTGGGGTCGGGGCGTTACAGTTGGTATCAGAGGAAGTTTAGCAATAACCTTGGAAACTAGATTTAGATAAACTCTTATTAGAGCACATATCCCTAAGATAGACTCTGATGATTAGTATAGAAGAACTTCCTAGAATTTTGGTATTGTAGAGAATTTTTGAGTTTTCCGAGAAATACATCCCTGTCTGGATACAAGCAGGTAGAGGCGGCTCTGGCACAGATGTACCTAGGGGTAAAACCCAAAAACACCTCTTTGAGCTAGACTCGAATTGGAACTGGTGCATGACAATGGGCCTTGCCGCACTCTTGGTTACGACACTCCCGGGGGATATGCTTAGGATAATTCTCATTTTATTTACAAACCATTATGAAGGGATCACGAGTATATACTTACTCAAAGAAAACATTTTTTTTATGATTATGGATTATATACATAAACTGTTCAATTTGCGTTAGGAATTATTTATTGCAATTCATAAACTGACCTAGTTTATGCTATTGTATAGAAATGGTGCCCAGTAGAAGGAATGTGAACTCCAGTAATACTTATGATCCAAAGAGTAAGAAGGATCGTATCTTTCATGGTATTAAGACATCATTTAGAAGGGAAATAGTCTCCCACGTATTATCATCATATAAATAAATAGTATCACGTGTGGATAAGATAACTATAGAGTTTAATGAGTCCTATGGCTTTGAAGGGATGCAAGAGAAGAAAAGGATGGAAGAGAGAATGATGGATAAAGGGAAGAGGGAAAATAAGAATTTCCCCATATGTGATAACTATGGGAAGAAACACCCTGTAACTTGCCTGAAAGGAATTGGAGTTTGTTATAAGTGTGGAGGAAAAGGGCACAAATTACGTGACTGCAAGGGTAAGAAAATGGTTTCAAATGTACAATGCTTCATTTGCAAGGAGTTTGGACACTACGCTGACCTATCATCAGACTATGCCACAAATGATGCTATTGGATAATAATCAAGTTATGATACTACCAAAGATGAAGAGGAATGATTAGAGTTCTTATGTTGATTATGTAATTTGAGTGTTGTATCAACAATGTACTTGTTATAATAATTTAGGAGTATATCAGGATTGTACTGCAGTACTATTTAATTAAGGACTTGAGATTGTGTGGAACAAAGAAAAGTGACTCAATAGCAGGATAATTTTTTTGGAAAATATATGGTTGAGAGAATGATAAACCATAATATAGTTCTGATACCGAGGTAGTGATTTTAGAATAATACATGATTGATTTGGATAAATTATATTGGATATTATTGAATACCTTGAAACTGATTAATGATTTTTATATTCCATCATTGTTGAGGTTTACAACATTTTTGTATTGAAGGAGTATATCCATTATTATTTAAGGAATAAGGGATCATGAATGTAAACAATAAGGTTTAATGGTAATTCAGGCTGTTGCATTGTTTTAAGAGAATACATGATGAAGGTGATCACATGTTATTACGTGCCAAAAAGGATCTTCATTGTGTTTACCTTCCTTATAAATTTTGGACTGAAGTATTTTGGATAGTTCTAGTTTGGATTATTTTGGATTTCCATAAAAGGACAACTGGGAGGTTGGGCGACAACCCGTCGTGTCCGGCAAGGCCGTGAGACTTGAACCCACAACCGAAGGGCAATAAGGGTGTATCACCTACCACTGGCCCATGTAATGTCTGGGATTAAATAATGTATGTTTTTAAAAGATCTGGTAGATGAATTATAAATTCTTTTTTTAACCCTATACGAATATGATAAATAGAATATTTTTTTACGTTCTATTATCTTTTAGAGTGAAAGATGAGTTTGTGGTAGAAATTGGTTAAAGGATGGAACTCTACTTGTTAGGAATATATTTTTCTTCTTATCTTATTCTATGAAAAAAATAATTCTTATACTTTATTTAAGGAATCCTAAAACCAAAAATGTGTTATCCTAAACCCCTATGTTTTGTTGAACCAATGGTATTTCAAATCATCATAGATTGATGAATTTAAGGACCTCAATTTTATATTTGTTTGTGATTGATGACCTCATTCACTACCTATAAATATTTACGTTTTCCCTCCAATTATATGTCTCTAATTTCCACCAATGTTCTCCTAATCGAGATCATAATTTGGTGGTGACCCTTTCATTTCTCTTTGCTCATATTAAGACTAAATTTTAGTAACCCAATTTCAGATGTGGGTTTTCCCACAAAGATATTTACAATTTTAAACCTTTTATTTTCGAAGAACAATTTCAAATTGCAAGGACAAAATTTATTCAAGGAGGGGAGAATGTAACACCCCAAGATTTCATAGTGTGTTATTTCTTCAAAATAATTCAATAAATTGCACTACACGCAACACCGAGTTCAAGCGCCCCATGACATACCAAACAAGACGTTCAAAAGAGGTTATAAATAGTATTAACTAAATTTTAAACTTTATATAATCCTTATAATTTTAGAATCCATATTATGAGTTTTTTAGACATAATGTAAGAACAAATTTCTTTTTTCAGATAAAAGAAGTATTTTTCAAAAATGCACTTTTACCAACTTTAATAGTGAAACCTTTTTAAATCCAATATTTTAAACTTTTATATATTCAATTTGACTAAATAAATTTATTCTTTAGAATGGGTAAATAAAAAAAATTACAATGTAACAACCCAAGATTCCACGGTACACTTATCTTTGAAAAATACAGTAGTGTGTGTTGTACGCAACTTCGAGTTCTAACACACGCTACAACCAATCAAACTAGCCGTTATGAATAGTAATACCTACTTTTTAAAATTTTAGAAATTTTATCTCTCAAAATGGACTTTATTTTTGGATTTGGAGTATCGAATTTTTCCTAAGGTGAAATTTTGGTACTTTTCGGATAACTTTAATATTTTGATGAATAGTGAAAATTACAATATTTTAATTAAAAACAACTTTTTTAATCAAAATACTAAATAGTGATAAATTATGAATTTGATTGGTTTTAAAGTATATTTAGAATATATGTTTACCATTTAATACAATGTTGGTCATTGGAAATAATTTCACAATTAAACCGAACATAAACAAGTATCAATCTTTTGATAATTATTATATCTTAAAAACACGCTTTTTATTCTGACAGCGAGAATTAATTTTAAATTAATTTCTACCACTTCTGTGTATTGAATTTGGAAAAATGGATTCCATATTTGGAATCAGGATGTTCAAATTTTGTAAATAGGTAACTTTTATTTTTATACATTTTGAATAATTACTTCGGTAAATATTTTATTTACCATGGTTAAAGGGTAAATCCGGTAAATAAGGGTTAAAAAATAATATTATAATAATAAAAAATTATCCTAAAACGTTTTCTAACCTTATTGGTTGATACATGTCCGACAATGGGAATCTTTGGATCGAATTTGGGACCCCATGGTGTTACTTGTAAGTGATAGGGACACTTTATTTTAATTAAGTTAAAATGAATACAAAAATGACACAAGCATATATCTTTTAGAAAACATTTTTTTACATAGGGTTATATATGTTGGATTATCGACTATAAAAATTAATTAGAAATATAAAAATATATCTACATAATGGTATTTTATTTATTATTTTTAGACATTAAATAATTTAATTTATTTATGACACAATGGTGATGCAGTAATTACCATATTAGTAAAAAAATAAAATAATTGATATTATAAATACCCAAATAAATATAATTTGAGACTTTTAATAAATTACACTAATTTTATTGGATAATATGACATATTAGGATTGATTTAATTAACTTTTTTTTGAAGTAATCATTCTGTTATGATTTTTACAAAAAAATCAATTATTGAATTGTGTCAAAATTGTCATAAAAGAGTTTTTAAAACAAATATTATATTATTAATTGATATTAAATTCATAAAAATCTAAGGTTATGCCAAAAGACTTATATAATTATAGGTATATCATTAATGGACCACTTGGGGGTCTCTTGGATGTATATAGTAAGTTTATTAACCATATAATATAAAAATACAAAGAGACATTGTAAAAGTGAAACTAATTAACTAAGAGTCAATACATAAAGATAAGGTTAATATAATAACCCAAACCTGTCTAAGTTCTATTGGTTTAGTGGTTTCCGACCCATCCCCACCTTAACTTTAAATAATCTACTTTTGAGCCATTAGAAACTGAATATGAATTTATTATAAAATAATATTTCTAGCTTTTCCAAAGGTCCCCCTCACCCCTCTTATAAAAGGGCACTCCTCGTTCTCATTACTTCACACCTTCAAAGTCTTTTGGTTCGGCCAAACACTACCCAAATAATCTCTCAACTTCCCTCACTTTATCCTAGAGGCCTTACTTTAGTCATAAATCCATCCTAAGGATCCTTTTGATCAAATCAAAAGGAAGAAACCGAAGAAGAGGTAATGATTTCACCACCCTTTTTCAAGTTCTTTTCTTCTTTAACTTCTTCTTTTTTTGTTGTTACCATTCTAAAATAATGAATCCAGTATATCCTATATACATTAATATTATTATAAATATGGTACAACCATATTCAGTATTCTATCCATCCTTTTAATGACATGTCACCATACGTGCGTACGTACGACTTACCGTTTCCACGTCGTGGTGTAATTGTTATTCAATATATTATTATTTGGATGGGTATAATAATGATTTGTAATTCATGTTAATAATAAATATAACATGATAATGATTCTGTATATATGATATACCATCCAGTTATATACTATTTTAATATCAAAAGAATTATATTTTCGCTCGTGCGTACGTACGGATTACCGTCTCCACGACGCGATGAGATTCATTTCCAAGTTCACCATTCATCGACGATTATAAAAATATATATTACTAATAAGTATGTAATATATGACATAATTATGCTACTGGATATATATATATATATATAAGGATTTATGTAATTACATATATCTTATTCACCTACTTCCGTTCAATACTATATGAAAACAGAAACAGTGTTTATGCGTACATACGAACTAACATCTCCATAAACAGTGTTTTCCATTTCATATATATGTCAATTATACATATTTATATTCTAAATATATATGATATATTTATCATGTTTTATATTCTAGAAGTATTTAAATCATGATCTAGGTGATACAACTAAGAGTGACAAGTTAAAACACGTACGATAAAGAAAGTAATTATTACCCGAAATGTTAACTTAACATGGAAATTATTATTAAATGGGTAATATAAAGTCATAAATGAAATATGTATGATATCATAAATATTAATATGGTTCTGTTATAATTTAATAACATACTACGATCTTTGTACAGGAGGTTAAACGTACCCTCGACTAAAGGAAAGTGCAAGGTAAGGGGTTTTCATCTCACTCCTTATTCCCATGAGATTCATGCCATATTGCCACCATTACCTTTTGTGTGGTTTATGTACTGCCCATAATTATATTCTTTGTGTAATACACTTTAATTTATGTGTATTTACATATTAATTGTATGATTCCTCTTTCATGGGTTTTCTGTTTCGTAAGTTACCAAATTGGTAAGGGTTATTTCACAATCTCTTCATTATCCGAGGTTGTATATACATAATAAACTATTGGGATCTCCTTTTCATCCACATCCATGTTTCTTAAAAATGAATTTCAAAACATTTTTACTATTTACAAGAATATGGGTTATAGAAATTTATACCCTTGTTTTACTTTTTATAAGAGGTTTTTAAAGGAATCTTTCCGTCATTTTCCAAACAAGGTCCTTTTTAACCTTTTTGACAAAATTTAGGTAAGAATGTCTTTTTTTAACTTATACAGCGGGTGTGGTTATTCTCTGCTGTTATTACACCTTTCATCTTCTTTCACAAGCTTATAATGATATTTTCAAATTAAAGGTTTTATCTATAATTATGCGGCTTTTAAATGATTTCAAAAAAAGATATATTTCTCTTAAATAGTATTGATTTCATTCATGTGAACATAATTTGATAAATTTTAAACTTGTTTCACGTTGATTTATTATGATACAAATCATCCATATTTTATTTAAGGTTTTGTGATATTTTTGACTATGGATGAGTTATTTTTATGCCATTAATGGTTTATGATTAAAGTTCTGACATTTTTTATGTTAGTTTTAATACGAATGTTTATGTTATATTTCATCCTCTTAATAAGATGAATGTGTTGGACTAGTATGTTCCGGGTTGGGGACCAGTAAAAGTAAGCCCTCCGGGTTGGTGTCCGGTTTTTAGAGGCACTCCGGGTTGGTGTCCGGTTATTAGAGGCACTCCGGGTTGGTGTACGGTTATTAGAGGCACTCCGGGATAGAGTCCGGTTAAAGAGGCTCTCTGGGTTGGGTTCCGTTTACAGTTATCCCTTAGGTCATGGAACGAGGCCTTGACACAGAAATTAAAGTTCGGAATCATGCATTCCATCATTATGAAAGTGGTTAGTGATATTTCATTTGATTATTCGATTAGTAGAATATCCATGTGAATAAGTAAATGACATTATTTCATTTTATTTCTGCCATTTTATGCTGAAGTTCAAGTTTAAAAGGCTTTTGTTTTAGTTTTATACATTGCCTTAAATGTTTATGCTTATTTTTGAAAGATTCCACTATATTGGTTACCCTTACTGAGCATTTGATCTCACCCCTATCTATGTTTTATTTTTCCCAGGATTCCAAGAAGTGTATTGTGATTGGTATGCAGGGTTAAGGAAAGGGAATAATGGCATTCATAAAGGATTATTTTTGTTGTTTTGTATGTTATGAAGTGTAATGTAACATTCATGTATGTAATCTATTTTCCAAGATTGCCAAACTGATCGGTTCTTCGGGACTTGATTCCTTGTAATCATGCCAATGTATTAAAATAATGCACCGACTCTGGGTAAATGGGGTCAGGGCTTTACAATAGAAGGCTGTGTTCAAGGAAAGCTATGTCCTGAAAGCCTCTGGAAACCCCTTCTATAGCTGGGAAGTGAAACGAGCATCTAGGTTTGAGACAATCGTCGATAGAACACCATTAAGACATAAGATCTCTCGTACGTAGAGGCATCCCAGGATTTCTACTGAACCCTTCTCTCTGATCGATAGGAAGTGGGCTGACTTGGTGAGTTGGTTGACAATCATCTAGATAGAGTCGTGTCCTTTGGATGTACAAGGATATACCATCACTAAATCCATGGATATCCCATCCCACTTCCACTCTGAGATCTATAATGGATGAACCATGTCTTCTGGATCCTGGTGCCCTTCCTTCACATGCTGATAAGTGAGGCATCATGAGACAAACTTTTCTACTGCCTTCTTTATTCTTGGCCACCAGTTCTGTTGACGGAGGTCCTGATACATCTTCACTACTCCTGGATGTACCGCTAATGTAGATGTGTGGAAATCCCTAAACACTTCCTCAGGAAGTGCAACTAATACCATGGTCTGTCCTCTAAAGAGAATGACGTGCTCTCCACCTTCAGAAAATCCATCAGGTGCCTTCCCTGTAGAGATCTGATCACGTCGTGTCTCATGGTCAACATTCCCACACTGTGCCTCTCTAACTCGCTAAATAAGTGGGGGAGTGACTGTGAGAGACTGCAAAAAGGCTGCTCCATCTCTATCTAAAAAGGATATATGCAATAAAGCTAGCTGCTCTGTCTCCTATCCTAGCAGCTGAGTGCCTGATATCATGTTGAGGGCACCTGCTACAACGTTCCCCTTCCCGAGAGTATAGATTATCTCTAAGTCATAGTCATGGACAAACTCAAGCCATCGTCGCTGTCTCAAGTTCAGGTCCTTCTAAAAGAAGATGTACCCGAGACTCTGGTGGTCAGAGTAGACTGTAAAACGTTCACCCATAAGATAGTGTCACCAGATATTCAAGGCAAAGACCAATGCTGCTAGCTCCAGGTCATGGGTAGCATAGTTCTACTCATGCTATCTCAGCTGAAGAGAAACATAAGCTATCACTACTCACTCCTACATCAGGAGACACCCAAGTCTGGTCCCTGATGCATCGTAATAAACTACGTACCCAATGCCCTCCTCCGGTAGCCTCAAGATGGGAACACTATTCAACCTATGCCTCATCTCTTAAAAGATCAACTGTCATCTTTCTGACCATACGAATGGTTTAAACTTCTTTTTCAATGCTGAAAGAAGTGCTACAACTCTATAGAAATCTGTCACAAATCTCTAATAGTACCCAGCTAGTCCCAGATAACTCCGTACCTCCTTCACACTTCTGGGTGTCTCCCAAGCAATTACTGCCTCGATCTTCGCTAGATCTAATACAACTCTATCCTCCGAGATGTTGTGTCCCAAGAAGTGAAGCTCCGGAATCTAAAACTTGTACTTATAGAGCTTACCATAAAGCTGGTGCTCTTGGAGTTTTTCTTGTACTACCAGAAAATGGTAGGCATGATCCTCCTCAGTAGTCGAGTAGATCAGTATGTCGTTGATGAATACTATGAAAAATCGATCGAGGTAAGGCTAGAAGATCCTATTCATGAGACTCATGAAGACTGCTGGAGTGTTGGTTATGCCGAAGGGCATAACCAAGAACTCGTATTGGCCATACCGACACCTAAAGTCTATCATCTGCACATCCTCGTCTCGAACTCTGAGCTCGTGATAGCCTAACCTGAGGTCTATCTTCGAGAATCATCATGCTCCCTTGAGATGATCAAATAGTTCTTCAATCCTCAAGAGAGGGTACTTGTTCGTCACGGTCACCTGATTCAGGCGACGGTAGTCAAGACATCGTCGCAAGCTCCCGTCCTCCTTCTTGGTGAAAAAAATCAGAGATGCCCAGGGTGAAACACTAGGTTGGATAAATCCCTTCCCCTGAAAGTCCTCCAGCTGTACCTTCAGCTCATGAAGCTCGGTGGGAGCCATCCTATATGCTGGACTAGATATCGGTGCCGTCCCGGGGTACAGGTCAATATATAAGTCTACCACTATGTGAGGAGGTAGTCCTGTAACGTCTTCAGCGAAAACAACCACGTACTGATCCACCACAACATGAAAACTCAGACTCCGCACATCAACTGCTTCGATGATGAGACTAGCCAACAGATGTGTGATCGACTTCCCCCTCCTCTGTGTATGTCCATCCTGCACTATTAAGGCTATATTTTTGCTAGTGAAGCTGAACCTGGTCCCATCCTTGAGGATACACTACACTTCGCACCTAACACAGTCAATTTGAGCATGAACTGTGGATAACCATTCCGTACCCAGGATGACGTCGTAAGGCCTCGATGCTGGAATGAGGAGATCCCAGCCAAATCTCTCACCATCTAGAGTAAGCTCCCACTACCAACACCAGTGCTTAATCATCGAGTCTGTTCCCATAGGAGTCTCTATCCGTAAGGATCGAGCCAATGGCTTTGTTGGAATGTCCGAGCTCCGAATGAGTGAAGTGGAAATAAAATAATGATTTTCACCTGTATCTATAAGTACTGTATCAACGGTTGGGTAGAAACAGATAGTACCTCGAATCATCTCAGGTGCGCCGTGGTTATAGGCCTCGACAGCCTGGAGATGAGCCTGCCTCTGTCTGGAAGCTCCCTGTGGTCGGGGTGGACCTCTTGGTGGTGGTGGTGGTAGAGCCTCGAAACGTCGTCCACCACCCACCGCTCGACAAGATCCTCTTCCACGCCCTCCTTCTCCTAGTGGACCACCATGGTTGAACCTCTGGATCTTTTTAAGAGGTCCTTATACTATCTGCTAGTCATCTACATGGTGGTTCGGGCAGTCACGAGCCATGTGGCCTTTCCCGCCGCATGCATAACACTGCCAGATCCTCATATAGATGGCTCTATCTCGTGTACCCCACACAACTGAACCTGTATCCTGGGGTCGCCCACCTGATGGCCTGACCCTCTTGGACCTCCATGACATCTGTCTACTGTCGGCTGCAGAAGACTTCACTACATGTTTCCCTGTGGTAGGTATCGCTACTAATGACTGGTCAGCGAGAAAACTCTCCACTAGAAGGGATCACTCTAGTACCCCTTCCTACGTTGGGATGTTGAGGGGAATTATCGAAGCCCTGATCTCATTTTTGAGTCCCTGATCGATGGTACGGGCCCTGAAGAATGGGTCCCGCACCATATCTGTGTAGTACCACAAGAGGTCGGTAAACCTCACTGAGTAATGAGCTACTGTCATGTTGCCCTCCTGCAGATGAAGTAACTCTTGAATGCGCACCACAAGAAGGGTGGCTAGAACAAAATCGGTGCAAAAGAGACTCTTGAAGTCTATCTAGAGTAATGATGCCTCGTCATGCACCTTGAGCTTCAGGCTCTACCATCTGCCTGCTTCTGTATGTAAGAGACTCGCGGCAAGGATAACCATGAGGCCGGCTGGTGTCACTATCAATCTGAAAACACTGACGACAGCCTCTTACTAATCCTCAGCTTCCTGTGGGTCCATCTCTCCTCGGAACCTGGGTAGCCTCTGGTGCTGGAACTCATGCAACACACTTAGACAACCTGCACTCTCTGCTACTGGAGCTGGTGGTATCGGTGGCCCAGCATGTAGTGGTACCATTGGTACCTGCACCATGATGGGGCCCTCCATTGAGGCCTCGTCGCTCGGTGGGCTACCATATCAGTGGTTTCGTGCACTGAGTCAGAGATCAGAAGTCAGAGTCTTAGTGTATGGATACGCCGGCTTCCGAACCGACATCAGTTTCCCTAAACTGAAAACCACACCCAAAAAACATAACACTATTACCGTTAAAAGAATCAGAGTCCAGGTTTTGCGGTAGAACTGACTCCTCTGATACCAATTTGTCATGACCCCTCCTCGGGGTCCGTGTTGTGACTACTCTAAGCCCACCTTCCATAGGCTAGGGGCTGACGAATAGAACCAAAGGCGTAATACCGATAAAAAGGGAAGGAATTTCCCTTAAACCTGTAACACACACTATCTGAACACAAGCTATAGAAGCAACATGTACAAAAATAGAAATGAAGAGTGTGATGAAAGTAAGTGATCCATTATACAAACCCAATTGAACAACAAGTACAAGTAAAAAAAGAAAATAGCTCCAGGATCGTCCACCGGGGAATCTGACCTGAAGGGTAGGTACAAAACTTGAACAACTCATCCCTGCGGTACGTCCTGTCTAGTCCAGCTCTGAGTAGCCTCCTGTCTGTCACCCTCAGCCTCGATCACTGCTGACCATCATCTGCACAGAATAAAACAAGGTGCGGGTGATGCCCGTGAAGGGGTGAGTATAACAATAATTAGTGGGGGACCCCGAGACCGCCGAAGGTCTCCTATAATCTAAAATGGATAAAAAAAATAGAAAGATACAATCACAAAGTATCAACCAACCCTACTTAGGTATATACCCATACATATACCAAAGTTATCAATCACAGTCCGGCTCCAACTCATGAGCCCAAGGACAAACCATTCCAAAAAGGAAGTAAAGTCAATCGCCATTATGGTAATGGTTGAAATACATGACTCTACTCACACACGTATACATCTGTTGTAGAGTTATATAGATGATCAGATGTAGTCATTGATCCATCTAAGCTGTCAGAGCCACACAGGATACATGACTAGATAAGCTGTCATACCTACACAGGATACAGGACCAGCTATTCTGTCAAAACCACATAGGATAGAGGAACAGAAGTCAGAACTCTCAGACCCACGGTGGATCCTGGTACAGTAGTCATCGATGTCGATCCCACAGAGGATTCCGGTAAAGTATCGTCACAGCTATCCCTAGGGTTCCCGCACACAGCATGCTCGATTCTGGGAGGATCCGCTCCTCTATGAAAGTGTCGACACATCAACTACCACCAAGTCCCATGAATAAGTTTCTCAGAGATCCACCATGTCATAGGGTGAAATCCAAGCAACATGTGTCCAAGACACAGACACGAGATGAGCAAGCCATTTTACAAAAAACTACCCAGCATGTTGGTATGGTTACATGTCGTGTCTTCAGACCTTTGGTACTGCCTGTGTACCACGACCCATGTCGAAGGGCTGTTTGTGTAGAAAAGTAAGTTCATGGTGTGTGGTATTGTTACAGACCATGTCCACGCATATGGGGTCGGCTCTGTGTAGGCTGTCCATGTGTCTGTACACGACCTCATCCCTTGTTTGCCAACCCGTGTAACTGGGACACGGGCTAGCCCATGCCACTGGCCATGTCTGGCCGTGTGGTGGATTACATGCCCGTGTACTCCACCCCGTGTTCGTGTATCCCTGGAATACATGCCAAGTCCCATGAAGTTGGTTCTGCCTTTCTGTGAAGAGAATACATGCCGTGCCTCTTGGTCGTGTATTGCTGCTCGTGTCCATGTATTTACTTGAATAAATGACATGTATCGTGAAGTATCCTCTACCATTCTATTTGGAGAGTACACATTGCGTGACTAGGGTCACATTCCATTTGTTACTTTTCTATCATCCGAAACTGAATCCACATACCGCTTGTACTACACAGCGTGTTCGTCTGAATTACACGCCGTGTATTCTGGAATTTTCCAGAAAAAATGCCTCCATCTACCGTGCCTCCCGTGAAGTCCATTATTCATTCTAACGGTACGTTCATCACAAAACATCGGACACTAGGTCTCCCCGATGTCCTGTAATCGTCTCTGGTAATTTCGGGCCACCGATCGACTCCAAAAACACGATTTGATTCACCCACTCGATGAACGGTCGAGGGATGGTCCATCCCTTTCTGGTTTGATCTGTCCCCCTCTATCGTCATCACCCATCCTCTAGGTCGTCATGATGTTGGGTCTTCAATTTGGGATCCTTGTGTCACACAACAAAATCACAATGATCAGTTGTTTTTCACCCATGAAGACCACGAAGAACACACCAAACATTTACAAAAATAGTGGAGGAATCGGGCCGTGTTCATTTGGCCCAGTCCGTCCACGTTAGTTTGGTTGTAATCAGGTCAAGAGTAACAAACATGGAAGGAAGAATCAGCATCGCTCAAATAAAAACACACGCCTACCTTGTAATCGGTGATCGCTTGTCAAAGTCGCGGGAAGGCAGCGTCGTTCCGTTGACGTCGGGGAGCGTCCGAGGGAGAAGCATTGTCGGCGTCCTTCACGGGTAGCTCCTTCTCTTTTAGCTTAGCCGAAGATCGAGGACATTGTTTGTCTTTCTTTGGAGATGAGGAGTGTTAATTTTTGGGAGGATTTCATTCTTCCAAGAGTTCTCCCAAGCTCTCCACCAAATAAAAACACCAACCCAACCCCCAAAATTAAATAATATCCCACTATTATTTTATTATTTCCATGCCACCAAATAAAATTCAAAAGAACTAAAATCACTTTAACTTAATTAATTGGAATTAATTAATTCTTAGGTGTTCTAGCACCATAATTGTATGTCCAAGTGTTTTCCTTATTTATGGGGAGCTCAAGGGGTTTATAGGGGGGTTAGAGAGTTTGGGTGTGTCCAACGTAAAACATCCACCCAAGGGAGGTTATGTGTGGGTGGGCCCACCACTAACCTCTTCTTGGAGGTTTTTACCACCAATTCAGAAAAAAATATGTTACACATATTTTTATTTAATTTAATTAAAAAACCCCTAAATAAACATCTGCTCTTGATAAAACGCAACTACGGTAAAGTTCTCGTTAAGCGAATATCAGTGCTGTGAGATCAATCGTGTCCTAAGATTTCAATTCCGAGAACTGGTTCAAAAGATATAAAATCCCACACGTATGTTTACTGAACGTACCCAAAATAAATGTCATAAATTGATTCCGGGCACACCGGTCCTCGGAATCAGGCTTCGTCAGAATCTACAGACTCATAAAATTCCCACGTATTTAAAAAAAAATTCCACGGGAATTTCGGGTCTTCACATTCCATTCCAAAAAATATGATGATAAAAGGATGATACATTAAACAGGTATGATCTCTAAAAGTACACATGCCATTCCAAATGACAATATATTATTTCATAGGGGCCATGAATCACTTAAATTCATACCCAACATGTGTTGTGTCTTGATATAAGAAAGTTAAATCAATTCCTTAAAATTTTTATTGGTACATTCTAATAAATCCAAGGTTTAGGAACCAATATGGAAGTGATGATGGTACAAAGAAATTAATGTGGCATAAAGACACAACAAATCAATATGGGAAACATCATCACTAAGAAGACTCTACTCAGTGGCAACAAAATTGATCATGAGTATCTCAAATTTGGAAAAAGTAAATAAACACTCATCTTGTGCTATCTATAAATTGAATTTATCTATCTGGTGTAAAAATTATCACTTACAATACATGGAAAATTATATTGGCTAATTATAACCTTCCACTATTTTTATGCATGTAGCGAAAATATGTCATGCTGAATTTTCTTATGTTAGGACGAAAACAACTAGGTGATGATATTTATGTTTATTTGGATCCATTGATCTAGGATATGAAATTAATGCGGGATTCACGTGTTATGATGTATAATGATTATAGAAATTAAGATTTTACATTTAGGTCCATTTTGTACCGGATGACAAATGACATTCTTACTTATGGAAATTTTACAGTATATAGAATTAAACGAACTCAAGGGTATCCCATTTTTGAAGAACATAGACACTCATTTAGATTAAAATATTTCTCAAAGGATGTGTTTCTATTATATCACATATTTCTACCCAAATAAAATAAATAATGATCTTGTATGACATAATTATATGGGAATTCAAAAGAAGGTAATACACCATATCAACTAATAAGTGATCAAATATTAGAAAATATAAAGGATATGATCCTCGATTTTAGTAAACCTTCGTAATATAATTTTATGAAAACCAATTTAGAAAAAGATATCAGGTTTTTAAAACTAACATACTAGAATTTTTTGTAAGTCATAATTTTATTGATATCATGCATGTATAAAATAATTTTAGTGATAGTGTTATTGAGAAATTGAAAAATTCATTTAAAAATGAAGGATGACATTAAAGAGGGGATGTAAAATATTAGAAAGTTAATACTAGAAGATTTTGTGATAGTGAAGTGTGAATGTTGGAATTTTCTTCCTCCAACTACTTACACTCATTCTAGGAAAGAGAGACGCTAGTTTTTCAACTTCTTAAATGATGTAAAGGTCATAAAGGGGTATTCATCAAATATCAAGAATATTGTGTAAATGATTAATTTAATGTTAAATGGGACTGAAATAACATGAATATCATTTTTATTCAATATCTTATTTCAATATATTTATGTTTAATTTTTCTTGAAAATCACATTCATACATTAAGAAATATTTTTTTCCTTTTCAAATCTATATATATAAAAGTTATGAAATTTCAAACTATGGAAAATAAAATTTCTATTATATCATGTGAATTAAAGATATTCTTTCCATATTAATTCATTGATATGATGGTTTACATTACATTTCACATTGTTAGAGAGACTAGGTTGCATGGTACTCTTTATTAGAGATGGATGTACCCCCATTGAATGATACATGATTTGTGACAACCAATGACATTACAATATTTTAATTTTAAATTTTTTTTTTCATCAATTTATTTATACAATTTTTTTAATCTTATGTTACACACATGATAATTTTTCGGTTTATCTACAGTGAACATTGAGGTTAGATTATGGTACATCCATGAATGACTTGCCTCGATGGCATTCATAGCATACAAGATTGAGTTTTACTGAACAATAATGTATTATTAAAAATATTGTTATTTAATATAATTAAATATAATGTAGCCATAAAATTTTATGTTTATGAAATGGTTTAACTAACATATGAAACTATATATTTTAATTAATTAGTTACATATTAATTATAAATGAATATAGAAACCAAAATAATATAAAGAGAATTATTTTAGAAATGACGATTTTATTTGAAAAAGGGTATTTATGCTGATAAGTTAAATTAATTACTATCAAAGAATGATATTAATTAAATTTATATATTATATGTTCAATACATTTTTTTGATATTCATCCTAAAGTCTTTGTAGGAATAAGATAAGAACAAACCCAATTTTACACATAAAAACCAATATTTTTATCATGTTATTTCTATCACCTTTTAATGGATCAATTAATTAAAATTGGAATTTCAGAACATAAATTTATTTTATATGTAAAAATATACTTAATTTATGAAAAAAAATAGATCAAAATTTTTTTAGGATATTTTTTTTAAATTTTCTACACGGTTTCATTTTTTTTGAATAGTAAAAAATATGAAATTTTAATTCAAAACTACTCTTTCCTAAAATTTATTTATAAGGTAAATTATATTTTTAATTATTTTTAATGAATAATCAGATAATATTTATATCAATTAATCAAACTTAGGTATTTATAATAAATTTCACATTGAAATTGGTTATAAAAACATAGCAAACTTTTGAACATTTTAACTTAAAAAATTATCTTTATCGTGCCATCTGTAGGATTGAGTTTAAATTAATTTATGCCATTTATGTTACTATATCATAGAAAAATTGATTCCATATTTGGAATCAGTATAATTTATAATATCTAATATGGTAAACTTTTTGTTGACCAAAAATATCGGTGAATGTAATTAAAATTTATTGTAACGATTAAGAGATGAATTATCTTAACAGGGAAATAAACCTTAAAATTATAGGAAAAAAACCAAAAAACATTTAAAAAATTCATTTAATATATATATTTATTCCCTATTATACTTGGGATATAATATTGTCTTTTATGGGAGCCACTTGACATATGAAAAATGTTATGGTAATTCCCTTTTAGAAAATTTTCAAGAATGTCACTCCTCCTCCAATATAAGAAAGAACTCACCCCAATCATTTATTCACACATATAAATCCATTTTCTCACCCAAAATATATTAAAATAATCTCCAAACACAACTCCCATCATTCAATAATCCTTAATTTGGGAAGAAATCTATCGAATGAATATCTTTTGGCGAAAATCAAAAGGAGTTACCCAAAGAAGAGGAAAAGTCCTTCCTCAGGATATTTTATTTTATTTTAATTATCAAACCCATAAAATATTATTATTATGTGATTAAATAATAAAATCAATATCCTAAATATAATCACATGTTTTTATATTATGTTTTTTAGCTCACATACTCACACTTACATCAAATGTGTAACAAACTTACCATTCATGTACGACGAACTGATGCCTCACGAAATGATGATTATTTGTTTTTTCTCCCACCTCTCATTAAAGGAGTTAAGTTATAGATACTATTTTTATATGATTTATATGATATTTATAATTTATTTACACTTCAGTAATTATTATTTAACACATACCTTTATTCACTCCATTTTTGTGGGAATACAATAACATCACATGGGGATGCGTGAACTATAGCCTCCTCAAAGAGATGTGATTTGTTCATTATATAAACAGAATATGTTAAAAATGTGAAAAAATGACATATATATGATACTAATGACATAATTAAATTTTTTAAAATATAATATATCTTTTTCTTTATTACCCTTTTTCCCAATTAAAAAATTTATAATGTCATTCGTGGACAGGAAGACTACCACCTCCTCGATGTGATGTGAATAATTTTACATCCTAGGAATTATATATATACGTATATAAGATTAATTAATAATATATTTATGAGATAATTATCATTATAGAAATATATAATGTTACTTTTCTAATTTCCATTACAATCATTGAAAATGGGAAGGTTATTCATGTGTACGTATGACCAACCATCTCCTTGATTGTAACATTGGTTTATTATCATATCCAAATTCCATAATTTGTTCTAAAATTATAATAAATGTATAAATATGATAATTATGTATTAATTATTCTTTATATGTTTATATAATGACTTATTTGACCATAGTTGACCTACCAAAGTCATTTTTGATGTAAATATTGAATTTGATCGAAAACACCCAACATGAACTTAATTGTTAAGTAGTTGTATAAAACACTATTATAAGTGAAGTAAAGGTGATAAAAACTGAAAAATATTCTGAAGTAATTCTATAATTAGCTTAATTTATTTATTAGAGAATATAAATACACACATGACAAGTAATACTCAAGGTTAGGTATTTCATCTCAATTTATGCTCCATTTAGGATTATTTGTTGTTATGTACTGATTCAATTTCATATGGTTAATATACTACACTTTGACATGTTGTATCATTAATATCTTTATTCTCATGGTATTCTAATTTTCATGTTATTTTATTACTTCATAGGGATTATGATTCAAATGTTTTAATATGGCATGCGACACTTTGAAGTGTTTAAAGATTATTTTCCTCAAGAATGTTTTAAGGATATTTCAATGGTATTTCCATTCATCAATCTCAAAAAACATTGTTTTTACATATCCTATACTGAGGAAATATTGAAAACTATATATTATTTATTCAATATAGATATTTGTTAAGGAATATTATTTATTGATTAAATAAATCATTCGATATGAAGAATGCTTTGGACATGAAGTGATGGGTGGGGCCGAGACTTTATATAGCCCCTAGATGCATCGCCAGATTATCATGAGAAAAATATGTTGAAGAAATAAAACAAGTTTCTATATATAGTTATAATCATTTTAGAGGATTTATCTTGAAAACATATGTTTTCATGTTCCTGAGACATAACAACCAATAATTAATCATTTCCTTAATTTTATTTTGTATTTCTTATCCATAACATATTCAATATGAAAAAATATATGGATGAATATAATTATGATATTATTGATTAAATGGAACAAATTTTTAGTTTCTTACCTTTCCATATTTATTATGACTTATGGAGTTATTTAAATGGAATATATTCTCAGTTATTAACTATTTCATGTTAATTTATTCTTGTTGAATCCTTATTACTTACACTTTACATACCATTACTGAGAATTTGAGCTCACACATAATTTTTTCTCCTTTACCCTAGTTATGATGTGGAATCTGTTGAACGAGTTTCAATGATACAATCTGTTAGTCATTGTTATGTATTATGTGTTATTTTCTATTTCCCAATTTAATAAGGGTATCATTTATGTAATATGAATTTCAAAATTGCTAAATTTCTCAGTTCCTTGGGATTTAAAGCTTGTATTAATGATAATATAATAAATTAATGCACCTGCTCTAGGATTTATTGCGGTCGTGGAGTTACCGGAAGATTTTGAATGGGTATTTCAAAAATAAATTTTGTCCAAAATGTTTTATTGGAAAGTGATATATTATTGATGTAGATATTAAATTTTTTACCAACTACCCATATGATTTATTGATAATTAGTCTACCAAAATTTCATCACCATAGGTAAATTTTGGTAAAAGGAGTTTTTAAAATTGAAGTTGCTATAATTTACATTATAGTGAAATAATAATCTGACCTTTAATTTGTATATTATAAATTATGGTTCACACTATATGTTGAAACCCAAAAAGTAATTCTAAATCATTTGAATCCATCAAGGGATGAAACCTGGATATCAAATATAAATAATCAATATATTTTAGGATGGTTCTGAGACTATATTTTTATTGAGTAAACTAAATATCATAATTCAATTTCAGAATGAATAATATGGATATTTATATGTCCAAGTGTTCATGAATTGTCTTGTAATGGCTACATAATTAATGGCTATACATTCTATATAAGAGAACATGATAAAATAACTGCCCTTAAAAAGAGTGGAGTTAATCTCATGGAAAAATGATGATTTTATTTGGTACCAAGATATAAATCAAATTTATGAAATAATGACATAATTTTTCATCATAGAACAAATAATGGAGTTATATTATACAATATTACCAGTGGTGAATTCTCAATAGAAGTGGTTTGATTGTAGTATTTTAGTTAAAATTAAGGAATTGGAACCCATGGAATTAGATTTTAGGTAAAGAAGAATAGAAGGATAAATCATTCACAATGACATCACAAGTAGGACATGTATTTTATAATCGGGTTCCTATAATTGGAAAGTGGTATAAAAATAACCACTATATGGGAAGACGTCAATTTATCTAAAATTAACATTTTCATAGGGATGTTGTAAACATTTAAAAGTGGTCTTAATGTTTATAGAGTCTTGTATGTAAGAGGAGACTATAATGAGGGTATTTGGATACTCTATATAGGGGTCCAATATATTTAACCATTGAAAAAATAAATAATGTTCAATAATAATAATTTTTAATATAGCCCATTACCTCATGGTATTATGTGTGCACTACATTATTTATGTATTCTAAATTAAATAGTCAACCACTAATTTAGATAATATATTCTCCCCCTGTTGATTCTACCATTATTGGGGAAGAACATATTAAAAATGTTGAAAATAAGGAAATGGTAGAAGGTGAACAATCTATTTCTAGGAATAAATAAGTGAGTCATTGTATGCTAGTATTAAAAAATAAATTCAGGCGAGAAGGAGAGGCATCAAATTCAATGTTGAATGGAATTCATATGCACGTCCTACTGACCCTAAAAAAATTAATTTTCATTAGTTACATTAGGTTTACAACTAAAATTCACTAGCCAATTGATAATGATATATAAAACAGTGTTGTTCCCACAATGAATGAACTAATTTTGGAGGATATTATGGTAACATTATGATACACTTTATCTATTTTACTATAAATAAAATAATGAAACATTTATTTTCTCTTTATTAACCCATGTAGAGTTTATTTATACTTGATAAATGTTAAATGGAATATATATTAATGGTCAATGTAAATGTTCAAAAATCCTTTCAAAAAAATATTACAAAAAATAATATCAGATATGATGAAGGTAAAGAAAACCCACACCCACCAAAAATATATACACACCTGATATGCTAAGAAACATGTTACTAATTAATTTGATATCGTTAGGAGGCACTATTTTAGGTTTATTTTTATAGTCAATAATTTACAATGAAATACGTGTATTAATCAAAATGATTAATAATTTTTAATTTATGAAACAATAACCTAGTATTGAAAATAAAAATTGTGCATCAAAACCAATGTACCCCTACTGTAAAGAAAGGGTGATTTATACTTTAGTTGAAGAAATGTCATGTGTTTTAAATCTAAAAAAATACTTTTACGTGGTATGAAACAAAAACATAATTTTGTTTCTACATTTATATGAATATTAATGAATTTAAATCCAAAGTCCCTTCTATCCCATAGTAGATGTTATGTAATGAGGATCATTTAAATAAAAATGAAATACTAATAGATTAAAACACAACAATAATATGAAAATTATGTCTAAGTATGACATACAAAAAATTATTCTACTTTAAATTAGTAATAAAAAACAATGATTACTTATGTTACAATATTTTTATCTGATTTAGGCATAGGATTCATCATTAGATTTACGCAATGAATGACTACCCTAAATTTCCTTGAAGGAACCCAAACAACATGACTATAACACTCAGAACTGTATAAATAGGTCTAGGGAGAAATGAAACACATCCTCATGTACACCCCTTGCAAGAAAGAGGCTCCAGACTAGCACTAACATATAAGAACAACATCAATGAGATACTATTACATTAGTATCAAAAAATCATAGTATATAATGGATGATATAAAAAAATATCCAATGAATGATGAATAATTAAATAAATTATCAGAGTAGAAGAATTAAAAAATGAGTTCCCCCATGTAAGTTTAGTATGAAATCTCAGTCACCTAAACCAAAACTAATTAAACTTAACCATATGTGGTGGATCAAGGTAAGAGTAAAAAAATCATCAGTAGACATCCTGCTCAGGCACATCCTATAATTCTCACATCCTCATAGTAAACCTATTAAACAATCCACCATGGGGCCCTTTCCATACACTGGATCCCGTGTCATGAAATCTAGGATCTCAATGATAGGACTAAGTAGGGTATGAGTATAAGACCAATAAGATACCACCGACAATAATTAACATCAGTGTATAAGACACAGTGGTGTATGACATGAATGTAAAAAAATAAAAACTACAATAGGTTTCTGACACAAGTACAATATATATGTTGGGTCTTTATATACTGGATCTAACCAATTTGACTCCATTCCAGAAAGAACTCCAAATATCTTCCAGACACATCCAACTCAATAGGACAGTCCAATTTTTTTTGACACATCCCCTATAAAGGGATAACCAAAATTTATATTGACCAAACATCTGACACATACCCCTTGGGTAATAGTCCATAAGAATCAACCTAAATACTAAATTGTTGAATATGGAAGAATAAAAAATTCAATATATTGATAAAATATGATATATCAATATTACACAATATAAATAAAGTGACAAAACCATAAAAAATATAACTGCATGAAATGTAAAGAATTAGGTCTATGGTTGAAACACACACACACCATATGTTATCAAACATCAAACATAGGTCTCCTAGAAAACAAACACACACAAAAATCATTCCATGAGCATGTATAAAAATTAAATAATGATAAGTACCACCTACTTAGAAGAAACAAAGTTTTCATGTCATGGGTCGATATCCAAGACCAATTACACCACATAAAAACCCTAGATGATACACTTCCAAAAAATGATCTAGGTCCTAATGATGTGAATAAAAAACTCCTTTATTTGGAATGTAGAATAAAAATATTGTTCGAGATGAAAATTGTGGATATGGAAGGAGAAGAGAGATCAAAAAATTAATATAATAGAGATCATATGGTTTTGGGTATCACGAGTGGCTTGAGAGAATGAGAAAAACGGATAGGGATTCAAATTATAATAAAAAATGCTATAACAAGACCACCGTTACTAGGTCTTGACTAGTTCCACCAGAGAAAAAATATCCTATATAATCTATCCAGTGGATACTAGGTATAACCAATAGAGATTTTAGGATATATAATAAAGGTATAAACCCTACCATCCCACCGATAGAGGCCATTGGATTTATGGTGGGGTTCTTGGTCAGAACCTATTCTTCCTAGTTGCAAACAACTGAATGTTGTTCTCTTGTAATTCATTTTGAAATGGATCTAATGATGGTAGAGTAAATTTCTAATGATCCATCATATATGTTGTGAATTTGTGATATACCTTTTATTATTTTCATTATAATTAATTTCATGGAATTCACCAATATAACTTACACACTTACATTAGGGATTTTTGATGGGGTCTTACTGGGTGTTGTAATCACAACATACTCATGCATCTTGATGAAAATTTTAAACTCATGACCAAGGATATGATGAAGATAAAGGGAACTATAGTGCATTTTGAGTAGGTTTAGTAGGTGGATTCATGCATTAAAGGACGAACTCGAGATTGATTTCTACTACTATTTTTTAGTTTAATTTCTTCATACCTTGATCCACCACCAGTGCAGATCCTTTACATTGTTTTTAATTTATTTTAATAACATTACATACTACAATTATATGGATTAAAACTTATTTATATATCTTTTAAATCAAATTATATATTTAATTATTCATTATTCATTATATCTATTGGATCCCTTCCATTATATACTCTAATTTTTATAACAATTGTATTGTCTCCCCATGATGTTCCTCTTTTTCCTTGTAATAGTCGTTAAAATTTTTCATATGGGGAGGAATGCATGGGGTCATGTGGCACTCCAGCCCGAATCCCCATGTCTGGTCCAGAGTGACACAAGACCACATGCATTCCTCCCCATATGAAAGAGGTTACCGAATAGTAGTGAGGCACAAGGGGAACATCAGGGGAATACTATTCCCTAGATAAAAAAATCATAGTATATAATAAAAGTGGTAAAAAACTATCCAATGAATAAAGAATATTTAAATAAATCATCATAATAGTTACTTAAAAAAATAAATACCCAACCATACAATGGAAATATGATATTTTGATAATAAAAACAAAACAAATTAAAGGATCCCTACAAGAGGGGGATCAAGGTACACGATAATGTAACTAAATAAAAGAAACAACATGCATCCAAATCCGGTCCATAATATAATTCCGTAAACCTCCCACTGATATTTCTTAACCATCCACCATAGGGACCTTTCCCTTAAATGGATCCATGGTCATAAAATCTGTAAGAACACTGAGATTCCTGAGTAGGGTGTGAGTAAAAGACTCAGTACAATTCCAAAAATTCCCTTTAGTGTAAGTGAGTAAGATAAATTGAATAATTACATTAAAGTAAATAGAATGTAAATATAAATTGGTATATCACATAAGAACCACATATAAGTCAGGTCCTTATAGACCGGTTCAAGAAGCTTCAACTCTATGTATTAAGGAATTAAAAATATCCTCCTAGCACATCCCACTAGATGGGATATTCCAAAACATGTTTTACATATCCCCGTATATGGGATAAACAAAAATCATGTCCAATAAACATTTGAAACATAGCCCTTGAGGAATTTTCTATAAGACTTAACATACAAATTCAATTTAGAAAGGCATAGTAACAACACATGAAATATATAAATACAATATGATAGATTAGAATTATTACATGTAAAGAAGGGGAAAAATAAAAAATTGATATGCAATGAACATCAATAAATATGTCTCATGGGGTAACAAAATCACACCTCATATGATAAAATGTAAATAATAGGTCTCCCGGGATACAAATTCAAGACAACATATCATGAATAAAACCCATATAAACATTAATGAATGATAATGTCCACCTAATTTAGGTAAAGAGAAAAATAATTACAAGGAATGATATCTAATACCAATAAAACCGCACTAAAAAAAGATCCACTGTAGAAAATGGTCTAGGTCTAGATGATGCTTGGAATCCAACTCATGGATTTGGAATGTAGGATCAAACCATTGTATAGGCATCAAGGATTGGAGACAAAAAGAGAGGATATATTCCAAAATTAACTGAAGAGATGTACTAGGGTGCTGGGGATTACGAGAAGGATGGGAGAATGAGAAAATAGAAGTGGGTATGGAATTTTAATAAAAAATGAAATATCCCGACCAGTGTTTCTAGGCTACAAAAGGATCCACTATCTGAATGGTTGAGATTTTTTAGATTTTTAAGGTCAAACATTCCCACAAATAGTAAAATTTTTTCCGGACTCTTTAACACCACTATCCCCCTTTAATCACATTAAAATATAAAAAATGTATGCATAAGATGAGAAGAGGCATATGATAAATAGAGGGTGTCACATATCTTCCCCTCTTATGAATTCATATCCTCAAGAAGAATCCCCATAGGGTTGATCAAACAAATCCCACCATGAAAAATGAATGTTTGTATCCCAATCCCATTGTTTCTTCCTACAAATACACATACTGACATGGAACCCAAATAGAAGGAACAATATTCCCTCTCCAAACTTTCTCAATTTGGAAAAAAAATTGAATGGATTTCTCGTAATATATTCATTATGCTCTAGTTCAACATCCTCATAGTTGATCACATGTGTAAAATCATGCTTGTATCTCTGATGCGAAGATACATGGAATACATTATGCTTACACCGATACTATAGAGGGAAATACATGTGATAGACCACCATATTGATGTGTTTGACGATCTAGAACAACCCAACATACCAAGAGTCAAATTCTCTTATTCAAAATCCAATTTTTAACATCATGAGATTTTAACATATCACTATTCTCAATAGAATATTCAACATTAAAAACTAATTTTAAACAAAATTCTATATAATACTAAAAAATTATAATTTAAACATGATAGGTATAACCTAGTTATATATTGGCAGGAATGAATAGTATTAACTACTTTATGAAATATGTATAAAAATGTCATAATCAATATAAATTAATTTAAAAATTATTTAAAAAAAAGAAATCAACTTTAATAAATATATTTTATTCAAAAATAAATAAATTTCTTTCAAATTTTTTTTTATTTCTTCTGATATCAAATATTATAATTAATTTATACAAATTTTTGAAATGTTAAATTATAAAATAAAATTAATTTTTTAAATCATCGTATCCGTATTAACTTATGGTGAAATGTGTCTATTTTCCAAAAAATATTGATTTCATTGTGAATAGTAAAAAATACTGAATTTTGTCAAACTATAAATTTTTAAATAAAATAAGTAATTTAAAATTCACATTATTATATTAATTTAATTTAAATGTATCATAATTATTATTTATTTAGATATATTGAAATTAATTTACTTTAAATCACATATTTATTTTATTTTATTACAAGTTTATTTGTAGGTGTAAAAACATATTTTTCTGAAAAATGTTTTAATATGCACAATGAATCAAAATTTTATTTAATTAAAATAACCCATGATGAGAAATAATTTAAAATAAATTCATCGATTACACAAACACACATATATATGTATATATATGGGAATTGATATTAATTCAGTGATTATTTATATCCATATAGTTAATATAATATTAACTTTTCCTTCATAAATACATTTTTCGGAAAAACACTTTTCACCGCGTTAGTAGGTTTTATTTTAAATTAAAAAAATCTACTTATATGAATTAAATTTAATAAATTATATTCCACATATGAAATAATTATATTTTCTATTATATAATAATACCAACTAAATTTTTTTCCATTATGAATTATAAAAACTGTAAAAAAATAGTTAATGTGGTAAAAAAATAAAAATTATAAAATTGGGTATTTTTTAGAGGTAAGGAAGATAACAAATTTAAAAAATGTTTCTTTTTAGTGGGGGAGGTGTTCTTAGACCTTATATCTCCTTTAGTCAATTATGTTTTAATTTTAGAGTAACTTGATGAAACATCCTGAAATGGGTGCCACTAAATCGGTTCCCCAAGACGATTCACCACAGGGCCTCAAGCTTGCCTCCCCATATACGAGAGGTTGATGAACATAAGTGAGGGTATAAAGGTGGTATATTGAGAATAATATATAATCATATCAGTGAAAAAATAATTGAAATAACTAGATATCATCCATAGTGGTAAAAATTACAGTGTGGAGGTTATAAATAAAATGAAATGTAAAATGTTTCAATAATAAATAAAGTGAAATAAAATCCTAACAGCCATGTCATCCATAAAAAATTGGTCACCCACTATGATAACCATATATACATGAGTATATAAAGAAATATGAAATATAAGTATAAGGATCCCTTATAAAATCTAATACATACCACATATATAGTCTCTAAGACACTATCAAGGTACACCATCCTGAACATAAGAATCCACACGAGCGGCTCCACTCAATCATGAATACCTCAACCTCATCCATATCCATCATGTAATCTATTATCAAACTAAAACATAGACAAAAGTTCTTCATTAATACCATGGTGAATGTATAGGCGTGTGAAATAATATTAGTAGTTACCCAAAAGATGAACCTATGAATCTTCTATACTAAGTGCATGATAATGCAATATGCCTAGCCTAGCTGAGACATAATTAGAATAATGTGGAAAAAAAATCAATTTGAACCACAGTCAATCCCTGGGTCCATAATCCCAACCAACTGGTAAATATTTCATTATGTATATATATATATATATTTATATGCATATATATATATTTATTCCCATATATATATATGTGTGTGTGTGTGTGTGTATATATTTGTATATACAAGATTACAGTGATAAATAACACAATCAATCATAATCAATACTTGGTTCTGTAATAGTTATTGATAATATCTGCTTCTTCTAGTGCCAGAAATGTATTTGAGAAAGCTACATCACTATATGATTATAAATTTCATAACCCCAGGGTCACTCATACTTACCTCCAATCACTATAGTGAGTGATTCTATATATTGGTAAAAAATCCACTAAATTTTTTATAAGCACACAATCAGCTATTATTTAATTTATAATAATTTTTCAGGACCTATATCATAGACAAATCATCCCCCTTTAGTTATACTCATATATGGGAAACATAAGTCCCACTTTATCACTTCTTTATTGTAGAGTTAGATAAGGATATCATTAAAGTAAAGCACTGACCGAATCCAAGTTTTTTGTTTGAATTGGAAGAATCCTCTCATTGTTAATTCAGTATGATTGTAAACCTATGATCATATATGTAATTACTCCTCAGGAACCCAGGTATCAATCCAATTAAAATTCAGAACCCATCAGGTTATATGCCAGTACATGAAATCCCTCACATGAACCTAGGCATCTCTCTAGGGAAGGAATACTATCATAGCCATATGAGTCCATCCATGGAATTATAAATATGGATAAAAAGTGTTTCCCATGAAATATATAATGATATTCCCTTTGATTCCATCTTAGGAATCATTACATGGGAATCCATGCATCACTCCTAGCATGATACAATGATATTCTATCTAACGTAGTATAAGTAATTTCTATATGGTAATCACAGTATCACTCCTGGAATGATATAAAAATATTATGTATAAGTCCATCTAGGGAATTCTTATATGATAATATAAGTATCTCTCTTTTTATGATATAATGATCCAGCCTCTGAGTACATCTGGGGAATTCCTATGTTGGAATCTAATTATCACTCTTAGGATGTATAACGATATTCCCTTGGAGGTCATCCAAGGAATTCATACATGGTAATCCATCTATCACTCCTAGAATGAAATATTTAGTCGGATCCGAGGAATTATGTTAGGGTATCATTTTAAAATAAAAATTCTCATCATCTAAGCTCTATAAGGTATGTATGGGAACCCTAAGGTAACATAATAATCAAATAAAAGGCTCAGAATCTAGATTGAAAGAAAAAAGTATATGCACCCCAATAAAACAAATATTTTGTATACAAAGAATGTTTCGGATTCCCAGAGATAAATGTTGCATCACATGAGACTCATCAAACACAAACTTGGTATCTCCTCTCGTAAAAATCACAACACCAATAGTAAACAGTTGAATGCGCAATTAAAATACTATGGTCGAAAATTCCTAAAACCTCTACTGTTGCCACTGCCCCTCCGGATCACAAGATCGTTATGGGTTCTAAGGTGTATCCCGTTACTGTCTATACAAAAACCCAACTTACTAACTCAGGTATAGTAAAACATCAGGTAACCCACTAGGTCCCTCATGTCATAACATAAGTGAGGCATCCTACTCAGCATCCTCAATAGTAAAGGTAAAAGGAGGAATCCTAAATTGGATCCTCTAATGATAAGTTAATAGAGGCATCCTATATGAGATCCTTAGAAAGATACATATGAAATGTCATCCTACATGGAATCCCTAAAAAGTGTTTACATAGTAATAATCCTACATGAGATCCTTGAAAAGAATAAATAGGTGAAGGGGTCATGAAAAATATTTTCTAAGTAATCATATGAGAGAAGGAATCCCACAAGGGGGCACTTGATATAATAATAAGATAGAAGAATCTTAAAAGGTATTCTCTAGGTAGAAATCTATGCATATTCATATAGTGGCCCTAACCTTTTTCACATATTATTACAAGATTTTAAGCATAATTAACCATGAAATACAAACCAAGGATCTTAACTTCTTATGTATTTGGAATATTTGGTACATATTTAGAATCCATGAAGCCAAAATAAAAAAATATTTTATTTAATATCCATAAAGAGATCCTGAATTTATTTTTTATATTATATCTATATAAGATAACCTAGGGAATACATAAATGAAATGGATGAGCTAAAAAACCTAGTAAGGGAATACAAAAAAGAATAAAGAATAGTACATGGGTAAGAAGGAATAAAATGATGACATAAAAAATCATGGAACATGAATTAACATAAGGAATCATACCATGCAGATTATAGGATCATATAAATATGGAAACAACATACATCATGAAATAATCATGAGTCAAGGAAAACTTCCAATACTATTACACTTGGTAGACATTCTCCCATAAAGTAATTATGTTCACCTACTATAAAAACATGACTTATCATGAAACCAAACATTACACAATGAATTTGAGCACAATATTGGTGAACCCATCAGAACATGTTCATCCATATATGAGACCCATGAAGAATCAAACATTAAATTATGGTTTTATGAAGGAAAGAATTGGGTATCGTAATCATGTCATAAGTCATAACACATTGGTGTATCATAACTGTTTATATGAAATAATATATTTAAATAATACAAGGACAATAATAAGGAAAAATAATAATATATATTGATAATTTATGTCCCACTTAAGTGAAAACATGTAAAAATAGTGTTTAAGAAACTTTAGAAATGAGAAACTTTTGTGTAGTTTAAGAGAAAATATTAAATTGAATTTAAAGTGGGAAAAGTATAATTGTATGCCTAAAACTAGAAACGAAATTAGATATATTTCCATGATAAAAATATTTTAAAAAAAAATATTTGTGGTTTAAAAAATAATATGGAGTGTACATGAAAATGGATATGAAATTGGGAAGTTCCCTTTAACTAGGCATGCATATTGAAAGGAATTGAGAAGGGAACGCATAAAACATGTATTTAATCAGAAAAGAAAGAATAATTTAGATACGTAAACATATTTGGAATATAGAAATAGATTATATTTGGAGTAAATAAGAGTAATTAAGAATTACATTTGGGTAGAGAGATAGAAAGCATATCCGTAAGACAAAATATTTGTTTGGAGATAATCTCTTACCTCATATCTGAAAGTGTTATGAAATAGTACTTCATGTCATGGATAATGAAATTATATTTTATAAGAGTTTAATTAATAACCTCTTAAACATGTATTTAAGTTCATTTTGGCCTTTTTGATGATTATAAAATTCAATTTTTTCATTGGAGAGTGTTCGTTTTGTTGTTTTTTACGATTGATTCACTTGTATACATTTATGAAAGATCATGTAAATGGGAATAGTTATCCCTAATTGAAATTATATGTTATTAATGAAATTATATAGTTAAATGATCTTATATATCATTTTTCTAGATATTATTATGATTCATTAGAAAAAAAGTAATCAAAATGATTTTATTTATTTTGGTAGTTTTTGATGATAATCACAAACATGTATCATTTTCTTTAATATTATGTTCATATATTTGTTCTATAAAATTATATAACTTATAATATTTATAATAAAATCTTATTTTTTCATAATAATGGTTTTATGACAATCTATAAAGGTGGTATTGGATAATGAAAATGCATCATCCACGAGGAAGACAAATCAACATATCAGGGATGATGTTTTTATTTTTAGAATAAAAAGAGAAGATAAGGGGTTTTATTTCTTATATTCCATTAACATAATAAAATTCAATTATATATAATATAATAGAGTTATCATTAATTTTTTGATAGATGAGGTATGGAATGTATAAGAAAATAGATGAAATTAAAAGAAATTTAAAGGGAATGGAAGAGTATTTTACCACTTTAATTTTTCCTCCAAGAGATCCTCTGTAGAGAAATTGAGTTTATACATCTATCAAGAGAAAAGGATCCTAGAAATGGGAGACGTAGTGGTGAGGGGTGTTATTTATAAGGGTGAGGAGGTGTGTTTTTGATTGATTTATTCATTATATTATTATTTTGGCTCAATACTATAAATAGTGATGCTTCTATTGGCTAAATACAATAAATATAGAAGAATATTTAAATATAATGGACACTTACATCATCTAAGAATCAAACATGACTCAAAAATTCATTTATTGACTTCAAATGTTAAATTCTGTAAATTACCGTATTTCACTATTCATGAAAATAAAATATTTTAGAAAAATACAAAAAATTAACCCTAATTTTTTTTCACCATGTAGATTTAAAAAATGGATTCTATTTTATGAAAATATGTTTCTATATTTCAGAAAATTAATTTTTAATTTAAATCACAATTTAATCAAAAAATAATGTTTTATATATAAATATCCATTTTATGACACTTTAAAAAAATTACGAAAATCATGATAAAATTATCTTAAAATTATAAGAAAAATAATATTAATTTATGAATCTATTTTATGAAAATATAATTTTGTTTAAATCATTATATAATTCTACAAATGTAATTAAATATTTATGACATACAAAAATACCAACATTTAAATGATCATTTTTAAAAAATTTATTTACATTAAACCATGATATAAATATAACACATTTTCATTTATAAAATTCTTAATTTTTATTTATACTTTCATAGGAGTGGTTTTTATTTTATCAGTCAGTTTACTATTCTGAATGGTCACATTACTATTCCATTTGTATAAGTTCCTTAATTTCTAAGAATACCTCTTCTTTAATTAATAATTCATTTATATAGTTTGTATTGTGTTACATATGTGATTTTATATGATTTATAATTTTTGAGATTATTATATGAAGAGAATTTCCATTGATGAGATTTTTGCATTGTTATATTCTTCCCCACTTATGAAATCTCACACTCAAAATTTCATTTTATGTACTAGGTTTAAATTGGTGGGGGTAGTTTTACTTTATCGCTTCATACGATTCCCATGTTTCCACTTAATATTTATGGTTCCTCCATAGTTATTTGACTAGGGGAGTTGTATTTTTTTGTAGAACCTTATCTATATAGTCCAAAATCGTCATCAGATGCTCTTCATATGAGAGGTCGTTCTCTAAGTGTACCACTTCCAGATTAAGTGTATTTGAGGGATATAGTATGTACTTTCATAAAAGGTATATGTGGAATACATAGGTTAATTGAGAAATGGTAGGTGTAATTTCTAGGTGATAAACAATTGCTTTGACATGATCAAGAATATCAAAAAGGAAGATGTACAGCGAACTCATCATTCCTTTCTTCCCGAATCTCATGATCATATTCAATGGAGATATGTAAGAAATACCAGGCCTCCAACCAAAATTTCTATGTCCTATACATAGATCTTATGTATTATTGTGGATTCCTTAATGTGCTACTGAATGTTATTTACCTAATGTACCATTTCATCAACCATTTTAGGTCCTAGAAGCTTATGTTCACCAACTTCTTCCATACATTCCTATGTACTGCATATTTTCTCATAAAAAGCTACACATGGATCAATTTGGATGATCGAGTGGAAAATTTTATTCTAAGAAAACTCAACCAAAGGTAGATGTTGGTCCCATTATCTTTTTAAGTCCATAGAACATGCTCTCAATATATGTTCTATTGTCTAAATAGTCAACTAATAATGCACATTAGTTTGAGAATGATATTTCATACTAAACATTAACATTGTGTTTAGTGTATGTTAGAGACTTTTCCAAAACATGGTGGCAAATCTCATATCATGATCATATTTAGTTGATATTGATACTTCATGCAGCATCACCAATTCTTAGATGTATATCTTTTCAATTTATTCAAGTGATAATTCCTCTCAAATTGTGATAAAGTGAGTTGTCTTTGTAAGAAGATCCACAACAACCTAAGTAGAATTATTTCCTATTGATGTCTTAAGTTGTCCTATGAAAACTTACGCAGTGATATTTTTTCCATTTCCATGTTTTCATTTGTAATAGTTTCATCATCCCATTAGAATTTTTTCTTTCATCCTTCACGTACTGACATACCCGGAAATTTTATGTATATTCAACAATCTCTTTCTTCACATTTTCCCACCAATAGTTCTCTCATAGATCTAAATACATCTTTGTTCTTCCTGGTTGAATATATAAGGTTGAGCTATGTGCATCACTCAAAATCTATCTCGTCATCACTGGTTTATATGATACCCATATCCATGAAAAAAATATTATCAAAACTTCCTCATAAAATTTAAAGGTTAATTTTTTCTTCTTTCTTATAGATTCCACCATTTTTTGGAATTTTCTCATCATTTTTTTGAGAATCAATTAATTTCTCAATAAGGGACCATTGGGTAATAATTTGAGAAAATATTGATGGTTTTTTACTTAATTATTCCCATGACCATAATTTAAAAATCTAATAATATTTAATCCTTATCAATTGTCATCATTGATAATTTTTCAAGATCATTTCTACTCTGAGGACCTCCCACATTATTTGCCCTACCAAGATGGTAGTGGATTGAGCAGTGATAATTATTGATGAGATCTAACAATCATTTATATAACATATTATTATGATTTTGTGTAAATATATATTTGATGATATTATGATTAGTATATATCTCACACTATTCCCTGTAGGGATAATTTTGCAAGATTTTCAACCCAAATATCACTACTGCCAAATCCAGATCTTTCATGGGACAGTTTTTATCATGAATTTTTGAATAAATTGAGGTGTATTCTATCCATTTATCATTTTTCATCATCAATCAGCCTAATCATTTCTTTGAATCATCATTGTATACCACGAAGAGTTCCCTAATTTTCCAAAGTGTGTGTACTAGTGTAATGATAATATTTTTTTCAACTATTTAATGTAGTCTACACATTCACTAGTCTCGAAATATTGTTACTCCCTTCGGAGTTGGCGTGGATAAGTGGTTTGAAAATCATGATATATTCTTTAAAAATAAACAATAATACCCAGATTGACCAAGGAAACTATGGATATCAGTTAGAAATGTCATCCTATGCCACGATTTGATCATATTTATCTTAGAAGGTTCTAATGATATTCATTTTCTATTGATAAAATTCCATAAGAATGATGCCTCCTCCATCTAGAACTGAAATTTACTATTCTTTCCATAAATTTTATACCTTCACAAATCCTTTAACACAATATTCAAATTATCCTCATGTTTTTACTTTAAATTAATGTATATTAGAATGTCATCAATAAATACTTCCAAAAAAATTTCAAGGTAATATATAAAGACTCTATACATTAAATACAGGAATATTTATAGTGAATTAGTGAGTATTAAAGACATCAATAAGAACTCATACGGTCCATATATTTTATGAAAGACATTCTTGGGAATATATTCCTTCCTTAACTTTAATTAGGGATATCCCAACCAAAGGTCCAACTAAGAGAAATACTTATCCCCACATTATTTATTGAAAAAGTAAACTATCCATGAAATGGTATACTTTTTCTTTATCATGAATTTGTTGAGATCATTATAATTAATGTAGAGGTGCATCGATCAATCATTCTTCTTGATGACAAGGACTAGCCCACCCCATGGTGTAGTAGTCTGGCATATAAAAACATTGTTCATATTATCTTATAACTAATTATTTAGTATCTCTAAATATATGGTGGACATTACATATGCTGTATTTGATATGGGAATAGATATATGAATAAGTTCAATTGATAACTCAACCTCTCAGTGAGGAGAAAGTCGAGGAAAGTATGTAGGGAACACATGAGGGTAGTCCCTCACATTGTTCATGTATCCGAGCATGATTCTCTCATTTAAATCAATAATTTGGGAAAGATATGCTTTCCAAAAATAAAATAAAATCCACTATTGATATGATGATTTTTCAAGAGATTCATCCTCATCCTTATAGTTATACAATATTAAAGGATACATAGGGATGTGAAGAGTGGTCTCACTTTCCCGACAGTTGATGTTGGATTTATATAAATATAGCCAATACATGACGAATATAACATCAAACTACACCGAAGAAAGTAAGAAATTATTTTATGGTAGGCTTAGTCCATAAAAATTAACCAGGGAGAAGATATATACTTTGAATGCTATAATTTTACCATTTTATATTCTAAAAGATTACTCAACCTCTATATTTTTTGGGGGTGTTTGAATATTCATAATAAACATGAAACATATGAATTAATGCATAGAACAAGAATAAAATAGTACGTTTTCTATTATTGAAGGAATAATGAGAGTACCTATCACAACATCATTGTCAGGTTCCACCTCATTAGTAGTGATTTTATATCCCATTCCCTATTTCCTTGTAGTATTTTTTGTTGATTTTCTAGAAAATCTCTTTGATTAGGGAAATGGGTCGCATAATTCCCATGTTCTTGAAGTTGACACACCACACTATAGGATGATTAATAATATGAACCTTCCTTTATTCCTCCACATTTGTGGGAATCTTTATATCCCTTTGACAATTATTCCCCAGGTATCCCTCTCTTTGACATCTGAAGAATATCCAAGTTCCTATTAGACAATTCCCAGGATACCTCTTCCCATACTTTTGACATGTGGGATTTTCGATTTTACATCCATCAGGGTATTTATCTATTGATACACAATTATTAAACTCCATATTCTAGATTTTATCTCTTTTCCCATGAGACCACTAAGAGTCTCTAATATCCATTTCAAACTTAATATAACAATGTACAATATTATTATAGATTTCAAGGTATTAAATCGAAAATCCTTTTCACAGTCTCTGATTTAGTCCACTAAAGATATGATACACAATTATTTCAATGTTCTATAAAAATACATAGTCTTATCATGAACAAATTTTAATGTTTACATTTTATTCTCTAATTGTCTTGTCTTCCTTTGGAATTAGTTTGAGAAACTCACTTTTCATATTAAGATGGACATTTGAGAGAAAATATTTTTTGAAAAAATTTTTCTTGAAATTTTACCTTTCCATGGAAGTAATTTACTCTTTAGACATTTTCTTTTTGATCAGTGTCAACCACTGATCGGCTTCCCCACCAAAATGATAGACTGATATTACAAATCTCTATTTTTCTGAACATTGAAGGACAATGAAAATTTTCTCAATGTAATTTATCTAGTTTTTTCAAGAGGATGAGATCAAATGATCCACTAATGATAGGATGCCTTTTTCACATAATGGATTAAACATAAAATTCATCTTTCATAGGATAAAGAGGGAATTCTACAGGATTCATGTTATTATTCATTACTTTTTCCAGATGTTCTAGTATGGTCATGAAATTATAAGGGCACATTCCCATCATATTTGGAATTTCATTAGGGAAATACTCAAAATTCTTATCACACTTATTATGGGCATGAGTTCTTATATTCCCATCCATTAACTATGAATTTGAATACAAAATTAGGGAGTTCTTGAATAATTATATAGTAAACATATAAAAAGGATATATTGAACATATAAGGATCAAAATATAAATGGAAAGTATATCATAACATTTGATTCTATATGTTTAAAAATATGTTATCCATGGTGATAGAATTATCCCCAGGGATCTTAATAATGTTTTCTAATAATAATCATAAAAAATAACTAGACCATACTATGGTAACATATTTTTCGATCCTATCCTTTTAAAAAGATAATTAAATTATTTTATGAATAATTAACCTTGAAATACATACCAATTATCATAAAGTATTGTGTCTTTAGAGGATCAGGTACATATTTAGAAAACATGAAACCCAAATAAAAAAATATTTTATTTAATCTCAATAAATATACCGAAAAATATTTTTAGCTCTTACATATTCATAGGATGAACTAGGGAATACATGAATAAAAGGTATGAGATAAAAATATTAGAGAATAATAATAATAATAATAAAGTATAACACATGGATTAGAAGGAAGAACAAGATGACATAAAAAGGTAAGGAACAAGAATAAACATAAGTAAGAATAAAATGTATATAATGGGATCATGTAATCTAGGAATCATATAAAAGTTTCAATAACATAAATAATTTAATAATCACGAGTCAAGGTTAACTGCCAAGACTATTTCACATAGAAGACAATGTCCCATAAAGAATTCAGATTCACAACTTATCCCAATATGATGTCTCATGAGACTAAACATTACCCAATGTTTGGAGAACTATTTGGGTTCACCTATCATAACATGTAAATTCATAAGTGTTCCACATGAATAATAATGCATAAATGTAAGGGTTACCCATCGAAATAAATAGGATTAATTATCATGTCATAAGGCATAACGAATGGGTGTGTCATTAGGTTTTCCATGAACTAATGGATTTAAATCAGACATGGACATTAATAATGGAAAATAAGAATATATATTGATAAATATGTCTCAATAAAGTGAATTAATGTAAAAAGAGTGTTTGATATATTTATAAATGATTCTCATTTATGTTATTTAAGGGAAAATATTAAAGAGTCTTTAAAGAGGGAATTTTTATAACTGTTTCCATAAAACTAGAAACGAACTTATATATTTTTTCATAATTAATGATATTTTTTAAAATATTTGTGGCTTAAAGAAGATTATTTATTTTTCTAGAATATGGGTAAGAAACTGGGAAGTAACCTTTAATCGGGCTTTCTTATGAGTAGGAATTGAAAAGGGAACCTTATAAAACCTATATTTCCTCATAACATAAATACGAGTTGAGCTATGTAAAAATGTTTGGAACTTAAGAAAAGTATTTAGGAGGATTAAATTATAACAATTAATAACTAAATTTGGGTAAAGAGAGATAATGTGTATGGCAGAGGAAAAATAGTTGTTTGAAGAGAATCCGCTACATTATATCTGAATGTGTTCTACACTTATATTTAATGTATTAGATAATTAAATTATATTAAATAATAATTTAATTAATAACCTATTAAACATTTGTTTTTTTATTTAATTACATTTATTTATGGCCTTTAGGAGTTATAATATTCAACTTCATTATTCAAGAAGGTTTGTTTCCTTGGTATTTATGATTGGTTCACTTGTATACATGTATCAATGATCATATAAAATGAGAATAGTCATTCATAATTGAAATTAAAAGTTATAAATGAAAATACATTATATTTAATGGTCTTATATAACATTTTTCCATATGTGAGTATTATTAATTTGATAAAATGTTAATGAAAATGATTTAATTTATTTTGGGCGTTTTTAAGGACCATCAAAGAAATATATCCTTTTTTATAACATAATGTTTATATGTTCATCATAGAACATTATATAACCTATAATATGTAAAAAATTATTGGATTTTACAATAATAATTTTTTTATGAGAATATTTTAATGTGGTATTGAAATAAGAAAATTCATCATCGATGATGTTTGTAAATCGACACATTAGAGAAGATGTTTTCATTTATAGAATAAAAGGAAGAGGAGAAGGGGTTTGATGATGGATATTACATTAACATAATAAAAATCAAGTATATATAATATACAAGTGTTATCATGAATGTTTGGATTTATGAGGTAAGTAGAGGACAAGAAAAGTAAATAGATTAGAATAAATCTAAAGAGAAAAAAGATGATTTTACCTCTTGAATTTATCCTCATTGAGAATCTCCTTTGGGAAACTAAGTTTGGAATTTCGTTGACACCATAGTCTCTTGGATGTTTAAGAGAGTATTGGTGAAGAGTATTTAGTAGAAATTGGATTATATTCAATTATTTTGATGTGTGAGGAGATGAGATAATGAAGGGTGGAATTTATACGGTAATGAGAGGGGTGTTTTTGATTAATTTTTTCCTCATTTTATTATTTTGGATCAAGAATATAAATAGTGGGGATTAACATGAATAAATATAGTAAACATTGACAGATAGTTAGATATAATTACTGTTTACATTATCCATGACTGAACCATGACTAAAAAATCATTTATTTACTTATAATGTTAAATACTGTAAATTACCGTATGTAACTATTCATAAAAAAAATCAACTATTTTAGAAAAATTCCAAAAATTAAACAGAAATATTCTTCAAAATTTGAAATTCAAAAATTCAATCCATTTTATGATTTTTTTCTCTAAATTTTTTAGAATTAATTTTTAATAAATATCATTATTTATTTAGAAAATATTGATTTTAATATTATAACCGATTTTATGAAACCATAGAAAATTATTTAAACTCTCATAAAACTATATTATAATTATATGACAAAAAAATATCAATTTACAAACCAATTTTATAAAATATGTTTTTTAAATCATTTTTTTAATTGTAAGATTAAAATAAAATATTTATGACATGTGAAAATAAAAACACTTAATTTATCATTTTTAAAACATTTATTTTCTTAAAAATTGTTAAAAAGATATCATATTTTCATTTAAAATATGACTAAATTTAATTTATACTTTCATAGGAGAGGTTAATATTCTATTGGTCAGGTTACTATTCCCAATGGCCATAGTTCTACTCTATTGGTATATGTTTCTTTAATTTATAGGAATACCTATTATTACATTCATTATTCATTTATGAAGTTTTTATTGTGTTCCCAATGATATTTTATGTGATTTAGACCAAATGAAATAATTATAAGAATTGAGTTTCCATTGATAAGAATTTTTGATCATAACAAGGAATTCTATAGGGGATCCTCGAATACAACTAAACACACACCCCCCGGTCTAGACGGGAACATCTCACAAGGAAGAATTCCTCAAAATAAAATCTATAAAAAATATATTAAGAGAAATAAATCATTGATAATATAATATAAATGGTGTATCACTCTTAAGAGATAGCTGAATACAATTATCAGTGGGAAAACCCCTCTATTTTTGAAAAATCCTATAATGCCTCTTAAGAGTACTAAAATTACCTCAAGGGTTTCTCAATGTGATCTACATGGGATGATATATACAATTGACTAATCAAGTGTCCAATTTGGAATCCTATGTGAAAATATATGAAAAACCCTAAAAAGGGTAGCAAGGGGTAGCACACAATGTGTATACCTAGTAAATGACATGTCCCCAAAATCCCCTCTTGGGCGTTTATTTCAACTGATCATGGAATGAAGAGACCCATGTACATGGAATGTTGATCATATGCATGGAGTGTACCCTACAAATGGTAGCCTCCTATGTTCCTCACATGGTGTGGCCATGTTTTTTTCCTGGCCGTGTACCTATACACAACATGCAATCCACATAGGGACTAACCGTGTACCCTACATGGGGTTCATGGACATGTATTTTCTTTACCGTTTACCAATACATGATTTCTGACCCAGATGTGGTCTAGTTTTGAACTCTATATGACCATGTTCTGAAACACGGTCTATCTGGAAGTGTACTCAGGTAGATGGTTGAGTCCCAGTACCTAATTTATATACCTTATATGTAACACCCCGAATTTTTGTGGACTTTTTAGAAATGAGTAAATTATCATTGATTTATTTCATTTCACTAAGAAAAAAATTCCTTTAACATGTCATCGACTAGGAATATGTTACATGGAACACATACTTGGTGTACATTACATACATAACTGACTTGACATACCTTAAACACAAAAATAAGTTTATATAAAAAACATCATTGTTTGTTACAATGATTTAAATGAGATAATTATAAAAAATCTGTTTAAATTAGTAATATGTATAGTAATAAATTGATTTTAACTATTATTTATAATTATTTTATATACATAAAACACTTTGATAGTGATAAATATTTTTTTGTAAAGTCTTTATATGTTTAAAAATTCTATTTCTCAAATAAACTTGTTTTCTTGTCCTGATGTGAATAAAATTAATTTTAATTAAATTTATAAATATAATTTTATAAAATAATTTTCATTTTTAATTTATAAATTTTAAATTAAATTAGGGGTAATTTTTGGTATTCTTCTATGAAACTTCATATTTTGATGAATAGTGAAAAATATAGAATTTTAATTCAAAACTGATTTTTAATATAATTTAATTATAATATAAAAATATATTATAATTTTTTTTAAAATCATAATTAAATCATATTTGTATAAATTATTCCAATAGTGTTCATTGGATCCAATTTCATGTTTAAATTGGATGTTAAAACGTAACAAAATTTTGATCCTTTTTACTTAAAAACCCTCATTGTCATCCGGTCTGTGAGATTAAATTTAAATTATTTTCTACCAATCATGTGATTATAATTTTTAAAAATGGACTCAATATTTTTAATAATTATAATTTTTAATTTCTAATAAGTTCAACTTAGTTTTTTACAAAAAATATTAGTGAAATTAATTAAAATTAATTACAATGATTAAGGTAAAATTAAGCTCAATAAGGTGATAAACCTTAAAATAATGTCCCAAATTACATAGTCACTTTACAAAAACCAATTTTATGGACATTATTAATCCATTAAACTTACATTAATGATTTTTTTTTTGTTTTTTGATGACTTTTTATAGGTACAAACGTGGGTACACATAACTTGTTTTCAAAAAATTTAGTTGGGTCCTTTTCCTCCCCAATATTGGCCGCCACCTCCCCCCCTTCCTCACACATCTCAAAAAACATAGGATAGAAAAAGGACTTCCTAATAGACCACCCAAACTACTAAATTTATCCTTTAATCATCCCTTTTGGTAAAAACAAATCCAAGAAAACACTTCTGTGAAAACCAAAAGGAGTTACCCAAATGAGAGGCAATATCCTTCCTCAAGCTCGATTATTTTTTTTTCATTATCAAACCCCTCCACTCTTCTTATTACATGCTTATAAATAACATTAGTACCCTAAATATAATGACATTTCTTATCCTATTGGATCTAATTATACTTATAAACACTTCCTCATAATGGGTAACAAACTTAGTGTTTATGTGTATGGTGAACTACCGCCTCATAAAATGATGATTTTTCATTTTTCATTTAGAAACTTTTAGGGATGAGAATTATGATGGACACACTCTTAATATATGATATATATATTAATTATAATGTCTTTAAGATTATGTAATTCTCTTACTACACTTGTCTTTATGCTTTCCATTTTGTGTAAAGACGATAATTCTGTTTGAGGATGTGTGGACTACTACCCACTCAAAGTGACGTTATTTGTAAATCCCCAACTGGGGACCCACTAATTTGGTGGCCAGTGTTGGGTTCCCCGATGACTTCAAGCTCACCTACCCATACTCTATAGGATACTGACTAGTAGTGAGGGTATAATAGGTCATGTTGGGAGCCTATACCCTCATTACCAAAGTAATCCAGAGTAGATAATAATCAAAATAACAAAAACAATAGGCAACAATATATAACATTAATAAATGAACCATTACCAAAAAATTGGGTAAAATAAAATCAAACAGTAAATATGAAATTATATTCTATAGAACCAAGTGAACAAAACCAAAATAAAGCAAAACAGGAGAATCCCAAAATTGATCCAGACTCCACGTTTGGAACCTCACCCACACATGCCCCATGCCCAACTCAACTCTCTAGCATAGGTACCTTTCCCTTGTCCTGAACTTAATTCAATAAATCTAATCGAGAACCCAATGGCATCCCGAGCAAGGTGTGAGTATAACAATGTACGCCACCACCAACAGTGTCTACAAAATATCTAGCAAAAGAAGATTGTGTATGAAAGTGAAAAATAATGGAATGTAAAGAAAACAGTTCAAAAATCCAGTTTTATTATTGTTGTATCATGTTAGCCAACCAAAAATACTATTTTCATATCTGGGAAATTTCATTTATCATTTCACCATTTTTATGTGTTCAATGGATTAGGCATGAAAACTTTTTCAACATGTGGGAATTAAACAAGTCCTCTCTAACTAGGTATCATATCACAGCAATTCCCAATATCCTCACCTCAAATCCTCAGTCTAGGTGGAATGAAATCGTTAGGGGAATCAAACTCCATCCCCTTCCCTAAACCGTGAATTTAAGGGTGAATCTATAAACCCAGTCCAACTAATCCCATGGGTGTAGAACCTTATGTCATTACCCTACTCTACCAAGACATGTGCCCAATCTTATTTATTATTCACCACAATTAACCATATCACAACAAACATAGCCAATATCAATTTCAACATCTAAAAAATATAAAAAAAATGGGAAATTAACATTTTTCCTCTATCCATTATCACGTTCATCATTTTTATTACATAACCCTTTAGCACTGTTTCCTATTTCTCATTCTTATATCACTATGTATATTCAATTATAAAGATAATTCCCTAGATTTTTCCCATTAATCCATTTAACACTTCGTCATGCCAACAAAAAAAACTCTTAGTCTATTACCCAACCTAAGTGTATTATTAAAACTCCAATTTCACATCCTTCATGCATGTTAAGATATTCAAAATTGGGTATATATGTCCTCAAATAATGACCTTACACTTACTTAGAAAAACTCTATGTCTGGGGAATATCATAGCACCACATGGGTGGACCTAATTTCATTTGGATATCCACCATGCATCCCATGGGGATCATGATGAGTTAAATAAACCCTTTTGGAACCCACCATATCCATATAAATAAAGAGTAACTAAGAACATAATGATGGAAAATTAAGAACTTAACCCTACATGCATAAATCCACTTGAAACCCAAGCGATAAAACTTGTAGACCACATACCTTAAATTCATTGGTGAACACACTCTAAAACAAAGTGTTAGATCCCGATTCAATCTACCCTTAAAGGATATAACTAAACCTCTCCGAATAAGAATGGGTTGAGAGCTTCAGAAGAAGATTAGAGAGAGATACCAACCCAAATCAAGGAAAAGAAGAAAGGAGGGGATTTATCCTTACCCCAAATCCCCAATCCGAAACAAACCACACTCCAAATGGCCCTAATATGAGGGAGATAGATCTTTGGAAGCCCATGGAATCTTTTATTTGTTCCTATCGTCCAAGAGTGGAAGAAAATAGGAAATACCGATTGGGGTATAAGAATCCCATAATGGATTTTTTGTAGTTTTTAAATGATTCTGGGATGCACTGTTTACCCACACAGTTTTCCAAATTGTGAGAAAACCATGCAGATGCTACTATAAAAATAGCCCCCTTTCACGGTTTACCTACACAGTTTTCCGAACTGTGCACAAACCATATAGAGGCTACTGTCTAAAAATCCTTCTTCATGGTTCTCCTAGGCTTTCCGCACAACCAAGAATAACAGTGCACATACCATACAACTTTCCTAGCAAACTAATTTTTCCCATTTTTCAGGTCCTGAACCCCTGAAACGCCCCCAAGCCTTCTTCAGGACTTGGGAGAACACTTAATTGTCAAAAATGAAAGAATTAAAATAAAACACGAGCAAAACATACCCTAATAGATATTCGAAATCTTACAACCTCTCCACCTTATAGTGACTCTTCCCGAAGACTCTCTTCCCGAGCATCATTGAGTTCACAATGAAAATAAATCAGGACACTGGGGACACATATAAGATTATTTCTCCCTTTTTTATCTCTAAACATTCCCATGTTTTCATAGAACATGAGCTAAAGGTGCAAAATTTCTCCAAAAAACATTCTCACTATGATCCACAATACGAACTGAGTTCTCCTCAAAGGACATATCAACCTCGTGATTGACTTGCTCAGAATTTAAGACATGAGATAGATTGAGGTGATACTTTTGGTGGTTTGATACATGGAAAACATCATGCATCCAACCATACCACTATTGAAGATCCAATCAGTATACCACGGGTCCGATACTCTCTACAATCTCAAATGGCCCCACATATCTGGGTGCCATATTTCCTTGTTTTTGAATTCGACGGTGACCCAACCGTGGAGACACCAAAATAAAGAGACTATCACCCACCATGAAATCAAGAGGTCTATAAAACTAATCTACATATGAGACTTGGCTACTCTGAGTTGTTACCATACACTTCTGAATCAAATGAATCATCTCTGACCTCTCTTACACAGGACTTGTTCTTAATAGCTTTGACTCCCTGACCTCTAACCAACACTAAATAGATATACATGGTCTCCCATAAAGTTCCAAAAAAGTTACCATTTGAAATGTATCTCGAAAGTTGTTTTTGTAAGAATACTCAAAAAGCAATTGGTGTTTTTCCCATGAACCACCAAAATCTAGAACAAATTCTCTCAATATGTCTTTTAATACCTGAATTTTATGATCTGAATACCCTTCAATCTATGGGTGTTATTCCATACTCAAAAACACCTAGGTACCAAGCACCTTCTGTAGTCCCTTCCCAAAGCATGAGGTGAAAGGCAGATCATGATCCGAAACTATGGTTCTTAGAATTCCATGCAACTGCACTATTTCTAGAACATACCAATTCCCCTAACTCATCGACTATAGAGGTCTCCTAGATCAGCAAGATGTAAAGAAATTTTATCAGTCGATCTAGCACAAAAAAAATTGATTCATTTTTTGAGGCATCCTTGGATGACCTACTATGAAGTCCATCATGACCTCATTCCACTTCCACTCTATAATAGAAAATGACTAAAACAACCCACCTGATCACTGATGTTCAGCCTTCACCTACTGATAGGTAAGGAATCGTGCCACAAAACTGACAACATCTTTCCATCCCACCAAAACTACCTTCGTATATCACAATACATTTTCGTCAAGATCAGGTGTACTTCCCTCCTTGACGCTTGAAACTTGCGCATCAACACCTTCCAAACATCTATTGGCATCACAACATGACCGTGAAAATAAGCAACTCCATCACCTCCAAAATCCCTAATAGAAGGTGACTCCCCACATTTAAGACATTCCTTCACTACTAAGCACCCCAGGTCTACCAGATGAATCTCCTTATCATGAATCAAAAGCACATAATCAATTCCTATAGATGCTAGTGTCATCTTTCTCTGCCCATACCATACATCCAAATGCATCTCAGTAAACAAGGACATCATCACCCACTCTGAAATGGATTCTTGATCTACCTAATTCTATGTATTTTTGCTCGGAGCATTGATAAAACTATTCCCTTTCACTGGTGTGTACACCAACTCAAAATCAAAATATAGTAGGTACTCATCCCACCATCACTGTCGACAATTCAAATCCTATTGAGAGAATAAGTATTTATTACTTTTTTTTGATAAACACCATAAAGGTCTCTCCAAGAAATTGATGCCTCCAACACTTTAAGGAATGTACCACAGAAGATATCTCCATGTCATGAGTAGGATAATTTCTTTCCTACGGCCTTAACTATCTCGACCCATAAGCTATAACCCGACAATTATACATCAGCACTTCCCCCAATCCAACACTGAACGAATCATGGTACAAGGTGTACCTCTTACCTAGTTTGGGTAAGATCATAATTGGCGTAGTACTCAAATGGTTATTCAACTCCTAAAATGAGTTATTACAAGCCTCTGAATAATCAAACATAACCCCTTTTATTGTTAGTCCTGTGAAGGGAGCTACCAATTGAGAAAAATCTCTAATAAAACATTGGTAATAACTGGCCCAACCCAGAAAACTCTGAACATCAGAGACATTATTGGGATGCTACCAAGATACAATATCATGCACCTTTTCTGGATCCAAAGACATACCTGACTCCAAAATGATGTGTCCCAGAAAGTGCATCTCATCAATTGACAATTGGATATTTTGAAAGAAATCCTATGCTATATTAGTGTACTAAAGACAATTTAATGTTGTTTGGAATGATCATCACGCGTTATAGAGTACAACAAGATGTCATCAAGGGAGACAACTACAAACTGATCCATATATGGGTGGAATACCCTGTTCATCAAGGCTATGAACACTATCAGTGCATTGGTCAACCCAAACGACGTCACCATAAATTAATAAAATCCATGCCTACTTCAGAAAACTATTCGTGGTATATCATAAGGAATCAACCTCAAGTGATGGTATCCTGATATGAAATAGATCTTGGGAAACACTAAGGAACATATGAGATGATTAGACAAGTCATAGATTCTAGGAAGAGGGTTTCAGTTCTTAACCGTCATCTGGTTTAGCTTCCTATAATAGACACATACCCTCAGTGATCCGTCATCCTTCATAGAAAACAAAACATGAGATCCCCAAGGTGATGTAATAGGATGTATAAACCCCTAACACTCGAATTCCTCTAACTGAACCATCAATTCTTGGAGCTCTGCTGGTACCATTAAATAAGATGGAATTGAAATTGGCTCTACTCCTAGAAAGAAATCAATCATAAAATCAATATCTCTCTTAGGTGGTAACCCTGAGAAGTCCTTAGAGGGAACACATCCTAAAATTGGTCCACAATAGAATGGAAAACTAGATGTCCTTTCTCCCCATCGTTTTACGTAATCATTGCCACTAGAGCTTTGAGTTCCCCCAACTGCTGGCTTAGTGGCCCCGCATGGACCTTTTGAGTATCCCACTCACCACGAAGGGAATAAGTACTTTCAATGAGAGATGTGAACATTACCCTATGTAAGAAAAAATCTATGTGAGCTTGATATAACAACAACCAGTCCATTCCCATGATTAGGTCAAAATATGACATCTCTATAATGAACATATACCACACGAAATGATACCCACTAATCTTCAAAAAAAAACCCTCACACTACCTAATGTCCTCAAATCATACACCTAGGGGAGTATCAAGAGACATTAATCCACATTCAGTCTCCATGATTATCCCCAACACAACTACAAAAAAATAAGAAATAAAGGAATGCATAGAATGTATATAAAACAAAGCGCTAACAAGCCTGGAAGCTACAATAATCATACCTTGAATAGTATATGGTCCTACCACACCACCTTTAGGTGTAGCCTGAACTACTTGGAGATTACCTACCCCATTTTCATGGGCTACAACCTGAGTACACTGCAATACAGATCTATTTTGGCATGGATGATCCCACCCAAGAGTTTCATGGAAACTACCTATACAAGTACGACCTGTGGAGCTCTAATTGTATGCCAAATACGAGGTAACTGAACCACTTACCACACTCAGAATCTACGTCTAACCTCCATTATTTCCTAACGGTCGCGGGTTCCTACAGAATCTCTCCATGTGGCTTAATCTGCTATATTCTCATCACATAACCAGTGGGCAGGACAATTGTCACACTTGTACCTCGACCTCCAACATTGATAAAAAAGACCTCGTCACCACCCTGAGAAGAAAACCCCATATTCTAACCACTCAATGTGCTTACACCCTACTAAAAGATTCCAAAGTGGCCCTTACAACTATCAGAAGCCACACCACTTTCTCACCCAGCTGGTTCGACAAGATCACTACCTGAAGCTCCATTCAGTTTTACCTTTGAGAGAAGGGATTGATCCACCACTTCAGAAAAACTCTTTAAACAAAAGATATTTACCTGAGATCCGATCTCGTGAATCAACCCATACTATAAGCATTTTGATATGGCTCCCCCATATCCTTTCAATATCAAAATGAAGCATCTCATATCAGTGAAATGACTGGCATAGTCCATTACCATAATTGTCCCATGAGTTAATCTCATAAAATTCATAGCCTTATCGTTCCTCAGGGTTTTTGGGTGGAAGTCATCAAGGAACATATTCTGAAAATACTTCCACATCATTCTTCAGCCTACTCCTTTTGGACAACGATGTCCCACTTACGTTTGTCCTGGTCCCTTAGAATATAGGTCTCTAACATGGCTTTCTTCTCAAGAGGAGTCTCTAGATGGTCAAGAATATTTTCGATGGACTCTATCAAAAACACTTCTTCTTCTAGATCACCCTCTCCAATAATGGTTAGAGGGTGCGGTAGTAGAAACTCCATGGCCAGCTCAAAAATAATTGGTTCAACCCACTCTGGGTATCATTCCATCATCTACATAAAATGAGTGAAATTATCACATAACTTCTCTTCCCTATTTTTCCAGGATGAACACAATCTTCATCCCCACTACTGTAGCATCATTATTGAAAACATCATCATGCCGACAAACAGGAACACGTCTTTGAGGTGGCATTTCTCAACAATGCCAAAAACGATCTTTAAAACAAAACTATAACACTTTTAGAAAAGTTAAAATATATTGATAAGATCATCATTTTCCACAATCGAACTCGTTTGTATACAATACCCAAACGAGACCACTCACAACTAGATCACTACCCTTCACCATCTCTCCCAAGGTTATGGCTAACACTGGTTTCTAATTAACATTATTATGTGACTTATCTTTTACTCCTATTCAAAACCATTTCCATATCCCTATTTACTTTTACAATAGGTTAATCCACTTTTACTTCTTTATCATGCATGAGTTTCTACTCACTACTTGACATTTTTACTTCCCTTTCTACCCATTCATATAATCTTATCAGGCACTGTTTCAATAATTTTAAGAAAACATATGCATCCTAACCTTTATATCCTGCACACCCATCCCGTGTGTGTTCATAACACGATGCATGTCACTTACCTATAAAGGTTCCTAGAATAATGCTTGAATGAACAACCTCGTACACTTCCAACCATGAGAGGAATATCACAAAACTTTTAAATAAAATAGTAAGTATATCATCCAATGGTGAAATAACATCAAATATAGTAACACATAACTAGAACAACAATCCCCTCCTAGGGTGAGTTGGGTTTTCTCCCATAAACGAGTTAGTTACTCCCAAGCACGAGCTCATTACCAAATCCTAAAACATTCCTAAACTCTTATTTACAATTCCCAAATAGTAAGAATGAGAAAATAACCTACCTTTGATTCAATAGGCAATAATAGAAAACATGCATAAATGAACCATTCCCAATAAAAGTGGGTACAATAATATCCAACTGTAAATATTCCATGCCATGATACAGTGCTAAGTGAAAAGAACCAAAATTAAGGAAACTAGAATAATCCCCAAAATGATCTAGACTCCATGTCTGGAACCTCTTCCACACATGCCCCATGTCCATCTCAACTCCCTAGCATAGGGCCCTTGCCCTTGTCCTGGCCTATAAGCGTGAAATATTCTTGAGTACCTAATGGAGGCCCGAGCGGGGTGTCAGCATAACTTAGTAGACCACCACAAATGGTGTTTAAAATATATTCATCAAAATTAAATAGTGCATGTAAGTGATAAATAATGGAAGGTAAAAAAACAGTTTAATAAAAAATCCATTTTTATTTATGTACCTTTATGATAACCTACCAAAAATCCCATTTTAATTCACAATACATTTCATTTATCATTCCTCCCTTTTCATGTGCTAAATGGACTAGGCATAATCAATGTTCTCAAGATGTAGGAATTAATCAAGTCTGATCTCACTAGGCATAATTTCCCAACAATTCCCAATATCCTCACCACGAAGCCTCAGTTCGAGTGGAACACAACCTTTAGGGGAATGAAACTTCATGCCCTTACCTAAACCATAATTTCATGGGTGAATCTAGAACCTCAGTCAAACTCAACACGTGTCATAGAATCTCAAGTCAATACCCCACTCTACCAAGAAATGTGCCCATGCTTTTTTATCATTCACCAAAATTAACCATATCACAAAAAAACTAGACAATATCATTTATAACATATCAAAAGTATCCAAAGGAATGTAAAATTAAATTTTTCCTTCAATCCATTAACACATTCATGATTTATATTTCTTAACCCCTTATCCATTTTTCCCATTTCCCATTCCTATCATGATAATAATATTTAAGCATAAAGCTAATTCCATAGAATTTTACCATTAATCCATTTAACCATTTATTCATGCCAACCAAACAACCCCTTAGTCCATTACCCAACCTATTTGTATTATTATAAATTAAATTGCACATAATTAAATCATTTTAGTATATTCATCATGGGCTCTACACTCTCATATAACGACCTTACACTTACTCAGCTAAGCTCTATGTTTGGGGAATATCGGCTCACACCATGGGTGGCCCCAATCTCATTTGGCCAACCCCATGCATCCCGTGGGGATCATGAAGGGTTAAATAATCCATTTAGAACCCCACTATATCCAAATAAATCAAAAGTTACCAAGAACACAAAATGGAAAATTAAAAATATAACCCCACATGCACAAATCCACTTGAAACCCAAGGGATATAACTTGTAGACCACCTACATTGAATATGTTAGAAAACTCACTCTCATCCAAAACCATAGATATCCATTCAATTAACCCTTGAATCCTCAACCTAATCCTCTCTTAAAAATAATGGTTTGATAGCTTGAGAAGATGTTAAGAGAGAGATTCCAACCCAAATCAAGAAAATGTTGCAAGGATGGCAGTTTACCCTTACCCGGATCTTCAATACACAACCAACGACACTCCAAATGGCCCTAATAAGTGGGAGATCGATCCTTGGAAGTGCTGGGAGACTTTGGTTCATTATTAGGGTCCAAGGGAGGAAGAAATGAGGAAATCCCGAGTACAATGTAATAATCATGTAATGTTATTTTTTGTAATTTTTAAAAGTTCTTTGGCCTCACAGTTTAACCGCACGGTTTTCCAAACCCTGTGAGAACCGTGCGGATGATACTATCCAAAAAAACCCATAGCACGGTTTACCTACATGGTTTTCCCAACTGTGTGCAAAGCTTACAGAGGGTATTTTTTGAAAATCCTTTTTCTGCACGGTTTACCTAGGTAGTCCGCACTGTCAGGACTAACTATGTGTAGACCGTCCGACTTGCCCAGAAAACAAAATTTTCCCCTTTTTCTTGTCCCAAACCCCTGGAAAACCACCAATATTTTTTATGTACTTGGTAAATCACTTAAGTGACCAAAATGAAGAACATAAACTGAAATTCGAACAAAACAAACATTAATGGAGATCTGAGATCTTACATGATTCATTGACACACTACATGGAATATATAAAAGATGTGTTTCATGAAATTATCTAATTTATTATACATAAAAATTATAATTTAATGATATTATGTATATAGAATTTATTTTCATTCTTTCTATCAATATGAAAATAAAACAGAAAAAATGTTCATGCGTACGTATGACCTACTGTCTCCATTGATAGTGTATTCTATTTCATACTTCTATATTCTATAGATTATTATAATATAAATATAATTATTAAAATGTATATTTATATCATTTTTTAAATTAAAAAAATCATGATATATGTATAAGGACAAAATATATAACAAACTAGGACACATTCAGATAACAAAGCGAATATTACCTAAAGCATAACCATAACATGAAATTTTTAACAAATGGGTAATATAAAGTCATAATCAAACCATAAATGGTATTAGATATTAGAATATTTTTTCCATATAGATTTATAATACTCCTATATTTATTATACATGATTTTATTATTAGTATAGTGTGAGTCAAGACATAAGGTAAGGGAATTTTGTCTCTCTTTTTCTATGTCTGCGAGGCACATTCCATATTCACCAATCTATTATTTGGATGGTGTATATACATCCCATGAATTCATTTTATGATTATTATTCTTAAATTTATTCATATTTATATATTCATTATATGATATTTTTTTCATGGGGTTTATGTTTGAAAGTTCCCAAATCGGTAAGATAGTTTTGCTTCAATTTCATTGAGACTCAAGGTTTTTATGCACCTAAATTTTATGTCAAGGTGTATATACTTCCATTCGATATGTTATATAATGAATATCCTTATTTTAATGATATTTTAATCATTATAAAATTTCATTTTCTTAAATGGAGATGACGGTCCCAAGTTACCATGCAATAAGTGTTTATTGAAATAATATCATCATTTACTAGGATTGTTTGTGGTTATGCTTTCACTGATAAAATATTAATATCCATATCTCAAGAAAAATCCTGAGTTTTATTCTCCTTTTTTACTCAAGATATATCCACATATTAGTATTATTTGTACAATATTTGGTACTTAAAATTATTAAGAAAATGTTTTTAAGAGAAATCTGACCGAATTTCCCTCTTCGGTAAGAAATCTGTTTTATTTCAGAAACCATGTTTTCAAAAAATGATTCATATAATATTTTCAAATTATTATTAAATATATTTTTTAAGGAAAAAGTATTTTAAAAAATATATATTGTTTTCAAATATTCATTTATATGTATTAAAATCTATTTTCAAATTAAACGTTTTCAAAATATGATTTATTTTTTTAAAAAATTTCAATGAGGAAAGTATATTTTCTTAATAATGTGATTTTAAATATATTTTAAAATTATATCACATGAAATATGACATACATTTTTGTTACTCATGCATTTATGGGTAAAAGAGTCAATGTTTCCATTCATATTATTTCATTGAATGGTTTATGTTTTGATGTATTTATGTTTATGAAAACCAACTTTCTTTCATGGGTTATATGATTTTTAAACCATGTTCTTTTCATAGGATTTGTTTTTATGAAATTTTTATGAAAATTGTATCTTTTTACATATGTTTTGACATGATTATATGTTTATTATACCAATTTCATTTCATGGGTTATGATATGATTTCTTATGAATTTGTGGGACATGTATGTATGATTTCATTATGAGATGTGTGGGACCAAGATCTACCTCCAATTCCTAGGGTAAACATTTATATCTCATAAAATAGAATATGATAGTCTTGGGAATGAAACTTTACTGCTAATAAGGCCATGGGGGTGAACCATGACTCCCAATATGGTTTGACGAGTGAAATCATTCTACTAATATGACCATGGGAGTGAAACATGATAACCAAGATGGTATAGGGAGTGCACCCATACTTCCAAGATGGCATTGATTGTGATTCCTTGACTACTATGGAAATAATTTTATATTTTTATGTGTCTTAAAAAATTTCAAGTTTTATTCTTAGTTTTTTATTTCAGGGATTATGATTCTTATTTATTTATGATTCATTTATTATGAACTTATAATCATTATTCTTTGATTCATGTATATGAACATTCATATATAGGGTATGATCTTCTATTTTAATGATCATGTTTTTATACCCTTATGATCATGATTTTTCATACATTTCTTCTTTATTAACCCTTAATGAGCATCTGGTCTAACCCACACGGTTCCTTCCTCATTTTATGAGGATATATATTAAGTAAGATGTCTCTAAGAAAGGTTCAAGACAAGAAAAACATAGTAAGGGATAATGTATCTCACTTATGTTCTAGACTTTATGTTTATATGTTTCCAAAGACACTATAATTGTATGTTCTTTGGGCGTCTATTAGAATAATGTAGTAATTATTCCAGAAAAGATGTTTCATGCTAATGTATAAAAAGTGAGGGTCTCTATAGTTGGTATCAGAGAAAATATTTAGTTAAAATTTAAAAGCTAGGACGATAAAAAAGTTTTTGACAACCCTAATGTAATGTCTATAGATAAGTTTAAGGATAAGGAAATGTATAAGAAGGTGTCCTAAAATTTTGGTAATGGATAGAGAAAGTGTTTTCATAGCACTACATCCCTATATGGATACAAAAAATGGATGTGTTTATGGAACATATGTTACTAGGAGTAATAACTCTGACAAGGTGTGTTGGTTTTGTCTTCGTGTAACCTTGTACACAAAAATGGGCCAGACTACAGACCTGGTTTAAAAATCCCAGAGGAAATTCTTTGGGAATTCAAAAACTCTTTATGAATCATCATGAATGATTTAAATAGGTTTTGGCTATGAAAAATACTAGATAATCCAAAGGTTTCATATATTAAGAAAGGTGACATAATTTATATATCCTATAAGTGAATTATAATGATTACGTGGGTCCTCATTATGAAAACTATTTCTTAATCCATGATTTTGGTTTTAGTCAATTGTTGGAACCTTAAATAACCATGTTAATGATGATTGTGACAAACAATTAAATAATTTTCTTCCGGGGAAACCGAATGATACAAGAGAAGGAATGAAAAATAATGTTGTTATTCCTAAAAAAATCTATCAAGATATAAATCATGGTGGTCTTTTAAATGTGAAATTAAAGGAACAACATTCTGTTGAGTCCATCTAGAAGAAAGATACTCCTTCTTTTAGAGGGTCTTCTGATCCAATTATTACTGAACAATGGATCAGTACTACTGAAAATATATTATCCATTATCTAGTGTATAGAGCATGAGAATGTGATTCTACCTATTTATTGGAAATAAGTTGAGGTAGACGGGTGGCATACTATAAATAAAAATATGAGGAAAAAAATATGAAATTGAATCCACGGTTTTGGATGAGTTCAAGAAATTATTTTTCAATAAATAATTTACTTGGATTATCCATACCATAATAGAGATGGGTCCTTAATTTAAAGGAAAAGGATGATGAATCTATTATAAATTTTGAGGATAATTTTACAAGACCTTAAAGGTATTCTTTAGGAATTATTATCTAACATGAAAGTAAAGTTGATAGGATTTTGAGTGGCTTAAAACCAAGTCTCTGAATAGAATTGGACATAAGAAACTTTTGAAGCTAAAAATATATTGTGTTTTGTACAACCATGGTTAAAATAGAGGTTTAAGTCACATATCAATCTCTGGGGTTTGAAAATAAAAGTAATATGGAGTTTAAAAAAAACTCTAAAAACCATGAAGAGAAGAAGATTCACTTTTCTTAATTCTCCATGTGTGGGATAAATCATGGAAAAAATTTACTTAATGTGTATAATAAATGTACTATGTGTATATGGGATATATGTCATGAATTTCATAGCTGATTTTATGGGAAGAAGTGTAAAAATGATGCAAATGGAGAAAAAATAGAACATAATGAACCTCCCCCGAATTTGTGATACAACTTTAAGAAGAATGGGAATTATGATAACTAGTTCCCAACTCCAAGTGATGTTGATGATGATGGATGTCCACAAAATCTTAATCTAAGGGAAAAGTGAAAATCACCTGAAATATCTATTTCTAATGAGGTGTGCAATAATAACGTGGTAAATGGTACACTAAGAATCCAATCTAGAACTACTAATGTCTTTTTTGATTTTGGTTATACCCACTCGTTCATATCTGAAGAATTTTCTAAGGGTGTTAAGATTCAAAAAAAAATATTAGATGTGAAATTATTATTGAAAACTTTTAATGGTATGATGATTTTATCCCATGTCTACGATTCCTCTCCAATAGACATTTTTTGGAATGTGCTTCCTTAAAATATTGTCATTCTTCCTTTGGTTGGATTTGATGTCATCTTAGGAATGGATTAACTTTATCTTACTAAATTAATCATAAAATTTATAGGAAGGGATGTTATGTTTTATATTTCAAACCCTCCTATGATTTTCCATAAATGTGATGATAAGCATGAATTTACCGTGGAGATCACATCTAATGTATGAGTCTTAATTCCCACTCAGAAGGTCTGTTTATCTAAAATTGTTGGGGAAAAAATTGACATCAATGATATGTATATTATTATGTAATTTTTGAATGTATTTTAATAAGATTTTACTTACCTTACAACAAAATGTGACATGGATTTCTCAATTGAACTCATATCTAGTTCCATAATAATTTCAAAGACTCATTACAGAATGGACCCGATTGAGTTGTAGTAATTGAAGAAGTAACTTATAGAAAACATTTATAATGGATTCAATCTTCCATGTTTGTCTCCTTAGGGTTCACCTATTATTTTTTCGATAAATAATTTTGGATAAATGAAACTATGCATTGATTATTAGGTGTTGAATAGGATCATAATAAAAAACCAGTAACCTCTTCATAGTATTGATTAATTATTTGATCAGTTGTGTAGAGTTCAACACTTCTTCAAGATTGACCTTCATTCTAGATATCTTCAATTAGGAGTCTAGGATAAGGGTATACCCAAGATAACATTTCATACATGGTATGGGACATATGAATATATTGTGATTCCTTTTGGTCTTACTAATTCCCCAGCTATCTACATGGATTTTAGTAATAGAGTCTTTAGAGATTACATCGACTAGTTTTTGGTCAACATTATAGATGATATTTTTATCTATTGAAAGAGAAAGTAAGTGTATAAAGATCACTTGAAATTTTTTATAAAGACCATATAGAAGGAGAAACTATATGAAAAATTTACAAAGTGATAATTTTGGATTCAAAAGGTTTCATTTTTGGGTCACATAATATCAAGATAGGGTATATCATTAGATCCATCAAATATGGTGTCTATTTAATGTTGCCCTAGACCAACCATGGTGAAATATGTCCATAGTTTCCCTTGTTTAGTATGATATTATCGATAGTTTTTGGATAGTTTATCAGAACTATATAATCCTATGACCATGCTAACTCAAAAGGATGTCATGTTACATTGTATAGATGAATGTGAGTAAAATTTCAAGGAACAAAATAAAAGGTTAGTTAGTGAACCCATGATTACATTACCCTATAGTGGAGAAGAGTTTGAAATATATATTGACGAATCCATGAAGTAATTGAGATGTGTTATTATGAATAATATAATGGTAATCATTTATGACTTTAGTCAATTGATGTTTGTTGATTAAAACTACACAAACCAAGATTTAGTGCTAGCAGTGGTATTTTTTGCATTGAATATATATTATTCTTATGATAAAAATTGTGATATATATAACAATCGTAAATGATTAAAATATATATTTCTATAGAAGAAGTTGAACATACACTAGAGAATATTGATAGAGTAGATAAAGGATCATGACTTCTCAATACAACACAACACTAAGGAAGAGAACAAGGTCATTGATTCATTTTGTCGAAGGGATCATTCTAGCATATCCTTGATGAGGATCTTAAATTATCCAATATTTATATATTTTTAAAGGATGTACCTAAAAATAATGAAGGAAGGGGTAAAACATTATTTTTCTCAAATGAATGTTCAACCCTCTATTCACGTGATGATTAAGGTGGTGAAAAAAGAAGATAACGATCAACAAAAAAGGTAATAAATAATCCTGAGTTTAAACATGATTAGGATGGATTGTTAAGGTTTAGGAACTGTGTTTGTGCTACTTCCATACTAGATTTGAAAAAGGATCTATTAGTGGAAGCTCATGGTTCTTCTTTCTCTATTAATCATGAAAGTATGAAGATATATTGAGATTTGAAAGAATACTTCTGGTGCGATGGAATGAATAGATACATCACATATCTTGTATCTTGGAGCTTGGTATACTATTAAATTAATGCTAAAAGACAAAATTCTAAAGGAATGATTCATCCATTTCTCATACCATAATGGAAATGGGAGAATGTCACTATGAATTTTTCATTACAGTATGAAATACATATAAAGTCTTTAATGATATATGGGTGGTAATTTATCTTCGTACAAAGTCATCACAACTAATTGCAATTAGAGAATAATTATATGTGGATCATCTTTCCAGGATATATGTTTTGAAAGTGGAATAGTTTCATGGAGTAACAAATTTCATTGTATTAGATCAGGATCCACGGTTTACCTCAATGTTCTGGTGAATCATTCAATAAACACATTATGTAGAAAAGTTTTCATCATATATTATCATCCTCAGATAGACCATCAATCTAAATGAACAATTGGAACCCTAGAGGATATGTTGAGATCTTGTTATCTAGATTGAAATTTTCATTGTGATCATCACCTTTCTCTAATAGAGTTACCTAATAATAATATATTTATATCAAGAATTAAAATACCACCTTAACAATCCTTATGTGGGATGTAATGTAGAGCTCTGATGTACTGAGATCTAGTTAGAGAAAGAATGTTATCAGGACCTAAGATCATGGAAGAAATTGTAAAGAATGTTAAACAATTCAATAACATATCAAGGAAAATAAATGTCGGTAGAAAATTTATGCTCATAATTGACGGCTTGATATATAATTTTATGTTGGTGAAATGGTGTTTCTTTTTATCTCACTCTAGAATAAGGTTATTAGATTTTAGAAGAATGGGAAAGTAATCCCTTGATTGTCAGCCCCTTTAATATTCCTTATCATATTAGGATGATAACATATCTCTTAGAACTTCCTACAAATATTTATCAAGTCTAGGATTAGTTCCATGTATCTCTTATATATAAGTACATACCTAACCCTTCACTTGTACATAGCTAAGAGTTTATACAGTTGGAGCATGAACTTCCTTATGAGGAACAATGAGTTGAAATTATGAATTGTTCATATAATGTTATATGAAAAGGAACACTCACATAGTCAAAGTTTTTTTTTGGATAAATCACTAGTTATAGGAAGATACATGGGAACATGATGATATTATGAAGTATAATTATCCGCATTTTTACCCCAATGATAGATTTTGAGGGAAAAAGTCATTTTAACGGGAGTGGAATTTGACTCCCTGAGTTTTTATGAACCATTTTTTGAATGAATTAATTTTTATTGATGTATTTAATTAAACTATGTCAAAAATTCCTTTCACAAGGCATAAAATCAAAATATTTTACATGAAATACTGACATTTCATATGATATACTCAACACCGACTTGGAAAACATTACACACAACGTTGAGTTTCCAAGGAACATCTTTTTTTATCATTATTTAAACATGTTTACTATAAAAAAGGCATTACAATTAATAATATGAATCGCTATATATACTTTTAAAATATTATTTGTAATGGTTTTATATTAATAAAACATATTGATAGTGAAGAATACAATTTTTGGTAAATTCTTTATATGTTTTAAAATATTATTTGCTCAAATGAACTTCTTTTTGTGCCATTTTGTGGAAACAAGAAAAATAGTTGTATATAAATTTAGAAATTGAATTTGATAATATAAAATTTATTTTTTAATCTATAATATCAAAATTATCTTATAGTTAATTTATAGTATTTTTATGAGAAACTTCATTTTTGGATGAATAATGAAAACTACTGTATTTTAATTCAAATATTCTTTTTCATTTAATTTATTTGTAATGATAATTTATATTTTAAATTGGTTTAAATTTTAAATTATACCATATTTTTATCATTTAATAAAATTTAAGTTATTATAATTAATTTTTCATTGATGTTGGATATAAAAATAGAGAAATTTTTTGATATTTTTACATTAAGAATCTGCATTTTTGTCCTGTCATTTGGTTTAAATTTAAATTAATTTCCACCACTTAAGTGACTATAATTTTGAAAAATCGATTCTATATTTGTAATAATAATAATTTTTGTTATCTAATATGGTAAAATTAGTTTTTTTTAACAAAAATATTAGTGAACGTAATTAAAATTAATGAGAACAATTTTGGTAAAACTAAACATAATAGGGAACCAAACCTCACACTTAAGGGACCAAATGATCCATAAACTTTTACAAAAACCATTTTATGAACATTATTCTTCCACGAATCTTAAATTATTGAGTTTTTTAGGGTCTTAATGAATTTTTTATGAAAAAATGTGAGTACACTTAACTTGTTTCTAAAAATACCATATGAGTCCTTTTCCTCCCATATAAAGGCCACCACCTCTTCCCTTCCTCACACCTCTCAAGAAACATTAGTTTGGAATATATCTTCACAATACACCTCCCAAAACCCATAAATTCGCATTTTATTTAATATTTTGGGAAGAAGTCCGTCCAAGTAAGTACTTTGGTGAAAACCGAAAGGAGTTACACAAAGAAGAGGTAACATCATTTCTCAAGATCCTTTATTTTATTTTTATTCTATACCACCTAAAATATTATTATTACATGATTATAAAACAACACCAGTATAATAAATATACTTATATTTTTTATGGTGAGGGTTATACCTACACTTACAAACACTTCCATCTAATGGGTAAAAAACATAACATTTATGTGTATGATGAACTATCTCCTTATGAAATGATGATTGTTTGTTTTTCCTTTAACTACTTTCAGGGTTGGGAAAATTGATGGAAAAGATGTTTATATATGATATATATGATTATTATTATGTATTTAATAATAATTAATTCTTTTAAAACACTTATCTTTATACTTCTATTTTGTGTTAATACGATAACGTCGTTTTAGGAAGTGTGGACTACTTCCCCCTCAAAGTGATGTGATTCATTCACAAACAACATGGAATGTTTTAACGATGTTTTTAGTGAAAATATATGATATATATGATATAATAATTATATTATAATATTATTATATACATATTTTTCATTTTCTTTATTTCTTTCAATACGACTGTAAAACAAAAACAACATCCATGAGTATGTACACCCTATTGTCTCCATGAATGGTTTATTCAGTTTCATAACTCTAGAATATACATTTCATTATAATAAAAATAAAATTTATATAATGTTTTAAATTATTTAAATTATTATATATGTATAAAGACCAAATATATAACAAATTAGGAAATATGGGAAAATGCTAATATAACCTGAAGCATAACCTTAACATAAAATTATTAAGAAGCAGGTAATATAAAGTCGTAATCAAAACATATATGAAATTATATATAATAAAATTATTCTATGATATATATATATAATATTTATTATATAGGAATTTTTTAGGAGTACAACGAGAGTAAAGACACAAGGTAAGGTAATTTCATCTCACTTTTTCTATATTTTTGAGATACATTCCATGTTCATCACTCCTTTATTTTGTGTGGTGTATAAAATAAAAAATACTTTATTATATTACTATTATTTTTAAATTTATGGGAATTTGCATATCCATTATATGACATGTTATATGATGAGTCTCATGTTTTGTTTTTCACCTAAAGTATTTGTCTTAATATTTTTTCTTTGAGTCTCATGTTTTGTTTTGCACCTAAAGTATTTGTTGAGGTGTATATACTTCCATTTGACATGTTATATGATGAATATCATTAATTTTATGATATTTTATGAATCATATATTTTCATTTTATTACATGTAGAGTATGGTCTCAAGTTACCATTTTGTACGAGTTTATTGAAACAATCTCATCGATTATTACGATTGATTATGACTATGATTTAATTGATGAAATATTTTTATACATATCCCAACAAAAATCTTTATTTTAATTATCATATAATTTTCAATCTATATCCATGTATTAGTACCATTTCCCCATCTTTTATAATTATAAAAATTAAGACAATGTTGTTAAAAAAAATATGACCGTATTTCAATATTCTTTCGGAAAACTGTTTAATTTTGAAAACCATGTTTTAAAAAATGTTTTCTAAAATGTTATAAAATTATCATTGATGATCATTTTAAATGAAGAAGTGATTCTAAGAATTTTTTATTCTTTTCAATGGTTCCTTTATCAGTTTTCATTACTTTTTTCAATGAAAAAGGGTTCAAAAAAGGTTTTATTTTTTAAAAAGTGTTTTTCAATGAAGAAAGAATATTTTACACAAGAAATGATTTTAAATATCATTAAATATTATTTCCAATATATGATTATGTCCATTGGTTTTACCCATTTATTTATAGGAAAATTATTCAATGTTTCCATTATTATTATTTCTTTAAATGTCTTATGTTTTGATGACATGATGTTTATGAAATTCATTTATCTTTCATGGGTCATATGATTTAAAAAACCACTTTTTTTAAAGGGTTATGATTTGATGAAATTATTATGAAACCTGTATCTTTTGCGAAGGATTATGATATGATTCTATTTTTATGATTACCATTTAATTTCATGGGTTATGATATTATTTTTTATGATTTTGTGTCATATTTATGTATGATTTCATTATGAGATGGTTGGGCCCTATATCTCAGTCTATTGTATTGGGTAATGATTTATATCTCATGAGGCAGACTAATACAGTCTTGTTAAGGAACTGTGACTACAAATATGTCAATGGGAGTGAAAATTGATTAACAATATAGAATGAAAAGTGAAATCATGCTATTAAGATGGCCATGTGAGTGAACCATGACTACCAAGACGAAATGAGTACTGAACCTACACTACTATGATGGACTGGGAAGCAATACATTTACTACAATAAAAATAATTTTATATTGTTACATGTCTTCCCTAATTCCATGTTTTATTCCATTGTTTTTCTTTCATCAGTTATGTTCCTTATTTCAATATAATTAATGTCTTATAAGCTATAAATCGTTATTCCATGATTCAAGTATTTGAACATTGAAATGCATCGTATGATATAATACTTCAATGATCATGTTATTATTCCCTTATACTCATGATTATGGTTACATGTCTCCTTTGTATACCCTTACGAAGAGTTTGAGCTCAATCCTTTTTATATTTACTCCCCCAGGTAATAAAGATATTTATTAATTAATATGGGTCTAAGAATGGTTTTATTCAATAAGAACATAGTCGGAGATAATGTATCTCAATTATGTTCGACTCTTTGTGTTTCTATGTTTCCAAATGCACTAAGCTAGAACGGTCTTTGGGGATATTTTTTTATAATGTTTTAAGTGTAATGAAAATTTATGTAATGATAATGTATGAAAACTGTGTGCCTCTATACTATACATTGTGTGTACTTATATAATATCATATTCCTAGAACAAGAAGAACACATGACATGTGTTCTATGAACCGCACACTGTGTGAACATGATTTTTGAATGGGAACCCCTAGAACCCAATTTTTATCCACAACTGCTATGAACTGACCCTCAGTGGGTCCTAAGTAGTCAAAATATGGTTTTAGGAATTAAAAATTGTAAATATATGAGGATTTATAAAAAAAATTCCTATATTTGGGTTGAATCCATCGAATATTCACCTATTTCAGCAATTCACAGTTGCCACATGACGATCGAGCTCCACTCAGACTTTGTAGTGGTACCTCTCTTCCAATTTCAATCATTATATCTATCTATATCTATCTCTATTTATATATCTACATTATTCTAATCTCTTGGTTTCTTGGGTGAGTATACCGATGGGGTTGTGCCCAAGAATCCAGGGAAAGAAAAAAATGAAATGTAAGAAAAGGAAGAATAGAAAAATAAAAATAAAAGGTGCTCGGGGCGGCCCCCTCACCCGACCTGAGTTTATGCCCCACTTAAGAAAAAATACCAATTCCAATCTCAATATAGAACATGAATGTCAATCCACATATATATTCAAAATATAACTCTAATCAAATGTGTTTTCATAAATTAATATTTTCTTAACTAAATATTAAATATTAACTATTCCATGAATTTTGGAATAGTAGAGAATTCCTCCAAACTCTTTTATTAGGGTTCATACAATATTCCATGACCAATGGAGTGGTCATAAGAATTATCCATGATCATCTACTAGGAGAAAATTTAAATATTACCAATGAAAATAATTTCAATGATAAAATTCAAATTTATTCTCAAATTTGAATTCTAGAAAAAATGGTCATTACAACATCCTTACAATAAAACATCCCATCATTGAAAATACTAGGTGGTGAGAAAGTGTAAATTATCTCATCCTAAGAATAATCTCAATAAAACTATCTCAAATAAACAATGACCAGTCTCACAATGTCAATAACTCTCCTAAATGGGAGACACTTAACTCTGACTGATATGGTACTCCCACTATAGGAATAGTTGTATCATCATTTTATAACCAAACAACGAGCTCAACGGCCCAAGGAAAATGAAAATTTTAAACTAAATATGACATTCAAAAACCTCAGATATCTAATGGTCAACTCCCTATAATATGTATTACCTTATAACACTTAACAAGAACAACATCAAAAACGTTACTTTATAAATCCCAAAAATATATTTAAAAATAAAATTATATATGCATAGAGACATGATCTCTCAGCATACATAAGAATATTTCAATACAGTTCATGATAACCTCTAACTCAGAGTAAATTATGATTCCATCAAAAGAGATTTATCTCTCTCCCCCTCTCTGAGCCATGATCTATAAAAAATAATCTATAATTTCTTTAAACCATCTACTGAAACCATGCCTTCTAGAAAAAAGTGTCTAGGTCCAAACACGTGTAAAAAACCTCATAGAACCTGATTAATACTCGATATCTATTATAACATGGTGGAATATTAATCATTTTAACCAAAAATCATAGAAAACTATTCCCACATGAAGTATTGAAAACACCGTCCCCTGACTACTCACCTATTTAAAATTTAAATGACACCACATGTAACAGGTGTGTAACTATATCCACTGACTCACACTGTAGTGAGTTTTCTAATATTAAAACCAATCTAACCATTGAATATGGTATGCTAGTACAAACAATATATAGTCTCCCATATAACTCCCACTCAAAATTAGGCACCTTACACATGAAATTATTTATTCCATTACCACCCGTCACAACGTGTCATTTCAGAAATTTATGTCTCAACCATGAAACTGTTTATCGATTGGGTCAACAACAAAAAAAATACTATATACCGAATCTATTATCGATACCAAACCACCCTATCTGATTTATCAAAATCTAGTTAATTCATCATGGGTATATCATAATCCCAAACATTAACCGTGTGTTGGTATTAAAAGAGCATATAACCTGGATCCATAACAAAGAAAGTAATCTATAAACTCTAGACAACCCCAATCAATGGTTTTCCCTGATAGAAACTATTTTTGACCTACTAGGCTCTATGTACAAAATAAGAGACTCTAGGTCTCCCACATAACTCTACTAATCAAGTCTCACAACTGAGTCACAATTCCTGACCACCCATCACAATAGATCAAGCATCTCCAAGGGATGTAAGGTTAACACTTACGTATCTTTGTCAAAACTATAAACTTCTACATACTAGGGAAAAATCATCTTCGAGCATCCTCATAAGGAAATTACCCCTTGAGGTCATGATATCAATTAAAAATAGATACTAAAATAACACTCAGTGGGAATCTGTATATAATATTATCCCCTCGTGGACCAGTTCACTATCTAAATCATTGTACTTATCACCATTGTACTCAGTGATGTGACTAGATCACCATAATAGAAGTTAAGTTAATTAGAATGTAATTATTATATATGTGGTTAAACACTTTATAATTTGTTAATGACAGTTTATGTAACCTAAACTCTAAAAAAACCATAAAAAGGGTCCATAATTTGGGCATTATATTACCTTTCTACCTAATAGGGTGACTTCACCTCCTATGAGTGAAGACTAAGTAATCCGCCTCACCATTAATCATATTCACATAGATCCACATCATCTTCCATCAGAATAAATTTTATATTAATATCAACCCAATTGAGTATAATGCCACCAATATCCTATATGGGAAGATAACATTTTTGTTTTTGAAGAAACATAAAACAATTTCCCCTCTCTCATCAATAAATTCACACACTAAGATTCTTATAACATGTTAATTTTTCTTGCTAAATATGATTCATGATACACCTTTTACCTTTTCTAGAAAACGGTCAAAATCAATACCCAACCAATTTATAAAGGTCCAAGATATAGAAATAGATAATAAATCAATACATAGTCACAAAATGTGAATCAATAAAATAAAAAATATTTCACAATTATAACATAATAGATTAGAACCCCAATCCCATATCTATGGAAACTAGAAATTAAAATTAGAATAGGTTTTGTTGATGCACTAGTCTGATATGAATTATAGGTTCTGACAGATTTATAATAATCCTATCTACCATATTTATAATAGTAAATCTAAAGGAAAGGAACACCTCTGATTCTAATTTTTAATGTCCGGACCTGGGCGCCACTAAATCAATTCCTTATACTGGTTCTCCAAAATTCCTAAGGATTATCTCCCCATATTCCAGAGGCTTCTTGCTAGAAGCAGGGGTCTAAAGGCCATAAAATGGGGAGACTATACCATCATATAGGAGTAATAACTATGTAAATAACCATATAACATCCACATCATTAATAAATAGATTGTATACGTAGTAAATAAACTGAAATTGAACATGATGAAATAATAAATGAACTATAATAAAATCCCAAATAGCAGTTTCATACATACAACAATGGTCACCCAATAGGACAACTATACATGAATGAGTATAAAATGAAAATTTAAATAAAATCCCATGTCTCTCCCACTAACTCTGACTCATAATACATACCCAATATCGAAGAAACTATTGAGATGCATCGTCCTGTTCATAATAATCCATAATAGATTCTCCCCTTAATCCTAAACCCCTAGGACATAGACCTATCCATCATGCAATTTTTGATAAACCAGAAACGAATACATAAGGATTGCATGCACACCGAGGATCATGTATATGGGTGATAAATAATCATAGTATGACACTATAATGATGAACGTATAAATCTACATCTAAAATTTCATGCTAAAAAAATCTGCTTATCCTAGATGAGATATAAATGGAATAATGAATACAACAATAACATGAAAACACATTCTGTCACTGGGTTTGTAATCCCTACTGACCGGTCAAATTTTCATCATGTATATATATATATATATTTATGTGTATATATATATTAAATATAAATATTTACATTAATATGTATATAAATGAGTATGGTGAGAAAAACACAATCAACTGTAGTCTTTCCTTGGTTCTGTAATCACGATCGACAATACCTTCTTTTATCAATACCAAAAATGTCTCTGTGGAAGCTATATCACCAAATGGGGATACATGTCCTAATCATGGGTTCACCGATACTTTCCTCCAATAACTATTGAGAAGGATTTTGTATAGTGATGGAAAATCCCATAAATGGTTTTTGAGAACATAGTAACCCATAATTTAATTTATAATAATGTACCAGGACCAAAATTATTTCCATAGAACCCCCATTAGTCATACTCATATAAGGGATACATAAGTACCACTTCATCACTTATCCATAGTGGATGTAGATACGGTTGTCATAAAAGTAGTGCATTGACTGAATATATGTTTTTTATTTACTTGGAATACATGTCACATTTTCAATTCAGTGTGATTGTAAACCTCTTCCCATATGTGAATTTACTCAATAGGAACCCATGTATCAATCTTAGTGTAACTTAGAACCCATCACCTTACAATCCCCTCTATGAAATCCCTCAAAGAAAACCATGTATCACTCTAGGAGAGGTATACTATTATATCCATCTAAGTCCATCCATGGAACTAGACATAAAGAGCCCAAGTATTAGTCATAGAATATATAATGATCTTCCCTCTGAGTCTATAAAAGAAATTACTCTTGGTAAATCCAAGTATTAATATTGTAATGAAATAATGATCTACCCTCAAATTCTATCCACAAAATTACTACATGGGAATCCAATTATCACTCATATCATGATAAAATGATCTTCCATATGAGTCAATGAATGTAATTCCAACATGGGAATCCAACAATATTTCATCTGAGTCTGTAAAAGGAATTCTTTAATAAAAATCCATGTATCACACTTGGAATGATATAACGATCTTCCTTATGAGTATTTCTAAGTAATTAAAACATGAGAATCCATGTTTCATTCCTGGTTTGATATATTTAGTCGGAAGCAAGAAAATACATATGGGTATCATGTTAAATTAATAGATTCTCATCATCTAGATCTGAGGAATACTTTTGGGCACTGAAAAATAACAAAAAAGTTGAATAAAAGTTCCAAAATCAGATCATTAGAGACACATCTCAGGATAAAACTAAATGAATAAGATGGATCGCAGAAATTATATTTGGGAATCCTAGAGAAAATGTCATATCCCATCAGGCTCATCGTCCGCAAACCATGAATTACCTTTGATAATCATCACTGCATCAAAAGTAAACAAGTGAATGCCTAAATAAAAGTGTAAGGGTGTAAAAACACTTAATCCCACCACTATATAAACTATCCCCTAGGATCATAAGTTTTGTAAGTGTTATAAGGTGGCACCAACTACCATCTATTCCCAAACCTTACATACTAGCTAGGGTTCGGTCAAACAATAGGGAACTTATATCGCCCCTCATGTCATAACCGAAGAGATGAATCCCACTCAGGATCCTTTGGAGTAAAAGTAAAAGGAGTAATCATATATGGGATCATCTAATGATAAGTAAATAGAGGTATCCAACATGGGATCCTTGGAAAGTAAATAAGAATAGGAATCCCTTTTGAGATACCAAATAAGAGTGTGTGTAAGCAATGAAATCCTAGACGGGATCCATAGTAATAGTAAGTAGGTGAAGGTACCCTACAAGGGATTCTGTAAGGTATCATATAAGAAAAGGAATCCCAAAAGGGACCCTTCATAAAAAAATAAGATATAGGCATCTTATAGGTAGAAATATAAGTAGAGACATCCAAGAGGGGATCCTTGGAAACAACTAACCTCATAAACCCCTAGTCCAGAAGGGAACATCTTATAACAGATATAGGCTCACAGGAAATTATACAAAAGAACCTATCAAGGGAGATAGCTCATGGATCATCTCAAATCAAGGTGGTATCACTCTAAAGAGATAGATGAATTTGATTAGCAGGGGAAAAACCTATTAGTTGAAGAAAAACACAAAAAAAAACTCTTAGTATTCTCCAAATCACCTAAAAGGTTTTACCATCACAATATATGTGGTACGATTCTGAAAATGGACTATTCATGTTTTAAATTTCTACTCCTGGTCATATAGATATGAAAAAACCTTAATAAGGTAGAAAGGGGGGATTGAATGGAGTTTATACCTTGTACAAGGCATGTACCCCCAAATCCGCACACAACAATGTACTCCATCCAGACATGGCATATAAATAACCAAGTATACAATGTTTTGATCATATACACATCATGTTCCCTACATGAGGTACCTGCCCGTGTACCTCAGAGGTCCTAACCATATAATTCACCTGGCCATGTAACTCTACACGGAGTGCAACCCACCTAGGATTTGGCTACGTATCCTATACAAGGTGCATCTCTATGTATTTTCCCAATCTATGTACCTATATATGGTGTGTGACCCATATGGGTTCTGACAATGTACTCTACATAGCCTTGTGCACCTACATAGGTTGTCTGTCCCGGTACTCAACTATACGACTAAATCTAAATACACAACATGTATACCATATACATGGTGTGTAATTCCAAAATATCATTTTCTGTGAAGTGTATGAATTCATAGCATGTTTTCCCCCAAAAAAATTCCATGTAATGGATATTTCTGAATGGGTAACCCCTAAAATTAGCACAGAACCTTATTTTCTCTCGAAAATCATCTGAATGACCCTCAATGGAACCTAAGAATCCATAATAGGTGTTTAAAGAAAACAAAATCTTTTTGGACTTACGGTAAATATTAAAAACCAGACTACCTTTAGGTATAATCCTCTGGAGATTCATCTATTTATATGATCTATGACTACCACATGATGATCTGACACCTCCCGATCTTCATTGTAGTTTCTCTCTACTCCTATATTTCTATGTCTCTCTCTACCCATACCACTCTTATATATTGTTCATTCAAATGAGTAAGAACATTAGAGAGTGAATGGTAAAATATAAATGGAAAATAAAATGAAATAAAGAAATATAATAAAATAAAACAAAAAGAAAAATTCCCCGAGCCAGTTCCAGTGCCTGACTAGAGTTTATGCCTTGCCTAGGAAAAAATATCCATTTCAGACTCAACGGTGGAGATTTATTATCAATACGAACCTCAAATAAAAATATAGATCTAGATTAAAATTATCAAATAAATTAATATTTAATTAATTAAATATTAATTATTCCCTGAAATTTTTCACAAAATGAAATTCTACCAAACTCCTATCCTAGGATAAACACCTTATTCTGAGACTAATATAGTGGTTAGAAAAAATATAGAAAATCATATAATAGGTTAAATTTACCGTTTTACAAATTACAAGAATTTTATATCCAAAATTAAAATTTCTACTGAAATTTCAAATCCATAAAAACAAAGGTCTTCACACTTCAGTTTAGGTTGACTTCCCATTATTGAATAGTTTTGGGTATTTACAAAAATTACATTTATAAATTATAAAAGAAAATTACATTATGTTATATACTCAAACTATTAAAGACATTTATCTAGACTAAAACCATTAAAAAATCTACTATCATCTTTATAAACATTCAATATCTTCAATTATTCCCAATAGAACAACCTTGGGGTCCTTAATAAGTGATCTAAAGGAGGTTATTCCAAGGGAAGGTAATAATTTTCACTCAGATAATTATATTTATTTATAATTTCCACATTAAATTATATATTAAAAAACCTTTTATACTAACATAATTATCTAAAATATAATGAGATGTTATTATATTTATAGTATAATATTCATCCTTCTCCTCTTCCACCAAAAGAGAATCTAATCATTGATTGTTTGTATAGCGGACTACCTCCATGAGAACTGATGTAATTAATTTTGTACGATCACCTCACATGGATATTTTAATGTATATATATGATAGTAATGAAATATTAATAATTTTTCCAAATTAATATATCATTCACCTTCTTACCTTACCATCCATTGAAAAATTATATCACTATTATTGTGTACGATGGACTACTGCCTCATTAAGCGATGCAATTCATTTTTTGTTACCACATCAATAAGATATTATATGTAAGTGTATTTAATGAAATAATATGATATTTTTGATTTTATGATTATTATATTAGGGTAAAATAATACTTACCTTCTTTCCATCATGATCATTGAAAAATGAAAATGTTATACATGCATACACACGACCTACCCTCTCTATGATTATAACATAGTTTGTTTTTAAATACCTTATTTTGTGATTGATATTAAAGGTTTTATTGATGTATAAAAATGATAATTATTTCATTATTATTATTTTATAGTTTATGGAATAGTAACCATATTGACCCTGGTCAACACAATGATGCAGTTTTATGTTTATGAACTGAATGACCTCAAAACACTCGATGTGTATGTAACTGATTATTTAATTATTCACATATCTAAAATAAATAATATAAATGGTTTAATTATAAGATATTGAAACTATTAATGGTTCATAAGATATATATATATATATATATCTGTGTGTGTGTGTGATTATTGTAAAGGAGATAAAATACATACACGACACTGTCTGGACTCAAGGTAAGGGTTTCAGCAGAAAACTCCATTATTTGAGAAACATGTCCTTTTATGAACCTAATATCATTAAAATTGTGAATATAATGACACATTAAATATTATATCTCTAATCCATCATAATTTATTGTATTTTATGTTTCAAATAATTTACTTTATTTATAGTAGTTGTGATTCAGAAATTATCAATGTATTAAAGGTTTATGATTAAATTTCATTCCAATCAGGATTGTTTGGGAATTAATTTACATTGTAGGAAATTATTTGATCATTTTATAATAAACCCCTATAATTTTATTATTCTATAGTTATTGCTGAAATTGTAAATTATTGGTAGAATTCTTCTCTCTTTGGTATATAAAATGACATATAAAATGATTTTAAGAAAAGATAAATTCATTTTTCTCTTTTTTTGATAATCATTTTTCTTCAATATCAATGTTTTGTAAAAATATTTTCAAATATATTTTTATCATTCTAAAAATTATTTACTAAATACATTGTGACCCATGTTTTACTTTTTAGAATACGGTTTGAAATAAATATTATTATTCTTTTTTGAATGAGGTACTTTTTATACTTTTTTAAAATAATGTGCAAAGAATGTATTTTTAATTTAAACAAAATTTATAGAATTACAAACTATCAATACCACTAAAATATTTAAATATTAATTTATTTTATTTCATGTTTATTTTTAATAAAACATTACTCTATAAAATTTTATATTTTTTTATATTTTTAAGATGTTATTTCAAACTGAAAAAAGAATTTTAATCATGAAATATTCCATATAATAATTAATTAAAACTTCATAAAAGAAAAAAAACCTTGATGTTATGGATTAAGTTTAAATTTTATATATATGTATCTCAAACATATACCTATATTATTATAGATTACAATGATGGGGTTACACAATCCTTAAATTCATTTATCAAATTCCTTCATTAAGAATCCTTTTTTATTATGCTATGGGGAATGATTGTGAAACCCATTTTTTCCATGGGTAATTATTATGTTTTTTCCTTATGATTGATTTCATTATGTGTCACAAATTTTTATGTACTTGATATGAATGCGATGGGTGGGTAAAAGTTTATAAATCTCTCCAATGCATTGGGTAATGTTTATGTCTCATTAAGAATCAAGTATAATATTTGAGAGTGAACCTAATATATTATGGGAATATTTACTCCATGTGATGTTGTCTCTACATTTAACCTTGAATTTATATTATTCCTTGTTTTATGATCCGACCACATTTAATATGATTCCATTATCTTAAGATACTATGTTCATTGTGTTATTATTTTATTCATGTTCATTAACTAGTAGGATATTACTTAATACCTTTGAATCAAAAGTTATATATCCTTATCATTTTTATTCCATTACTTGGATTTTTAGATCAAACATTTTTTTAATGTATTCCCACATTTTATCCCTTGTAGTTTTAGGATGTGAAACGATTTATGAACTCATACTAGATATTAAAATAATGAAGTTTAATTTTATTCAAACTTTTATGTATTTTAATCTATATTCCAAAGACTATAGGCCTCATGATATTTGGGTTGTAATTAAGAAAGGATTATGCTAAAATTCATGTAATGATATGTATAAAATTCTTCAGTCACAATTGTTTGTATTAGAGAAAGATTTTCATTAAACATCCGAACTTACGTTGGGAAAAAATTATCGATAACCCTATGAGTTAGTCTAATGATAATTATTATAATACAAAAATATCCAGAAATATTGGTGAAGGGTAGAGTGGGTGGTTTTCAATTAAACTCCATCTCTGTATAGATAAAAAAGTGGATGTGGATCGAGAATGGGTATACCTAGGGGAAAAAATCTGAAAATGTAACGTTTGGATTGAATCAATCATTACTTGGTATATTAAACTGATCCTTGTTGCACGCCTAATTTAAGACTCTTGATGGACATGTTTATGGTAATTACAAACTCTTTATGAACCATTATAAAGGATATTAACAAAAAATTTAGGTTAGAAAACCTAATAAGAAACAATACCATGGATAACCAATATTTAAACCTATATAATCATAATTTATGATGTAATTATAATTTAAAATTTTTTTTTATAGTTTTATATGTTTCCATTTTTTTAATGCATTCTTATCTTGTTTAATTTATTATTCTTAGTTAATGGATAGAAATAAGAGAAAACATGTAATATATGTATTTCACTAATGAGATTCCTAAGCAAGTTGTTATTTTTTTAAAATATTTTAATCATTACAACTGAGATATCTCAAATATTTATTCACAACAGAAACATCAAATAAGATAAGGATGGAATCTCATGGATTTTAAATTTCTATAGATTATAGATAATATAAGATTCAATTCCATACATGTCAAAAATGTGGGAATAGGCACCATGGAAAATTTCTTAAGGTAAATGGAAGACTATTTATGTGTAAAATATAAGGCTATAAAGTAGCTAATTACCAAAGAAGAATAAAGACTCTGGTTGAATATACATGGGAAAATAAAGTTCAACCTAAGGAAATACTAACAGTTCAATATGGTAGATGTGGGGAACATGGTTATTATCTATGTCAAATTCCTAGTACAATGAAAAATTATTAAGGGACTATGTTATAAAAATCATTGAAGTGGAATGGTTGAATTGTTTAGTTGTTGGAACTTAAGAATCTTATTTCTGAGGTATTTTTTATCAGTGGTATGTTGGTTTCAGTGACCATGAAACATTTATAGATTGTTTATTATTTTTTCTCTTTAAGGGTTTTAAAGAATATGTTGAATGGTACTATTGAATAAGACCATTGATTTTATGGTACGGTGATATTTTTTGGAAAACACATGATTTTGAAAAATAAAATAATTGTTATGTACTTTTTGTTGATGTAATTATAGTTAATTAAGATTATTTTATTTTTTGAGAAATAATAATTTTTATAGGAGGATTTAGTGGTTAAGAAATAATAATATTATTAATGTTATTTTAATGATGTTAATTATTATTTTTTAATGTTATAGGAAATATATCAATATATTTTTATAAAATGAATAACACCAATGTTGGGTGACAACTCACAGTATATATGAATGATGTGGGGCCTTAACCGATAACTTAATGATGATAAGGGAACAAATCATATCACTGGCCTATGTGATATACTTGTGGTTAGTATGAAATTGTTTTTTACTTAAATTATTTGATAGATAAATATTACGTTGACTTTTGGAAACATATTTTAGGATCAAATCATTTTGAAAATCTTGGATTTTGAGGTGAATAATGATACTTTGGTAAATGTTCCATTAGGTTGAGGTATATGTAACCCCTGGTCAAGCATTTTATTTAACATGAATGATTATTTTTAAAGAACACAATAAAATCCTTGAATATTGATAGATAAATATTACGTTGACTTTTTTTGTACGTTACACCAAGAATACCTTGCGCTATACACAACACTGTATTAGCTTGCAGTATACACAACACTATTCTTGGATCATGTTACACACAATTTTGATAGTAGTTATTCTATGCAACATTGAGTGTGTATATACATATATATATTCAATGTATAATTAAAATATCATTGTATTTTGTTATACGGAACAACAAATGAGTCTTTCACAACATGAAACCCTAACTAGGCATGCATTGCACGCAATCACGACCTTCCTCTATAGCGTGTGCAGTACGCAATACCAGGTTTCACTAAACAATGATATATTGTTATAATATTATTATGGACTAGCCATTGTGAATAGTATTAACTACATTTTTAATTTTATAACATTATTATTCATCTTACCTATTTTTTAGAACATGGTATGAGAACAAAATAAATTTTTCGGGTAAAATAAGTATTTTTAAAAAAATGCAGTTTTGCCGCCTTTTGATGGTGCACCCACTTTAAATCTAGTTTTGACATGTTTATAAGTTAAATTTGACAAAATAATAGTCTTCCTTGGAATCAGGATATAAAAATTTAATTTGGATAAAATTTTCATATTATTCTGATAACTTTCATATTTTGATGAATGGTAAAAACACGCTATATTTTAATTAAAAACAACTTTTTTCATCACAATAATTTATATGGTTATATTATCTGTTTAATTAGTTTTAGAGTTTAATTAGAATATATTTTTACCATTTAATCTAATGTTGGTCATTGGAAATAATTTCACATTGAATTTGGACATAAACAAGTGTCTATATTTTGATAGTTAGTTTTTCTTAAAAACACGCTATTTGTTTTGATAACGAGAATTACTTTTAAAATTAATTAATTCCACTTCTATGTTTTGAATTTGGAAAAAATACATCATTTTTTAATTCGGAATATCAAATATAGTTTATGCTGAATTTTTGGTATTTTTATGAAAAACTTCAATTTTAGATGAATAGTGAAAACACTGAGTTTTTGGTTAAAAATGACTTTTTATTTAAATAAAAATTTATTTGATTTAAGTTTATTTTAGGTGAAAATAGATACATAATACTTATATATGTTCAATGAAATTCATTGGAGTCATTTTATAAAAATTTTAGATTTATAATAATTGTATTGAACTTTTCACCTTCTTTTACCCACCTTCTAGGAGTTTTTGCAATTGTTCATAAGACATAATTTTACCGCTTCTGTGAGTTGAATTTCGAAAATACGATAAACTTGGTTAATATCAAGGAGTAAAATGTGGTTCAATTAGATAAAAATAATTTTTGGTGAATAGTAACGTTTTACTTTTATTTACCACGGTTAATAGTAAATAGGGTAATTTAAGGTTAAAAGAATATTATAATAACTCAAAATTACCTTTACACTTGTCCAAACCTTATTGGATGAGTAATGGCCATCCATGGGCATCCTTGGGTCGATTTTGGGACCCCATGGAGCCACTTATGAAAGACAATGACACATTAGATTAATTAATTTAATGTAAAGTCAAAATTGGCATTAACAAAAATCCTTTAGTAATTAATTTTTATAAGGGACTATATAAAATATATTTTCTACTATAAATATTCATTGTAAAGATAAAAATATTTCTTACATTTTGGTATTTTTTTTATAATTTTTAGACATCAAATAAATTAAATAATTCATGACACAATAATGATGCAGTATTACCTCATTAATAAATGATTTAAATAAATAAGATTTTATTGATTAAAATATTATCCAAAACCCGTCCAATTACTATTGGATGATTTTATTTCGAATATGAGTCATATTTTCTTCTACATTTTATTGATTAAAATATTATCCAAAACCCGTCCAATTACTATTGGATGATTTTATTTCGAATATGAGTCATATTTTCTTCTACACTAATGTGTTTTGGACCTCTTGAAACCGAAGATAAGTTTTTAATAAAATAATGTTTTCACATTTTTCTAAAGATCCCCTCCTTTCCCTTATAAAAGGAGACCAATTCTATGTAATTCCTCACACCTCTCAAGCCTTTTGGCTCGTCCAAACTCTGCGCAACTAAGCTCCCTACATCACTATATTCCCCCTATAAGCCTTAAATTAGGCAGAAGGAACTTCAAGAAGTCCTTTTGGTTCAAACCAAAGGAAGTTACCCAAATTAAAGGTAATAGTTTCTCTTAAGTTATTTTCTTTTATTCTACTTCTCCAACCCCTAAAATCTTTTTAATCCATTATTCTGTAACAAAAACAGTATCCTAAAAATACTATGATGTTGTTATGAGAAGTATTAGAACTACACTTACACACACCTCTATCTAATGGATGAAGAACATAATGTTTCTGTGGATGGCAAACTAACGCCTCACGAAACGATGATTGTTAGATTTTCTCTTACAGCCTCTCATGGTGGCCATTATGATAGAACTGTATTTATATATGATATATATTATTTTTATTATTTCCTTATGCTTTTTTAATTCCCAATTATATAAAGCCTTTATGGTTTCCATAGTGGGTAAATACGATGATCTCATTTGAGGAAGTGCGGACTACCGCCCCCTCAAAGTGATGTGATTCGTTAATTACTTATGTGGGATGTATAAAGGATGGAGTTAATGATATTATATATGATATTATACTGGAATTAAAATATACCTATTCCATTAAAATAATAAATAGAAGTTAAAGTAGCGTTCATTCGTACGTACGATTTACCGTCTCCAAGAACGGTGCATTTTATTTCTACATCCATATATTTAGTATTATTACAAATACATGTATATGATAGATATATAATGAATATATATTATATATATATCATGATTTACATTCTAGAAGTAAGTAAATCATGATATAAGTAATAATAACATCAATAACAATAAATCCAAACACGTACGATAAATAAGATGATTTTACCCAAAACGTTGCTTTAACATGGGATTTACAAAAGAACAGGTAATATAAAGTCATAAGTGAACCATATATGATACCATAACAATGAATATGATTCTATAATAAGTCGATGAAATTATTTAAATCATTATAAAGGAGTTTCAGATACGTACGAAGCATATTAGACCTAAGGTAAGGGAACTTCTTAACCCAATTTCCTTTCTTTGGGTTGATAATATCTTTCTTGTTTATGTCGTTCTTTGATTATGTGAGAAATGAATTTCTATATCTTATCATTTATTTATACTTTTTTTATGTGACCTTATAGTGAATACACACAAGTGATCTATTTTATATTCAAAAAGATCTTTATAAGGGATAATTTTGCAAATCTCATTTTTATTCGAGATTGCTTATACGTAAGTATTTACTGGGGTTATATTTATCATCCATGTCCATGTTTTCTAAAAGTGTTTTTATGTATGTTTAATTTACTTTTTACCCATTTTGACTTTTACTACATGGTATGTAAGGAATCTTTTTTTTATGTTATGAGGAACTTTTTGACTTTTTCGACAAAAGTTCAAGGAGAATGTTTTTTTAACTTATACGGCATGAAAGGATTTTTACAATTTTATAAAGCTTTATTTTCATGAATATTCCTCCAAAAGATTTCATGACTATTTAAAAAAAAATCATTTTCTTTTAAAATTTCATGACGTTTTGTGAAAAGAAATTGATTTTTAAGAAGAACATATATTTTCCTCACGAATTCATTTCAAGTGTTTTATCAAAACCATTTTCCATCTAAGATGACATTATTTCATATGTGTATGGTTCAAGTATAAAGTCTCTATGATTTACATGGTTTCACTTTTCTTATTATGAAATTATATCCATTTATTTTATATGGATAATGTGATTATGGGATGATGTTTATGAAACCCATTATATTCATTGGGTTATTATGAATGATGTATGTTTATTTTGTGGCACAAGTAAGAATGATTTCAATATGAGATGGGTGGGATCTATATATCCCTCTAATTCATTGGGTAAAGATTTATATCTCATGACATAGACATGGATGGAATGACAAGTAAATCCGATTGAGTAATACAGGGTTGGAACAACAAGTAAACCAGGTTCAGTAAGGGACTTTGTCCACTAAGATGGTCTTGGCAGTAATGCCTTGGCTACTATGGAAATCATATCATGTGCATAATGTTTTTCCACAATTACATGTTTTATTACCATGCTATTTTATCATGATTAATGTTTCTTTATGATCTATGCCTTATGTACTGCCATGTTTTATGTCATTTCTCAAGATTTTGATGTTTAAACATTATGTTCATGTTTTTAAGTTCAAATATATATGATTTGTTTTATTTTATCCATGCTTACCCTTACTGGGCATTTGAGATCACCCTTTATATGTTTTCTTTTCCCCAAGATTTAAATAAAGGTTTTAGGTAAGAAAATAAAAGGTGATGATATTTATGGGAGATGTTGAAGATCTTTAACCACAATTACAAGATTATATTCCGAGTTTCCAAAGACACTAAACTATTACGGTCCTTGTGTGTCTATTTTTGTTATGTATTAAGTATTCCGCAAATGTAATGTAATGTCCATGTACGTCAAGCTTTCGGGTCTCTACAGTTTGTATCAGAGGAAAAATTTAGTCAACCTTTTGAAACTAGGATGCGAATACTTTAGTGAGATCCCTAGAGATATTTCTAAGGTATGTCTAGGGATGTCCCTATGGTTAAGTATATGTATAGGTTATAGTCCTTGAATTACGGTAAAAATCATAGAATTAAACCTAAGATGTTAGATATTGATGTTACCCCCCTTTATTATGTTGTTTTACCTATCATGATTTTTTCCTCTCATAGAATTCTTTTTGTGTTTTAGTAAATGGATGGAACCAGAAGGAATTCGGTTAACATTAAATCGAATGAAAAAATTGGTGACTATGAACAAAGAAATTTCGTAATGACTAGAGAGAATGATACTGTGATTATGTCGAATCAGTTATCACGATATATGATTAACAAGGTGAAACTTAGTGGTATTAAAAATTCATCAAATAAGAGGAAGATAGAGTTTTATGCATGTTCGCATGTTGAGGAGCATAAAGAAAAAAAAGATTGAGATTTCTAAAGAAGGGAAGAATAACCTTGAGGAATACCTCAAATGGAGGGGAAGATGTTATCTGTGTGGAAAGAAGGGTTATAGAGTGACAGACTATTATGGAGTTCAATGTCTTATCTGTGGAGAACATGGGCATTACCCAACTCAATTCACCGACCTAAGAGGTAACTTCTAAATCAAGGAAGGACTTATTCCATGACAATCATTGAAGATGATGGTTTGAATTGTTTATGTATTGGTATTCAAGAATAATGTTATTGAGGTACTTTTTTGGTATATTGGAATTTCTATGTATTGGTCCAGTGTGGTTTTCCATAAGAATATGGAATTAGTAACAATGAATAGTGATTGAAATATTTTTGGAAAGCAGATGATATGCGCATAATGAAGGGATAAAGAGAAACTAATATGTTTGATAGTATTCATGAGCTCATGATTGATATAAGGACTAAGTGGTATCATGGTTTGAGTATATAGAATTCTTGGGAATTTGGAATGTGGAAAGAGACATCTTTTGACTGCATTCAATTTTTCAACTAAGGGTCTATTGTAATTCATTTTGAAATAGAATAAATGATTAAGGAATTCACATGTTTGGATTGTGACCAACAAGACATATCGTATGATAAATGATGTTATTAAAGTTCTTGTTATTTGACATTTCATGTAATTGTTTTCTTTATACTATGAGCATGGACAGATGTATTTTGGATAAGTCTAAAGATTTTAAAGGGTTATGTCAGACATCATATATTATTGTTTAAGGCTATAACCTTTTTCAAAATTATATCGGTAATGTTATAATAGTGTATTTTTAGAAAAAGGACAACCTGCAGGATGGGCGACAACTCATCGCGTCGGACAAGGATGTGGGAATCGAACCCACAACCGATGTGTGCCATGCCTTTATCGCCTACCACTGGCCTACAAAAAGTTCCTGGTTAGTAGAAATTTGTTTTATTTTATTAAGAAGTATGATATTTGAAGTATAAGTCCATTTTTGGAATCATATACGATTAACCTCACCATAGATAAACGTATGTATATTTGATAACTTTTTCTAACATTTTGTTTGAAACAGATGGAATGCCCCATCATTCTATCACATGATCTATTAACACTTCATGAATAACAAATTCAACTTCATTTCTTTAAGAGATGAAGTGGAAATTGTTCAAGGCACGAACAACAGTGAGATGGTACCAAAATCATGTAAGTATTTTTTCTAATTAAAATTCTTCAACTTTAGGGAAATGATCTCAAAAACCAAAAATGTTTTCCTAGTTCCCTTATATCCGATGAATCAGATGGTACCCTAGATCATCACAAATTTATGGATTTGTGATTTTTGGATTTTTCATAGCCATGTTCTCTACCACTCTCTATCAGAACATGACAGATAGATTTCTCTTCCATATCCATATTTTCACCTATGTTCTCCTACGTGTAAATCCAGTGATTAGTTAATTTGGGTAACCGTTACGTTTCATACTTTAGTTTTTAAAGATATGTTTTGGTATTCCTTTTTACGATGCGGGTTTCTATTAAAGAAACTTTCGAATAGTAAACCATTTATAACCCCGACGAATTTAAAGGGAGAAATTCATTTTAAGGGGGGTAGAATGTAACACCCTGAGATTTTATGAAAAATATTCTTTCAATTTCATTGATGTCTTGTGTTTTACGCTACACCAAGATTACCTTATGCTATACACAAAATCGTATTAGCTTGCAGTATACGCAACACTATTCTTGGATCATGTTACACACAATTTTCAGAGTAGTTATTCTACGCAACATTGAGTGTGTATAAGCATATATATATATATTCAATGTATAAATGAAATATGGTTGTATTTTGTTATACGCAACAACAAATGAGTCTTTCACAACACACAACCCAGACTTGTCTTACATTACACGCAATCACGACCTTCCTCAATAGCGTGTGCAGTATGCAATACCGGGTTTCACTAAACAACGATATATTGTTATAATATTTTTATGGACTAGCCGTTATGAATAGTATTAACTAAATTTTGAATTTTATAACATTATTATTCATCTTACATATTTTCTAGAACATGGTATGAGAACAAAATAAATTTTTCGGGTAAAATAAGTATTTTTCAATAAATGCAGTTTTGCCGCCTTTTGATGGCAGACCCACTATAAATCTAGTTTTTTTACATTTTTATAAGTTTAATTTAAAAAAATAATACTCTTACTTGGAATCAGGATATAAAAATTTAATTTTTATAAATTTTCCGTATTATTCTGATAACTTTCATATTTTGATGAATAGTAAAAACACGCTATATTTTAATTAAAAGAAACTTTTTTCATCTCCATAATTTATATGGATAGATTATCTTTTTAATTGGTTTTAAAGTGTAATTAGAATATATTTTTACCGTTTTATCCAATTTTGGTCATTGGAATTAATTTCACATTGAATTTGGACATAAACAAGTGTCGATCTTTTAATATTTACACTTTCTTAAAAACACGCTATTTGTTTTGATATGGGGATTTAATTTTAAAATTAATTAATGCCACTTAAATGTTTTGAATTTGGAAAAATATAAATCATTTTTGAATTTGGAATATTAAATATATCTTAGGCTGAATTTTTGGTATTTTTCTGAAAAACATCAATTTTTGATGAATAGTGAAAACATTGAGTTTTTGGTGAAAACCGACTTTTTATTTAAATAATAACTTATTTGATTTCAATTTATTTTAGTTCAAAATAGATACATAATACTCTTATATGTTCAATGAAATTCATTGGAGTCATTTTATAATAATTTTAGATTTATAAAAAGTGTATTGAACTTTTTACTGTCTTTTACCCACCTCCTAGGAGCTTTTGAAATTGTCCATAAAATGTAATTCTACCTCTTCTATGAGTTGAATTTCGAAAATCCGAGATACATTCTTAATATAAAGGAGTAAAATGTGGTTCAAGTAGATAAAAATAATTTTTGGTGAATAGTAACTTTTTACATTTATTTACCACGGCTAAAAGAAAATAGGGTAATTCAAGGTTAAAAGAATATTATAATAATTTAAAATTACCTGAAAACTTATCCAAAACTTATTGGATGAGTAATGTCTTACCAGGGGCATCCTTGGGTCAATTTTGGGACCCCATGGAGCCACTTATGAAAGATAATGACACATTAGATTAATTAATTTATTGTGAAGACAAAATTAGAATTAATAAAAATCCTTTAGTAATTAATTTTTATAAGGGGATATATAAATTAGACTTTCGACTATAAATATTCATTGGAAATATAAACAGATTTTCTACATGTTGGTATTTTTTTTATAATTTTTAGACATCAAATAAATTAAATAATTTATGACACTATAATAATGCAGTATTTACCTCATTAATAAATGATTTAAATAAATAAGATTATAATGATTAAAATATTATACAAAACCTATCCAATTCCTATTGGATGATTTTATTTAGAATATGAGTCATCTTTTCTTCAACATTAATCTGTTTTGGATATCTTGAAACCGAAGATAAGTTTATCATAAAATAATGTTTTCACAGCTTTCCTAAAGAGTCCCTCCTCTCCCTTATAAAACAAGACAACTTCTATGCAATTCCTCACACCTATCAAGCCTTTTGGATCATCCAAACTCTGAAAAGCTATTCTCCCTACATCACTATCCTCCCCCTAGAGGCCTTACATTAGGCAGAAGACACTTCAATAATTCTTTTTGGTTTAAACCAAATGAAGTTACCCAAATTAAAGGTAATAGTTTCTCTTAAGTTGTTTTCTTTTATTCTACTTCTCCAACCACTGAACTCTTTTTAATCCATTCTTTTGTAACAAAAAAGTATCCTCAAAATACTATGATGTTGTTATGAGAAGGATTAGAACTACACTTTCACACACCTCCATCTAATGGATGAAGAACATAATGTTTATGTGGATGGAAAACTAACGTCTCATGAAATGATGAATGTTTGATTTTCTCCTACCTCCTCTCATTGTGGACATTATGATGGAACTGTCTTTATATATGATATATATTATGTTTGTGATTTCATAATGCCTCTTTAATTCCCAATTATATCAAGCCTTTATCATTTCCATAGTCGGTAAATACGATGATCTCATTTGAGGAAGTGCAGACTACCGCCCCCTCAAAGTGCTGTGATTCATTAATTCCTTATGTGTGATGTATAAAGGATGGAGTTAATGATATTATATATGATATTATACTTTAATTATAATATACCTATTTCATTAAAATAATAAATAGAAATTAAAGTAGCGTTCATGCGTATGTTTAATGTCCTATTTACTCATTTTTACTTTTACTACATGGTATTTAAGGAATCTTTCTTTTGATTACATTATGAGGTACTTTTTGACTTTTCCAACAAAAGTATGAGGAGAATGTTTTTTTAACTTATACTACATGAAAGGATTTTTACGGTTTTATAAAGCCTTATTTTCGTGCAGCTTCCTCCAAAATATTTCATGACTATTTTAAACAAAATCCTTTTCTCTTAAAATTTCAGGACGTTTTGTGAAAAGAAATTGATTTTAAAGAAGAAAGGATATTTCCCTCAATAATTCATTTCATGTGTTTTATCAAAACCATTTTCTATCTAAGATGACATCATTTTATATGGGTATGGTTCAAGTATAAAGTCTCTATTATTTACATGGTTTCACTTTTCTTATTATGAAATGATATCCATTTCTTTTATATGGATTATTTGATGATGGGATGATGTTTATGAAACCCATTTTATTCATTGGGTTATTATGAATGATGTATGTTTATTTTGTGGCACAAGTAAGAATGATTTCAATATGAGATGGGTGGAAACTATATCTCCCTCCAATGCATTGGGTAAAGATTTATATCTCATGAGATAGACATGGCTGGAATGGAGTGTAAATCCGGTTCATTAATACAGGGCTGGAATGACAAGTAAACCCAGTTCAGTAAGGGACTTTGTCCACTAAGATGGTCTTGGCAGCAATGCCTTGGCTACTATGGAAATCATATCATGTGCTTAATGTTTTTACAAATTAAATGTTTTATTCCCATGCTATTTTATCATAATTAATGTTTCTTTATGATCTATGCCTTATGTACTTCCATGTTTTATGTCATTGCTCAATATTTTGATGTTTAAACATTATGTTCATGTTTTTAAGTTCAAATGTATATGATTTATTTTATTTTATCGATGATTACCCTTACTAAGCATTTGGGCTCACCCTTTATATGTTTTCTTTTCCCCAGGATTTAAAGAAAGGATTTAGGTAAGAAAACAAAAGGGGAAGATCTTTATGGGAGAAGCTGAAGATCCTTCACCACGATTAAAAGATTATATTCCGAGTTTCTAAAGACGCTAAACTATTATGGTTCTTTTGTGTCTGTTTTTGTTATGTATTAAGTATTCCGCAAAAGTAATGTAATGTCCATGTACGTCATGATGTCGGGTGTCTACACATAGAGTGCAGAGGAATATATTGATATAATTTTTTAGAATCATGTTAATTATTAACAAGTTAACAATTGTCATACAAGAATAAAAAAACTGATATTGAATCCTTATTATTTGGAGAAACAGATGATATTTTTGTAAAATGTGAATAAGGTAGAAAATAATACATTTTTATTAAGAATATGTCATTATTACCTTATTCTAGATGTTAAAAGGGTACCTCAACATTAGGAAAGGGATATTGAAATAAAAATGTTACTCATTTCTAATAAATTGATGGTCTCTTCTCTCCTTAAAAAGGGTATAGGATTTTATCCTAAATTGAATTTCTTTTTAAATCCTTGTTTTCACTTCCCAAAAATGTTGTCCTATTCGGAAATATAATTATCTTATGAGATTCATATTTTAGTTTCCCTCTTTTTAAAGTAATATTTATTAACCATTTTTTCGATGTCTGTTTTCCAGAATAGAGTTTTTGAATGTTAATCCCATGATTAGTAATGAGAAGTTAAAATTCAAAGGAAGTGATTTATCAAATTGAGGTACAATATAACACCCACGTATTTTAAAATAAAAATATTCTTGATATCACATTCAATAAACAACAGTTTTTTTAAGAGAACCACGATATATTGTTGATATATTATTATTTTAACATAGATGATAAAACATAGTCATTAAATTTGAGGGTATAAACAATATTAAATTATTAAATTAATTTATATTAAATTCATATTTTATCTAAATTATTTATACATTATTAATAAATAAGAACTCAACTTTAGAATTATATATTATTCTAAAAAAATATGTTTCCTTAAAAAATGATTTTTTTTATATTTTGTGAGAAAAAATTATAATTAATTCAAAAAAAATTAACAAAAATGTTATTTTTAAAAATAAAATAATTTTTAAAATAATAATATTTTTAATAAAATAAGGTGAAATAATAGGATTTTTTAGAAAATATTTATTTCTCATTGAATAGTTAAAATATCGATTTTTGTAAAACATCAATTTATTTTAATAAATTAAGTAATTTAAAAGTCCTTTAATTTTTTTAATTAGATTTAAAAGTAAAATAACTATTATTTTGTTATATATAATCCATTTAATTACATTAAAATCACATTTATAATTTATATTTTTATAATATTAGCTTTAGGATAAAAACATATTTTTCTGACAACTATTTTAAAGTTCATAATGTTCCCCCAATTTAATTAATTAAAATATCCATTAATGAAGAATGATTTTATTGAAAATTATATAATATATATATATTTATTGAAATTTATATAATGATGATTCCTATTTTTACTGTTAATATAAGGTCATCTTTTCATTGAAAAATACAAATTTTAGGAAACTCCATTTCATCACGCTTATATGTTTTATTTTAAATTAAATTCTCGAACATCATTGAAATTAAATTTATAAAATGAATAAAATATTTCTAATTTTCATAATTGATATTATATAATAAGGTTAACAGATATTTATTAATCAATATTAAAAATTGTAAAATATAGTTACCGTGGTTAGAAAATTAAAACAGTATAATTGATTGAACATAGAATTAAATAGGATGAAATGTTTAAGAAATGTTTATTTTTAATTTTAGTTGTTTTTATTACCATTATATCTCTTCCAATAAATTATTGTTAGATGTTGGAGACACATAGTTTTGGGGGTGACTTCCCATTATGGAATAGTTTATGGTATTTAGAAACAAGCTATTTCCCCTCAACTATAAAATAGAACTCCATTCCCTCCCTTCTTCACGCCTCTAAAGCCATGTGGCTCGACCAAACCCTTCCAAAATACCACCCTAAAATCCTTAGAAATTTTTTTTTACCTATGGTCTTCCCAAAAGATCAACCTTAGGGTCCATAATAAGATATCTAAAAGAGTTTCTTATATGTTATGGTAATCATCTTCACTGAGATCCTTATTTTTTACTTATTCCTTTCCACATTAAATTATGTCATATATAACAACCCAAAACATTTAAATGCTATTTTTTACAAAATAAATGAGTTTTGTTTTATATTATATAACTATTACTCACAACGATAACATTCAGAAACAAACAACACTTTAATTCATTAATGAAAATAGTTCCATTAGTCAATGAATAAACCATTTAGTTTCAAAATATTATGATGGCTAAAACATAGAAAATATATAAATAATAATGGAAAAATTAGGATCACCCAGATTAGATATAATCATCTATTCTACGAACAATTTTCTAAAACTGAAACAAAATATGAGTAAAGTAATCGATAGTATATAAAATTGAAGGATGGATCCATTCTCTCCCGGGATAGCTCTCGCGAGTGAACTCCTCCTCTCCTTCTAGGTTTTCATCCTCCGTATCAATTTCATGTTTTTACTTCTGTCTCATTTAACCGTCGTGGATGAGTTTCTCTTCGGAAATCTAGTTCTTTTGTAGAGACTCTCTCTCCTTGCGTTCTATCACTGGTTTTCTCCACTCTCCTTCCACCCATGCTGGCCAGGCGTTTCTTTCTCTTCGTGATCATGGATTGTTCCGGTGCCTAGTCAACCTCAATCACATATCCTTCTCCCAGATCTACTACATTATACTCCATTTTGGTTTGTTTTAGTGGCTCTTATGGGGGGTTTGGTATGTGTTGACTGAGTGATCATCGGTGCTCCCGGAGTCACGGTTCGGGTAGTTCCCCTCCTCTATAATTTTTTTAGTCTCCTTACTTGATTTCATTTTGGTCCTTTAATTCTCTTGAGGTCATATGATCATGGTTTTATTCTTCAGTCATAATTTTTTCTCAGATATTTTCATTTTGTTTTTGTTGATGGTTATCATCTTCAACAATTTCAAAAGTTTCTGGTGTTGATGTTTTTTATCACCAGCATCCATTCCTATACTATTATTACTCCATGACTTCACCACTCTCCTGCCAGTCAGATTTGTGTGTAGGATTTCATGGTGTCTTGGGAGGTGAGTTTGAGTGGTCTAAGGTGTTCTCGGAGCTCATAGTCCTTGGTGATGTTGATTGTTTATGTTTCTGGTTTTCAAATGAACTATTTACTGGTTCGTGGGATATTTTTTCACTCCCACTTTTGTGAACTATGATATTATATTGTCCCCTAATTATTTTGGAGGTTTTTCAAATCTTTCCGATGGTGATTTGTGCTAATCTAAGGGGATCTCGTCATTGGCTATGCTGATAAAGATGGAGGAATGATTGGGAATCAAGTTGCGAATCAAGGATGTGGCTCGAGGCGGTTCACATCCCGAGGTGTTGACATGTGGATTCTTTGAATGTTGTGTTATGTTATGAATTTGAAATTTGAAATTTAATTTTGATGTGTTGGGTTATATTTTTAAGCCTATATTATGTTATTGTGTTGTGGTGTTTTGAATATTTTAATCTGGGATTGTGAGGTTACCACTCACCCATAAAGTGGTTTATTCAGAAAATAAAAAAAATGATTTGTGTGGTATCGAAGATTGAAATATAGATCATTGAGAGTAACTGGAGTGAACAATGAATTATGGAATTAAGATTTATTTATAGTTGGTAATGGTATTTATTTAATAGTAAAATGGACATGGGGAATAATAACGTAACCGATGGAAATAGTAACTTGACCATTGGGAATAGTAACCTACCTATTGTAATAATAATTGGCCTAAAAATAATAAAATGTAATATAACTGGTATTTAGCATGATAAATTTAATTAAATATTAACATTATGACACCATAAAATAAATATTGTGATTAAAAACATAAGTAAAATATACCCACATTTTTCATAAATTACATTTTAATGTATTTTCTAAAATCATAAATTTTATGTTAAAAATTTACATTACATATGATAGAAATTAAATTTTTAAAATTAATTTTCGATTTTAAAACCATGATGTCATAATTTTTCAATTGTTATTTTATTATAATTTTATGAAATATTTAAATTTTCTAGGGAATAGAAAAATTATGTTTTTTTTGTAACCATTATATCTTAAATTTCATCATTGATTATGAAATAATGATGTAATAAATTATAAAATTTCATTCTTGAACTAGAAACTTTTAATTTAAAAAATTAATCATAATGATATAGTAATCTTAATTTCTAATCCTTAAAATAATTGTCGATATTCTAATCTATAAATAGTTCTCTAAAAATAATTTTTTTTCCTTTTTTTCACTTTTCTTTATAATAAACTAAGAAATTTTGAATCATAAAGGTGTTTAAATATATAAAACCACTCTATTATTTTTATATACATTTTATATTTAAAAAATTATCTATTAATATTTTTCCTTTGATCTAATATTTTATTCAATATTTTATTCTAAGAATACCCCTCTCACAAGTATAAATAACCTCTCTCAATCCCCTTGGAAATCCCCATCTAACACACTTTACAAGGCCAAATGTCTTCTTGAATACCCTCTCTGAAGACTCTTAGAATACCTAGAGATATTTTTGAGGCTTCCAACTCTATGTAAAAAAAGGTTTTTAGAGTCGTATAGAAGAAGTTATATAGATAAGAGTATGATCTCTCACAAATTCTTATGCTCATTTTCTTCTTGTATTTCACTTTTTATCCACCCCATTTGAAAAACATATTTTAAATATAATTAATAATTATTATAAAATTATTTTAATTATTTTAATTATCTTAATTTAATTAAATTAAAATATTTAAAAAATATTAAAATTCAATTCTTATCATTACATCTCTTTTGACAATGTCATGTTAATTGCTAGTTAACTAACAATGAGGAAATTTCCAATTGTTTTATTATCACACAAGCTATGGTATCTTATAATAAATTATTTATTATATAGAAATTTATAAATATTTTTTTTTTGGATTCTTCAATTAATTAAACTTAAGTATAAATTACCATGAAAATAAAAATGAAATAATATTAAAACATTAATGGTTTATGGAAAACATGATATCATAACATTTCAAAATCTACAACACAAATTATAAAACATAATACAATTATTATAACTAACAAATCATGACAAAAATTAATATATTTATATTCTTTTAATTTTTTTAATAAAGTTATTTTTATTATTCATATAATGGAAATGAGATGAAATAATATAAGATTTAATTTAGGGGGATTCTCGAACCCAACTCCCTTTCTTTGTGTTATTCGTTTTTCACAACATTTTTGTTGTGAATATTCTGTTAATGTTACATAAATATTTTTCATTATTTTTACCTTTTCATTTTGGGATATAAATGTTTCCACCTTAATTTTTATGCAAAATAAAATTATTTTTCAAGAATATTTTTCATTCAAAAACAAAAATTTGAATTCTCTCGAGTTGCTTCTTCTCTCAATATTGATGTTGTTTCTGAAAAATATGTTTGAACTTGTTCATTTTCTAACCCAAATTTTATCCGTGAAATTATGATTTTCATATCCTTATGAAACCCATTTATTTTCATGGGTTATTTCATGATTATTATTGTTATATATTCTATGTGTAGTTCATGATTATGATTATTTATGATCTGACGGGTGGGTCCAGAATTATATAGCCCTCCAATGAATAGTTTAACGAGATACATCTCATGAGATTATGTGAACTATGAATGAACAAGATGATATATTTATTTATAATTTTTATATTATTATTTATTAACATATGTTACATGTGAACATGTTATAAGCTTTGTTCACAATGATGATGTTATGATTTATGCACATATGTTATTCATGAACATGATGCTATATTTTTTTAAAACTATGTGTGTTATTTGACCACTATGTTGTGAAACATCATTTTTATGATTCTATACATTCAATAACTTTTTCAAAGGTCTCCATCAACCTTGTGATGATTACCCCATGCTTATGTCAAGATTTCTATAATTATTCATAACCCTGTACTATAAATTCATAAATTTTATTTCTATTTGTGTTATCATTCCCATTTCTAGGATTTTAGAAAACCCCATTAAATGATGTATATACTCAGGTGACTCCATGTACTAAGGATAGTGTGATATATTTTAATTGGATAATGAATGAATATTTTAATAATGTTTATGTTTTATTATGCATAAGTGTTATATGATCCTAATTTTACAAATACACTAAACCTTTTGATCCTTTAATGTGATAATATTATGTTTTTTATCCTTAAAATGATTCAATGGTCATGAAATAAAAATTAGGGTCAAATTATTTTGTATAATATAAACAATTTAGTTAATTTACGAATTAGTATTATAAAACATTATGGAAAAACTATATGTATAAGTCTATGTATTGGAAAAAATCATGGAAGAACCATTTTAGAAAAAGGATAAATGTATATATCTCATAATACATTACTTTATAATTAATTATCATATAATAACAAATTATTTATTATTAACTTATTGAATTATGTTTTCTTCAAACATTTTCTATTTTTGGAAATGGTGAAAAATAATTGAAAGAAGGACAACAACAAATTTGAGGGAAAACTAAATGAATGTATGAATAATATCCCCAATTAAATGGGTGGTTGAGTTTAGAAAATCATGTTGATTATTACTGAGCTAGCTCAGACTGTTATCAATAACCTGAACCATGCAGATCATCCAACTTCACCAAATATTGAATAACTATACATTGATTCCTTTATGTGGAAACAACCACCATTTTTTAGTGGATATTCCAATACACATATCATAGAATAGTGGGTTAAATCAATAGAGGTGATATTTTCTAAGATCCACTATTCTGATATGAAAAGGTCACTCTGGCCATATATTATTTTGATGGAAAAAGTAGATCAATTGTGGGAGTTGATAAAGAACACCAAGATGAATGATCAAATGAAATAAATACAGTGGAAAGAATTTAATAAAATATTTCTTAATAGGCATTTACCTCATTCTATTTTAATTTAAATTGAGATATAATTATTATAGTTGAAGAAAAAGGATGTTGAATCTATCATGACTAATGAGGAAAACATAACAAGGTTTCATAGATGGATCTGATGATTTGTTATCAACATTTATAGGAAAACCCTTATAATTTCTAGTGTATTGAAACCATATTATTGAATCGATCTTGATATCTGAGTCATATAGAGTTACAAATAAGTTGTTCTATGTTATCAAAAATTAGATATGGAGTTCAAAGATTAGTCTTTTAGACATGGGGATAATATGATAAGAATAGAGATTCAAGTTGGTGGGTCAAATAAGAAAGGTAGAAAGAGGAACCAACCACCCAAATGTCAAAAATGTGGGAATAAAAATCATTGTAATTTCCTCAAATGAAGAGAATAATTCTTAAAGTGTGGGATATAAGGCCACCAATGTCATGAATATCGAAGAGACATGAAGAAGATGAAAAAAACGATAGAGGAAATGAAGGAACCTCATAATGTTTCACCCATGGTACAATGCTTCAAATTTAGGGAGTAAGTGAACAATCAAATCCAATTAAGTAAACTATGATTCTTTGAGGTTAGATAGGTTTAACAACCACTACAGACCAAATATCAATAGAAATATTTTTCCATCACTATTGATGAAGTAGTATATGGAAATGAAGTCCCACAAGGTGCACTTTTTATTCACTCAAGAGTGGAAAAAGTTTTATGTCACGACCCGTCCTTGGGGCCCGTTCCATGACTATCCCAAGCCCGCCTTCCATAGGCCAGGGGCTGGCGACTAGCACCAAGGCGTAAATCCCGGTAAAAAAGGAAGGCATTGCCTTTGTAAAGTAAACAAGCACCATAGAGTAAGCAAGCGGAAAGGTAAACACTAAGTAAAAACAGAGTACAACTGAAAGTGCAGAAAAGGAAATGGGCCAGTATACAAACCCAAACTGAAAGTAAAGTACAACTCGAAAGGGAAAATAGAAACTGTAAAGTAAAAGCCGCTACATCGAGCTGTCCACTAGAAATCCCACCTGAAGGGTGGGTACAGATAGCTCCACTGCTCCTCGGGTCCTGCCGTCCACTCCGAGTATGTCCCGCCCAGTGGTCCACCTCCAGGAACCGTCCTGCTCTGCAAGCCTAATCCACGATCAACGTTGTCCGTCGTCTGCAACCAACATAATGTAGTGCGGGCATAGCCCGTGCAGGGGTGAGTATGAGTTACTCAGTAGGGACCCCGAGACCCCTGAAGGTCTCCCAAAATCCACAAAGGATAAACCACTGAAGAAAGATACAATCACAAAGTAACAACCGACACTTCTTAGGTATATTCCCATACATATACCTAAGTCATCAATTCCAATACGCTCAAACCTTCGAGCCCAAGTACAACTCAATCCACATATGAAAGTATACGTATTCCACACAGGAAAGCAAAACAAAAGCCACACAGGATAGCACAACACAATCCACACAGGAAAGCAACAGGATTCAGCTCAAACAGGTATACTTTTTTGAAGACGATAAAGAAGATCACTGATCCATATAAGTTGTTGGACCCACAAAGGATCAATAGGTACTAACCCCCGCAAAGACCCACACAGGATCAGACACACACAGGATCTGTAGGAGCTGGTTCACTCAGGACCGCTGAGCACAGACCCACATAGGATCGGAACCACACAAGATCGGTAGCACTGATCCACATAGGATCGCTGAGTGCTGTAGTCGTTGTCGTCGAATCCACTAAGGATCTCTGCACAGTCATCGTCGCAGTCACAGTAGCAGTCGCAGCCAGCTCTAGGGTTCCCGCACACAGCAAGCTCGTTCAGGAGGGTCCGCTCCATGAGATGAGAGGCTGATACATCAACTATCACAATGTCCAGAGTTGATGTATCCAAAAGTTCCGTATCGTCAATAGGAACTCAACGCAACAGACGGGGCGTCAATCGGATGCCCGGCCTGAGAGTTATTGGCTTTTCCGTTCGAGGGGCCCGGTTGGTTTTTAAGGAAAAACCAACCAGACCGTACTCCACCTGTGTCCAAACCTCTAGCGGAGTATGCCAAAAGATCTGTCTCACTAAGAGGAACTCAACAAAGCTGACGACACGTCAATCGGACGTCCGTAGCTCAAGATATGAGCGTTTCTGCTCCGAGGGCCCGGTTGGTTTCATGTACGAACCAACCCGGCCGAACTCAAAGTATTCCGAAACCTTGAGTGAGATATACCGAAACGACCGTATCGATCCAAGGATCGCATCGCCGCTGACGGCGCGTCGTTTGGAGGTCCGTAGCCCGAGATATGGGCATTTGAAGCTAAGCAGTTCGGTAACGGGGGTTTGAGGCTCGGGTCGTCCCGGCCCGAGACCCCCCGGTTGGCCCGAACCGGGTCGACCCAGCCCGGCACGGCCTGGCCCGGCGTGGCCCGGCCCGAACCGGCCTAGCCTGGCGGACCGGACAGGCGCGCCGGTTCGGCACAAGGCAGCGCGCTGGGCGCACTGCCAGCTCGGCTGAAGGCCGAGCTGATTGGAACGGGGGGCGCCTGCCCCCCCCCTTTGTGAAACCGCCCCCCCCCTCATAATGGGGGGCCGTTTATTTGCTGGTTGGGGGAATTAATTCCCCCCGGTTTGCCTCCCTTCCGGCCGGCCCGACCTGGCCGGCCGGTTCTTCCTCAACGGGACCGGCAAAGGCCGGTCCCCTTTCGGCTTCAAACACCGGCGGCCCGGCTAGCCGCCGGTCTTCTCATTCCACCGCGGCCCGGAACCGGCCGCGGACCCGCTCCAGCTGCGGTGTCTCTGACTTTCTTCGACGCGGCGCGACGGCGTCGCGTCCTTGCATTATTTTACGACGCGGCGCGATGGCGCCACACGATTCTTGCCGTATGATCCTGCGCGGTGCGACGACACCTCGCCACACCCTTTTCAACCCACAACAGAATCAACAGAAAAAAGTAGGAGGGTTGGCCGTGTTCGTGCGGTCCGGCCCCCTCGCGTTGTTTGCTAACAATTGGAAAAATTCCATGAAGAAAATAATCACAGGTATAAATCATGAACAAGGAATAAAATAAAACCCTACCTCGGTTTCAAGCATGGAGTATGTCAACAAACTGCGGAAGACAAGTGTCGCGGAGGTCGGGCGTCGCGGAAACCGAATGTCGTTTCCATTGATGTCAAGGTGCGTCCGAAGAGGTACATCGCTGGAGAAGCTTCGTAAGCTGACGGAGAAAGTCCGAGGAGGAAACGACATCTCCTTTCGTTGACACGAGAAGAAGATCGAAGATGTGGCGTCGTCGATCTTCGGAAACACACCGGCTACGAAGAAGAGAAGTGGCGTTCTTCATCGGAGCTTAAGTGTTCATTGTGTTCTTCGTCAAGGTTGAAGAATATGAAGAGAACTTCCCAAATCCTCTCAAGGTGGAAAAGGATACCAACCAAAATAAAATAACATTGAAGCTTATTTTATTTTCACAATTAAACAACTTGAATTTCAAAAGTTTGAAATTAAAACAACTCAACTCAATAAATAACCCAAGTTGTCAAGATTAATTAAAGAGGAGTTATAGGGAGTTTAAAGGGAAGATGAAGAGTTAGGGTTCGTGTGGGCCCCACCACACTTAATCCTCTCAAGGGAGGTTAAGTGGATGTGGGTCCCACCCCTAACTCCCTTTGGGTGGTTATAACCAACTTGGATAAAAAAATAAAATTTGTTTCCACATTTTATTTAACTTCATTTTAAATTCCCAGAAAATAACTCTCAACCCGCATAAAACGCAACCTCGGAAAAGGTCTCCTTAAGCGAATATCGGCGCTGCGAGTTCATTGGTGCCCTCAGAATTCTCTTCCGGTCACCGTTTCAAAAGTTAGAAATTTCCGTTCGTTCGTTCACTGAACATACCCGAGCCAAACTTCGGAAATTGATTCCGGGCACTCCGGGCCTCGGAATCACGTGCCGTCAGAAACCGCGCTCTTGTAAAATTCAAAAAAAAAATTAAGAAAACATTTCCCTTGAATTTTACAGGTATTTACATTACTCCCACCTCAGGGCTTTACGTCTCCGTAAAGATATATCAAAACTAGGGAAACAAATGAGGGTACTGAGCACGCATCTGAGCCTCTCGCTCCCAAGTGCTCTCCTGGAGATTCCCATGCTTCCATCTGATGTGCACTAGAGGAATTGACCGTCCACGTAGGACCCGCTCCTGTCGATCCTCGATCTCTACCGGGACCTCCGTAAAAGTTTCCCCATCGTCAACGTCAAGATCTCCATGGTCAATGATGTGCGTCGGGTCGTGAACGTATCTCCTCAGCTGAGATACGTGGAAGACGTCGTGCACCCGGTGCAACTGAGGTGGTAGAGCCAGATGATAAGCCACCTCACCAATCCTGCTGAGGACCTAGAAGGGTCCGATGAAGCGCGGAGATAACTTGCCGCCTCGGCCAAATCTCCGTATACCACGTCAAGGTGAGACCCGCAAGAAGACATGGTCGCCATCCTCAAACTCTAGTTGCCTCCGCCTGCTGTCAGCGTATGACTTCTGCCAGCTCTGAGCTATCCTCATCCGCTTGTGGATGACCTGGACCTTCTCTGTCGTGGCCTGGACCATCTCCGGTCCCACAAGTGCTGACTCCCCAGGGTCTGTCCAGTACAAAGGAGATCTACAAGGTTGGCCGTACAACGCCTCGTACGGTGCCATCCCGATGGTGGAGTGGTAGCTATTGTTGTACGCAAACTCCACCAAGGGCAGGGGGTCCTCCCAGCTACGACCAAAGTCGAGGACACATGCGCGGAGCATTTCCTCAAGAGTCTGAATGGTCCTCTCCGTCTGACCATCCGTCTGAGGGTGAAAGGCAGTGCTCAAACGTAGCTGTGTCCCGAACGCCTCCTGCAATCCCTTCCAAAGCCGGGAAGTAAAGCGAGAATCTCGATCGGAGACAAAAGAAGATGGCACACTTTGAAGACACACAATCTCCTAAACGTAAAGTTGTCCCAATCTCTCCACTGAGCCCTGCTCTCTGATGGGTAAGAAGTGAGCCGACTTGGTGAGTCGGTCAACAATCACCCAGATGGAGTCGTGACCTCTGGAAGTGTGTGGAAGTCTAGTCATGATGTCCATAGATATCCCATCCCACTTCCACTACGGGACCTCTAAGGGTTGTACCAAGCCTTCTGGTACCTGATGCTCTGCCTTCACCTGCTGGCAGGTGAGGCATCGAGAAACGAACTCTACCACAACCTTCTTCATGCCCGGCCACCAGTCCTGTCGTCTGAGATCCTGGTACATCTTCGCCACTCCGAGATGTACCGCCAAAGGAGAAGTGTGAAACTCTCTCAGCACCTCCTCTCGCAAAGCGACTGGTACCATGGTACATCCTCTGAAAAGGATGTCGTGCTCTGATCCAAAGAAGAAACCATAAGGTGTCTGTCTTGAGGATATCTGTGCACGCCGCGTCTCACAGTCAGCGTCCCCACGCTGTGCCTCTCTGACTCGCTGAAGTAGTGGAGGAGTGACTATGAGAGACTGAAGGAAGGCTGCTCCATCTCTATCCGCGAAGGATATCTGCAAAGAGGTTAGCTGCTTCGTTGCCTCCTCATGTAGCTGAATGCCTGTCCTCCGGCTGAGGGCATCGGCTACTACGTTTCCCTTCCCAGGAGTATAGACTATCTCAAAGTCATAGTCCTGGAGGAACTCGAGCCATCGCCGTTGTCTCAGATTCAAATCCTTCTACGAGAAGATATACCTGAGACTCTGATGATCAGAAAAGACAGTAAAGCGCTCGCCCATCAGGTAGTGTCGCCATGTCTTCAGAGCGAAGACCACTGCTGCTAACTCCAGGTCATGGGTAGTGTAGTTCTGCTCATGCGGCCTCAACTGTCGTGATCCATAGGCGATCACTGCCCGCTCCTACATCAGGACACAACTGAGTCCGGTCCCTGATGCATCGCAGTAGACCATGTACCCTACTACCTCCTCAGGAAACCTCAAGATAGGTGCGCTGGTCAACCTCTGTCTCTGCTCCTGGAAGCTCTGATGACATCTGTCTGACCACACGAAGGGTTTCCCCTTCTTCGTCAAAGCTGAGAGTGGTGCCGCAAATCTATAGAAGTCTGGCATGAATCTCCGGTAGTATCCAGCTAATCCCAAGAAACTCCGCACCTCCGTCACGCTCCTGGGTGGCTCCCAAGATAACACTGCCTTGATCTTCGCAGGATCCACTGCAACTCCCGCCTCAGAGATGACGTGTCCCAAGAAGTGGAACTCACGTATCCAGAACTGACACTTTGAGAGTTTACCATAAATCTGGTGCTCTCGGAGTGTGTCTAGTATAACTCGCAAGTGGTAGGCGTGCTCCTCCTCAGTCGTCGAGTAAATCAGAATATCGTCGGTGAAGAACACAACAAATCGATCGAGGTATGGCTGAAAGATAATGTTCATGAGGGGCATGAACACTGATGGAGCATTGGTTACGCCGAATGGCATAACCAAGAACTCAGAGTGGCCATACCAACATATGAACTCCGTCTTCTGCATGTCCTCGTCTCTAATTCTGAGATGATGATAGCCTGACCTGAGGTCTATCTTCGAGAACCACCGTGCTCCCTTGAGCTGATCAAAGAGGCCATCAATCCTCAGTAGTGGATACTTGTTCCTCACTGTCACCTGGTTCAGGCGACGATAGTCAACACAATGTCGCAAGCTCCCATCTGCCTTCTTGGTGAACAATATCGGGGAAGCCCAGGGTGAAACACTGGGTCGGATGAACCCCTTGCCCTGCAAGTCCTCCAACTGTACCCGTAGCTCTCGAAGCTCGGCGGGGGCCATCCGATATGCTGGAGTCGATATCGGAGATGTCCCGGGGTACAGGTCAATATAACAGTCTACCTCTCTGTGAGGAGGTAGCCCTGGAACGTCGTCGGGAAAAAACATCCGCAAACTGATCCACCACTGCAGGAAAACCAGGACTCCGCACGTCAACTTCTCCAAGGATGAGGCTAGACAACTGATGAGTGATGGGTTGTCATCTCCTCTGCGGAAGTCCATCCTGTGCTGCGAAGGCTCCCTTCTCACCGGTGAAGGTGAACCTGCTCCTGTCAGTGCGTACACATCGCACCTTGCGCCTAAAACAGTCAATCTGTGCGTGAACCATAGATAACCAATCCATGCCCAAGATGACGTTGTAAGGCCTCGATGCTGCTACAAGAAGATCCCAACCGAAGCTCTCGCCTCCTAGAGTAAGCTCACACTACCGGCACTAGTGCGTAATCGTCGAGTCTGCTCCCGTAGGAGTCTCTAGCCATAAGGATCGAGCCAACGGCTCTGTCGGAATCTCCGAGCTCCGAACAAGGGCAGCGACTATGAAAGAGTGACTCGCTCCTGTGTCTATAAGTACTGCAGCAAGGGTGGAATAGATACAGATAGTACCACGAATCATCTCGGGCGCGCAGCTGTGCCTGTCTCGGCCCTCTAGCTCTCTGTGGTCGAGGTGGACCTCCTGGTGGTGGTGGTGGTGGAAGAGACTCAAAGTGTCGCCCACCACCTGCTGCTCGGCCAGCTCCCCTTCCTCGTCCGCCTCCTCCCTGCGGACCGCCACGGTCGACTCTCTGACTCTGCCTCGGTGGTCCCTCAACCGTCTGCTGCTTCTCGGCACGGCGGGTCGGGCAGTCACGAGCCATGTGGCCCTGCCTGCCTCACGAGTAGCACTGTCTGCCCCTCGAAAGAATGGCTTCACGCTGTGTTCCCCGCAATGCTGAGCTAGTTTCCTGAGGTTGTTTTCCTGAGGGTCTGGTCTTCCTGGACCCAGAGTCATCCGTCGACTGCCTGCTGCAGAAGACTCTGCTACATGCCGCCCTGCGGTGGGTTGCGGAGCTAGTGTAGACTCAGCAAGAAAACTCTCAATCAATAGGGCCCGCTCCAGTACTCCCGTTTGAGTCGGTATGCTGAGGGAGATCAGTGATGCACTGATCTCATTTCTCAAACCCTGCTCAAAGGTCCGGGGCCGAAAGAATGGGTCTCGTACCATGTCGGTCGAGTAGCGCGAGAGATCGGTAAATCTCACAGAGTACTGAGCGACTGTCATGCTACCCTGCCGCAGCTGAAGAAGCTCCTGAATGCGCACCACACAGAGGGTGGCTGGGAAAAACTCTGAGCAGAAGAGGCTCTCAATGTCTGTAAAGAGTAGAGATGCCTCGTCGTGCACCTAGAGCATCAAGCTCCACCATCGGCCCGCTGCTGCGTGTAGTAGGCTCGCAGCAAGGATCACCATGAGGTCTGCTGGTGTCCTCACTAGCCTGAAAAATCATACGACTGCCTCCAGCCAGTCCTCGGCTGCCTGGGGGTCCATCTGTCCACGAAACCTGGGTGGTCGCTGGCGTTGAAACTCATGCAGAGCTCCAAGGAGACGTGCATCGTCAGCGGCTGGTGCTGGAAGCATCGGTGGCTCGGCGGGTAGTGCTACCGCTGGTGCCACTGCTGACAAAGGGCCATGCACTGAGGCCTCATCGCTCGGTGGGCTGTCGTCACGCTCGACTCTCGGAACCCTACCTAGCTGCCGTCGTGGGGCCATCCTGAAAAGGAAACAGGTGCACCATGGTCAGAATAGTATACCTGGTGAGCTGATATAAAGTAATCACAAATAAAACTTTGAAACACACATGTAATCAATGTTTTCGTGCATTGAGTCGGAAATCAGAAGTCAGGGTCCTCGTGTACGGATACGTCGGCTACCGCACCAACACTGGACTCCCTGGACTGATAGCCACACTCAATATGCTAAACACTATTGCTTCACATAGAAAAGATCAGAGTTCGCGGTAGAACCGAACTCCTCTAATACCAATTTTTCACGACCCGTCCTCGGGGCCCGTGCCGTGACTACCCCAAGCCCGCCTTCCATAGGCCAGGGGCTGGCGACTAGCACCAAGGCGTAAATCCTAGTAAAAAGGGAATTCATTGCCTTTGTAAAGTAAACAAGCACCATATAGTAAGCAAGCCGAAAGGTAAACTCTAAGTAAAAACAGAGTACAACTGAAATTGCGGAAAACTAAATGGGCCAGTATACAAACCCAAACTGAAAGTAAAGTACAACACGAAAGGGAAAAAAACAACTGTAAAGTAAAAGCCACTACATCGAGCTATCCACTGAAAATCCCACCTGAATGGTGGGTACAGATAGCTCCACTGCTCCTCGGGTCCCGCCGTTCGCTCCGAGTACGTCCCGCCCAGTGGTCCACCTCCAGGTACCGTCCTGCTCTGTAAACCTCATCCACGATCAATGCTGTCCGTCGTCTGCAACCAACAAAACGTAGTGCGGGCATAGCCCGTGCAGGGGTGAGTAAAAGTTACTCAGTAGGGACCCCGAGACCCCCGAAGGTCTTCCAAAATCCACAAAGGATAAACCACAGAAGAAAGATACAATCACGAAGTAACAACCGACGCTGCTTAGGTATATGCCCATACATATACCTAAGTCATCAATTACAATATGCTCCAACCTCCGATCCCAAGTACAACTCAGTCCACACATGAAAGTATACGTATTCCAAACAGGAAAGAAAAACGAAATCCACACATGATAGCACAACACAATCCACATAGGAAAGAAACATGACTCCGCTCACACAGGTATACTTCTTCGAAGACGATAGAGATGATCACTGATCCATCTAAGTCGTCGGACCCACAAAGGATCATTAGGTACTAACCCCCGCAAAGATCCACACAGGATCGGACCCACACAGGATCTGTAGGCGCTGGTTCACACAGGACCGCTGAGCGCAGACCCACACAGGATCGAACCCACACAGGATCGGTAGCACTGATCCACACAGGATCGCTGAGTGCTGTAGTCGTCATCGTCGAATCCACTAAGGATCTCTTCACGGTCATCGTCGCAGTCACAGTAGCAGTCGCAGCCAGCTCTAGGGTTCCCGAACACAGCAAGCTCGTTCGGGAGGGTCCGCTCCACGAGCCGAGAGGCTGATACATCAACTATCACAAAGTCAAGAGTTGATGTATCCAAAAGTTCTGTATCGTCAACAGGAACTCAATGCAGCAGACGACGCGTCAATTGGACGCCTGGTCTGAGAGTTATTGGCTTTTCCGTTCCAGGGGCCCAGTTGATTTTTAAGGCAAAACCATCCCGACTGTACTCCACCTACGTCCAAAACTCAGGAAAAGTATGCCGAAAGATCCGTCTCAGTAAGAGGAACTCAATAAAGCTGACGACACGTCAATCGGACGTCCGTAGCTCAAGATATGAGCGTTTCCGCTCCGAGGGCCCGGTTGGTTTCGTGTACGAACCAACCCGGCCGAACTCAAAGTATTCCGAAACCTTGAGTGCGATATACCGAAACGACCTTCTCAATCCAAGGATCACATCGCCACTGACAGCGCGTCGTTTGAAGGTCCGTAGACCGAGATATTGGCATTTGAACCTAATAAGTTCGGTAACGGGGGTGTCGGGCCCGGGCTGTCCCGGCCCGAGACCCCCCGGTTGGCTCGAACCGGGTCGACCCGCCACGGACAGGGGCGACCCGGCCCGGCGCGGTCGGGCACGCCGGTTCGGCGCAAGGCAGCGCGCTGGGGGCGCTGCCAGCTCGGCCGAAGGCCGAGCTGATTGGAACGGGGGGCGCCTGCCCCCCCCCCCCCCCCCTCAAAATGGGGGGCCGTTTATTTTCTGGAAGGGGGAATTAATTCCCCCCATTTTTCCTCCCTTCCGGCCGGCCCAACCTGGCCGGCCGGTTCTTCCTCAACGGGACCGGGAAAGGCCGGTCCCCTTCCGGCTTCCGACACTGGCGGCCCGGCTGGCCGCCGGTCTTCTCGTTCTGTCGTGGCCCAGAACCGGCCTCGGCCTTCGTTGTCCATCGCGGCCCCGCTCTGGCCGCGGTGTCTCCAACTTTCTTCAACGCGGCGCGACAGCATCGCGTCCTTGCATTATTTTACAACACGGCGCGACGGCATCGTGCGTTTCTTGCCATATGGTCCTGCGCGGTGGGACGACACCGCGCCACACCCGTTTCAACCCACAACAGAATCAACATGAAAAATGAGGAGGGTCGGCCGTGTTCGTGCGGTCCGGCCCCCTCGTGTTATTTTCTAACAATTGGACAAATTCCACGAAGAAAATAATCATGGGTATAAGTCATGAACAAGGAATAAAATAATCCCTACCTCGGTTTCAAGTGCGGAGTACGTCAACAAACCGCGGAAGACAAGCGTCGTGGAGGTCGGGCGTCACGGAAACCGAACGTCGTTTCCATTGACGTTGAGGTGCGTCCAAAGAGGTACGTCGCTGGAGAAGCTTCGTAAGATGACGGAGAAAGTCTGAGGAGGAAACGACATCTCATTTCGTTGACATGGGAAGAAGATCGAAGATGCGACGTCGTCGATCTTCGGAAACACACCGGCTACGAAAAAGAGAAGCGGCGTTCTTCGTCGAAGCTTAAGTGTTCTTCGTGTTCTTCATCAAGGTTGAAGAAGATGGAGAGAACTTCCCAAATCCTCTCAAGGTGTCAAAGGATACCAACCAAAATAAAATAATCTTAAAGATTATTTTATTTACACAATTAAACAACTTGAATTTCAAAAGTTTGAAATTAAAACAACTCAACTCAATGAATAGCCCAAGTTTTCAAGATTAATTAAAGAGGAGTTATAGGGAGTTTAAAGGGAAGATGAAGTGTTAGGGTTCGTGTGGGCCCCACCACACGTAATCCTCTCAAGGGAGGTTATGTGGATGTGGGTCCCACCCCTAACTCCCTTTGGGAGGTTATAACCTACTTGGATAAAAAAATAAATTGTGTTTCCACATTTAATTTAACTTCATTTTAAATTCCTAAAAACTAACTCTCAACCCGCATGAAACGCAACCTCAGAAAAGGTCTCCTTAAGCGAATATCGGCACTGCGAGTTCATCGGTGCCCTCAGAATTCGATTCCGGTCACTGGTTCAAAAGTTATAAATTCCCGCTCGTTCGTTCACTGAATGTACCCATGCCAAACATAGGAAATGTATTCCGGGCACTCTGGGCCTCGGAATCAGGTGCCATCAGAAACAGTGCTCTTGTAAAATTCCAAAGAAAATTAAGAAAAAATTTCCCTTGAATTTTACGGGTCTTTATATTTTACTTGATTTATTTTCTATTCATTCTTTTATATCCTATAAATTTTCTTATACTGTTGTATCTAATATTTAATACATTTAAGTAGAGATACCTATAAAAATACCTAGTGGTACAATCATTTTAACCTAAGTGTTGAACTCTTTTCCCATGAGTTTCTGTGGGAACATTCTTCCATTGAATCTCATAATCCTTACCATGGTGGAATTAAATACTATAATGATTTGGATTAGCTCTCACTATATAAAGAAAATATCAAATATCAGGAAAAGGAGATCTATTTTCATATATCAAACCATCCCATGATATTGTATAAATTTATGGAAGATAATAAAACTTTTTTGTAAGATCCATCAGTAGTATAGATGTTGAAACCTTATGGATAATTATAAATTTTCCAAATGGTTGAGTAAAATGAATTCATTATAGTTTAGTAGAAACCAATTATTATGGAATAAATTATTGTACTTACCAAAGAGTTTACTAGAAGTTTAATAGATTGTGAGGTAGATTTATGAATAGAGCTTATACCCAGATCCACTACTATCTTCAAATTTTCTTATAGAATGGAACAATAGAACTAGAGGAGTTAAAGAAGAAGATTCAATAGCATTTAGACAAAGGGTTTATACAACCTAGTGCATCACAGTGGGGTGACCTAGAGATCTTCATACAAGAATGGATGGATCAATGAGGTTGTGTATTGAATACTAGGATATAAACAAGATCACCATTAAATAACAAATATACCCTTCTAATGATTGATGACTTGTTATATCAAATTTGAAGATTTATACACATCTCATATGAGATATTTATTCTAGATATCATTAGATAAATGTTAAAAAAGAAAATATTTAGAGGAATTATTTTATTAAAAGGTATGGACACTAAGAGATCATAGTGATGCACTTTAGACCTAAAAATTCACCAGAAATATTAATGGATTTCAAAAAACTAATTATTAGAAACTATCTAATTTTTTTTGTTTTTTATCAATAATATTCTCATTTACACCCAGAGGAAGGAAGAATATGAAGGGAATATGTGTATCTTGATGATGACCTTAAGGAAGGAGAAAATGCACAATATGTTTAGAAAGTTTGAATTTTGGATGTAGAAGGTTAAATTCGTGGGGAACATGATTGAAAGAGAGGGAATTTTTGGGGAATAATTAAAGGAAATAAGAAATTTATGAATGGAATAGACCATCAAGTTTCATAGAGATTCATAGTCTTATTTGTTTAGTTGGTAACTATCGGTATTTAGTGAGGCATTTATCATGATTTTCATGCCGACAAACAATGTTAATAGAGAAAGGGTTAAATTATTCCAAGATATAAGAATGTGGGGAATGATTTATTGAGCTCAGGTAGTGACAAATCACTATTCTTCTAATCACACTTCCATCAACTAGAGATGGTTTTGTGTTAAATAGTGATTAACAAAAGAAAGGACTGGGTTGTGTACTAATGAAGAATAAAAATTTAGTATCCTATGCCTCGTGAAAACTTAATATTCATGAGAATAACTACCCAATTAATAATATGGAGTTAGTAACTTCAATATTCACCATTAGTATTTAGTTAAACTTACTATATGGTGAGAATATGAAATATGTACATATCACATGAGTCTGAAGTATATATTCACACATACAGAGCATAACATGCCTCAATGAAGATAGTTAGAGCTGATCAAGGACTATGATTTCTCTATTTACTACAATCCAAGAATGGAAAAAATGGTAGCTGACACACTTAGAAGAATTGATACTACTACTCCATCCTTGATATGGATTGAGAAAGACCTTATCTTTGTGGATATTAATAGTATTGAGCAAGAAATCATAATGGCAGCGAATACATCTTACCTTTCCCAAATGATTTTCCAAACATATATCCAAGACAATAGAAAAGAGGAACCAAGGGATGATTTATATCCTCAAAATGAAGTGAATGTAGTAAATTATGGGATGATACAATATTTACAATTCGATGAGGATAGTTCCAACTAGTTAGAAATTGGGATTTGTGTTCGTGCATCACCTGCGATAAAGAAATATCTATTGGATAATGTGTATTGCACATTTTCTCCATCAATCTAGGAAATACCATAATGTACTGTGATATTAATGAATTATTCTGATAGGACAACATGAGGATGCATATTGTTGAATATATCTCATGGTGCATGGTATGTCATCAAGTTAATGTAGAGAAGCACAATTCTAAGTGGATGATGCAACCATTTCCTATTCCCATATGAAAATGGGACAACATAACCTATGAATTTGCACTGGTATGCTGAATACATACAAAAAAACAATTTGATATGGATTTTAGTGTATCGAATAACTATGATTTCCCACTACATGGATATTCAAGAAGAAATATCATATAAACATCTTTCTAAGATAAACATAAATGAAGTGTTGAGGCTTCATGGGGTAAAACTTTCTTCTATATATTATTGTGATAAAAGGGAAAATTATAAATATAGAATAAATATTAAACATTATTTTAATACTAAATTAAATTTTAGAAAATCCTATCTCCTAATCAATTTAATTTAAAAATGGATGGGATCAACATATCCTTTTAGTTGAGTTCTTATACAATAACAGTTTGCAATTGATTATTCAAAAGGCTCCATTTTATGATATATATGGGAAGCTATGTAGAACTACTACTTACTAGGATAAAGTTAGTGAACAAAAGAAACTTCGACTTGATCTTGGGAAAGAGATGGAAGAGAATGTATAATCCATCAAACATTATATAAAAGTGTTCTAGACTTATAAGAATATCTATCATGAAAACCATGGTAGGGACATGAATTTTAAAGTTGGAAATAATGTTTTCCTTCGAATGTAATCATATAAGAGAGTGTCATGGTTTGGAATGAATGGGAAAATTAACATTACATACATTTTTCCCTTTGAGATCCTTGATCACCCAGGATTAGTGGACTATCATATTAAACTTTTCCTAAATATGGATCATGTTCATGATGCATTGTTAATATATCTCATGATAAAGTATATAGATGACCCCTCATATATAATGAATATGGATTTGGTATAACTAAATAATGACCTATCATATGAGGATAATCTAGTGAATTTCATAAACCAAAGAGACAAATTTATACACAACAACACAACTCACCTCGTCAAAGTGTTGTAAAAAAACTATATGTGTGAATGGGTGACATGGGAACCAGGAAAAATAATTACAGAAGTACCCTCCTCTATTATCAAATGAGAATATTATTTGATAATTCGAGGAAAAATATTATAAATGGGGACATAATGTAATGATCTATGATATTTAAATGGTATTCTTTTCATAAATAAATTAGTTCTATATTATTGTATATAAGTTTTACACGCAATGCGAACATAAAGAATTAAAAAAAATTAATTCTTTACTATGATAGTTATATTAGTCAGTGGATAAACCCATTAAGATTTCTAATATTATAAGGGGAAAAAACTGAATGTTTAAATAAAAAATTTAGATCACCCTAATTGGTTAGAATCATCCCTCCCATGAATAACATGATAGAAATGAAAAAATAATGATTAACCAATCCAAATTATATATAATGTAAATCTAGATCCTTGAGAGTAATTGAGTTGAAAAATGAATGAAGGAATAAATATGTATTTATATGAGGAAATTTGACAATTAGAATTATAATATTACCTTTAGAATAACTATATGACCATTTGGAATAGTAAATTGATCATTATGAATAGTAAATTTAATGTTGAAAATTTCACATGACCTCAAAATAATAAAATAAAATATAAATTATTTGTATAATTAGTAATTTATGTACATATAAATTTTATAATACCATAAGATAAAAATCATGATTAAAAATCTCAAATATAATATAAGCATATTTCTAATAAAATTTATTTTAAAGTATTTCATAAAAATTATAATTTTTATATCAAAAATTAAAATTACCTTGGTTAGGAAATAATTTTGATAAAATGAATTTTATTTTTTTAGTGGTCACATAGAAATTTTATAAGGGTTATTTTTTCGATAATTTTATAGAATACTTAAATTTTCATGTGAATTACAGAAATCAAGCTTTTTCCTAAACGATGTATCTTAAATTACATCATTTATGGTGTAATATTGAACTAATAATATATAGAATATATGGATCTACATAAATATATTTATTTTATTAAATAATTCATTAAAGTATAATAAATTTAATTTCTAAACCTAAATCCTTTCTTCCAAATCCTAACGTCAAAAAGTGTTCCCATAAAATAACACATTTTTCCACATTCTTATTTAATAACCTCTCTCCTCATGTATAAATAACCCATATCCCCCTTGACACACCATTCCACCCTCATAAGAAAAAACCAAATATCAGCCCAAATAAGCACTATTAAACCTATTATAGTACATAGTTATGTTAAATATCATTACAACTCTAATAATCAAAGGATTTTAGGGTCGTAGATAAGAAGAAACGCTAAGAAGAAGGTATGCTTTCACAATTTTTTTCTCTCATTCTCTTTTTCTCTTTCTCATTCTCTCCACTGTTTTCAAACCCAAATATTATAATGTTAATTACGTATTATTTTAATAATATATTAATTATTTTAACCAACTATAAGTATTATATTTATGATATATTAATTATTCATTCTTATCATTCCTGCTATTTTAATAATGTATCGTTAAAAGCCAGTTAACCGCGAATGATGATGTTTCAAAATATTTAATTATCACCATACTTATTAATGGTTATAATAATTTTTTTTTGTATAAAAATATAAAAATATATTTATTTTATGATTTTTAGAAAATTCTTCAAATGTATAAATGACCTTAAACAAAAGTGATAAATTAAAGAAAAATGGGAAATGATTAATGAAAACAATATATAAAAACACTTCAAAATCATCAAAGGAAATTTAGAAAAATAATAAAATGATTATAATTAATAAAAAGTGAAATAATTAACATAAAAAACTTATGGTTAAACTTTTTAGTAAAAGAAATTTTATTATTTTGTAGGTGGAAGTGCGCTGAAATAAAGTATGATTCAAGTAAAGGGGATCCTCTAAACCAACTATATTTCTTTTGGTTTCCATATTTTACCCCATTTTCAGAATGCATATACAACTAATGTTACTTAAATATCCTTTTAATACTATTTAATATTTTTAACGGATATACTTTTATCCACCTCGATATAAAATCCAAAAACAAATTTTTTTAAAAGAAGAATTTTCTTTCCAAAACACATATTTTTACTTTCCATGAGTTTATTTTTTTTTCTCAAGAATGATGTTATTTATGAAAAATATGATTTACCATATTCATTTTGTAACCAAAATTTTTTCAATTAAAAATTTTATGTAATATTTATTAATAAATTTTCTTTCCATGGGTTATTTCATTACTAATTGGATATGTCACCCCACCATTCTAAAGTACACAACATGTTTTATGTTTCATTAAGAAGAAAATAAATTCTAGATACAATGCATGTGCTCACATAATATGAAATATAATTAGAGAATGAATTGATAAATAATGAAGATCATGTATATCCTATTCACAAAAGAGAGAAAGTTTAACAAAATCAGATAAATCGACTGGTGAAAAAATTTCAAGAAATCACAATCAAGAAGAGGGAACCTGAGATGCTGAAGATTATAGAAAGAAGAAATATCCACATTTTCCAATATCTAGTATATAAATTAATTGTTAGGATCATATTATTTAGTGGGGGGAGAGAGAATATAATACATGAGAGAATTGTATAATAGGAAAAAACCCTATCCTTGATTATCACACACTTTAGAACCTTTATTCAAAAATATATTTCGAAGTTAAATTCCCAATTTTCATAATTTTTTTTACAAAATAAAAATAATTTTTATATTTGTCATAAAGATATCATCTTAAGATGATTTTTTGATATTTTTCTAAAAAATTGGTTACATACATTCAAATTTTAAAATTAATTTTCCCTCCACATGTTAATTATTTTTGATAAAATCGAATTTGTATTTAGAATCAGCACATAAATATTATGTAACAATGATGATCCTATTTTTGGTCATCAAAAATAAATTACTTTCTATAAAGATTAACTATAATGAAAAAATATAAAATTTTTCCTCCAATATTTTATTTTAAAACAATTATATATTTTTTATCTAAATGAATTACATTAATATAAATTAAAATATGACATTAATATGATGTTTAAACACATCAACATATATATAAAAACTCATTATGTAACAACCCTATTTTTAAGTAATTTACCATTATATTTTGTATTTGATGTTATATAATACCTGGGTTGAGTTTTCAGAGTTTATATGTGTATTTGAATTATTTTTTAAGTGCTCATAGGAGTTCACGATTTGAGAATAGTTAGGGTAAATTATTCACTTTTTCTTGGAAACCGTATATGTTGGATTTTTGAGTCACTAGGTAGGCACACATTTGGTGCAGTCATTGTTCAAACCCTATGACTAATTATTTAGGAAGGGAGTAATTGGATAGTAGCATCGCATGGTGGGAACATTATTTGAAAACTCATGCATCCCAATAATTTTTCTACATGAGTGATTTATAGTATCATGAACATGGTTGGTTCACAATCCGTCAAACTGTGTGGCATAACCATGTGATGTTTTTTAAATTCTGAAAAATTAAGCATTAACTTGGTTTTATACCATGGAGTACTCATTTCATCACTTTTCTATCGGGACTTTAAAATTTTATCATCTCCTATTTATCCTTGGATATCTCCTTCAATCCAGATGTTCTTTTTGATGAATCAAGGTGGGTTGGATCTGTAAAATCAATGGTATGTCCTCATTATTTTTTTTTCTATCTATATCTACTCATATTTTCTATCGTGTGTCTATAGGAACTATCCATTATAAATATATCATCATATTGTGATATATATTTTGACGAGATCCTATTGTGATATGTTTAAGGTAAGAAGTTTCATGTGTTTTTATCATTTTTATTTTCCACTGTGGGGTAGGTGGAATCTTCCCCACATTACTTTTTATATAACTTGAAGGCTTGATATTTGTATAAATTTCCTATTTTTTGAAAATAATTTCCTCATTTTAGTTCTTAAATATTTTTTTAAAATGAAAAAAATAAGGGGTTTGATAAAATTATTGAATGAAAATGGTTTTCTAATGAAATATTTCTTTAATAACAATACATGCATGGTTGGTGCTAGTTTCGAAAATTGAACTTTTGTGACTTGTTGATTTAGACTCGGGGATGGTTCTAAAGTTGAACATGGTAGATTCTATAAGGTGACACCTAGGGGATATGATAGGTCCCTACTCAATAGTACAGTGACAATCCTTGGGATTACATGGGAGTGTGAGTTATGGAATGATGATGCCAAGTTTTTATGATTTTCAAAACTTATTTAATGGATTTATAATTGAATTTTTATAGCACTACCTATACTTATATATTTTTATAAATATATATGGGAGATATAATATAATTATATATAATGAGGTGCATGTGTAATCCTTTGGGGATTACCTTTTTTATTTTATACTGAACCCCTTCTTGGGAGATTTGGTGAATTTTTAGATATTGTGTACTAATATATAAGTATAGGGAGAGTGTTATTTTAATTTAGTAATGCAGCATGAATAAAAAATATTGCGAATTGGATATGGATTGTTGATCCTGTTTGAGATGATGCTTGGTTTGATGTGAGATTGGTGTCATTTTGTTATGTTTTCATTTATTGTATCAATGTTGTGAATTTTTATTTTATCACCCACTCTGATATTTTTAATGTGGTTGGAGTTGTATTAAATTACTTTACTTGAATCATATAATATTTTTTTCTTTGTTTCTTCATAATTAGGTTTGGTAGGGATGTTAAAAATGGTATCAGTCTTGGTTAGTATGTCATCTTGGTATGATATAAATGAAATAGGAATATTGAAACATTAAATTTAAAGCATAAAATGATGAGTCTATCCTTTTCAAATGGAACATCAAGTTACTATGGTTGTCCATGTACATATAGTTTTCTAATAAAAATATCAGATTGTTGTCATCTCTTCATCATGGTTTTAGCTGATGAATATAACATTTAATGCATCACAAGACCCCCCATTAATACAATGTTGTTTGTAATGTGGTTTATTTGTTTTGGAAATTAGTTTTTTTTAATATTTTAATATTTTAGTTTCAAGTTAGTGATGGAAACCTAGTGTTTCATTCCATCATAAGAATGAATGGATCCAGTTCGTTGACTGGGGAACCCATTTTAGGAAATAGTTGAGAACATGGTTTAAGCTAAACCACAAGTAAATCAACACCTCATCTAAATAATAGTGTAGTTATTTGAATCGATCTACACGAGAAATAAAATCCCATAACCATTCCATGAAAATGTATCCCTAGAATTTATGAAATAAAATCTACTAATCTTTCAAAGAGATTAAAAAAATATGAGGCATGGATGGGGAAGATAAATCAAAATTTCAATTTCTTAGGAACCCATAATGAAATGACAGTAAATATATTAGTATGTATGATAAAGGTACATTAAATTCAATGGTGGGATATTATTTTACTAACAAAATTGGACCTTTACCTCACATGTAACGGATTTTAGGATTTGTTTTAAAAAAACATATATCCATACAAACTCAAGATCATGGGGATGATATATTTCCTTACATTGGAATAGGAAAACGTACTTTTAATGGATTATACATCTCATTTCATGAGGTTAAATCAATTTTAGCCTAATGTTACTGCTAGTCAATACATGGATGAGAGGATATTTTAGGTATGGATGTGACCTAACATACACTTTAAATAGTTTGTCTTATGTATGGGAATAAATACATAGATGGTGAAAAAGGAGATGGTAGAGAAAATTGATATATATGGAACAAAAATATGGGGAAACACACTAACCTAAACGGTTACAAGTATGAAATCCAACTTTAGGAACAAGTTGAAGATGGTGAATTATTCTCAACCCTAAAAATAACTAGGAAACAAGTCAAATGGTTCAGTATAATTTTCACCATGCCATAATAATCACCCAAGATATTATTATTGTGTATTTTGATATAATATTAAGTTTGAAATCCTAATTCCTCTGCATGAATACACTAATTGTGGAAAATAGGGACATCTGAAATGTTATTATATGGAAACTAAAAAGAGGACTGATTCTAATAGATCAGACATGTCCTAGGATTATTATGACCATGCAGGTTGATTGAGATGAAATTTTAATCACCCCAAAAACTAAATAAACTAGGGTTACTCTTATATCACACTGACACATCAATAGTGATCCTAACTCCAACAGAGCAATAATGGGCCATCTGGTGAATCAAGTAAGTAGTTTTATGTTTTTGATTAGATAATCACAGAGGATAAATATAGTCCTTCAACGGTTCAAGGTAATATTATATTAAACTATATTCTCCTGATTTTTTAAAACCTCCTATGTACCACTATTTTATTTATTCTATTCTTTTGGATCATATAGGTTTTCATGTTGTGATGATTCCTAATGTGTTGAAACATTAAACACCTCTTGGATAATCAGAATTTAATGCATTTATGAATATAGCGTGTTCTATAAATATCAATGGATATTTTTTTTGGGATTTAACTATTATTATAATGGATAAAAATAACATTATCTTTGGAATGAATTGGCTAGAATAGTTGAAGTATCACATCGATTGGTATACAAGGTAGGTTAGGTTCACATCTCAAGATGGTGTTGGGAATCTCTTTAATGGGGATTTTGATGTAAATGATAGAAGAGTTGGATATTGGGTAATTTTGGTTGGGACAATTTATTGTCATCTGGAATTACTTAATTTGGAATCTATTGTTGTTGTAAAATAGAAATATTTCCCAACAATCATGGAAAAATTCAATGATGGTCTTGTGAACAATTTCAATGGGTTACCACCAAAATGGGAAGTGGAATTTATAATTGATCATTTACTAGGAAACCGTTAAATTTATCTTCCATGGTATAATATAAATAAAATGGAATTAATGGAATTGAAATTATAGATATAAGAGTTGTAGAGAAAATTATTTATTTGAACTGTCACAACTCGATGAGAAAAACTGGTTTTCTTTGTAATGATAGAGGAAAAAACTCTTCATCTTTTCAGGGATATTCATAAGATCAACCAGGTTATAATAATGAATTGATATCTTATTCCTTGATTTGAAGATTCCTTAGATTAATTCACCGGATCAAAATGGTTCGCTAATAATTATTTATGATTAGGGAATCACCAACTTCAGTTTGGAAGGAGGTTAGTCCAAATATATCTTTCTAGATTATTTATTATCATTATTAATATGTTTTTATACCCTTTGTTCTTACCAATTTACCAGAAGTGTTTTTATAATTGATGAATTGTATCTTTCAAAGTTATCTTGACTTCTTATTTCTTTTTTCACCAATGATATTATGGTGTATTTTATGATTAAGGCCAATCATAAAAAAACTTAGGAACTGTGTTGGGTATATATTGGGAACATCAACTTTATGCTACTCTTTCAAAGTGTGATTTTTGGATACAATTGGTATTTTTCCATGTCCATTTCATTTATGAATGAGAAGACCCATTGGATACTGAAAAGGTAAATGTTATTATATCTTGGAAACAATTGAATAATGCCTTTTATATTAGTAGTTTTTGTTAAATAAAAGGGTATTATAGATACTCTTTCTATAAATCTCATGAATTTTCTCTCTAAATAAATATTTTAAATTGAAAGTCGTTCATTTATAATATATTTCCAAATTCCAAAAATATTTTCAATATTTTATGGTTAAACATATATAAGAACCCATCCTTATGTTTTTAGTGTTAGGATAAGGCTACGTAGTCTATTCTGATACATATGCATCTAGATTGGTATGAGTTCTCATACAGTTAAGTAATGTTTCAGCTTATGGGTCATGAAAAATATAAAATCATGAGTAGAATTAACCAACATATTATTTGGATTTATTTTCCATTATCCATTCCTTGATAATATAGTATAATTATCTCTTTGGTTAGAAGATCACATTATTCACATATCATAAAATTTTGAAAAAAATATTCTGATAGAAATATTTGAATCAAATATATTGAAGATGGATGCAATGCCTCTATATGTTTGACATTAACTTATTGTATACATAGGGTAAATGAAATTTAGTTGTTGATTCATTGATAAAGAAGTCAAATAGTCATTTAATCAAAGAGGATTTAGACCAATGGGAACTGATGAAATCCATTTATTATATACATCTAGACTATGCTGATAAAAGTACTATTTTGATTATATATCTTGTTTTGATTGTTTATGATTTGATTAATTAGGCTAAAGATACACAAAAATTCAATCCTAAATATCAAACCTCGAGATAGGAACTCGATGGTGGGGAGACCATAGATTGGTGTACACTAGATGAGAGATCCATATTTCATTTTAGAGATCAGACTATAGTTAATCTGACTTATCAAGAAAAAAATTTCAACCATACACCACTAAGTATGGGATGTCATCCATAAATCCAAAACATACATAAAGTAATGAGAACAAATTTTTGGTGACCGGCCTAAAAAGAACGGTTTCAAAACAATGTTTCTCTATGGGTGATTAAATATTAGCTAAAAATTCAACTCACGTTGACCGTATTCATGAATACAATATGGTGTTAGAATATTTAGAACACTAAATTTATAAAGTTATAAAGTTTTAATATTTACAAGTTTCAAGTGTTTCTAACAAATATGTGATGGACCAGCACATCCCACAATCATGATATCACTTTTTTTGGGCCTAGCCAACACAGTTTTTCTTTCCCTAGGCTCTGGACCACAGGTATTCCCTAAGAAAAGGTCTATTGATAGGAGATATATCCACACCATCATACAAATTAATGCTTCATGATCCTCCTCCTTCAAAGTGGGATTATCATAATCCACACCCCTAGAAGTTCCCAACATCATTGATGGCACATCAAATAGATGGTGGATTTGAAACCATTTGTGACGGCCTAGTCCAGACCGTGATCATGATATTGTCTACTTCGGGCCTAGCCAACACAATTTATCTTTCCTTGGGATCTAGACCTTAGGTATTCCCATTGAAAATGGCTTCATGATGAGAGAGGTATCCAAAACACCTTTTAAATGGGAACTTCATGCTCCTCCTCCTTTAATGATGGAATGGCATGCTAGATCCTAGGGAAAACAAAACCATGTGGGCTAGGCCCAAAGCAGATAAAATTTTGATTATGGGATAGACTATGCCATCAAAAATGATTTTAGATATTTTTTCCACTTTTCTTAATTCTTGGGCTAGACATGAGACCAGGATATAGGTATTTGGAACATACACTGTGCTTGGATGTAGCCAACCCATGTACTGAGGATACCCAAGTTTCTTAGTTGGGATTGATGTTATTTATTATCTAAATTATAGTTGATATGATTTCACCTTTGGGTTACATACATGTTTTGTATTGTTATTCATATTTTTATCCTTGAGATAATGGTTTTTACTATTGGATCCCTATGATATGAGTGAAATTAATTTACATGCATCATATTAGGAACAATAGGGATTAAAATGAAATGCATTTTTCTATTCAATATATACTTTTAACATCCATATTCTTATATTCATGTGAGTGTTGTTGTGACTAGTTGTTGAAAACATTAAGTGAATATTTTTAAATATAATGGTGTGATAGTTTGTTGAGGTTCACATGGATTTTCCTGGGAAATAGATTGTAGGAATTATTTTAGTTATCCTTATATATTTTCTCTTCTTTATCTAGACCTGGCTGTTGGGGCTTGCAATCTGTTGTGTAGTACTCAGAGGCAGGCAATGAATCAATCCTATTTATGAATTTACTATCTATGGTGTCATGTTTTAGGGAGGTATTGAACCTTCCCTTATTAATTTTGTGGGATTATGTCTCTCGGCACTCTGCTATGGGTTAGGCTAAAGGGTATTTCCGGTGCCAATAGTGCCCCCTTAAGATAGGTGGGTACTATTTCCATTGGATGTTTTACATCCTCGATTTTCGTGGCATCAATGTCATTCTTGGTTTGAACTGAAACACTCCTTATCATGCCCAAGTGAACTTCTATCACCACCAGGTGTCCTTCACATCCCCTAAGGGTGACACATATCTCCACAATGTAGAATGGTATATGAAGATATATCAAGATAGACTTAAATGTACACATCTTGGAAGAGGGAAAACTCAATTAACAAGTCTCTCCATGAGATATCATGGAACAAAACAAGTGTATTTTCCTCCCATTGTAAATCAATTCAAGGACATCTTCCCTAATTATTTATCTAGATTACCTCTCATGAGGGATGTGGAGTTCACTATCGAGAATGTTCCAGGTACGACACTGGTGCTATTCATCTTTAAATGATGGAACCTATAAGGCTACATTAAATCAAAAAGAAGATTAAAGAACTCATGGAAAAGGGTTTTATCATAACTAGAAAATCACAGTGGGGTTCACCGATACTTTTTACCAAGAATGAAGACAATACCCTCATGTTGTGGATAGATTATCATTGACTAAACTAGCTTATGGAAAATAATTGATACTCATCGCCTCGTATAGAAGACCTCTTCCACCAGCTCCAAGTAGAAAAATTTTTATACAAGATTGATGTAAGGCCAAGATATCACCAGGTGTGTGTGTGTGTGACCATCTAATATACCATATACAACATTCAGAAGTAGGTACAACTTTTATGAGTATCTGGTTATTCTAATAGGTATCATAAATTCTCTAGCAGTCTTCTTGGATCTAATAAATCTGGGTTATCACCTATACCGGGATTATTTTGTGGCAGTTTTTGTTAACAACATCTTGATGTATTGATGTTCAAGAAATGACCATGAAACCCTTCTTGAGATCATGATGAGTACACTAATACATCACCAACTATATGAAAAGCTCAGTAAATTCCCCATTTGGATTGATAAGGTTGATTTCTTAGGACATATATTATCTGAGGAAGGTATATATATTGACCTAGAAAATATTAGGGATGTAGTTTCATGAGGGTAGCCCGAGAATGATTTCCAGATACATAGTTTTATGGGGGATACATGCTATTATAGGCATTTAATCTTGGATTTATCCCACCTAGAAGTTCCTATAACATTCCTGAATAAAAAGGGTGTGCAGTTTATCTAGTCAAAATATTATGGAAAAGCATATCATGAGTTAAATGGAAGACTAACCTTAGCTTCAATCCTGATTATGCCTAAGCCAAGGAGAAGCTATGATGTTTACGATGTTGCATTAGGAATCTGACTAGGTTCATTTTTGATGCAGGATGATCGAGTCGTGGATTATAGATCCCTCCATATGAGACCTAATGACTAGAACTATCATACACATGAAATTGAGTTGGTATATGTGGTTCATTATTTATGTTGTTGGAGACAATAATTTTTGGGTGAGAGGTTTATTTCTTATACAGGTCATTAAAGCTGAAAATTTATATACACACAATGAGATTTTAATTTAAGGAAGTGAAGATGGGTTGAATATAATATGTTGTTTGATTTTAAGTTTACTTATACTCAAGGTAAGGGTAATGTCGTGGAAGAAATTTCGAGCATCAAGATGCATACTCAGGCCATCTAGGTTTCCATCAGAGAGTGAAAAATGATGGCATTGTTTCTTGAGATGAATCTAGAGGTTCAGGAATAGTGAATGAAACTAGTTCCAACATATCTTATAGTTACATCCTCTCTCTTGGAGTGAGTATGTATGTGATAGTTATTTGATCCATAGGGTCTCGTTTTGAAGGAAAGCATCACAAGACAGAACCCTCCCCCTGGTTGGGTTATTGATGGTAGTAAAACTCTTCTCTACCATGGCCAAGTATGGGCACCATCAGATATACAAGAATAACTGATGAAGGAATATCGTACCTTAGTTTGGGAAGTTAATCATGGACTTGCCAAGATATATAGAGACACGTGTCATAATTAATGGTAAACATGTATGAATATTCAGATAGCGTGTTTCATCAGTCGGTGCTCCACCTGTCAATAGGTGAAGGGAGGGAACCAATGACCTGATGGAAATCTACAACCTCTATCCACTCTGAAGTGGAAATGGAATGAAATCACCATGAATTTCATTATAAGAATTCCAAGATCTCTTTTAGGAAGTGATTTCGTATGGGGTTTTTTTGATAGATTGACCAATGTCGCACATTTCCTACCTATCCAGGAGAACCTTTCTATTGAGGATTTGGGATGGTTGTATATTTGGGATATAGTGAGACTTAATGGCATACCACATTTTAGTCTCTCAGATAGAGATTCCATCATTACTTCATATTTATAGAAGGAGTTGGAGAAAGTGCAGGGTTAACAGGTACTCTTGAGTTCTGCATATCACCCGAAGACCGATGGAAAGTCGGAGTGGACCATACAAGTGTTAATGGATATTCTATGGGACTTTATCCTTGAGCATAACTAAAAAAACAGATTTTAGGAGAAAATTCAAATGTATTTGTCAGAGGAACTCTATGGTAGACCGTTTCATTCTCCTTTATACTAGCTCGATGTAGTTGAGTTAGCTCTATTGGGTACTAACCTCGTTCAAGAGACTTTTGAGCAGGTTCAACTAATTAAAAAGTGTATGACTACAACTCAGTCCAGACAGAAATCTTATAACAATCATCACCACTGAACACTCATGTTTGTGGTGGTACATGAAGTCTTTATACATGTTATTCCAAGGTTGCGTCATGATCGGATTAGTATATAGAGGAAGTTATCCCCGAGATGCATCAGGTTGTTTGAGATAGTGGAGAGAGCTAGGCTGATAACCTATTTGTTACTTTTACCTCATATGTACCATACTAGGCATGATTTCATCCATATAAATCAGTTTCGATAGTATCATCTAGACCCATCTCATTTCTTTGATCCTGATGACATCAAAGTTGATGTGGATAAATCCTTTGAGATGATTCTGATCTGTATCGTCAATCGTATCACAAAGGTTCTCTGGGGTAGGCTAGTTCCTCTGGTTTGAGTGTTATAGAATAATGGATGTCTTCAACACGGAACCTGGGAGAAGGATACTAATGTGCATGCTCAATGAATGAAGACTTTCTTAGATGATGTTCAACTTCCCCCAGAAGGGAAACTCGAGGACAAGTTGTTTTAATGAGGGGAGGTTGTAACATCTTGACCTTAATCACGATGTGAACCATTTGAAATTTTATTCCAAATCATTAAAGAGACCCAGGGCATGCGCATGCGCACCCTGTTGTGGGTCCTAATAATATATTAAAATTATTTAAATGATTACATGGGTTTTATGTAAAATATTACATCGCACCCTAGGGCAGAGTTCAAGTTAAAAATAATAAAAAGAAATTAAAAGGGAATATAAATAATTTTTAAAGGAAATTAAAATAATAAAAAATGGATAAAAAGAATTTTTAAAATTAAAATATAACGGGGTTTTGAGAAAAGTAAAAATAAATAAAATGCAAAATATCCCATTTTTTATTATTTTTATTTCCTTTTCTTTTCCATCACATTTATTTTATTTTATTTTATTTTTATTTATTTCCTTTTTCAATTTTTAATTATTTTCTTATTTTTCATTTTTTCTTTCCATTGTTTTTTCATTATATCTTTTCTTTTCTTTTTCTCACTTTCTCTCCTTCCTCTTCCTTGGTAATTCAACCTTCCTATAACACCCCCTTATGGTGTGCCTCCTCCTCCTCCTTTCCTCCTTCAGAAGCACACTTCGGCTCTATCTCTAATCTGTTTTAAATGACATAATGTGCATAGTAAATCTCTCAGTAAGGGAAACATTACACACCAAGTATCATAGGATATCATTCGCTATCCATCATGAAATATTCCATCGATGGGTTTTACCCAAATTTTTTGTTTTTCTAAAATCATACGTTTTCTTCCGTTTTAGGTCAAATCAAAGATCTTCAGGGAGCGTAGGATCCTCTACAGATATGAGCTAGGGGGTATACACTCTTTAACTTCAATTCATTTAATCTATTATATTTCACATTGTGATGATCATTGGTGCCTACTGGCGATATTTAATTTCACCTTTTTCTAATTTAAATAAACTTCTCGTCATGACTATTGCACCCTTGTTTGATATAAAATTTCTTTTTAAAAAATTTTCAACATCATTAGATACCCCTTTGTGTGTGATGAAGAATTTGATATATTTGACATTAGCCGTAAAAAAAATAATTTTATTAATTTCAATTTTTGCACTACCCTTCTTGTTGATCTTTAAATTAAATAAATTATTTAGGGTAGTTATGAACCATGAGTCATGGGGTTTTGTTGTTGTTTATGCCTGATAAATTCCCTATTAAAATTCTTACATTCCTAATCCTTTATAAAATAGACAAGTTCCTTTTTCTACATTCTTTGATAAAGTGTTTTTGCTGTAAATTCTTATATTGAATGATTAATAAGTACACAACTATAGTTTCTAATTTTTTTTCATTTATTAATTCATTCTCCATGATATTTTCTTCTTTAAAATCTAATTAAATTCAGGGTGATGAGACTACATGGATTCTGTATTAAGATCCACACATGTATTCTCCATTCCCGATTGGTTACACATTACACCAGAGAGTCGATGTATTTGGGTTTTCCAATAAAGTGTTTCCCTAGGTTTACATATACTCATAAGTGATACTAGTTCCCTAAGGGCCAATCGAGGAAAGAACCGTTGGTAATGTGGCTACACCATGCCTTGAGTGATACTCAACCTCTGATGTGCGATACCATAGATAGACTCATGATAAAACCCTGACTCGTGTGATACTTAGTATTTCAAAATATTTCCTTTGATGAGTTTGGTGGTATTGGATAAATTGAAGTATGAACTATAGAGATACCTTTGATATGGGATCAAAATCCAACTCTAAAAATTAATATAACAATAATGATAATGCATGGATTGTTTTATTTGATGAAACTTTGGGATCCTTATGAATTGTAATACCTATATGATGATTTTTCGTAAACTTTATTGACACATAAATTAGACCTAATCTAAAGCACATGATTGGGGAATGTTTCTTTTTCCGAATTCTGTTATTCTAGCTGTTTTATAAATATATACCTTCTTCTTATCATATGTCCTTATTCACATTCCCGACATAGGTTGAAGTAGTTGATATGGGATATGTTCCATTTAGAACATGGACCAATATATATATATATATTATTATATTTATTTTATTTCTTACTTTTATCATATATGGACAAAATAATATTGTTTAGAGCATGAAATGAAAAGGTTTAGACACCATGGGTGTCGGCCTACTGGGATTTTATCTAACTCCCTACTCAGGCACTTTTGGTACCTTAGTAGACTTTATGATCATAGGTAGGTATATTGGGAAGCATGTTACTTCTGGTTCTTGAGTGTTTCTTAATACTTATGATGGATATTTGTGGAAGATGACTGATCATTTTTTCGAGATGCAGTTGTTTAACATTGTGTCATTTTCATTATAGCAATGATTTCATTCTTGTATTCATGTTTTCAATTATTTTACTCTAGAACAGACATCATAAAATGACATGATTGTATATCTGTTTTCTTTATCATCTTATATAGTTATTATTTATTTAGTTATGATTATTTATTTTCTTCTGTGACAGTTTTATTTTTTATATGATTCTACTATAAGTTATAGACATATTTTCTTCCATTTAGTATTACCTATTACCTATGAAGGAATAGTCTTTCATGCAGACACAATAAAAGGACCTCCCTGGTATTTGGAAGCCTCTAAAATTTTTCGACATGCTCTTGAATTCATGTGGCCAACCCTTCTTGAAGCACCCTTCCAGTGTCTCTTAGTACATGGATGTTAAAAATTGGTATTATACCAATCCTACATTATAGGAGGAGATGCATTAAGCATCCCATTATAATGTGGTGTGGATAACTCTCCTATAATGATGTGTTTTCCAGGGGTATTCTTGAGGGAAATATCCTAGGGAAAGAAAAACCATGCAGGCTTGGGTCAGAGTAGATAATATCATCATCTTGGGAGAGACTAGGCCTTCACCAACGGAATCAAACACAATGTCCATTTTATGTACCCTTGAGCATGTTGGGCCCTTATTGGGGGGGGGGTGTATTATGACCATCCCATATTGAAGGAGGAGGAGAATGAGGTTCCCCTTTATAAGGTGGTGTGGATACCCTTCCCATCATGAGGCCTTTTCTTAGGGAATGAATGAGGTCTAGATCCCAGGGAAAGAAAGACTATCCTTGCTAGGCCCCAAGTAAAAAATATCACGATCATGGGATGGATTGGGAAATAACAAAAGATCCCTAGTATACATATCAATTTTTTGTAGTCCTCTTATTAATACCCTAGGACCTAATTAACCATTCACATAACTTATCTTCCTAAAATGGATGAACAATCCAAATGAATGATCCAAAAAAATAGTAGATAATAATTGAGATTATGTTTTGGTTTTTGTAGGCTCATGATAGGATCATGTATTATTAGTGAAGTTCCTAGAAAATAGAATTAATATAGAATCAAAACAAATGGACACTTTAGAATATTTGTACAATCATACTTGTCATTATCCACTATTTTTAGTGGAAATGGGTGATACCTAACTTTTCAGAACTAGCCGTGTGAACGAAACAATATAGAAGACCCAAATGACCAATAAGATAACAAAGACGACACAATGTAATTTGAAATTATATATAGAAAATATTCAAAGAACGAAAATATTTGATATATGTGATCTTGTTTTCTTGAGAGTCTCTCTATGATTTAGGAATCATCATTCTAGTAAGAATGGTAAACTATCTCCTCAATAAGTTTTTCCTTTTGAGATAATAGAAAACATTGTTGATATGGATTATTGAATGACTATACCACTAATATTAAACTCATTGGACAATGTATTTCATGTATCTAAATTGAAAAGGTACCATCTTGATCATGACCATGTTGTTTTATCATGATGAAATGTTGAATCATGTTTCAATTCAGATTGTGGTTTGACAGGAGAAACTCATGCATGGTAAAAGTATCATATTGGGACAAGTATTATGAAAGAATTATTGTATTTAAGAATAAAAATGGGATTGTGAGATAGAAATTCTAGAAAAATGGCCCAGAAAATTCCAAATAACCATAAATATCAACTCATTGAGGATGGAAATACCAATGGTGGGGAGAATGTAACATCCTCAGCTTCAGGTAATTCACCTTTTTATAATTTATTTTTATGCTATATAATAACTACGTCTAGTTTTTGGTGTTTTTAATAGTTTTTTTTGTGTTTTGGAAGATTTTTTTGGATTGCATGTTTTGAAAATGGTTAAGGGAAACCGTGAACCTCCTTAAAGAAACTATGAACATAGGTTTTGGGAGTCACTAAGAAGGCATAATGTTTGGAAAAACCATGTAATTAACCATGTGAGATGAGAGTATTTGTATAATATAATCCCATCATTAGTTTAGAGTTTTCCAATATGTGTGAATCTAATATTAAACTCCCTAGGTGATTTCAAGTAGTATGCACATGGTTGGTCCATGGTTTGTTAAACAATGTATCCTAACCATGCGACATGAAATAAATACATTGAAAATTTGACATTAACATGGTTTTAAAACACAAAACCCTAATTCATACCCTATTCTCTTTAGATCTCGAACTCCTATCCTATCATAAGAATCATGGGATATTTCATTTAATCTGGAAATAGTTTATTAACGAATAATCTTGATTTGGATCTCTAGAATCAATTTTAAGTCCATTTTCTAACTTTTCCCCCTAGATCTACTAATATTGTCTCTTAGGAATACATATATATAATATATTATGGATATATATTTGTCCTATGATGTGTATTTTTATGAGATCATCTTGGCATATATTGAAGGGAGAAAATTTCTAGGTCATATATAGAAGTTTCGTGTATTGTTCCTCATTTTATTTAACCATTTTTATGTATGTGGATTCTCCACCACACTAGTAGTTTTTGAAATTGATGGCTTGATGTTTTAATCACTCTCCAATATTTTACTATAATACTGATAATGTTTTTAGTAACAAAATATTGGTTTTGAAAATTATACTCATATGAAGTTAGATAAAATTCAAGAATAAAATGGTTTACAAAAGAAATGAGTTTTGATGACCAATTGGTATTCATGGTTGGTGTTAGTTCATGAAATTATATTACTATACCCTATTGGTTTGGACAGGATGCTAGTACTAATGAAAAAAATGGCAAATAATATTAGTTTATGACTAGTTTATGGGATGGGTAACTAATTATGAGTAATTAGATGATCATTAAGCATGCATCTGTGTTTGAGTTATGGAATGATGATGCAAGTGGTTTTTGTTTTGTAATTTTTTTTCTTTATTATGTAATTGTTTTAGCACTAACTATACTTATATTTTTTATAAATATTAACTTGGCCTATTTCTTCATTCTTTATGTGGAGTGTGGGTAATTCCTTATAAATATAATAGATATTTTTATAGTCACCCTATGGATGTGATATTTGGGGAATAGTAAAAGGTTTTCTACCAAGATATAGTTAATAGAAAAGTGTTTTACATATCCAGTGATGCATGGTTGTGTAATGGGATTGGAACTTGGAGTTGGAGCTTGAAGCTAGTTTGGGATAATAATTGGTAAAGGCTACATTGGTGTTATTTTGTTATTATTTCATTTATTATGTTAGTGTTGTGGCATTTTATTCCATATACCTCTATGATATTTTTTTTCAGTTTTATTTCATTAATTTACAAGAATTATATAATGTTGTTTTTATTTGTTTCCTTTTTAACTAGGTTGTTCTAATATAAGGGTAAATCATCCCCCTATGATTTAGTATTCATATAACAAATGTATCCATCCTGTGGTGCCCATGGGAAAGTCTCCTATGGTTTGTAGAACCTCTAACCAAGACCAAGAAAATTGGTTGGATGAGGATTTTAGACATTCAATTAATAATTAAATAGAAATAAGAATAAAAAATACATAATATAAAAAATAGATATTTCTACAAAAACTATATTTTCTCTATTTTATGCTTACATATAAAAGTGAACATTCCCATATTTAGAAATTGAATTAGCATAAATGGATCTCAAATTTAGATTCATCATGTCAAAATTTATCTTGAATAATCATCTTATATTTTTAGTGACAAAATAATTACTCAGGATAATTTTTAATGAATATTAATCAGGGTAAAATTTTTAAATGTGGTATCTCAGATTTTTTATAATTAAAAGATCACAAAAACCAACTATAAAAAATGGTTTGGTATGAATTTAATACCCACGTTTATAACCTACTATTTATACACTTAATTCACCAAACAATCCTAACTCTTATGTGATTCTATTACCACCCCATACATATCTTTATTTTCCATGAAAAGTCCATATTTTATACCTATAATAGGAACCCCTCAACAAACCATAAAAAATTTGTTTCTCTTTGAAAATATACCCTAATCACTTCCCCTAGAATACCCTTTCACCCTAATAAGCTTTGGCCCACAAGATATTTTCCCAAACCCTTCTTTTCTGAGTAATCCTCGAAGAGAAACTTGAAGTTCTCAACATAACTTAAATATATTTTTGACATATATTTATTTGATATATAAATTAAAAATTGATTTTTCCTAATATTATATCATTATTTCAGTATTTATAGTATTCTGAATGTTTTTATATAATTTAAATAGAAACTAACCACCTTCCCCCATTCCCTTAAGAAAAATTAAACAATCATTCGTGTGTTGCGGTGACAACCACCTCTATGATGCAATGCATTTCATTTTGCTAACTGACATAAATTATTGGATTTAATTATTTTATTAAAGGGTAAATATATTTTAATGATATAATAATAGTTTTTGTGAAAAATTAGATATCAAATTAACTATATTATCAGAGAATTACCTTGTTTTATTTTATTATTCATAAAAAACATACTAAGAGGATAATATTTTATTCAAATTGTGTATTGTATTAATATCCAAAAATTATTCTTATAATTAATTCAAATAATGATATATACAACTAATAATCACTAAAAATTACAATTATTCATCTATTATGATTAAATGATAGTGATACCATCTCAAAATCATTCATTAAATATGGGTACATTCTTGTTTCTATCGTTTTAACCACCCATTTGATCAATACTATGGATTTATACCCTAAAATATCAAGGGAACCTAATTAATTGTATAATATGATATATGTATGGGAAAATATTTTTTTTGGTTCTGGATATTTTATATTAATATTTAATTTAATAATTATGAAAACAAACATCGATCATCAAGAATCACTGAAACATTCTTGTTATTGATATTCTATTCAATAAGAAAGACTAAAACACTCATGAAATGAATTTTAAAATTAATAAATAATTTTAAATAATTCAAATTAGTAATTTTAATGATATTTTAATGATTAAATTTTAATGATAAATGAATACAGAAACTATTGTTATGAAACTTGTAAAAACTTTGAAAACTATATACACCTGATGTAGAAACTCAGTAAAATTATTGTTCACAAATGCTATATAAGAATAGTATTAATCAAAATGGATATTATTAAGATTATTAATAAGTAATTAATATATATTTTTCTGATAAAAGAGGTTATGTTTTGTTCATTGAAGACAAGACAAGAGGTAAGAGTCTTCCTGCTCAAATTTCTCTTTTTAGACAAGTTTGGAATTTCACACCTAGTTCCATAATGTGGTGTATGGACTATATATTTAAAAGGTTTTATCCTAAAATTAAATAATTCATAGAATTTAAATATCAATTTTATGGACTCTATTTGAAGATGTTTTTTACAATTTCTACAGAATCCATAAGAGGGGTTTTGATCCCAATATTCATGATTTGGGACTCATGTAACATACACAGCATATTTTCTTTTTTTTATGATATATATATTAAAATGGGGGACTTTTTTCCCAATTAATCCTATTATTTATGTGGTTTATGATACAATATTTTCATCCCACTATTAAATTCTTTTTATTCGATAGTTACAAAAACCATTGTAATACTCAATATTTTCAATGTTGGGAAAACCATCCTAATATATAGTTGAACAATGTGTGTGTAATTTATATAAAATACATCCCTATATGTATACAAGAAAGTGTATATAGAAAACGAATAGATTCACGGAGGGGTAATGAAACTCAAAATTATTCGCTGATCTTTGACTCAATCATCATTTTGATGCATGGTTAGTGGGACTAAGATTTCACTCCCGATTAGAAACTCCTAATAGATATTACTTATAATATTCATAAACTCTTAATGAACTACGATAAATGATTTTTCTAATTATTACATTGGTCTCATAAAAATTAAACAATTTATCCCAATTACTATCTTCTATGGATAACTTAGTACACTGAAAGTACCCTCACCCATATATTACATTAATGAGGATGCTTCATGTTAATTTAATAATAACCCCAAAATTTTCTATCTAGTAAGGCATGTTATCCACGAAGTCGAAATTATTCTATTGATTTGGGAAATATTTTTTTATATTTCCCTATTTACGGATATCATTGTTTAATCTACTAATAGGTTCCCATGTGAATGGTATAATATGTCATTATGAATCTTATGGAAAATTCATTGGACTTATTTAAGTGATGGTTGTGGAAAAAAAATTTATAGCCCCTAAATTAATTGAATGGTCTCCTAGGACAAAACATGTTTTATTTTAGAGTATACATCTTCCCATAAAAGGAATGTGTCTTGTTACAAGGAACTGACAACATGTTTTAATATCTAAAATTATGTATTCCATCAGTATGAGATCAATGATTATTATTTTCCATGTTTTAATTTATTAAAATGGATATAGAATGACATCATTTTTAGTATATTATTTCTTTATGTTTTCCATTTATTTATACCGTATCACTTATGTCATGTTTATTTTAGGAAACCCTTCACTGTATGTTATCCCGTACTGAGTATATGATCTCACCATTAATTTTTTATTTTTCCATGAATCCTAGATAAATTATATTTATAATTTTTAGGGACATTATATAGGTGATAATAACGCAGTTTGGATATAATGTCTGAATATGGTAATATGTCTATCATTTATTTTTTAGAAAAAGTATACAAAATACTACATTACAAACAATATAAGTCTTTAGAATGTAGATGAAGTCATCAAACATGGATGGTATGGAGTCTAAATTATAAATTTATACACGAGGTTCATTTTTATAGTCTATTTTTTAAATGGATGGTCTAATCTTTTAATTATAGTAAAGTACTATTCATATTTTTTCGGTATATATATCATTACAATTTTAATGGAAAATGTTAAGAATAAAAATATAGACTCATTAGTTTTCACATAACGTCTTCACAAAAATGGTCATTAGATGAATCATAATTTTTAATTATAGTGGGAAAACCTACCACAATGCTTAAAATTTAACTTACAAACAACAAACGCTTCTTAATACCTATGATGTAGGGGTAATACTCTTTAATATAATCATATAACTGCTATTTTCATTTATTTTATTACTTATTAACCTTTTTTTGAGATAATTGGATTGATATTTTATTAATTTTGGATACCAAATATATATATATTTTGGATTCAATCCGTGGATTACAAACAAATCATTCTTATACGGAGATATTTTTAAATTTTTAATACACTACATTCAACATTTTACAAAAAATATTCACATTTTATCTTTAATATTTTATTTTAATGAAACTTTTTATATATGTCTACAAAATACATGTTTGATGATATGAAATGATCATCATAAACCTATTATATTCCTAAAATCGAAAACTATTATAATAGATATAATAATATTTCACTATCAAGGAAAATATGAAAAAAAGTACTTATTTTATTCAATGTTTATATAGTTTATAAAACATATTAATGAAAATTATTATCATTATTATGTTATCAAATTTTTTATTGATCTCATATAAAATCAATAATATTTCATCCCCAAAGAGGTAACTTTGATATTAATTATAATTTCATTGAAATTATTTTTTAACCATTTCTTTTTTTATATTTTTATAATACTTCCAAGACTATTGATAGTCCACATATTCAAAACTGGAAATAGATATTTTTATTAAATAGTAGGAATGTTTTTGGAATGTATATTGATAACATGAAGAGATGAATTACTACTTTTTTTTGTAAATTTTCTCATCATTTTACCAACTTAATTTTTAGTTAATTTTCTTATATTTTTATATGTATTTAGTTAATTTTTACACAATGTGTGGATGGTGTGATTAAAGGTGTATGATTTTCTTTTAAAAAAATATATATATTAGTTTTAAAAAAATCATATACTAAAAAATTATTAATCTTACTCATATTATCTTTATACTTTATAAAAATGATTCATAATTAATTTTTTATCTGAAGGAATCAGGTGAACATAAATTTGATAGATAGTGTGTTCAATATTACTTAATGTGGGTCTTTTTGGTTTATATATATCATTTTAGTAAAAAAATGTATCAATGGTGGAAACTATGAAAAGGATCTCATATTACCTTACTAATATTGAGAAATGATACAATATTCATTTGAGATGTATTGAAATCATCCACATAACAAATTGAAACATGCTGTATCTGGTGTGATTGAAAATATGAGTTTTAATTTTAAAATGAAAATTTTAGTAGAAAACACAATTCACATACTCAATATTGAGAAATAATACTAATATATTCTTGATAACTTTCGAAAATAATCTATAATTTATTTTGGATTTTTAGAAATTATCCACTCATCAATATAATGCAAGTTTTTATCAGTACGACTCAAGGTTCATGTTTTTAGTTTAAAATTGACATTTTAGATAAAAACTGCATGACATAATCAGAAATAAGAAAAACCACTTAGTTATTCTTGATATTTTAGGAAAATGACCAATAAGTCATTTTTAGGTGTAGAAATCAACCACATGTCTATAAGATACATGGTGTGACTGATCTGGATTGAAGTGTATGTTTACATTTTAAAAGTGATATTTTTGAAAAAAACATCTGTTTATAACTTCAAACTGATCCAAAACACTCCAATAACCTTAATACTATAGGAAAAAATTTCATAAGTCAATTATTATTTGTTGGAATAATATACATATCAATATAATACAGAGTTTGACTAACATGACTCAAAGTGAAATCATTTAGTTTAAAGTGACATATTAGTGGAATCTGGCATCACTCATTGAGAAAGTGTAAAAACATGTATTTCATTGATATTTTAGGAGAAAAAATTAATAAATAAATTTTATAGGTATAAATCCACTACATATAAATATTTACATGGTGTAATTGGAATGTCAAAAAGTGTGAGATTTAATATTAAAAAATGATATTTGTGTTAAAAATGCATGTATCACATTGACACCCAAGAAAAAACTCTTGTATTTTCATGATACTTTATAAAAACTCTGTATTTATAATTTTTGACATAAAATATTCAACCAAATTCCAATTTCTTATACACTATGGCTAGTATAAGTCAAATTGTTTTTATTTAAAATTGACAATTTTGTTCAAAAGAGTGTTGAATACAAAAAACAATTTAAATTGTATTTATATTTTAGGAAAACAATATATAAGTCATCTTTGACATATATAAATCATCTATAGCTTAATATGAAACACAATGTGACATGTATGATTCTAAATGTGTGTTTTCAATTTAAAAGTGATAGTTAAATTAATGTTTCACTCCCCAAAAATAAGGGGAAAACAATTATGGTATTTATAATTTAATTAAATGGTTCATTAGTATTTTTTTCCAGGTATGAATTAGTTACAAGTCAATATGATACATGGTGTGACCAATATCACTCAATGTGCATTCTTTTAATTTAAAATGGAATTTCAGTTAATGTGTGTCAATCAATGAAAATCGAGTAACCACACTCAAATTGTATTAATATTTATGAAATTGATGCATGATTGTTTTTAGTTTGTATGAATTAGTTCCACATAAATATGACACATTGTGTGATTGGTATGACTCAATGTGTGATTTTTCAATAAAAAAAATACATTTTTGTTAAAACATTCCCCACATATTGAAAAAAAAAATACACTTTTATATTCTTGATACAGTATTAAAATTGTCTATAAGTAATTTTTCATTTGTAGGAATCAACCACTTCTTGATTTGAAATAGGGCAAGGCTGGTATTATTCAAAGTACATGATTTTATTTAAAATTTTCATTTATTTTAAAAGGAACTTTACATACTAAAAATTGATAAAAAAACATTTAGATTGTTTTTATACTTTAGTAAAATGATCCATAAATCATTTGTGACATGTATAAATCATCTACACCTCAATTTTATATACTGTGTGACTGATATGTCTCAGAATGTGTGTTTTATGTTTGTAAGTTACATTTTAGATGAAAAATGATTCAAACAATGAAAACTATAAAAACTCACTTATATGGTCTTGATATTTTATTAAAATTATCTATAAGTAATTTGTTTTGTGTAAGAATCGGCCACACATCAATATAATACACATTGTGACTTGCATGAATCAATATACAAGATTTTAGTTAAAAATTATATTTTAATTAAAAACATGCGGCTAATTGAAAAAATAATAAAAAAAATCAAATTATATTTATATTTTTGGAAAACTATCCACAAATAATTTTTGATAGATAGAAATTAGCGTCAAAATAGTTTAATACATGACCTAACATGTATGACATAAAGTGCATTTTCAGCTTAAAAATGGCATTTTAGTTATGAACATGTTTCAGTCATTGAAAACTACGAAAAACACTCAATTTATCTAAATAATTCTAGAAAAGGATATTTTATTCATTATTACATGTGTAAGAGTCAACAGAACATCAATTCAACAAATTGTGTGACCAATATGACTCAAATTGTGTGAATTGTCTTAAAATAGTAATTTAATTTCAATTGAATAATGAAATAATAATTATTGAGGCAACACAATTATATTAATTTGTAACTATTGTAAAATTATCTATAAATCATTTTTTACATGTAAAAATCATCCTAACCTAAATCCAACACATAGTGTAACTAATTCTAATATAAACATTTGTTTACATTTTAAAATGACATTTTAATTAAAAACATGTGACACTGACTGAAAAAAGAGGAAAATATAGAGATATAATTTTTATAATTTAGAAAAACTAGGCATTAGTAATTTGTGATGTATAGGTATGAGTCATATGTAAACCTGATACATTGTTTGACTGGTATGACTTAAAGTGTTTTTTTTATACTAAAACAATTATTCACTAAAAATGTGCCACTCACTAAAAACAGAGAAAAAACACTCATATTTTTCTTGATATTTTAGTAAATTTATTAAATTAATCATTTAATATTGGTAGGTTTTAGCTATATATCAATCAGATACACTATGTGATCAGTAAGAGACAAAGAGCATGTTTTTAGTTTTAAATCAACATTTTAGTTAAAAACATTATTTACTCACTTAAAATCTCTAAAAAAGACTTGGATTCTCTTGATACATTATAAAACCTATCCATATATCATTTTTTGTAGAAGTCAATCACACATCAATCTGATTCATAGTTTCGATGCTATGGATCAAAGTGTTTGTTTTTTTTGAGAATTTGCATTTTTGTTCAAAATATGCATGAGAAAAGGAAAACTAATTAAACACATTGCTATTTTTTATATTAAAAATGAAATCAATAAGTTATTTTCCAAATTTAAGAGTAAAAAACAACTGAATATGTAAAATAGTGTGACCAATATCACTCAAATGTATGTTTTCAACTAAAGTAACATTTTAGTTTCCAATGTGTGTCACTGACTAAAAAACAATAAAAAACATGTATATTCTTCATAATTTTGTAAAATGATACAGACATCATTTTTTACTTTTAGGAATCATTTACATGTCAATTTGAGACATTATGTAAGACGTATGACTCAAAGAGTGTTTTTTCATGTTAAAGTGATAGTTTAGTTAAAAACATATGTCACTCACTGAAAACTTGTGAAACACTGTTGAATTATGTTTTTATTTTTGAAAAATTATACATAAATCATTTTGGATTTATAGGAACAATATGCACATCAATACAATAGATGGTTTGTCAGATATAACTCAAAGTGTATGTTTTTATTTGAAATTGAAATTTTCATTCAAAACATATGTCACTTATTCAAAACAAGAAAATGTAATCAAATTTTCTTGATACATTATAAAAATGATCCATAAATCAATTTTGACATGTTGGAATCTACCACACATTAGTCCGACACACAGTGTGACTTGTATGACTTGAAGTATATTTTTTAGATTAAATGTGACATTTTATTAACCCATTTTATCCTAATTATATTTTATTGATTTACTTATAGTATTAATGAAAAAATATTTTTAATATATAGGTATTCTATTTTTTTAGTTGTATTTGTTTTTTAGAAACCGATAGCATGATCAAACTCTCTTAAGAGGGGGATGGGGGTCAAAAGACAACAAAACATTAATTTTTTTAAATATTTAGATGTTTTTTATAAATTATACGTACCAATGAAATTTTATATACCATTTTTTTTAACATCATTTAAGAATTGTAATTTTTTTGTTTTTATTGTGATATAAATTATATATAAATTAAATTCTATATTTTTTACTATGTTGCGCCATAATTTTAGCAGTACAATACTTTAGGTTATATTTTATCATTCTTAAAAATAGAACTGATATAGCTTACCACTATAGATGATGAAAATCACTAGTAAAATTCCCCCTTTAATATTGATAAAATATCACCAATAGAGGGCCCAATTTATTTATTTTTTTATCACAGATGATTAAAACTTTAATCGTCTCTTTTTTAGCTCTAAAATAAACTATCACATGTTAAAGGTTTTTACAACATAAACACTTATTTCTACACTGATTAAGGATATTTCTAGAATTTATAAATCTTATATATGTATTTTTTAGCATTTAACCGAGTTTAAAATAGATATCGTTTTATTATGGACATGATTAGAATGAGTTCATTGAGTTCCATTGCCTTAGTCCCATAGGTATTTTTTATATGATACCCTAGAATATCTTATATCATACATTTTTCTTTCACTTACTGTTTTATTTTTGTAAATTTAATTTCATAATTATAATTTATATAACATGTATTATTTCAATATAAATTATAAATATTATATACACTTGTTTTTTGTTTTTAGAAAAAAACTGAAATAGTACTCTATTATTTTTATTTCAAACTTTCATGTTATGTTTATTATTGAATGAATATATAATAGATCCCTTCAGTGAAAATCCTATAGAAATTTTTATACCCACCACTAGTATATTAATACCATTATATATATATATATATATCCTCCTAGATTTATTTCATGTTGATATGATGGGGAAATTTACTGTTTGGGACATTGGTAGGAAATTATTTCCATTTGGATCTCAGAGATGGGTCGACTGTGATACTATTACGATCCAAAAATATTTAGGTCATGAGTACATTATTTTTGATTATTGTGTTATATTGGATTATGTTAGATGTATACATTTTTTTATTGGAAGGAATTTGAGACTCATCCATTCATTTTTTGTTAAAAATTTATTTAATCTGTTTACTAAAGGAAAATTTATGTATTAGTTGTGTTTCATTAAAAAAATTTATATTGTATGATTTCATTCCAGACCACTTATTATAATTGTTTTTTGATCCTTGGGGATTCACCTAATGTTAGAGGCGAGATGATTCCGATTCAATGTAAATAAGGGGAGGTTCTTTAAAAATTTCATCAAATTCAGATTCATGTGGTTGAGTCTATGATGAAAAATTTATATAAAATAAAAACAATATATTGGTATGTTAAAAATAATTTATACAGTACATATTAGGAAATGAGCATCAATTTTCCAAGAGAAATTCCAGTGAGTGTGTTTTCCGATTAACATTAAAAGGTTGGTATTTTGTATTTATTTGTTTATAAACCTTGGTTAGATGACTTGACCCAAAACTCATAAAATATGGTAATTCAGTATCTCATGCATCTTGTAGGCATATAGGAACATATTTCATGTGTATAAATTACATTTATTGTTTATTATTATTCTTTTTAGGTTTTTTTTGTTTTGAAATTATGTAAAAATTATTTTTATGCTTCTTCTTCATTGTTATTATTTGGATTCAATAAATAGGGGTTGGTATTCATCCAATTTAATAGTAATAAAACAACTTCATAACTTAAGTTAAATAGTTTTCCCAATAGAAACCCAATTTACAAGGGGTTTGAGATATATCTTATGGCTAGTGTGATCCTCATGATTTTTCTACATTATGACAAAATATTTAGTTATATTTGTTTATTTAGATTCTGAATCCTTTTAATTTTATTTAAAATGATAAATGACTTCTTAAAAAAAATATATCCATCAATTTTATATTTTTTATATTTTGTGAGGTTAATTTTATTATTTAATTTGTTACTATGGTACTTGATTTGGTGATATAAAACTATATTTTAATTTTAAAAATCTAATTAATATTTTATGATTTATTATTATTTTTTGAGTGCATTAAAATGGAAAAAAAGTGGTTCAAATATAATTGTTTCTTGTTATATGGGTGTTATTATATTATAAATTAAATGAATTATTTTTTTGATTGATTGTTATATGATTTAAAATATTTTATTCTTCAGGATAAATCATAACACTTTGAGAAAGTGTTTGTTTGTGTTGGTGTTATTTTCTCTAAAATAGTTTTAGTTCAATAAAAAATAATATATTTTTGTAAAATAGATTTATTTACAAATATAGAATAATTTTTAAACTATTTTAATGTGATTACCATGTCAACAGTTATTTAAGGTCATGTTTTAAAAAATGTTTTTTTTAATTTTTCAGAATTTATTATGTGTTATTTATTGATAATTATGTAAAATATTTTTATATGTGCATTTTCTTTTGATTGGTAGAGAAGATAAAATGTTATTTTGAAAACATTTTATCTGAAAATAACATGTTTATGTAATTGAAAATTTTAAATTTGGATTTGTTGATTCGTTTAGATGGTTATTGAATATAATTATTTTATAAATTATTTTGAATTTGTTGTTTTCGGTTCATTTATTTTTATTCATGTTGGTTTTGTTGCTTGTTTTTAAAACATGACTTTATTTGGATGGTGGATGTTATACGAATATTTTTTTAAATATCTTATGTGATTTTAAAGATGTTTTTACACAATATTTGTTTTAAATCCAAGTTTAATATAAAAACCCACTGAATTCGCATAATGTGTCCTTTTTATAGTTGTCTAAAAATAATTTGGTTTAAATTTAATGGTTTTTTATAATATTTAATGTATTTATTTATAAAAAAAATTGGTTTTAATTTGAGTTATTTTTTTTCATATTTGATTCAATTTTCAAAATAAGGGGTGTCTAGTAATTTTGGATGTTATGGCTTCTCAATTCCAGATAATAATTAATTTTAACCATGGGTGGAGTTGAAATTTAATTTTAAACCATTTCTATTGGCGTTATCCTGGTTTTTTAAAATTGAAAAGAAATGTTTTATATTCATCACTTAGTATTTAAAGTGAATTAATAATTTTTCTTTTATTTATTTTCATATGTATTTCGGAACTTGATAACATAAAATTTATAAATTCAAATATGGTATGAGTTATACTAATATATATTTGGGATTTTTAATAGCAATAGACTCACTTGATGATTTCTAAATCATTTAGTAATTTTGTTTTACATCTTTATTTTATTTGATTATTTTAAGAAAAAACACTTCATCATAAAATGGTTTTTTAAAAATTGATTCATTTTAAAGAATATCATTGATGAAAAATTAGTTTGGTTGTGTTGCTACTGATTATTTGGGAATATAAAATTCTATTTTGGATAATGATGTATTTATATGAACTATAATGTATATATATTGTGTTGTTTTTATATGTGGGTTTTACATAATATTTATCTATATCATATTTTTATATCATTAATAACAACTTTGGTAGGTGGTTATTTTGTTAGAATCATATAGGATTCATTTAGATCATAATAGATCAAAAAAATTTCTTTTTTATGGGGATTCTCATTAAAAATAACATAATTATTAAATAGATAAATTTATGTTGGAAAATTATTTTTTTACAAAATTCAGTCTGATGTTTTCAATAAGATTAATGGGTTTTATTTGGGTTTTAGAATGAAAATTTGGTTCCTATAAATTATTTAAAACAACCTGATGTCTTATAGAGGATTAAATGAGTTTTAATTAGGGTCTTTTATAAAATTTCAAAGGATTTAAATCTTTTAAGGGTGAGATAATTGAAACACGCACCATATATACATATGTAATATTTGAATTGATTATGTTCATAATAACTGAGTGAATATAAAAGAATTCATCTAAAAAGGTGATTTCCATCAGTTTAAAATGATGAATATGTTTTTAAAAAAATTTCAATTGATTATATATTAATAATAATATTAAATATAAGAGAATGATACATGATATATTTTTTAATTATTTTTTCCAACTATTATAGTTGTTATTATTATAGGATTTTTTGTTTATTATTACAAATGGAAATTATTTCTTCTATTAGTAATATACATTATTGTTTGTCAATTTTATTATAATTATGTGTAATTTTAATAGTTCATGTTTTAAATATTAATGTTATTTTAATATTTGATGTTTTAATTTTAAGTTTTATTATTATTAGTAAAGAATATACTTAGTTTGAATAATTAATATGGTTGGTTATTATTATTATCATAGTTTTTTAGTTATTGATAAATATTATTAAAAACTTGTGTTATGTGTATAAGTAATAATATTATGCTAATATTTGTATTTATTAGTGACGTTTTTATTAATTTATTTGAACTATGATTAATATTATTATTATTATCATTATTTTTGTAATTATAATAAGCTTAAGATAGGGAAAAAAGATGACCTGCCCTAAATAGGGAAGGGGTGGGCATGGTGGACGCCTAACAAGGGAGGAATCGACCCCCTCCCTCATCATCTTATAACACTCTTATACCACCAAGGATTTAATTGTTTATTAGAATGGTTTATTCATCCCTAACTCATCGATCCCTTTCCATTTCTACTCTTCTAAATCCCGCTTCTACTATTTTCTGAAATTTATATATATGTAGATTTTTAGTTTTAGGGAATTGGGGGTTAGTTTTTAATAAGAACATAATGATACCCCAAAAGAATGATGGGTATTTGATTTAGGAGGGACTTGGGGTTATAATTTAAGTCCTATAAACCTTAATAGAATAATATTTACCACTACGTCGCTTCTGGGTAAGGTTCCTATAAAAATTAAATGTAATTTACATTTTCTTTATTATATTTTATAGTATTTTTGAAGTGATACTGCTTAACTAGATGTCAATGAATGATTCTATGATTTTTATATCTTTTTAATGTGGTATTGCATGTTAGAGAAGAGGATTATATAAAGCTTAATGTATTTTAAACAATGCTTGAATCTAGTAAATTTTAATGATTAATTTTTCTATAAAATAGTCATTATTTAATACTGATGACGATATTCTAATAATTATATAATCATTTTCTCTTATGTAATTATTGACATTGAATATTTATTGACTAAAGGTTATAAATTATCTTTAATTTAATGAAGAAAACACAAAAAGATGTTTAAATAACAAGAATTTATTTTCAATTAATTGAATAATTGTGTATTAAAGGAATATTTAGATTTAAATTATAATGAATTATAAACATATTTTCTAAGTTATTTTCTCATATAAAGTGTTGTTTCACATGATCTGAAGAGTCTTTTTTATATGGTTTATTACTCATTTACATGTATTCCCTATTTATTTTTAATTACACACATATTTTAAATGATTATATTTTATGAAATATTTTTTTAAATGAATTTAATTTCCTTAATATCTTCTATTACACCCAATAATAATTTTTAATTACCTGTGATATATTATTAAAAATATTCTTTTTTAAATAAGACCGTTATAACATAGATATTAAATTTTGTGGTATGAATATTAATTTCAACATTTTAAAAATCTTGTATAACGATTTTGTATAAATTAATTATATTGATAAATAAGTACTATATTTTTTGGTAAAGTCTTTATATGCTTCGAAATCATATTATGTCAAAAAAATGATTCTTATTAATTTCTGAAAACAAATAATAGTATTATTATTTTTTGTTTCTGGAAAATTTATTTGAGAAAACAAATAGAATTTTTTGGATCAGCATTTCTAAATATCTGATGGTGAGTTATTTATATTTTTTCAAAAAGGATTAATTTTTTTATGAATAGTAAAAATGCTGATTTTTATTAATAACTTAATTTTTTATATAATTAAAAAGTTAAATTTTCTTTTAATATTGGTTTAAAAGTATAATTAATTCACTTATATCACTATTAATCCCATTTATTTCATTTTAATCAAATCCATATTGGATTTTTATATTAAAACTTTTATACATATGAAAGAATTTTCTTTGGATTTTTTTCGGTCACATCTACCGGAATAATTTTTATTAAATTTGTAAAAATGGAAGAAATATTTGGAATAAGGATAAATAATATTATATAATAATCTCAACTTATTTTTTGGTCAAAATGAATAGTAAACATAGCAAAAAATAATTACAACGATTAAGGTTAGAACAATTTTACTGGGGGGAGTTAATCTAATAATATAAGGGATTAAATGACCAGAAAACTTGTCCAATTACTATTGGGTGGATATTTGTAGAACATATATCATCTAATTATTGATAATGAGCCACTTTAGATATTTTGGAATGTGTAAAACATGGTCATAATTTTTTCTTTTCAGAAACTCCAACTGTGTTCTCTACATCGCTTATAAAAGGGAACCTACTCTCCTCTTCTATTCAGACTTAATTTTTTTATTTATATCAATAAAAACCAAAATAAAATAATTAATTCTCTACCCATCTCTTATATTGCTCATTTTTTAGTAAATAATCATAATTTTTCTTTAGGTATAAATATAAAGAGGCTCTTCAAAGTGGATGTATAACTCATAACCATAAATTCTCATTTTATTTTTTATTCCACATCCTTCACATAATATTGAAACATGATGATATAATAAAATCATAATTATATATATATGTGTGTTATTATTTTAATTTCATGACCTATATTCATATCCTCATCCATCAATTGGGAAATGATATTGTGGATCATGTGTGCTGTGTATTATCCCCTCATTAACCGTAGTAATTTTTTTCCAAACCATCCTCTCATTAATGGAAATAATAATGGATTTTACATATGTATATGATTTTTTTTACATAATTATAATTTTCTAATTATAATTTCACATTGACATTCTTACCAAGAAATCAATTGGAAAACTAAGACATCACACATGTGTACGTGTGGACTACCGCCACCACAAAACGAGGAGATATATTTTTCATTTTATTTTGAAAATGATGGTAATAAAGGTATATTAAAGGAATATAAATTATATTTATTATGTATAAATTATTATATAAAGGTTATATATTATTTACATTTCATTTATTCTATTATTTGATAAAACGGAAACAACATTTATGCATACATATAACCTACTGTCTCTAAGAATGTTGTAATTAATTTTGTAACAATAACTTTAATGGATTAATCAAAATAAATATATAGTGAATGTATATTATATTTATATAATTATTAAAAGTATAGATATTATGTATCTCTGATCACAGTAAAAGACCAAAAATAAAAAACCAGAACATATAAGAAAAACAAAACTGTTATTACATGAAACGTGATTTTAAAAAATAATTGTTAAAAAACTGGTGATAAAAGGTTATAATTAAATCAAATATGATATGATAGAAATTCAAATGGTTTTATAATATAATTATAATAAACCTATATTTATTATAAATTAGGCTATAATGTATACAAATAAATTTGAGACTTGATGTAAGGGGATTTTTGTCTAAATTTTATATCTATGGGACACATGAAAAATTCACCACTCATTTATTTCGTGGCCTATATATTTTTCCCAATAATTACCTTTATGATTATTATTATGAAAATTAATGGGATTATAATTTTCATATAAGTTTAATATTTTCATGGGTATTACAATCCAAAGGTTACCAAAGTGGTTATAGTTTTATGTTAGAATCTCATTGTTTGTCATAATTGTTTATGTCTATGTTTCTAATGATTAAATGTTATGATATAACACTCAAGAAAAACATTTAATTTTCCCATATTGTTTTTTATAGAGAATTACTATTTTATTTTGATTTTACACTCTAAAAATATTAATGATACCAAAATAATTGTATTACAAAAAATCAACATTATTTCTCTCGTTATTCAAAAATCCTTTTTATTTCTTGTCCATGTTTTCTAAAAATATTTTAAAGATTTGTTTCATAATAATACAATGATTGTTTGAATAAATTTTTACCCATTACATAATATTTTTTCAAAAAAAGAAATATTCTTTTTATGTTATAAACAATTCTATTTTTTACTTTTTACCAAAAATTCGAATGAAATATTGTTTTAACATGTATGGTATGAATGATATTTTCTTATATCATAACAACTCAATGATTTTAATCTTTAAATTTTCCAAGATTATTTTCAAAGGAAACGTTTTAATTAATATTTTTGAAATTCTTAATTATTGAATAATTTATTTCAATGTGTAAAAGATATTTTCCTCAATAAATCTTCTAAATGATATTTCAAAGTTTTTTTATGTTGAAGATTAAATACATTGATTTAATTAAGATTTTATATGTATATGATCCAATTGTATCATTCTTATCTCTTTATTAAATGGTTTATAATTATGATGATGATATTTTTTATGAATTTGTTTTTTATGTGTTATCCTTAGGAGAACCGTTTATTTTCCATGGGTTATGTTTTCTTGAAATGATGAAATGATTTTAAAACTTATTTCTTTTACATGGGTAATGATATGATAAAATATTTATGTATCTTATTTAAATTCAATGGCTTATTTTATAATTAAACTTTTATGATCTTATGGAACAAATTTTTGATATTCTCGTTATGTGATTGGTGGGACCTATATCTTCCTTCATTGAATTGGGTAAATATAGATTTCTCATGAGATAAATAGGCATAGAATAAGGATTTAACCCTATTCAGTAACGAAATTGTTCCACTATTATTATCTTGGGAGTTAACCATGACTACTATGATGGATTGGGTATTGAAACCATTCAAAAATAATAGTTTAGTAAAGGGACCATAAATATAGGGAAATGATTTTCTATGATTATGTGTATGAAAACATTCCATGTCTTATTCCTATGTTTTGTAATCATGACTCATGTCATTCAATTCCTTTTCGACTGATGCCTTAGGAATAGCTAATATTTATTCCATGAGTCATGATTAAGAAATTTGATTAAAAAGTTATTTTTTTTTCAAATGTTAGTATAATATTCTCATACACTGATTTAGATGTTATGATAATGTGATCATTGATAACTCTCCTTTTTACCCATACATAACATCATTGATCACCCTTTCCAATTTTTTTTATTTTCCTAGATTATAAAGAATGGTTTTAAGGATAAAAATACTGATAGTAATGAATAACTTAGTGGGTGATGATATAGAACTCTTATAAACTAGTTATTTAGGTTTCCATGTTTCCAAAGGAACAATGCCTATATGATTTTTATGTTGATTATTTTGATATATAATGAATATTAATATATTAAAATGTGGTATCAATGTATGAGAATTTATATTCCATATAGTTTGTATTTTATCATGGTTTACATTACCTTTTGAAAATTTCCTGAAAAAAACATTAGTGATATCCCAAGGGATATGTATTAGGATATGAATAAGGTTAATTCTAAGGATAATTCAAATTATAGGAAAATGAACTTGAATTATATTGAAGGGTAAAATAAGTGGTTTATGAAATTGAAACCATATTTAGATACTAAAAGTGGATATAACTTTGTAATAGATTTACCCAGGTGTAATAAATTCAAAATGTAATATTCAGCCTTGACATGATCATCACCTCATATATGAAAATGAGTTTTTTTCGCACCTAGTTTGAAACACTTGGGTGATTTTTTTTGGAAAATTAAAAAATCTTTATGATCCATAATAAAGTATTTGAATATAAAATGATCTTGAATGACCTAATTAAAACCAAATGTTTCATAGATTGAAAATAAGGCATCAAAATTTATATATAATAAATCATATTTTTTATAATAATATTGTTTTAACTATGATAAATATTGTTAACTTTAATCTTTTCAGTTTTAGTCAAATAATGGAAGCTAATGTAATTGTTGTGATGCTGAGTGTGATTGATAATGAGATAATTATTCTCTTATGCTACTAAATGTTAAGTGAGCTAGAATTGAATATTATATTTCTATTCTCACACGAATTTCTTAACTTATGAATCATGTTGAGCCTTCAAATGAGAAAAAAGGATACAAAATTCTTTTGAGTCTTTCATGATCCAACAGAAATCCTATATTAGTGGGCCTTACAATACATCAGATTCGGAGAAATTTATCAATACCACTTGAAAGACATTTACATTCTCTTGGGTATAGAAAATGAAAAAAAATCATTTTATATATCTATCATTTGTCAGGAGAAGATGATCAATGTATAAATCTTATAAATGATATGTTGTAGAAAGAAAAAATTAACTCCATAGAGTGAGATGAGATTAAGAGATTATTTGAAAATTATTACTTTACTCATGTTATTTATAAAAAAAGAAGGAAGAATTCCTTTATCTTAAGAAGACGTATAAAGAATCTATTTCTACCTATGTGAAAAATTTCACAGGACTAGAAAGGTATTCTTTTGGTAATATTTAACAAACTAAAAATAAGTATGATCGATTATTGAGTGGATTAAAAAAAGTCTCTAAATATTGATATCCATAAGGGACATCATTACTTATAAATAAACAATTCTATGATCTCTTAGGGTGGAAATGGAGATTGGAGATAACCATTAATATCGTGGTTTTTACAAGAAAATAAAATAAAATTCAAGAGTAATTATAAATACCAGGGAGAGATGAAGATGACCCTAGCCTTATGATCAATGTGTTATAAAAAACATAGTGCAGATTATATTAAGGGGACGAGAAAATATTTTAAGTGTGGAAATGTTGGTTATTAAAGAATCAAATGTCGAAGTGGTGAGAAGAAGATAACTAATGATATTAATAGAGATAAATATTCATAGAATACACCACCCACACTATTGTGTTTCAAGTTCAAAATGTATAAGAATTTTTCAAACAATACCCAAATCTAAAGGCTATTGATGACGTTTAACATCATAATCCTCTTAATAAGATTAAAAAATAGAAATATAATCTGATCAAAATTTCTGAGGAGAGATATAATAACTATATGGTGAAATTTAAACATACCACCCCCTATAGAATTTGTAATGTATTATTTTATTATGGATATACCCATTATTTTATATATTGAATAATTTTATAAGGGTATAAAAATTCATTCCCAATGGTTTTATGTTTAATTAGCCATGAAAAACCCTAATTGCATGATGATCACATCTTATGTCTAATATTCTCTTCTAGTTGAAGTTTATTGGAATATGCTTCTTGAAAATATTTTTATTCTCCCTATGGTTGAATTTTATGTTATATTAGGCCCAAATTAGTTTTCTATGCATAAATCACACATCAATTTTCATGTAATTTAATTTAATTTCTATATTGCAAACCAACCTATGTTAACCTATTTGTTTTATGATACCTATGTATTTATAATGAGAATTACACCCATTTTATGGGTCTTGATTCATATTCAATATTTCTCTATATCTCAGATAGTTGGTGAGAAACTAAACATCAATGATATTAATTTTTTGCATGAGTTTTTCAATGGATTTTAGAATGATTTAACAAGTATTCCATCAAATTATGATATTATGTTCTCAATGGAACTTAAAGATAATGATACACCTATATAAAAGAGATCTAATAGAATGGACCTGATTGATTTTTTTGAATTAAATTATAAACACACAGAGAATTTTGAAAAGGGATTCATTTAGAAAAGTGTACAACCATGGGTTGAATTGTTTATTTTTTTAAGAAGAAATATGGATTAATGTTTTTTTAACAGTGGAGGCACAAGGGCCCCATATTATTAAAAATCACAAACAAAGTACAGTGGTGGATTTAACTACCATACCAATAGTCCCCAAAAACACAAGGGCAGAAAAAGAAACATCAAAAACCTTGAGAATAAGTGCGCATGCTATGAAAAGAGGAGCGTCCACCTCTACCATGAGGACGACAACCCCTCTTTCCAGTGGGTAGTAGCGTCCATGGCCCATCTACTTCATCCGGAGGCCTAGTGTCAACATCTTCTTTCCTCTCAATGGCTTAAGGCATGCAATATCCATGATGTCTCTCATCATCACTACCTGGGAGATGCAAGTAGTGAAAACACATTATGTGTATTTACTTTTAGTTCAATTCTCTCCTTTAAAGATTGAGTAGGCACATGAGGTTTATGATCAAAGATTTTCACAATTTCATCCCCCTTTTCTATAGGAGTTCGGGTAAAATGAATTGGAATACATTCCATTAGGATGGAAACCTTATCCCTCTTCTTAGCAGATTGAGCATATGGATCATCCAAAACCTGGATGAAAGAATCCTACCTCAAAAAATGAACAACATCATAGTCAAGAAAAACTATCCCCTAACCCATATATATGAATAATTTGGTCAACTATATAGATCTAATAATTTTCCAAAGATAACGATTATTCTAGATATCATTATTTACTATAAGTGAAAGAGGATATACCCAAGACAACATTTTTTACAGGGTATGGAAACTGTGAATATATTGTGATTCAATTTATCATTACTAATTCTCGCACAATGTTCATGGATTTAATGAATAGATTCTTTGATTATTACCTTGATTATTTTGTGGTATATTTTATAAAGGATGTTATTTTATATTAAAATATCAAGTAAGATCATGAAGATCACTTGAAAATTGTAATGAAGGATATAATGAAGAAGATGTCATATGAAAAATTTAGCAATTTTGAATTTTGGATACAAAAGGATTCATTTTTGGTTCTTATAATCTTAAAAGAGTATATATCTATAGATCCCCCAAAGAACTAAGTTATTGAACATTGGCCTAGACTAACCATTGTGAGTGCGGTCTAAAATTTTCTTGGGTATAGTGGATAATATCAATATTTTTGGATAATTTATCTGGAATATATAATATACTCTCCTAGTTTACTTTGAAGTTATCCATGTTTTTCTTGATGGATTAATCGATGGAAAATTTTATGTAACTGTAGATAAGTTTATTTAAAACATTTTTTTCATACATTACCTTATAGTGTATAAGGGTTTTAACCCCAAAATTATTCCAAAAATAAGGATTGGGATGAGTTCTCATGTAGAATTATGTGGTGATATTTTTACCTCAGGAAAATTTAAGGTTGATGAGAAAAATTACCCAACTCATAATTTCTTAGTTATGTAAGATAATTTTTGAGTTAAAGTTATAGATGAATTATATTTATGGGGAAAATATTGTATATATACTGATAATAAATGCTTAAAGAATATATACATATATAATGAGTTAAATATTTTATAGATTATATGGTTAGAATTTATTGGAGACTATGTATGTTCAATACATTAACATTCTAGGGAAGAAAAAGTGTTGGATGATTCTTTCAGTTGAGAGTATCATGCAAGATTATCCATGAAGAGGATAAAAATATTCAAAATTTATGGATTTTCAAATGATAGATCTTTAAATATTGAAGGAAAGGGAATAATTCTATAATTTTCAAATTAGTTTTCATCCATATATCCATTGGAATATTAAAGAGGTGTGAAATTAAGTTATTGAGATGTATAAGAATGCGATAAATTCTCCTAAGATAAACCAAATTTATGATAGAATGATAAGGTTTAGAAACTATGTATGTGTTCTATCAATAAAATATTTAAAGAAGTAGATATTAGCCGAATCTTATTGTTATTCATTTTCCACTCATCCTAGAAGTGAAAAGATGATTAGATATTTGGAAGAGTATTTCTGGTGAGATGTCATGAAAAAGGAATTGATGATTTTGTATATCATTGATGGGTATGTTAGTAAGTTAAAGATAATAGACAAATATTTAACATGATTCTATAAGCATTACCCATACAAGAATGAAATGGGAAAACATAACCATATATTTTTTTCATTAAACTTCCCAAAAATATATATGTAATAATTCCATATGGGTTATATCCAGTCACCTTATAATGTTATCAAACATAATCTCTATCGGATAATATTTCTTTCTAAAAAATCTCACCATGAGATAAATTACGTAAGCGGTAATGATTCATGGAGTTCTACATTCTATTGTATCTGTTGAGGATCCATGGATTACCTATATATTCTTTCAAGGACGTTAAAAAGACTCCAATACATTATTATGTTTCAACCCAACTTATAATCCCAAGTAAAATGACCAGTTTTAGATAAAAATTTTAACCTTAGAGGATATTATAAGATCGTGTTTTATGGATTTAAAAGGTATATAAGATCCTTAGATTCCTATTATTATTTTTTCTTACAACAATAGCTTTCACTCAAGAATTTATATGGCTCTTTTTTAATCCCTATATATAAATAAGTGTAAGACTCCAACCTGGTAGGATGTTGTTATAGATAGAATTTTTTTACTTAATCTAAATAAAAATATAGAAATAAAATTTCGAGCTGCCTAACAACACATTAGATAATCAAAGAGTTTATAGAAAATTTATAATGAAAATCATCAATGCATTTTTCGAGTTTGAATTTGGGGAGAAGGTTTTCATGTGAATTTCCCCCTGGAATAAGGTTATGAGATTATGGAAGAAAAGAAATATGATCCCATGGATTATTATTCCCTTAGATATTCTTCATCGAGTAGGGATGGTATCTTATCTCTTCATTCTTCCATCGAACCACACTAAAGTCCATGATGTGTTTCATGTATCTCTCATGGGGAAATACATAACTAATCATTCACATGTGATGAACTCAGAAGTGGTACCACGAGATAATGATATCTCTTATAAGGAGAAACTAGTAGAGATATTGGATCATAGAGAGAAAGTTACACAAAATAAGACAACTCACCTTGTCATGGTTTTATTGTGGAACCAGGAAACTTAGGAAACCACATGGGAACATGATGATATGATTATGCAAGGGTATGTTACTTTTTTTGTATCAATTTTGTTGCATTTTGTGGGAGAAATTTATTTTTTTAGGAAGAATATAACACCCTGAAATTTTATGAAATATATTTTTTAAATAAATATAATTTCATCGATATATTCTATTATATGCAACATCGAGTTTTTAAAAACCATGATATATTTTTAAAAATATTATTATTTAAAAATGATCATTATAAGATAGACATTAAATTTTGTGTTATAAATAGGAATAAATATATTTTTAAAATTATGTATATTGTTTTTAGATAAGGTAAATATATTTATAAATAAGAAGTTGTTTTTTCGTAAACTCTTTATATTCTTCGAAAGTATGTATTCCCAAAAAATGTTTTTATTGATTTTTTCAAAAATATAATAAAATTAATTTTTATTTAATTTTTGAAAATATATTTCAAAAAATTAGCATAATTTATTGAATAAACATGTTAATATTATCTTTGGGTGTTTTTAGGGGTTTCTTCAAAAAGTATAATTTTTTAATGAATAATAAAAATGATGATTTTATTAAACTTTATCCTTTTGTTTAAATAATTTAAAAGTTTAATTTTGTTTTAAGACTTTTTTAAAATTAAAATAAGTTAAAAATTAAAACAATTAATCTTATTTATACTAGTTTAATTTTTTTTGTTGAAATTTGATATTAAATCTTTTTTATACTTATTATTTTTTTGGAAAACAATTTTTTCAATTCCCCTTCAGTTTAATTTTAAATTAAAAATTGCCAATTCTATGAATCTATTTTGGAAATATGTATTCAATATATTTAATCAAAATAATTAATATAATATAATAGGTTTAACTAATTTTTTGATCAAAATTAATAGTAAAAACAATAAAAATTAATTACAGCAATTAAGGTTAAAACAAGTTTACTGGGGGGAGGTTTAAAATAAAAAGATAAGGGTAAAAATTTCTAAATTTTTTTTCCAATTCCAATTTAATGGACATATTTAGAAAATATATAATATATGGTTTTATAATTTTACAATTTGGATCCTTGTTTCATGTGTAAAATGTGTGTATATGTTTTTCTCTTAAAAAATCTTGTTATGTCATCTCCCCAACTTAAAAAAGGACTCAAATATTCGCTCCCCCTCATACGTCAAAAGACTTTTTTACTCTTCCAATACCTACCCAAATTACTTCCATAATTACCTATCCATGTTTTATAGGTATTATATTTATTATGAAATTCTATTAAGAAGTATTTAGGAATAAACCCTAAGAGGTTGTTTGAAGAAAAGGTATAACTCCTAACCATGCGTTATTAATTTATTTCTTTTTCCACCTATATAATTTTTTTAATGCATGATAATATAATAAAATCAGTATCTAACAGATAAAAATATGTTATCGTTTTCATAGAATTACCAATATACTTCTCCTACTACATTAACTTGGAAAAGAAACTATTAGTCATGTGTATGGAGGTGTACCACCTCCCGAACCGATGTAATGAATTTTCCATAACCGCCTATCAGAAATAGATGATATTATGGATTTAAAATATGTTAATGATATTTATAAGATACTTTTAATCCTGTAATTATATCATGATATCTACCACTTATCCTTCTATTCTGTTGTAAAATGATAACATTGCTTGTGCCTATGTGTGGACAACCACATTAACAAATTGATGTGTTACATTCTTACATTTTATATTGAAATGAATTGTAATAAAAATAGATTAATTAATATATATGATATATATAAAATATAAATTCTTATTTAAAAGTTATATATTATTTACTATTCATTCATTCTATTCCTAGAGAAAATGGAAACATCGTTCATTCATACGCACAACCTACCATTTCCATGAACTATGTGGTTCGTTTTATATCTCTAACTTTAGTGGATTACTCAAAATATGTATATAGTGAATATATATCATATTTATATCGTGGTTAATAATCTTGATATAATTTATCCATGATCAATTTAAACATAATAAAAATACCAAAACAATACATACATGAAAAAATTCAGTTATTACCCAAAACATGATTTTATCCCGGAATTGTTATGAAATGCACAATAAAAGGATATTAGTAGATAATAAATGATTTGATAAATATTATTATGGATATATAATAAATATATATATAATGACCTTGTGTTTATAATACAATAGTTATTAATTCATAAAAATTAATTCAAAACTTGAGCTAAGGGGATTATCATCTCACTTTTATTTTCATGGGACACATCCCATATACCCCACTTATTTATTTTTTGTGTTGTATATTTTTCACATGATTTTATTTTATGATTATTATTATGATAATTATTGGGATTTATGAATACACATGAGGTTCTTCTTTTCACGTGTCATATGATTTAAAAGATAAAAAAGTGGTAATATTTTTATGTTACAATCTCATTGTTTATCAGGATTGTTTTTACTATGTTTATAATGATGATATATTATGATATAACTCCCAATAAAATAGTGTGTGAAATTATAATATATTTATTTATTTGAGAATAAATATTTTATTTTTAATTTTACACTTTAAAATTATAAAATAGGCAAAAATAATGTTTTTAAAAAAAATTGAATTTATTTTTCTTTTTATTCGAAAATCCTTTTTCTTCAATGTCAACGTTTTATAGAAATGTTTTCAAGAAATATTTAGAAATTATATTTGGATTATTTAAATAAATTTTAACCCATGTTTTAATATTTAATAAATACTTTAAATTTAAACTTATTTTTATTTTCTAAACAAAATCTTTTAAATTTTTATCGAAAATGTTAAATTAATATTTATTTGAACACATACATAATGAATGGTATTTTACACCGTCATGAATGCCCCATAATGAAAAGATTCCCTTAAACTTTTAATAGGTTAATTTTAAATTAAAATTTTTAGTTAATATTTTGGAAGTTTAAAGACAGTAGATATGTTATTTCAAATTGAAAATGACATTTTCCTCTATAAATATTCCCCATGATATTTTAAAATAATTTTCCTTATAATATGACATCATTTTATGGTACATAAGCTTTTATACGGATATGATTTCATTATATCAGCCTTTTACTTTCTCTATATGACATATAATTATGAGGAATTTTATTTATAAAACCTTTTTCTTTTCCATGGGTTATGTTTTTGAAACTTGTTTGTTTTCCATGTGTTATTCTATGATAAAATGATAGAATGTTTATGAAACCCATTTATTTTAAACATGTTATAATATGTTTAAATGTTTACAAAACCCATTTAATTTCAATGAGTTATGATATAATTATTTTTTTATGATCTTGTGGCCCAAATTTTCATGTTTTTCATTATATAATGGGTGAGCTTAGTTCTCTCTCCATTTCACTAGCTAAATTGAAATTATTCAGAAGATAAATATGATTGACATGACAAGTAAACCCAATTTAGTAAGGGAAATATTCCACTACGACAGTCTTGGGATTGAACCTTGAATACTATGGTGGTTTTGGATGTGAACACACTACATTATTATAGACATGGAAATGAGACAATACTATTAAGGAAATTATTTTTTATACTTATGTGTGTGAAAAAATCCATGTCTTATGCCTATGTTATGCTCTCAGGGCTCATGTTCTTTGATTACATTACAATAAATATCTTATAAACTACTAAGATTAATTCCATGACTCAATATTATGATCATTAATATGAATTATATGTTTTTTCAAATGTTATGATCATGTTTTCATACCCTAATTCTCATGTTACAATTACATGATCATTGATTTCTCACCTGTGTACCAATACTGGTAATCGGAACATACCGTGTCTTATGTTTCCTTTCCACAATGTATGGATAAGGGTTTTAGGTTTGATATGTATAATAAGGGTGATAGTTATGAAGAAAAATGTGGGTATTGATGTAGAACACTTATTAAACAATTTTTTTTGTTACCAAGTTTCCAAAGGAACTATACTTATGTGATTTTAGCATGGATCATCTTTTTTAATGAATATTCACCTATTCAGATGTGATGTCTATGTATGATATGTTCGGGTCTCTACTAATTTGAACCATCTATAAATTATAATCATATTTTTATTATTTTATTTTTTTATTACAATTGATATTGAAAAAATATTAACATTTTTTATAAAATCACATCATTGGAATTATTTGGTACAAAGGAGGGATTCTAGTATAAGTAAATATTTGGGGAGTGATTTTTCTCTAACTAGTCTCATCTAGAATAGCATAATATTCTACTCTAGGTATCATGAACTAATTTAGTATTCCTCTTTATATAGTTCCATTCCGGGATCAAAACAAGTTTGGGATTACACTATGGTTATTATCCTTCACACAAATAGATATAGATTGATTATGGACATGATTGGTATGAGGTCCTTGAGTTCCTTTTCCTTGGTCCACCGTGTATTTTTCTATTATATAATGTAATGAATTATAAAATATCCGTCCTTTCACTTATAATTTCATTTATGTAAATTCAAATAATCTATATGAATTTTGATAACATGTATTATTGAAAAGTAAATTACTAATGTGATACACAATTGTTATTTTTTTGACCAAAATTGAATGGTAATATCTAATATTCATTACAAACTATCATGTTAAGTTTATCAATGGTTGGAACAGTTAGAGAATCCTTTAAGGAAATTCATAAGAGGTATATGTATACTCACCCTTGCTTATGAATACTGGTGAAAATGGAAATATATATTCTTATGTTTATTTGAAGTTTATATAACGAGGCCATTTTCAGATTTTGTCATTGGTGGGAAAATATTCCCATTTAGAGCTCAGATATAGGCTAATGGTGATCCATGGAAGGTACATGTTATTTAGGTCATGAGTATACTTTCATATATTATTTCACTATATTTTATTGTGTAAGATGTATATTTTCTATAGAATTTTATACACAAGTATTCATTTTTATTAATAGTTTATTTGTTTTTTATTTTAATGTTCAAGTTATGGATTGTATGTGAATGAGAGAAAACATTCCCCCAGGGTATGATGTCACCCATCACAACTTATTATCATCCTCTAGAAATTAAAGGGGATATGACTGAGGTTAGTAACAAGCTACCATAGGTTTTGGGTAAATAAATGTATATTTTTTAAATAATTTGAGCCTTAAGATATCACAAATCTTAAGTAGTGATATCATTCATTGATTACGAGTAGGTTATATAATAAAATATTGTTTTTTTCATAGTCTCTAATATGTATCAATTGTGGATTGTGATTAACAGTCCTATTATCTGTTGTAAAATATGATATAAATAAAAAATGTTAAGAATTAAACATTTTTCTAGATTTTCTTATGGTTCTTAAAATCTCAGTAAATGATAAGTGTTATTTCATGTAAAATAAAATTTTCCCTACCGAAATTAACTATAAAAAGTTGATATTTGTTTCTCATGTTTGGAAAAATAAATTATATTTTTATTAAATTGTTTAATCCATAAAAATAATTATATATATAAGATGTTTTTGAAATAAGAATATTTTTTATTGTGATAAAGTCATTCTTATAGTTTTTTCATAAAAACCATGCTATGTAAGATTACATATGATTTTTATAATCAACCATAATCTTGATTATTAATTAATTTTTTTATCCTCAATTTAATTATAAGATATAATTTGTAAAAATTATGTTTTTGAGTGATTATCAATTTGATTATAACATGAGTATAATATCCCTAGTTAAAAAGGCTATGATATGGAATTTCCATTGACTAGGAGTCTTGTGAATTGTTCTAGAAAGGTGGGGGTTAACTATATGTGGATCCTATATTACACATTAAATGATTATAAGTATAAAATAATTTTAAAAAATAACATGAAGAGTTCATGTACCTTATTGATGTGATTCGTTTGGGTATGTATGGATATGTTTGGATTCATTATTTGGGTGGGTAATAAAGAATGTGGGTTGTTTCAATTGTTACAATTAATATGGTTTGAATATATTTATTTTTTAGATGCAATAGAGATTCCAAAACTATTTTTTAAAAGATAATGCATATAAATAAAACATGGGAGATAATTGATTGAATATTATTCAGTAGTTTATATTTCTATATATATATGATTTATGTTAAATTTATGTTAATTTTAAAAGAAAACCTTCAAATACTAAGTGTGAGACTCTTTATGAAGTATCATATACTAAAGCCTTGATCACTAAACATGTTAGTATTATTCCAAAGAAGGGGGCCCATGGATTATCTTGTGTATGTAATGGTGGGTGTGGTTAATCCTAAGGGTTAGATAACCACATTCCATAGTGAAATTTATATCACACATATATGGGAAACCCTAAGGGAAAGGATTCTAGGGGAAAAAGTTGAGTATTACCCATACAATGGTTTTGGGAAAAAAAATTCCACTAAACTATATGAAAATACCAACAATTTTGATTACGGTGATATCATTACTAAATAACTAAATAAAAGAGTTCTATGTTATATAAGGGAAATTTATTAGTGAAATATTAATATAATATCACTAAATATATATGATTCTAGGGATTATAAATTTACTCATAGTATATTCACTAAAGGATCTTGATTAAAGGATAAAAAAAATTATACTAAGCATTAGATATGTTTTTGTTGTAGATTATGCAATACATTATGAGGAACCCCAAATCCACACACTTGGGTACTGTTCTAAAAACACATACATTTTTTACATTTTCATTGATACTAAAATAAGTAACGTAAATATTATAAATTATAATTTCAACCTAAATTCCAAATTTTGAATCAATATATACCTTATAATATTTTTATGTTTAGATATTTAGAGAATTAATAATTATATTAATGATAAAAAATCATACTATTTCTTTTAAAATGGGAATTTACGCATTAAAAAACACATTAAATACTACTCCATCTTCAATTAGGATAAACCTCATAACTGATACTAGACTAAATCATAGATCATACTCATCAATAAGACCAGCTACTAGTTGAACAATAATGAAGGTATCTTATAAAAATTAATCTCCTATTCAGAGCATCTGTCTCAAAGGTAATATCCTATTAGGTAACTCTCCCATTGTCTATCTTTGTAACCAAAACTAGGGAAGTGTAATTTTATTAAAAGAGAAAAGAAGAGTTCCCTCCAACCTAAATACCTAAAGTGTCCCCTTTATATAATCCAAAATCACTATGTATCTCATATATTTTATTACTAAAATGTTATTTAATATTAATTTTTGTGGTGGAGAAATTCAAATATGTAAACCTTTATACATAAATCATTTCAAATTCTTCCATTTTTTGTCCACTATAGCCTCTAGATCCTTTTAATGCGTTTTCATGTATTTTTAAATTATTTACTCCTTCTACCATCCTCCCATAAAGAAAAATGCTAATATATATAATATGTCATCATATTAAAAATAGTTTAAAGATGATAATATCTTACCAATTGTATTTTATAGTAGAATTATATTTTACCAAATCTGTATCCTATTCCCACAATAAAAGATCTATATACAAATCCCTCCAATTGTGATTTATTTCTTACTATTAAAGGAAATTTGGATTCTTGTTTCCTTATTAATGGATATCCTGACAACATTTAGAAAATTACTTATTCTTAGAGATTTTGAAGAGGATAAATAGTGTTGTTTAATTTTGACCATATTATTTTATCCTAAACATCCTATAATTCATGAAGAAGGATCCAATTCCCCAACTTGTATTATATATATACCCAATAGATAAACCTGTTATGGTCCCATGTGGGGGAGAAGTAAAATGATAGTGATGTAAGGTTCAAATCTAAGTGCATGAGTTATTATAAAGTATCATGACCAGTAACTGGTTAACATGATCTCACATTAGGGTTTCTCTCACCTAGTACAATACTTAATATATGTGACTATGGAATAAAAATATTATGAAGTCCATATGATGTTAACAGTCACCATTAACCAAAATTCTTTTCCCAAACATTATAGAATCCTTGATTCATTCACCTTCCACACAACCTTGAATTTCCCCCTATAGAACCCAATCCATACACCTCAAACCTACCCACAGAAGCCTCAACTATACCTCCAGATCTCCCATGACCCCTTCCATGTCCACCCCATCATTTTTCTTTATACTATATATATAAGGAACTGACCTTAAAAATTACATAATCTTGAGTTAAATCATGAATTCACATTGAGGATGTTTTTAGGTTTAGTGTTTAAGAGAATTAAGCCATAAGTATTATATATCCACATGAAAATTACACGTAAATAGTACTATTTAGTATCCATTTTTTAGTAAATAAAATACTAAAAAGAAACATATCCCGTTCCATGATTTAAATAGGAAAACTTTTACTTTATCCCATCATTGATCCTTATTCATCTTTATGTTTTGTGGAAAACATTTCAAAAAATTGGGGTGATCATAAAAATATCAGTAAGGGTTATAAAATAAGGAATGAAAAATTAGCCCATAAATAAATAGAAAACAATGAAACCATAATTTTCAATCATAATATAGCTTATGAAATCATAAGGTTTGTGAATAACACACAAAGATCTAAAATCAAAATGCTAACATATGACATACATAACATACTTACATTGTAGCTTTCATAGCTACGTAGGGAGTTCCATTTGGAATAACCATTACTATAAATTACCTAAATATATTATGAGAAACATTAAAATTTATCTCTGTCATGTTACACAATGCATTGGAGAGCTATCTCAGGCTCACCCGCCCTACGTTTATCACAGAACCACCGATATACAAAAAAATGACCAAGAAACATAACATATTCATAATGCATAAAACAAGAAGAAAGGAAATATCAAATTTCCACATTGAAATTAAAATATATCACTTTAAGATATTGACATAATAAATTCTTTATAAAACCATTTTCAAAACCATTTAAAATATATAATAAATAGATTTCTGAATCAAAGTGTCCCATACCACTTTGATGATTTTAAACAAATAAACATTTTAAAACATTAATGTCCATAAAAATAAATCCTTAAAAACCATTTTGAAAACATATACATTAATATGAAATATTTAGAAGAATAAATATTTAAAAACATTTAAAACAAAGTTTTAGTTAAAGATCCCCTTACCACTTGAGAAAATACTTGAATAAAAATAATTATAGAATCACATTAAAAAATTCATATACTATCTTGATAATAAGGATATTCATGATATAATATGTCAAAAATAAAGTATATAAACCCTTTAAAAGTGAATTGGTGTATAATAATAAATAAGTTTCAATGGAATGTAAATTGAGACAAATTCTCTTACAAAGATCATATCCATCGATTAAGGAAAAATCAATGAGATAATTATGTGTGAAAAATATAAATACACCCAATATATGTGGATATTAGGTTTAAAACAATCATAGTTTACTCAAACATATTCATGTCATGACATAATCAATAAGTATAAGTTTAACCAAAAGAATTGAAATTGGGTGAAGAAGTTCCTTTACAGAAATTTGGCAGCCTAACGACGCCACTTTAAAATTACGAAAATGAGTTGATGAGAGAGAAAACGGTATCTTATCACTTGGAAATATAATTTAAGTAAATAAGGATATAGAATAACATATCCCAACATACAAATATGTAAATTAAAATACATAACAAAAAGAAGTCTTTTAAAAAGAGAAGTTTGAAAGGTTCCCTTGCCGATTTGGTAACATACAAAATATACAACCCATGAAAGAAGGATCATACAATGAATACGTAAATACTCATAAATTAAATTATATTACATAGAGAATAAAATCATGGGCATTAAATCTACCACACAAAAGGAAATAGTGGCAAATAAAGCATGAATCTCACTGGAATAAAAAGTGAGATGAATACCCCTTACCACATTGTAATCAATCGATTCGTATAAAAAACAGTTAATAAACACCAAATGAATCACAGAATACCATGGATATAAAGAGAATCATGATAATATATTTCAAATGGCTGAATACAATACACCACATTCAATAATTAAGTGGTGAACAATGGAAATCTCACGGAATTAAAAGTGAGATAAGAAACCCCTTAACTTGTGTCCGACATGACTCGATCATTCTTTAATATCTTTAATAATAAAATAAGTTAATTTAGAATTTATTAATATCATTTTTAAGGTTTATTATCCCTTTTATATCAATTATTACCTTTCTATAACAATTAGTTAATTATTTGAGTTTATATTAGACATTTTGTCAATGTTTGGAACTTGAGTAAAAATGAACTTCTTATAATAATAAATTGTCCATGTGGTAGAAATTCTATTATCTAAAGAATTATATTCATGATTTAGATATTTTATATATCATATATATCCAGTATATATATGTATTTATAATAGTACATAACATTTCACGATAAGAAATGAAATGAACCGTTCATGTAGACAGTAAGTCGTATGTACGCATGAACGCTACTTTAATTTATATTTCATATTTAATAGAATAAATAAATAATGATATATAGGTATATTATAATTCCAGTATAATATAATATATAATTTCATTAACTCCATCTTTTATACGTTCCATGTATGTTATGAACGATTCATATCACTTTGAGGGGGCGGTAGTCCGCACATCCTCAAATGAAATTATCATATTTACCCACAATAGAATCCATAAATGTAACATCCCAAGTATGTAATGAATAATAGATATTTTTATCTATGTCTATTAATGATTAAGATAGTGTTATAGAGGCTTAAAATGAAAATAAATACAATCTTATGCATGGAATACACTAATATTCTTAAAAGATTGTTTTAGTGCCTTTTGATGGAAAAACATTTTTGAATCTATATTTTGACAATTTTATAAACTATGTTTGTCAAAATAAACTTATTATTTATGATTGGGACATCAAAATTTACCTTGTGTGAATTTTTGGTATTTTTCTGACAATGTTCATTTTTTTAATGAATAGTGAAAAATACTGCATTTTACATCAAAACTGCTTTTTAACCTAATTTATTTATTTAATTAGATTATGTTTTGAATTGGTTTTGAAGTTAAATTAGAATATATTTTTACCATTTTATCCAATGGTGGTCATTGGAATCAATTTCACTTTTAAATTAGACTTAAACTGGTTTCAATCTTTTGATACCTATTATTTTGTAAAAACACGCTTTTTGCTCTGGCAGCGGGAATTAATTATTAAATTAATTAATGTGACTTATATGATTTGAATTTTGTAAAATAGACTTCATTTTTGAATTCAAAATATCAAATATAGCTTAGGGTGAATTTTTGGTAATTTTCTAAAAAACTTCAATTTTTGATGAATAGTGAAACCACTAAGTGGTAATCAAGCAAACTGATTTTTCAGTTAAATGAAAGTTTACCACTAATGTGTATTGAATTTTGAAAATACGACATACATGGTTGTCATTAAGAAGTAAAATTTGGTTCAATAAGATTAAAATAATTTTTTGGTGAATAGTAACTTATTAAGTTTTTAATCACGATTAGTGGTAATTAGTGTAGTTTAAGGTATAAATAATGCTTTAATAATATGAAATGACCTAGACACATGTCCCAACCTTATTGGTTGTGTCATGGCCGACCAAGACAAGCCATGGGTCAACTTGGGGACCCCATGGGGACACTTTGGTTTGGAAATGACATAAATAACTTTTTATTATATGTTAAAGTAAAAATGACACAAACAAGAGATGTTTTACGAAAACAATTTTTATATGGGGTTATAAAGATCAGATATTTGATTATAAAAAGTTATTAGAAAGATAAAAAGATTTCATACGTAATAGTATTTTTTTATGATTTTTAGACATTAAATAAATTAAATTATTTATGACATAATAATGATGCAGCGATGACATCATTATTTGACGATTTAAATAAAATGGAAAGGTAATGTAAAATCTATGAACTACACATGGCCAAAACCAATTGTATGAGTGGATTTAGAACCCTTATCACCTTATCCACGAATTATATCAATGTGGGACCTTTTTAAACCGAAACACATTTTCAAATAAAGTAATATTTCTTTACTTTCCAAAAGTGCCCCTCCTCTCCTCTTATAAAAGGCCCCCACCTCTACCTCATTTCACACACTACTCAAGCCTTTGGCTCGGCCAACCCCTACCCATTTACTCTCTCCACATCCCTCTCCTCATCTATGAGGATTCCCCTTGGGCAGAATCCTTTCAGAGGATGCCTTTAGGCTCAAATCAAAAGGCGTTACACTTTTAAAGGTAATTCCTTCTCTCATGTTCATTTGTTTTATTTTGCTTCTCCAACCCCCTAAACTATTTTTATTTACTTATTTTGTAACAAAACCAGTATCTTCAATATACTAGGATGTTGTTATAAGATTTATTTGAGCTACACTCTCACACAACTACGTCAAATGGTTAAAGAACATACGGTTTCCGTGGATGGCGAAATTCTGCCTCCCGAAACGATGATTGTTCAATACTCATTTAACACCTTCAAAGGTGGCCATTATGATGTCACTATTTTTATATATGATATATAATATGTTTATGTTTTCCTTAATCTTCTGTTTTTTTCATTTTGGGCATACCTTTATGGTTTCCATTATGGGTAAACACGATATCTTCATTTTAGGAAGTGCGGACTACCGCCCCCTAAAAGTGATTTGATTCGTTAATACCATATGTGGGATGTGTAAAGGATAAAGTTAATGATATTATATATGTTATTATACTGGAATTATAATATACTCTTATATCATTATTATTCCATTCCAGAAAATATGAAATAGAAATGGAAGTAGCGTTCATGCGTACGTACGGCTTACCGTCTCCATGAACGGTGCATTTCATTTCTTACCTCTAAATGTGATGTAATATTATAAATGCATGTATGTACTGGATATATATGACATATATGATATCTACATCATGAATACCATTATGGATATAATTAACCTTTGACCAAATTAACAACATGTAAGTGTAAGAAGTCTATTTTTGACTTAAGAACCAAATACCAACAAAATAAACATTATTAACATAACTGATTACATGATGTTCATATCATGGTATAAAAGGAATAATGAACTTGAAAAAAGATTCATAAGAATGTAGAGATTAACTCAAGTTTATTATTCAGGATATTAAAGAACGGTCGGGTCAAGTCGGATACGGGGTATGGGACTTCGTCTCAATATCCTTTCATTGAGGCATATTTTATTTTATACACAACATTCTTTTAAACAGTGTATAAACCCCTTTGAGTTTTACGTTTATTCAAAAGGAATCTTTTTTATACGAATCGTTTAATAAACGACAAAAGGGAATGTTTTTGTCGTACGTATGCGACGACAACGACTTCTCCGCCGTCGTGACCGTTATTTGAGTTTTGGCTTCCTCTACAAGCCATACCTTCTTTTTAAAAGAAAAATAAATATCATGTTTTACTTTTATTTTATTTTAGTATTGAAAATGGTTTTCATAATTTTTTTATATCAATGTGTTGTATTGATATCTCCTGATTGAAATGTGGAAATTTTATGTTTCCTTTATGCATGTTTTATGAGATATGATTATGTTATGGTTCTTGGGCATTATTATGAAGACGGGTGGTTCCGTGATAAACTAAGGGCGGGTGAGCCCGTTATAGCTCTCCAATGCATTGGGTAACGCGAAGGAGTGAAACGTTAAGGTTTCTCCGAAGAGATTTTAGGGAATATACTGTGATGGGTATTCCAAACGTAACCAAGAGGGTTACTCCCTACGTAAGAATGTTATGAATGCCTCAAGTTACCTTTATGTCTTATGATTTCTATGATTTATTCATGATTTTATGAGGTATGTTAAAGTGCGTATGTTTTATGGGTAAAGTATGATTTCATTCTTATGTATATATGAACTCATGTTTCCGTTCCATGTTTTTTTTATAACCCATACTGAGTTTTTATGCTCATCCAAAGTTTTTGAAATGTTTTTCACAGGTCAAGGGAAAGGTACATGATAAGATGATAGATTCAAGGATGTGTCAAGAAATAATCCATGTTTTATTTTAAATGTGTTTCCATTGATGGGAATGAAGAATACTATCTTTATGTAACCACTTTTTTTATATGTGGAATGTAATGCAAGTTTTATGATCTAATTCTCTAAAACTCTAAACCCGAAAAGATCCTCAATGTGTAATCTTGTAATAACTCAAGATTAAGTAAGGTTTAAGGCTGGGGCCTTATAGTTGGTATCAGAGGTCGGTTTAGATAACTTTAGGAGTTAGAATTCTATTAAATGATTATCCAAAAATATTTTTTTTCGAAATAATATTGCATTTAAAGAATACCATGTTACTTCATCTAAGACATGTTTGTTCAGAATGGTTTTCCGCAGAGGAAACAGGGAAGCTGTGCTAGGAAGGCATACAGAAGGAAATAAACTTCCGAATCAGCATCCAGAAATGGTCGGAATTGGAACTGAACAGTTTGTTGTAGTAATGGCGCAGTTGACTCAAGCGATAAATGGCGGTGGTATCCATGCACGAGATCAGCCAGAACAACCGCAGAGGAACATGTCAGTGGTGGAACATTTCATGAGGCAACATCCACCATCATTTAGAGGATCATCTGACCCTGTGCTAGCTAAAGGGTGGATTAAAGCACTGGAGAAGATTTTTTATGTCATGGGGTGTTCAGACAATCAAAAGGTTAGTCTTGCTATTTACCGTTTGGAGGGTGAAGCAGATCAGTGGTGGTCTATGGTTAAAAATATCAGGGACACCGATGAGATTGATGCTCTTGACTGGGATTAATTCAAAGGTATGTTTCTTGAGAAGTATTTTCCTAAGGCTGTTCGACTTAGGATGGAAAAGAAATTCTTGGAATTGAGGCAAGAGGAAGACTCAGTGGCTGCCTATGAAGAAAGGTTCACTCGATTGGCAAGGTATGCTCCAAATTTTATCCGGGACCTTGATAGTAAAATCAATCGTTTTTACTCAGGATTAAAGCCAAAATATCGAAGGGCATTAGCTTCTCGTGAGTTTAAAAGTTATGAAAAGCTTGTTCGATGTGCTGAGAAGGTGGAAATGGAGTTTGACGATGACCAAGTTTTCTATAACAACCAGCAGAAGAAGAGACCGAGGTGGCAGGAGAAAGGTAAGAATTCTTCAAAAAAGTCTGATGGTAAGAGAACTAAGGTTCCAGTTTGTGATAAATGTGGCAAATGGCATGCTGGGGAATGTCTTCTGAATTCTGGGAAGTGCTACCGATGTGGTAAGATGGGACATAAGGCTCGTGATTGCACTGAAAAGGATCAAGGTGAAGGTAAGAACAAATTTGATTTACAGTTAGTGAAATGTTATAAGTGCAATGAGATGGGTCACTATGCAAACGAGTGTCCGACAAGGAGCTTGAGTGATGGGAAGCAGTTAGACTACAAGCAGAAAGGGGTGGTGAAATCGTTTGCAACTACTTCAGCAGATGTCGGGCCATCAAATGAAGTTGTATCAGGTACTTTGTTTGTTTTTTCAGATTATGCCAGTGTGTTGTTTGATTCGGGGTCTACACATTCTTTCATTTCTGAAACCTTTTCTAGTAAAATGGGAATACCATCTCAAGAAATGACTCCTGAACTTTTGGTAAAAACACCTGGGAGAAATGTCGAGGCAAAAAGAATTTATAAGAATCTTCCTATCCTTATCTGTGGAAAGAACCTACTTGAAAACCTTATTGTTCTACCTCTAGTTGAGTTTGATGTTATCCTGGGTATGTATTGGCTCTTTATTTACCATGCTAAGATTGACTGTAGAGCTAAAGAAGTTTCTTTTCAGAAAGACTTTCAGTTTGTTTACAAGAATGAACCCTTACTTTTGATAACATATCAAGAGGCCGAGAAACTTGTAAAAGATGGAAATTAATGTTACCTTGCACACGTCATTGAAAATAAAGGAACTGTTCAGATTAATGATGTGCCAGTGGTAAATGAGTATCCTGATGTTTTTCGTGATGAGTTTCCTGGAATAATACCAGATCGGGAAGTTGAGTTTACTGTTGACTTAGTTCCTGATGCTAAGACAATTTCAAAACCCCCTTATCGAATGGCACAAATTGAACTTTTAGAGTTGAAGGAGCAATTGCAAGATTTATTAGAGAAAGGTTTCATTAGACCTAGCACATCACCATGGGGTGCTCCTGTTTTATTTGTTAAAAAGAAAGATGGTTCTATGAGACTTTGCATTGATTATAGATCCTTGAATAATATCACTGTTAAGAACAAATATCCTTTACCTCATATCGATGATTTGTTTGATCAGCTCCAGGGAGCTCAGTTTTTTTCAAAGATTGACTTGAGATCGGGGTACCATCAGCTGAAGGTAAAGAAGGCAGATATTCTGAAGACCGCGTTCCGTACGAGATATGGCCATTATGAATTTGTAGTAATGCCTTTTGGGCTAACCAATGCACCTGTTGTATTCATGGACTTAATGAATATAATTTTCCATTAGTTCTTGGATAAGTTTGTGGTGGTTTTCATTGATGATATTTTGGTGTTTTCTAAAAGTAAAGAGGAGCATGAAAAACATTTAAGGGTTATCTTGAAAACCTTAAAATAAAAGAAACTGTATGGGAAATTTAGCAAGTGTGAGTTTTGGTTGCAACAAATTTTTTTCCTTGGTCACATTGTATCTAAAGATGGAATAACTGTTGATCCTGCAAAAACAAATGTTGTGGAAGAATGTCCAAGACCCACAAATGTAACCGAGATTCGTAGCTTCCTTGGTTTAGCGGGCTATTACCGAAGGTTTGTTAGAAATTTTTCACGGTTATCTAGTCCAATGACTAAGCTAACTCGGAAGGGTGTTAAGTTTATCTGGACAAAAGAATGTGATGATTGTTTTCAGGAATTGAAAAAAAGATTGGTGAATGCTCCAGTTTTGGCACTACCTTCCAGGAATGGTGAGTTTGTTATATACAGTGATGCTTCATTGAAAGGACTTGGTTGCGTCCTAATTCAGAATGACCAGTTAATTGCTTATGCTTCACAACAGTTGAAAACTCATGAGGTAAATTACCCTACACATGATTTGAATTAGCTGCTGTTGTTTTTGCTTTAAAAATTTGGAGGCATCATTTGTATGGAGTAAAGTGTGAAATATATACTGATCACAAAAGTTTAAAGTATATATTCACTCAGAAAAAGTTAAACATGAGACAAAAGAGATGGCTAGAATTAATCAAGGATTATGATTGTACAATTCATTACCATCCGGGAAAAGAAAATAAAGTGGCTGATGCTTTGAGTCGAAAAAGTAATGCTTCATTAAAAATGTTGCGTTTGGAACGTGATCCTTTGGTTAAGGATTTGATGAACTTTGGCATAGAAGTTGTTGGTGCAGGAAGTCCTTCTGTTTTGTTTCAGGTATCAGTGAGATCTTCTCTATCATATAGAATCAAGCAGGGACAGAAGCAAGACAGTGAGTTGCAGAAAAAGGTAGAGCTGGTTCAGAAAGGTAAGTTGCCTGAATTCAACATTGATAATGATTGTGATTTGAGATTTGGGAAGAGATTGTGTGTGCCTTGTGATTCACAGTTGAAGAGAGAGCTGTTATGTGAAGCTCATAGTTCTCCGTTTTCAGTTCATCCGGGCAGTACTAAGATGTATAGAGATCTGCGGGAGTATTACTGGTGGGATGGAATGAAAAGAGATATTGCTGATTTTACTGTGAAGTGTTTGACTTGTCAGCAGGTTAAAGCAGAGCGGCAGTTACCGAAAGGGATGCTTCAGCCTTTACCAGTGCCAGAGTGGAAATGGGAGAATATATCCATGGACTTTGTTGTTGGATTACCGAAGAAATCTCGAGGTAATAATGCAATCTGGGTTATTGTTGATCGCTTGACCAAATCTGCTCATTTCCTTGCTATACGAGATACTTTCTCTCTTGATCAACTTTCTCGTTTGTATCTTAAAGAGATAGTCATGTTACATGGAGTTCCTCTCTCCATTGTATCGGATCGTGATCCCAGGTTTACTTCTAACTTTTGGAAAGGCCTTCAGAAGTCGTTGGGTACTGAATTAAATTTTATTACAGCTTTTTATCCTCAATCAGATGGGCAGTCAGAACGAACAATTCAGACATTGGAGGATATGCTACGAGCTTGTTCTATGGATTATCAGGGAAGTTGGGACCAACATCTTTCTTTTGTGGAGTTTTCATATAATAACAGTTTTCATTCCAGTATACAGATGGCACCATTTCAGGCATTATATGGGAAGCGGTGTCGAACTCCAGCTTTCTGGGATGAAGTGGGTGAAAGGAAGTTGATGGGACCGGAATTGGTAGAAGAGATGGCATAAAAAGTTCAGTTGATTCAGAAACACGTGAGAACAGCTCAGAGCAGGAAGAAGAGTTATGCGGATAACCGGAGGAAGGATCTATCATTCGAGGTAGGTGATCATGTTTTTCTCAAGGTTTCTCCTTGGAAAAGTGTGATGAGATTTGGTAAGAAAGGAAAGTTGAGTCCAAGGTTCATTGGACCATACGAAATTCTATAGAGAGTTGGATCAGTTGCATACCGAGTGGCTTTACCTACGATTTTATCTCAGGTACACATTGTTTTTCACGTTTCGATGTTGAGAAAGTATATGCCATATCCATCTCATGTTTTGAGTCCAGAGGTAGTTCAGCTGGAAGAGAACCTATCATATGAGGAACAACCCGTCCAGATTCTTGACCACAGGGAGCAAGTGTTACGGAATAAGGTGATTAAGAAGGTAAAGGTTTTGTGGAAAAACCACATGATTGAAGAGGCAACATGGGAATCTGAAAATGCAATGAGGGATAAGTACCCCCATTTATTCGATAAGTAAATAAATTGCAGGGACGCAATTTTCTTAAAGGGGGGAAGAATGTAACATCCCAAGTAAGTAATGAATAATAGATATTTTTATCTATGTCTATTTATGATTAAGATAGTGTTATAGAGGCTTAAAATGAAAATAAATACAATCTTATGCATGGAATACACTAATATTCTTAAAAGATTGTTTTAGTGCCTTTTGATGACAAACCATTTTTGAATCTATATTTTGACAAGTTTATAAACTATGTTTGTCAAAATAAACTTATTCTTTATGATTGGGACATCAAAATTTACCTTGTGTGAATTTTTGGTATTTTTCTGACAATGTTCATTTTTTAATGAATAGTGAAAAATACTGCATTTTACATCAAAACTGGTTTTTAACCTAATTTATTTATTTGATTAGATTATGTTTTGAATTGGTTTTGAAGTGAAATTAGAATATATTTTTACCATTTTATCCAATTGTGGTCATTGGAATCAATTTCACTTTGAAATTAGACTTAAACTGGTGTCAATCTTTTGATACTTATTGTTTTGTAAAAACACGCTTTTTGCTCTGGCAGCGGGAATTAATTATTAAATTAATTAATGTGAATTATATGATTTGAATTTTTTAAAATAGACTTCATTTTTGAATTCAGAATATCAAATATATCTTAGGGTGAATTTTTGGTAATTTTCTGAAAAACTTCAATTTTTTATGAATAGTGAAACCACTAAGTGGTAATCAAGCAAACTGATTTTTCAGTTAAATGAAAGTTTACCACTAATGTGTATTGAATTTTGAAAATCCGACATACATTGTTGTCATTAAGAAGTAAAATGTGGTTCAATAAGATTAAAATAATTTTTTGGTGAATAGTAACTTATTAAGTTTTTAATCGCGATTAGTGGTAATTAGTGTAGTTTAAGGTATAAATAATGATTTAATAATAGGAAATGACCTAGAAACATGTCCCAACCTTATTGGTTGTGTGATGTCCGACCAAGAAAAGCCATGGGTCAACTTGGGGACCCCATGGGGACACTTTGGTTTGGAAATGACATAAATAACTTTTTATTAAATGTTAAAGTAAAAATGACACAAATAAAAGATGTTTTACGAAAACAATTTTTATATGGAGTTATAAAGATAAGATATTTGATTATAAATAGTCATTAGAAATCTAAAAAGATTTCCTACATCATAGTATTTTTTTATGATTTTTAGACATTAAATAAATTAAATTATTTATGACATAATAATGATGCAGCGATGACATCATTATTTGACGATTTAAATAAAATGGAAAAGGTAATGTAAAATCTATGAACTACACATGGCCAAAACCAATTGGATGAGTGGATTTCGAACCCTTATCAACTTATCCACGAATTATATCAATTTGGGAACTTTTTAAACCGAAAAACATTTTCAAATAAAGTAATATTTCTTTACTTTCCAAAAGTGCCCCTCCTCTCCTCTTATAAAAGGCCCCCACCTCTACCTCATTTAACACACTAATCAAGCCTTTGGCTCGGCCAACCCCTGCCCATTTACTCTCTCCACATCCCTCTCCTCATCCTAGAGGATTCCCCTTGGGCATAATCATTTTAAAGGAATCCTTTAGGCTCAAATCAAAAAGAGTTACACTTTTAAAGGTAATTATTTCTCTCATGTTCATTTGTTTTATTTTGCTTCTCCAACCCCCTAAACTCTTTTTATTTACTTATTTTGTAACAACAACAGTATCTTCAATATACTAGGATGTTGTTATAAGATTTATTTGAGCTACACGCTCACACAACTACATCAAATGGTTAAAGAACATACGGTTTTCGTGGATGGAAAAATTCTGCCTCCCGAAACGATGATTGTTCAATACTCATTTAACACCTTCAATGGTGGCCATTATGATTTCACTATTTTTATATATGATATATAATATGTTTATGTTTTCCTTAATCTTCTGTTTTTTTCATTTTGGGCATACCATTATGGTTTCCATTGATATTATATATGTTATTATACTGGAATTATAATATACTCTTATATCATTATGATTCCATTCCAGAAAATATGAAATAGAAATGGAAGTAGCGTTCATGCGTACGTACGGCTTACCGTCTCCATGAACGGTGCATTTCATTTCTTACCTCTAAATGTGATGTAATATTATAAATGCATTTATGTACTGGATATATATGACATATATGATATCTACATCATGAATACCATTCTGGATATAATTAACCTTTGACCAAATTAACAACATGTAAGTGTAATAAGTCTATTTTTGACTTAAGAACCAAATACTGACAAAATAAACATTATTAACTTAACTGATTACATGATGTTCATAACATGGTATAAAAGGAATAATGAACTTGAAAAAAGATTCATAAGCAAGTAGAGATTAACTCAAGTTTATTATTCAGGATATTAAAGAACGGTCGGGTCAAGTCGGATACGAGGTATGGGACTTCGTCTCAATCTCCTTTCATTGAGGCATATTTTATTTTATACACAACTTTCTTTTATACAGTGTATAAACTCCTTTGACTTTTATGTTTATTCAAAAGGAATATTTTTTATACAAAGAGTTTACTAAATGACAAAAGGGAATGTTTTTGTCATACGTATGCGACGACAACGACTTCTCCGCCGTCGTGACCGTTATTTGAGTTTCGGCTTCCTCTACAAGCCATACCTTCTTTTTAAAGGAAAAATAAATACCATGTTTTACTTTTCTGTTATTTTAGTATTGAAAATGGTTTTCATAATGTTTTTATATCAATGTGTTGTATTGATATCTCATGATTGAAATTTGGAAATTTTATGTTTCCTTTATGCATGTTTTATGTGATATGATTATGTTATGGTTCTTAGTCATTATTATGAAGACGGGTGGTTCCGTGATAAACTAAGGGCGGGTGAGCCTGTTATAGCTCTCCAATGCATTGGGTAACGCGAAGGAGTGAAACGTTAAGGTTTCTACGAAGAGATTTTAGGGAATATACTATGATGGGTATTCAAAACGTAACCAAGAGGGTTACTCCCTACGTAAGAATGTTATGAATGCCTCAAGTTACCTTTATGTCTTATGATTTCTATGATTTATTCATGATTTTATGAGGTATGTTAAAGTGCCTATGTTTTATGGGTAAAGTATGATTTCATTCTTATGTATATATGAACTCATGTTTCCTTTCCGTGTTTTTTTTATAACCCATACTGAGTTTTTATGCTCATCCCAAGTTTTTGAAATGTTTTTCACAGGTCAAGGGAAAGGTATATGATAAGATGATAGAGTCAAGGATGTGTCAAGAAATAATCCAGGTTTTATTTTAAATGTGTTTCCATTGATGGGAATGAAGAATACTATCTCTATGTAACCACTTTGTTTATATGTGGAATGTAATGCAAGTTTTATGATCTAATTATCTAAAACTCTAAACCCGAAAAGATCCTCAATGTGTAATCTTGTAATAACTCAAGATTAAGTAAGGTTTAAGGCTTGGGCCTTATAATAAACGTATTCTATAAATTAAATATACAGATGCATAGAAACAAAATAAATATAATATATATCAAATATAAATAAAGTTTCTTTTTAATGTCCGCCATGAGAGGTGGTAGGATATAATTGAACAATCATCGTTTCATGAGGCAGTAGTTCGCCTTCCATAGAAACAATATGTTCTTTAACCATTAGATGGGGGGTGTGTGTATGTGTTGTTCAAACAATTCTCATAAAAACAACCTAGTATATTGAGGATAGGGTTTTTGTTATAAAATAAAGGAATAAAAAGATTGTATGGGGTTGGTGAAGTAAAATTAATCAAAAGAACTTAAGAGAAGACGTTACCTTTAAACCGGGTATCTCCCTTTGGTTTGAAGAAAAAGGTTTAATTGAATTGAATTTTTACTATGGGAATGATTATAGGAGGAGGATAGGGATGTACGGAGATTAATTTCACATAGTTTTGACGACACAAGGGGCTTTAGAAGTGTGTGGAATGGGTTATAAGTGAGGGCTTTTTATAAGGGGGGAGGGTCTCTTTTTGAATGTTTAAAAATATTATTTTATTATATAATTATTTTCAGATTATAAAGATCCAAAACATAATAAAGTCAAATATACGATGACTCATGTTCGAAATAAAATAATCTAATATGAATTTGATAGATTTTGGATATTTTTTTAATCTTTATAATCTTATTTATTTAAATATTTCATTAATGAGGTAAACTCTACATCATTATTGTGTCATAAATAATTTTTATTATATGATTTTAAAAATTATAAAAAAAAGATGTAGGAAATATTTTTATCTTTTAAATGAATATTTATATTCAAATTTATAACTTATATAACCCCATGTAAGATTTGATTTACTAAAAGGTATATGTTTAAGTCAATTTTGTCTATAATTTAAATTAATTAATATAATGTGTCATTATCACTCCCAAGTGGCTCCACGGAGTCCCAAAATCGACCCAAGGATTTAAATGGTCGGAAATTTATCTTAAAATTAGATTAAGACACATGTTAGGGTAATTTAATATTATTATAATAATATTTTTTTACCGTTATTTACTAGATTTACCTTTTAACCATGGAAAATAATTTTTTTACTAAAGTAAATATTCATAATGTAAAAAAGTAAAAGTTACCAATTTAAAAAATTTGGACCTCCTTATTCCAAATATGGAATCTATTTTCCCAAATTCAAAACATATAAGTTTCAGAAATTAATTTGAAATTAATTTGTGTTGTCAAAACAAAAAGCATGTTTTTTTAAATAATAACTATCAAATGATTGAAAGTTATTTATCTCCAATTTAAAAGTGAAATTACATCCAATGAAAAAAATTGGATTACATGATACACATATAATCTAATTACAATTTAACACCATTTATAAATATAATATAATGATATAAATGAATTATATTAAAAGTTAGGTTTGAATTAAAAAAAATTATTTTTCACTATTAAAAAAAAGAACTTTTTTAGAAAAATAACAAACAATTTATCCAAAGGAAATTTTGATGTCCTTGTTATAAAGAAGAATATTTTTTTTCAAATAGAACATATAAATGTGACCAAAAATAAATTTAAATAAGTTTCCCCATCGAAAGGCGGTAAATCGTCCTTTTAATAAATATTAGGGCTTATATGGTTAAAATCAGATTATTTCTTTTTTTAAGCCTCCAAAATTTATTGGATAAATGTAAAAACATTTAAAAAACATATATATTCATATTGTAGTTATTTCTATCCATTCCTTCCAATACAACGTCTAGGCGTTAACTACCATTTAAAATAATATTATATTATTATTTTTCAGTATGTCTCAGCATTGTGTGCAATATAAGAATGCAAAGAAACCCATTTTTGCATATTGGGTAAGCCATCAAACATAGCATCACATTTGAAGTAAAATTTATATTTAATTCACAAATTTTAATAAATATGAAAATGTTATATTATTTATTTACCTGGGAAGTTACATCCTTCTCCCCATTTGGTAATTACATCCTCCCAATTTTAAAATTGGACATGGAAACTTCATTGAAAGTCACACATCATAAAAAGAGTCAATAAAAATTTAACTTTAAAAGAAATAAAGAATAATACAAAGGTCAACTGAGACAACAGATTTTAGGATTCCCTGAAAACATGGATATGGAAGAGAAACTAACTCTTGTAGATTAATTTAGAGTGATAGAGAACTTGATCATAGAATGTTAACCACCACAATACCATAAGTTTGTGTTTGGTAAAAGTCTGATGATAAAAGAGAGATTATAACAATTTTTTCTTTAGGATCCTTTTCATATAGTTATATAATTTTTTTAATAACTAGACTAAGATCATAAGGATATATACTTACTTGTCATGTAGAGTGTCTTACTTTAAAAAAATTCTACCACAAACTCATCTATTCTCTAAATGTTAAGTATTCAAGATGACTTGGTCACACCTGAAGATCTAGAATAATCATTCTTACAGTATCACATAATCTACAAAATATGAACTATATATTTCCCCTATATTTATTAATCAACAAAAACCAAAACTGGGTTGTACAAGATTAGATAATCCCCAAAAGGATAATCCTTTATAAAAAGAAATACTACTCTTAATCTCCAAAATTCAACAAAAAGAACCCAATGTTCAAGAAAGACCATTCAATATACAATTGTCCTTAAAATTATTCAAAATAATCCAAACTAATATTGAATCCCAAAACATATAAGGATTGAATTACACAGTCTTCCACAGTAAATCTTAATATTTATCTCCAAAAACATGGACTACTCTTAAATCTTCATACTGGATTTTAATTAACCTAAACACATTTTCTCTATGATATATTAATCATTTCCACAAATAAACCATATCACATTATGTCCTCAATAAAAACATATATTCTTCCAAAATAATTATTCAACCATTACTCCACAAATTATATCCCATAGAATTTAATTTCCTTAATCATAGAGTGTTTCAAAAAGATCAAATATCATCTAAAATAACCTTTATCACTTTATCACCAAATCATTTTCCTATATTATGGATATCCATTTGATAAAACATATTTTCCAAAAATAAACTTATTCTTGATCCATATAATCATTTATCATAAAATAATATGTCATACTAACAAGGGACATCACGTAAGACAGTGGTAGGTGAAGCGCCCTTGTCACCGTTCGGTTGTGGGTTCGGTTCCTGTGGCCTTACTGGGCGCGATTGGTCATCACCCATATTATGGGTTATCTTTTTTATAAAACTGAAAATATCCCTAACATGTTATAACTTCAATGGTTTTCATATTCCATTCATTTTTACCACAATACATTAAGACCTCAACATATTATATATTGTCAAATTTTCACCTCTATATGTTAAAATAAAACTATTCCCAATAGAAAGAACATCATTCCTTGATCATGGTATCCATATGGATTCATCATCATCTTGTTGACATAGGTAAAAGGTCTATTCATTGAATAAATGATTTATATATCCTTCAAAATAGTTTTCTTCCTTCATGCAAATACACCTTATACAACATGGGTCATATGTGTGTTCCTAGAAAAACAGTTTTGAAAAATAATCATGTATGACATATAATTTCAAAACATCTGATAAAACATGATTTTTATAAAATAGTCGGGCTGAGTTTGAGTTGAAACATTCAATAAATGGTCCTTTTAAAATACCATAAGTATGTGCTGGGGGGCTATATTGTAAAAGAAAATATATATATGTTGTGTAAGAGTCTCCTTCTTCAGCACCTTTTCCCAAATCATAATATGATTCAAAAGCTAGTGATAAGGTAAAATATTTAAAAATTCCTTGATAATATTTACCTTTCTGGAAAATTTGAAAATATTGAGGAAATAGAATTTAATTAAATACAACCCATGATCCATGATGATATCTAGGTATAGTGGAGGTGTTTTATTTCTCAAACAATGGCTTTCATGTGAGTTGTATTCTAGAAAAAAGTTTCACAATCATATGATCATGACTTTCAATAATTATTTCAGGCATACCATCTGTAAAAGATAGGAATGTTTTTTGAGATCCTACAACATCAATTTGTAACTGAATTGTTTTGAACTGAAAAATTTATAAAACAAGGATTTAACTGAAATAATAGACATAGGGACTATCCATGTGTTTAAGGAAAACTCATAACCCCTAAAGTTGTCTAAACCGACCTCTAATAACAACTATAAAGACCTGGCCTTAAACATTACTTAATCTATAATTAAATCAATAATTCACATTGAGTATATTTTCAGGTTTAGTGTTTTGGATAATTAGGCCATTACTATTACATATTAACATGAAAATTACATGTAGACACTACTACTCACTAACCATTTTTTGTAAAATAAAAACTCTTATAAAGAAACATGTCAAGTTCCACGTTTCATACAACATGACATTTACTTGATCCCATTCTTGAACCTTATTCATCTTTAAGTTATGTGGAAAAAATTTCATAAAAATTGGGTGAGAATAAAAATATTAGTAATGATTATAAAATAAGGAATAAAAACATTAGCCCATCAAAAAATACAAAACAATGGAACCAATCTTTTCAACCATAACATAACTTATGAAATCATATGATTTATGAATAACACATAGAAATCATAAATCATAATGGTAACTTCTGGCATACAAAACATACTTACATTGTAGATTTTAATGTTACATAGGGAGTTATGTTTAGAATAACCATCACAGTATATTCCCTAAAACTCCTAGGAGAATCATTAACGGTTACCTCCATCATGTTACCCAATGCATTGGAGAGATATCTCAGGCTCACCCACCCTAGGTTTATCATAAAACCACCCATATGCATGAAAAATTCCCAAGAACTATAACATATTCATAACAAAAAAAAACAAGAATAAAGGAAATATAACATTTCCACATTCCAATTAAAATATATTATTTCAATATATTGACATAATCAATGCTTTATAAAACCAATTTCAAATCCATTTAAAACATTTAATAAATATATTTTTGTGTCAAAGTGTCCCATAAAATTTTGAAGCTTTTAAAGGAATTAAAATTTTAAAACATTAATTTACATATAAATAAATCATTAAAAACCATTTTGAAAACATCAACATTAATGAGAAATATTTATAATTATAAATCTTTAAAACATTTTAAACAATGTTTTAGTTGAAGAGCCCCTTACCACTTGAAAAAATACTTAAATAAAAAAAAATTACAGAATAACATTAAAAAAATCTTATAATATCATGAGAATAAAGATATTCATGATATAATATGTTAAAAGAGAAGTATATACACTATATAAAAGTGAATTGGTGTATACTAATAAACAAGTTTCAATGGAATGTAAATTGAGACAAATTCTATTACAAAGATCATATCCTTAGACTAAGGAAAAATAAATGAGATAATTATGTGTGAAAAATATAAATACACCTAGTATAAGTGGGTATTATGTATAAAAAAATCATAGATTATTCACACATATTCATAGCATGACATAATCAAAAATTAAAAGTTTAACCTAAAGAATTGAAATTGGGTGAAGAGGTTCCCATACAGAAATTTGACAGCATAACGACGTCACTCTAAAATTCCAAAAATAAGTGAATGAGAGAGAAAAGGGTATATCATAACTTGAACATAAAATTATCAGCAATAAGAATATAGAAGAACATATCCCAACATAAGAATATGAAAATTAAAATACACAACAAAAATATGTCTTTAAAAAAGAGTAGGGTGAAAGGTTCAGTTACCGATTTGGTAACATACAAAACATACATCCCATGAAAGAAGGATCATAATATGAAGATGTAAATACCCATAAATTAATTTATATTACACAAAAAATACAATCATGGGTAATAAATCCACCACACAAAAGGAAATAGTGGAAAATATAGAATGATACTGAGAAGGATAAAAAGTGAGATGAAAACCCCTTACCACATTCTAGTCAATTGAGTTATATGAAAAAAATTTAATAACCACCAAATTAATCACATAATACCATGAATATAAATAGAATCATGATAATATGTATCAAATTTCAGTACACAATATATGACATATAATAAATAAGTGGCGAATAATGGAAATATCACAGAATTAAAAGTGAGATAAGAAACCACTTACCTCGTGTCCGACATTACTCGATTATTATTTAATCTCTTGAATAATAAAATAATGTTAATTTATACTTGATTAAGAACCATTTTCATGGTTATTATTACTTTTATATCAATTATTACCTTGCTATAACAATTAGTTAATTATTTGAGTTCATATTGGAAATTTTGTCGATGTTTTGAACTTGAGTTAAAAATGAACTTGTTATAATTATAAATTATCCATGTGGTCAAAATTAAATTATCTATAGAATTATATTAATGATTTAGATATCATATATTTCTATTATATCTAGTATATATATGTATTTATAATACTACATAACATTTGGAGATAAGAAATGAAATGCACCGTTCATGGAGACGGTAAGTCGTACATACGCATGAACGCTACTTTCATTACTATTTCATATTTAATGTAATAAAAAACATAATGATACATTGGTATATTATAATTCCATTATATTATCATATATAATTTCCTTAACTCCATGTTTTATACTTTCCACATATGGCATGAATGAGTCATATCACTTTGAGGGGGTGATAGTCCGCACTTCTTCAAAAGAAATTACCGTATTTACCCACTTTGAAAACCATAAAAGTATTATATAAATGAGAAATATATAATAATAAAAACAAAATAAATATAATATATATCACCTATAAATATAGTGCCATATCAATGGAAACCACGAGAGGTGGTAGGAGATAATTGAACAATCATCATTTTGTGAGGTGGTGGTTCCCCGTCCACAGAAACAATATCTTTATTAACCATTAAATGGAGGTGTGTGTAAGTGTAGTTTGAATAATTCTCATAAAAACAAAATATAATTTTAGGATACTGGTGTTGTTATAAAATAATGTAATAAAAAGAGTTTATGGGGTTGGAGAAGTAGAATAAAACAAAAGAACTTAAGAGAATACATTACCTTTAAATCAGGTATCTTCCTTTGGTTTGAACCAAAAGGTTTAATTAAATTTCCTTATGAGTAAGGGAAGGATTCTAGAAGGAGGAGAGAGATGTAGGGAGATTAATTTGGAATATGTTGGATGACCCAAGGTTCTTGAGATGTGTGTGGAATGGGTTATAAGTGAGGGATTTTTATAAGGGGGAGGAGGGGCTCTTTAGGAAAGTTTAAAAATATTATTTTATTATATAATTATTTTTGGTTTCTAAAAGTTAAAAACATATTAAAGTTGAAGATAATATGACTCATGTTCTAAATAAAATCAACATATAAGAATTTTATTGGTTTTAGATATTTTTTTAATCTTTATAATATTATTATTTTAAATCATTCATTATTGAGATAAACAATGCATCATTATTTTGTCATAAATAATTTTATTTATTTGATGTCTAAAAATTATAAAACAAATATCCTGATGTTGGAAATATTTTCAGCTTTCAAATGAATATTTATAGTGGAAATTATAATTTATATAACCCATTTTAAGAGTTTATTTACTAAAAGATATATGTTTAAGTCATTTTTGTCTTTACTTTAAATTAATTAATATAAAATCTCATTATCACTCCCATATGGCTCAATGGGGTCCCAAAATTGACCCAAGGATTACCATGGTCAGAAATATATCAACCAATAAGATTAGAACACATTTTGGGGTAATTTAATTTTATTATAATAATATTTTGTTACCCTTATTTACCATATTTACCCTTTAACTATGGTAAATAATATTTTTACTGAAGTAAATATTCATAATGTCTAAAAATAAAAGATAACTATTTACATAATTTGGATCACTTGAATCCAAATATTTAATCCATTTTTTCAAATTCCAAACACAGAAGTAGCATAAATTAATTTAAAATTAATTCCCGATGTCAAAACAAAAAGCGTTTTTTAAGAAATAATAACAATCAAAAGATTGACTCTTATTTATGTCCAATTTCAAAGTGAAAGTACTTCCAAGGACCAAAATTGGATTAAATTGTAAAAATAAAATCTAATTACACATTAAAACTATTTATAAATATAATCTAACCATATAAATAAATTATATTAAATGGCTGCATTGTATTAAAATACCATATTTTTTACTATTCATAAAAAATGAACTTTATCAAATGAAATAACAAAATTTTATCCAATGTATATTTTGATTTCCCAATTATAAAGAAGAATATTATTTTTTCAAATAAAACACATAAAAGTTACCAAAACTATATTTAAATAGGGTTCACCATCAAAAGATGGTAAATCGTCTTTTAATGGCTATTAGATCATTTATTCTTAAAATAAGATTCTTTCTTATTTTAAGCCTATAAAATTTATTGGATAAATATAAAAACATTTACCAAATATGTATATTAATATTGTAGTTAGTTCTTTCCATTCCTGCCAATACAACATCTAGGCGTTAACTAGCATTTAAAATAATATTATATTATTATTTTTCAGTATGACTCAGCATTGTGTGCAATAGAAGATTTCAATGAAACCCATTATTGTGTATCAGGTACGCAATCGAACATTGCATCACCTTTAAATTAAAATTAATATTTAATTCAATTTATTTAATAAATATGAAAATTTTATATTATTTATTTACCTGGGATGTTAGAATATATGTATATATATTCCTCACTTAAAATGAGACTTCTGAGAGATCTGTTACTTAATATTATAATTGAATCTAATTTGTAACTTTTATGTCCAAAATTTTATAATATTTAATCTCGATTCAGTATAATCATTTATAGAAAAATGTTTTATATAATATAACTTGTTAATATTACTTACAACTCTCCTTTATTATTTACTGACACATTTTCTATATTATAATTGTTCATACATAAACATTAAATACATTCCATTTAATATAAATAAATATTAATTTATATTAATTAATTAACAAAAATTTTGATATACTATAATATTCATATTCCTCAATAAATGATATATTACTCTCTGAATTTATAATATAAATAAATATATTCATTTATAGTTACTATAATTATCTTATAACAATATTAAATATTTTAATTTCAAACTAATTATTTATATTTCATAGTATTTATATTTGATAACTATTATATTTATAAAATTAGATTTAAGATTTATATATTTATTTAAAATTTATATCTTTTATTCCATAAAAAATATTATTCTATTTTCAAATTCTATAATTATCAATAAATATATTCCTTATAAATTAATATGATTCACATATAATTATCATTATCATTTATTCACCTCAAATTAATATTTTATATTACTCAATAAATTTTATATTACTATTTTAAATTATATTTACCAAATACTATAATTTATCAAAAACATATTTGACACCACGAATGGTTAATATTATTATCATATTATCCAAAAATCCTATTAATAGTATCTTGATAAAAAAATATATAATTTTTGAAAAACGATCATATTAAAAACATCTTCATGTTTAATAACCATGTATTAGAATATTATTTTTTGGGAAAATAAAAAAAATGGACGAATTGTAATACTTTTATTACTTGAATATTTTAAATTGATTTGTTCAAATTAAAATGGATTTATATAGAAACAATTTAATTTTATAAAAGATAATTTATTCTAAAATATATCATAAATTTTCTAGTTCTGAAATAATGTATTTAATAAAAATAAATTTAAAAGAAAAATTATCTCTAAAAGTTCAGGTGGTTATATTCCACTCCGTAAATAAATTTTAACCACAAAATTTTAATTTCTATTAGTATCAAAGATAAATGAGGGTGTTCTTTATATATTCATGTTATAATTTCAAATGGGCTACCAAACATATTATCACGGGAAGTCTCATCCTTTTACCAAATAATATATTTAAATTTTCATTTTCTACATCCATTGTTGCTAAATATACATCCATAATTATAAGTATAAGGGTTTTATGAAAATATTACTGTCATTGATTCATTTTCATTATCCAATCCTTAACTAAATACAAAAAAATATTATGATAAAAATTGATAGAAAATTAATAAAAAAAAGTCAACCATAAGTGTCCCATCCATTGAAAACTTCATTTAAACCAAAAATATCAAAAATCACCTCATCACCAAATCAATTTTCAACTCTATAGTGTCCTGAAAATTTCTTAATGGGGAGAAATAACCCCACCATCACTTTGAATAAAGAATCAAGCACTTCTATAAGCCTATCAAGGTGAAGAGACTAAAATTGAGTTTCATTTCATTTGAGAGACGTGAAGGAATTCAAGTTTTCAGGTGGCTCACGTTCCATCACATGGAAAGGTACACGGAGAAGATGAATAGTGAACCACTGGCCTGTGAAATGATGGCCATCAAGAAAGGTAAACTGTGAATCATGTCAAATGGAGGAGTTCTGCATAGAAGACCGTCTATGTACCATGCTGCAAACCCATCAGTTCATGAATTAATTGAACAGGAAGGGTTCTACGAACCATTATCGTGAACCGAAGCCTCCGCAAACCCTTGTTGACTGAGTCTTCAACAGGTTAGAATATTACTTCAATGGGCCTCCGTAAATGGTACTGCATGCCCAATAGATATGATTGCTACGATGCTTTATAAAATGAGCACATTTGAAGAAGAAAATGAGGGTAGATATGGAGTCATATAGAAAGAAGGGTGGGGGACGAAGGCTTGAGAAAGACTCATAGGATTCACTCCAGCTTCCTTCGGGTTTTGTTAGCTATGTACGTACCACGAACCACTTCCTATGCAGGTACAGCCGGCCGCGAACCATATAATGGGGGAATTGAATAAAAACAATTGAACTGTGAACCTAACCGGTAAACCACAAACCAAAGTCTTCTCTCGGAATAATTTCCCACGAATAGTAATCCCCCAGACCCTCTTTCAATATGGGGCCTGGCGTGGCATACTGATATGCAGAAGGAACCCAACGCCGTGTACCCAGTCAGTATGTGGATGTAACCCAAAGCAGCATGGTGAGATGCGTACCACATTGGTACACGGTTTTTGATACCCATGACCACGTACCAGCCTAGTACGTGAATGGACCTTCTACCCACATACCACTACAGTATGTGAAGCCTTCCCCATTCCTTATGAGAACCCAGAACATGGAATGTGGTGTTTTTGGGTATTGTTCCTTCCCGATTCCAACCTAAACCCTCCATTATAGTCCAGTCCTCTAGGATCCCTCCACTTACCAATCCACCAACACTAGACGAAAGCCTCCTCCAAAGCCACCAGGCCCGTATGATCGGACCATCAGGTGCATCAGTGCGCCCTATTGAGTCTACATACGCATGGTAAGCAGAGTCAAAAAGTCCCTCCCAACAAAAATGTGGGCATCAATAATGCCTATAAGCCTACATTTCCATGGTAACCCATAGTCCAGGCTTGGTATGCTAACATGAACCTTCATATTCTCGAGATTAAGGTTGGTCACTTGCTTTTCCATTCAATGAGAATAGTGATCAGTCGAAGGGGTTATGTTCGCTACCCCATTTTATGAGGACAAAACTTCTCCCATTCCTAGAACATGCTCTGGGCCCCTCCCACTGTGGTAATTACCTAGTCTTCCATGGCCAGACCACATGACCTTATAGTCCAGGGAAAGGTTCATTGCTCTACGCCCTCAAATACCATTTACCCTGCCTCTTTCGATGTGGGCTCCTCCTCCCCCACTAACATCAGACGAGTCATCTCAATTGTTGAATATTTAAAATCATCTTGTTTCTCACTCTGAGAACAACTCACATGGCTAAGGGGATTGTGAGGATCACAACATCAGCACACATTTTGATCTACGAAAACTCTTATTTCTGATTAAATCATGAGACAAAGTATGCCTACCAGAAGGACCAAGCTCAAATGGTTTCCCTACTATGAAGGGTCCAACTGGTATTTTCTATCAAATGGGAAGCTTCCACATGTAAGCCCCACACATTATGAACTATGATAACTCTAATTCATGATTAAACCAGGATACATAGGGCACCTACTAGAAGTCTCGAGCTCAAAAGTGTGCCCTTCCATGAAGGGTCCACCCATTCATGTCTATCAAATGAAAAGCTTCTATGCGTAATCCCTACTCATTTTGAACTATGGTAAGTCTAATTCCATATTAAACAAGGAAAAATAGGACACCTAGTAGAAGGTTCGAGATCAAAAGTGTGCCCCCCGTGAAGGGTCCACCCAGTCATGTCTATCAAATGGGAATCTTCCACATGTATGCCCCACACATTCTGAACTACAAGAACTCTGATTCCAGATTCAACCAGGATACATAGGATGCCTACTAGAATGTCTGATCTCAAAAAGGATCCCTCTCATGAAGGGTCCACCCAGTCCTATCTATCAAATGGGAAAGATCCACGTGTAATCCCCACACATTCTGAACAATGATAACTCTGATTCTTAATTAAAATAGAATATGTAGGATACCTATATGAAGGGCTGAGCTCAAAAGGGTTCCCTCCCATGAAGGGTCCACCCAATCACGTCTCTCATGTGGGAATCTTCTAGGCGTAAGCCTCACACATTCCAAACTACGTGGGTTCTGATTCCTCTACCAAGGATTCATATGAATCCATCCTTGTAGGCCCAATCCCAACATCAAGTTACCTTCCACCCCCTGGATGACGATAATCTATAGAGTGCTTTATAAACTGTCTATGTCAACATCACCTCTGTGGCATCAAAAACATGCATTCTCATGATGATCTTGTAAGCTAAGGGTAACCCGTGGAAACATGATTCGGGAATGAACTAATGATTCATGATCATATGAAACAACTTATATATATAATAGAGTCCTAGAAAAGGAAAAAATCATCCCCTGGAAGGGTGCGGTGGGGATGAACTCCCACCCTATCGACCAATGGAGTCCATAAGTGTCTTTGGCCAAATCGCTAGTCAAAGAGTGCCTGCATCTAGAATGAAGATCCATGAATCATATATATCAGGGCTATTAGGAATTCTTGGATCCACAAATAAACCCATTGGAGACCATCCTAGGATGTTATATCTCGAAGGACAGATTTCATGAGTTCTTGACCCCCACGCTATCGCCCGATGGGACCAACAGTTCATGCATGGTCAATTCAACCTTCTTTAAAGAATAATGACGCTGAATTGGTCAGAAAAAAGAGTGGTAAAAATGATAGGGGACCTCCCCTATATAAAAAGGGATGGGTGATGATTCTTGTCGAACCATTTCCGCATCCCCTATATATGCGTCGCCTCAAAGGCAGAACAAAAATGGTGAACCCGACGTGAATCCTTAGACAAGATGGATGTTCTACCCTATTGATAAAAGACAAAAGGACACTACACGTCACACCATTTTTTCCACCCCAGTACGCAAAAAAAACGTTCCACCTTAGAGGTGGATCAAAAATAGTGAACTTGACATGAATCCTTAACCAAGGTGCCGGTCTCACCCCACTCAGGTCAGTTCGCCCCACAGGAAAAAAATAAAAGGGGAAGGGGGAAATGTTGAATCGCCAAATATGAATATGTTTAAAGGAATGCTAAATTGATGAGGTTTTATGGTCTGTATGTCATATACATGTATTAAAAGTTCCCACAAAGATACCTTTGATCCAAATGACATCCCTAAGTCCCATGGAGACCCGCACATCAGTGATCTCATAAGAGGCTGAGGCCCCAATGAAGAATTTGAACAGTTCTCTTACCCAACATCTTCAACGCTAGGTGTCCAATACGCTGATTAGGGATTACAACCAAATGGTACTATCCCAACTCTGAGATAGCAAGACATTCCCTCCAGTCTACAAAGGTCTTCCAACCACCTATTCAGCTGCTACTGGTACCTCAACACAAGGTAACTACCCCAATGGTCATCTCAAACCATTTCGGGGGCCTGTCCCCAGAACATGACAAAGACTATGTACCTTAACTTATATAGGAATATGAAATTAATCCTCAAAACTTCATCCCATCTGCATAGGGGCCCTACATATGGGCTCTGACCAGAGAGTGTCATCGCCAACACCGGACGACTAGACCTCCTCCAACTGAGGTGAATCGTATGCCAAGGGCACCTGCCCAAGTCTAGGAGACCTGGGACCCTCAGGCTGCCTACCAAGGGTTGTAAATATATAATACGGACCATGTTATCACCCTAGTTCCTGATGAATAGCTCCACCATAAAAATGTGGAAGCATTCAATGGGAATACGTATGACTTTTCCCTCTCCACTCAAGCCCGCCACAAAAATAGGTTGGCACAATAAGAGGACACGCATGTTTCTACTAATGGTTGTCAGACCTTCCATGTACACAGTACGACAAGCTACAGGCAGATGCAGATATTTGCCAATGCAAATCATGCCTACCATCAAAATAGGGTAGAAAGAGGCTATATGTAGGAACAAATACTTGTTGATGCACAAGAATCCTGTCAACCAAATAGGGCAGCACTCAGCGACATGAAAGAACAAACACTTGCTGACTCATTTCAAGCCTTCCATCTAAATAGTGCAGTAACATGCTATATGCAGGCACAAATACCTGCTGATTCATATCAAGCCCGCCATCCTAATTGGCCAGCAACCAAATATAAGCGAAGTCAAATTCCTATGGATGCATAAAAACTCTATGAGACAAATACAATGACAAGAGAGAAGATGAAAATCCCAACTTGTGAATATGAACACCACCATTAAAATACAGTGGAAACCGGAGAAGCAAACTGGTGGCAGACTCGTTCCTCTGTCTCGGAACCGGAGAACTACCAGTATCTACTGGAAACTCATGGAGGACCAGAGCAGACATAGACTCTTGATCCGACATCAAAATGAGCCTTCATACACGTTCTATCCATAGATTTATACCAGCAAATCCTAAAAACAATGGAAGATCAGACGTCGATTCCAAACTATATCCTCCAAACATGCCAAGATATCATTTCATCGGTGGAAAAGGCAAGCAATAGGGCCAACGACCTGATATCCTCGAATGGAATGACACAATTTCAAAATGAGTCAGCCAATCTGGAGCAGTTATACATCCTTTCTCCAGTCCAGGAGGATCAATGATATATCTCGTGACATAGGGACAACCAGATTGGAAAAAACACTTGTTCCAACTGGGGCACACCGGTCCAATGTTATGACCGCTCCAGGACCGGAATATATCCATTGAAAAACTCAAGATGCTAATCGGCGTATCACGACGACATCAAAATACCCAACAAGACATGGAAGTGTATATGAAGGCCATTACCAACTGCAGATGGGCCCGATTACCCATAAGAGAGTGCCCAAAAATGAAACATGCCAAAGACAAATAGAAAATTAAGAGCACATACATGATCCTTTTATGCTGGAAGCTGGGGTTATTGATTCCCCCAAATATATATCAACGAATGATCAAGACTTTTTCATTCCATTACCAAATCATGGAAGTGGCAGTAGCAGTTGTGAAGGTCCTCGCTGCTATGTTTCTACCAGAAGCTGTAAAGGTTCTCCATAGTGCACCCTCATGGGCTTACTCCATGGGTAAAAATGATCTATCACAAGAACGTATCTCCTGATGCACGTTGGGGTAGGCCTCTCCTTGACATAAAGATTAGACAATGAGAAGTCCCTCCCCTTGCTTTCATCCACCCTAATGGTCCCCCTGGGTATATATTGCCAATATGCTTCTCCCTGTAGTCGAACATCAAGTCATGATGGTAGATCTCTCCACGGTGACAGTCGTTGCGAAAGCCCTCCTAGTAATGAAATTTATTATGGAGGTTCTCCCCACAGTAATACCAAATAATTAGAAGGTCCTGCCCTCATTGAATTACTTCCTGAAGGTCCTTTTGAGAATGTAAACAGTAGAAATTCTCCCTGCTGCCAGATATCTAGTCATGATGGTATTCCTCTCCATGATGATAGTCATTGCGAAGGCCCTCCCCGCAATGACAATTACTATGAAGGTCCTCACCATAGTAATGACAAGCAACTAGAAGGCACTCCCCTCATTTTAGTACATTCGGATGGTCCTCCTCAGGATGTACACTATATAAATTCTCCCTATTTACAGAAATAAAGTCATGATGGAAGTCCTCTAAATGATGAAGGTTATTGCAAATCCCCCCCCCCCCCGTAATGACAGTTGATGTGAAGGCCCTCCCCACAGTGACATCAAGTAGAAAGTAGGTCTTCCCCTTGCTACAGCCTTCACTAAAGGTCCTCCCTATGGTACATGCCATCACGAAAATTCCCTTGGTTGGGCATCAAGTTTCCATGGTAGTCCTCGCCATCGCAACACCACATGCAAAGGTCCTCCTCACAACAAAAATACATGCTGGAAAGACGGTCCTCCCCTTTCCAGAAAAAATATGAGAAATCCCTCCTATGAAGAGGTAGTCGAAAGGGAGTCAGACACATTGGGCACTTTTTCTATAATGAGTTATATTCTTTCACAACCATAGTATGGCTTGGGGCCACACTCATCTTCTGAGCCACCCCCATGGAATCCGTAAATCGATAAGGCACCAACCAGCCTATTTTCTTAGAATGAAATTATTAAGACGTAGTTGAGATGGGCATATCACGTTGAGAAGCCTCTGTAAGAACAACATCATGATATGTTTCTTGTGAGAAGGCAGCTATCTGGGGATAATATACCAGTGATGTATTGACCTACGAACACTTCTCACTTTGAGATACTGGGAGAATTGTGAAGGGAATGAATTCATGACATTCGTGTCAATATATGGACGACTCTTCAAAAGTTGAAAGAAAAATTACTACCCTATAAAGGGTACGCAGACCATGTCAACATTATATGGAAGATTCACCATTTTGTTGATCTATAATCCCTCCCATCAGCAAGGCATCTACTATTAGAAAGGTAAATGAAAAATCTTCAACTAGCCTGCCTCCATGCACTTCATAAATTCCATCACCACATTAGCAATGCCCCTGTGAGAGTTCACATTTGGGGATGGGGAGAACCTGGAGCTTTACACATCACTCCACATGTCGTCCACCAGGAACCAATGGAAATGACATCCTACAATGTCATCAACCTGATGAAACAACCAAATTAAACCCCTACTCAGAAAAGTTGGGATAATCAACAAAAGTAGGGCCGAAGTAAGTCTCAAAATCTTCTTGGCTAAAGAGATCAAGCCATCACAAAATTTCTAGGTCAGGTGACTAAGAACATCTAACAGGATTCTTGCCTATGGGAATCCAACCAACAAGCAATGATCATGCCTTCAAAAGACCATAGACTCCATGCAGGCCCAATTCTATAATCGTATTACACCCACACAGAAGTACGTGAAATTGAACGAGTGGAAATTGTGGTGGCCACCCGCGTGATATCAGAAAAACCCCAACCCCTATGGATGGGGGAATTTTTACCTCAAATCTCTGCATGGATGAAATATATCTTCCACCATCTAATAAGAATGATGGATAGGGGAGTTACCCATTCCACCCCTTCTTGTGGTTTGCACCCTCCGAGATAAATGCACATTATGAGGTCAGACTAGGGCTCCCTTCGAGTCAATATTTAACAAGAATCCTGAATAATACCACATAATGGAAGGGGAAAGTCCAAAAATGGGCAAAAGAAGCCTTCCTACCATTCGACACTGATTACAACACCCCAACGTGGTATGCCTCAGTAATCATGGTAAGCGTCAACCCCACGGATCATACAGGAAATGACGTAGGGGGTGAAGATGTAAAGGAAGATGGTTCCCTCCTAGAGGCATTCCACAACGAGCCTAATGATGTGCATACGCAAAGCAGTGGGCCATTATAAATATGGGATCCCCCTCAGTCAACCAAACCATACCTCCCCTATGAAACCCCAACAATGAGAAATATAAATCCATGGTTGTCTATGACCCAACTCCTCATCCCCAGAAGAATGCATACCACCTCATCGAGGAAGGGTTTACCAAGTAGGAGGAAGAAATGAAAGAGCCCAGGAAAATTAATATCAAGCTACGATGAGGTAGTTATCTTTTCGGATGTGTTCCCTCTCCATAATGTCAGCAGGTGCTCCCAGAAGTGGTGCCCATACCACATGAACCCATCTTAGTGAATAAATCCAAGCTTGGAGGACTGCTCAATCAGGCCCTGGAAGTACATCAAGACTTCCCCCCACTGGGAAGACAACTATAATATATCCAGGTAAACCCACAAATGATTCCCCCGGTTGGGTATCCACCCCAAATTCTATTTGTGCTGACATGCCCAATCATGGCCCCTACCACACCAGCTCAAGCTGAAGCCTGAGAGGATATGCATCAAGGGATTTTAAACACTGTCATGTAGGTAACAACTCAACTATAATCCTTGGAGTGGAAGCACGATCCAATACAACTTGAGTGAAAACCCTTCCCCATGTGGGTGAGTAATGTTCTTCCACCGCCAAAATTTGGGAACCTTGTATTCCCAGTATTAAATGGCTCAGGGGACCCAAAAACAAATTTGATGTACTATAGCTTTTACTGTAACCCCATCATGGGAACTCTAGAGCAGCAAGAATCAGTAAACCTCAGGTTTTTCATACAAACCCTGCATGGATTGACTTTCATATTGTATACTAGCCAGCCATCCAATTAAATTACATGTTGGGAGGACCTCCAGTGGTTGTTTCTCTTCTAGTTCAGTTCGATGCTTCCCAAGGCGATGGTCAGTGATCTCATGAACTACAAGCAGTGAGAGAATGAGAGAGTCTAGAACTTCATTTCCAAATGGAAAGGCCTGACATATTCCCCAAACTGACCACTCCCCAAGGATGAGATGTTGGCCATGTGAATCGATAAACATTGGGATGAAAAATGAACGCCACTCATCTCAATGAAGTACACCAGTGGGTTTAGAGACCTTTCTGCCATTTCCCAAAGGATAGAAGACTCTTTGAAAATAAATAAAATTATGTCTTGAGTAGCCCCAGAAACCCATGGGAAAATAACAGGAAAAGATGTTGCAACTTCTATCACGCTTAAGCCACCCCCATCACCAGCCGTAGTTGCAAGGCCCCCACTAAGCTGTGTGGGACCACCTAGACACCAACCCCCCTAACCTCGGAAATATGAGTGATGATGTCATAAAATAAATCATTTTTAATAATGAAGAAATAACTTTTATCCGTTATGAGATGACTAGGTCCGCGGCTATTTCATAGCCTCTATGAATTGAAATATGCTCCGGCTACCAGAGCCAAAGCGACCCGATGATGTGGGTCTCGACGAACGTCCAAACTATTTTTTATATCATTGGATACTAGGAAAAACCATATAAGAATTCATTGTATTCATGGATCATCTTAAAATGATGGTGGATTCCGAGAAAGTAAAGATAGACCTGCCGCCAACACCAGTGGTGAATGTTTCCACCTCCGACTCCAGAGAGGAAGAAGAGTTGAAAACAGTCCCCATAAAGAAGGAGAAAAAATTTGACAACTAGATGACCCAAGAAGATTATCAAATGAGTCTACGATATCCCCCATGCATAGTTGAAACAATTGATTGTGCCCCCAAAAGCTCCTAATACAGCACAACCATCCTCATCGGCCCCGCGGTCCTCTAAAAGCAAGAAGAGTAGAAAGTAAGAGAAAGAAGATGAGATGACACCAAAGATGAAGTCATTATTGAATCTTTCGGGCTTCATGCCAATAGAATTGGGTCATCATGAACCACCCCAACAAATGGTAGAATGGGAACCACCCTGCCAAATAGTACCCTGAGAATGAGGCTGTCAGACAGGAACAACAATAGATCAAGAACTGATCTTAGGCTCCATTAATGTCATTCACTTGAGGGAACCCTTTTATAATGAAGACTATGGCCATGATCCTAAATTACTTGAGCCCAACTAGAGAGATAAAGGAAGATGCCATAAAGGTTGGAGGTTTCCTCGAAGTCATGATCGTGGAAGGAGTTGAATTCTTGACCACGCCACAAGCCAAACTGTTAACATAACAGAAACTCAGAAAATGACCCTTCGACAGAGACAATAAGAACTGAGATGATCCTTCTCACCTACCAGAAGAAACCCATGACTAGTCATCATAGAGTATCCATCTGGGAAATAACAAGTACAGAACTACCCAAGGTATAAAAACAGATCAGTTCGGCCAAACACAGAAAGGACTGAAGCACCACCAGCTCTTTCTACAGAGGCGGAACCTTCTACTTCCAAATCTCAAACTCCTAAAGTTATTCTAAAAGAGAAACCCCAATCTAGGAAGAACTGAACTTTAGAGCTAATGTATGAAATTTTAAATTATTTGGCTGCAATACCAACGAAGCTGTCAATCATGGATGTGTTGAGATTGTCTGCAGATCTTAGGGAGGGACTCATCGAATCCTTAATATGTCCCCATGAGTTTGAGGCTGAAATAGTAGTGGGTGAGGTCTACCGAATGGAGACCAGTCCCAAAGAATGTATCACCGTCATATCCGTCAATGATAGGGATGAAGACATTATCATGAAAGGGAACGTCAAACACTTATATGTGTTTATCAGGATAAATGGAGTTGATATTCGGAGGATCATCATCCACAAAGTATTTGGAGTTAACCTCCTCCCATAGTGAATGCTTCATCGACTGGGGTATGATGAAGAAATCATGACACACTGCACTACAACTTTTCTGGGATACAGCAAAATGAGAAGAAACCATTGGAAATAATCAAGCATTAAATCATGGCTCCGAGATCTCATATCAGATTCTAAGTTCCCGGTGGTATGGAAATGTACGGCCTACAATGTGTCGTTTGGGAGGTCGTGGTTGCATCATAATGATGGAATTCTTCCCTCATACCGTCAATGAATTAAATATTTCACTAATAGAAAGAGTGGGATTTTTCATGAAGATAAATCACCATTTATGTTCGGTGAGTTGCATTACATCGACCTAGGCTTATTTGAGTTGGAAGAATAATATATTTTTCCCGATGACATTGATTTGATCAATGCCCCGAATGGATTGGAGATGGATTCCGCCAACCCCTTCCAGCAGCTTAGGGAGGAGTACATAATACCCATCAACAAAGATGAATGCGTAATTACAATCCCAGATAGAGACTCAGTTGTCTACGTGGTCTCTACTACGACCACCAAGTCCAAAGACATAAAAGAGTGGGATGACTCCAATATTGTCAATAAAATCCCTATAAAAGATTTTACTGACCCATCCTTGGGACATTAAACTACCAACGCCTCACAAAGAAAAGAAAAATGTACTTTATCTTCCAATATTAGAGTAGTTATCACAAAAAAACTTTCTCCCTCTGAAGGGGAAGATGACAAAGATGATAAAGAAGAGGAGGAAGAAGACCTCAAAAATGCCCCTCCTGCATTTGAAGAAGGTGTTCACACCACCATCGATGAACTTATGGAGATAAATTTGGGAACAAAAAATTACCCGAGACTCACTTTATTAAGTTTTTCCATATCTATTGAGGAACATGAGACATACACCTCCTTCTTAAAAAATAATCGAGATGTGTTCTCATGGAATTACACATAGATTTCAGTCCTTGATCCTGAAGTCTACACCCATCATCTGGGCTTACCATAATATCATAAGGAATCTATAAGGACCCTCCCGATATATTCTACCAAAATAGAGGCTCAAGTTGAAAAACTGGTCAAATAAAACATCATACGAGAGGTCCAATATCATGTCTTGCTGACCAACATAGTCCCTGTCAAAAAGAAGAATGGACATATTTGAATCAGCATTGACTTTAGAAACCCTAATCAGTATTTCACAAAAGATGTCTTCTGAGTCCTGATCATAGAATTATTGATCGATGTAACAAACGGGTATGAATCCCATTACTTTTATACATGGTTATTAAAGATATAATGAAATCAGGATGGCCCGAGAAGATGAATAATCTATTACATTTAGGGCCCCTTCAAAGGAGTTATATTATAATGCAATACCCTTTGGTCTAAAGAAGGATGAAACCACATATCAGTGCGCCCTGAATCACATCTTCATGCCTTTTTTGGGAAAATTCATCATGTTTAATGTCAATGACCTGGTGGTTGATCCAAAATAGTGTGAAAACCACCTGGACAACCTTGAAACTGTCTTTAGAAAATTGAGACATCATAGTTTTAAGATGAATCCCCTGACATGCTACTTTGGTGTTACCTTGGGAAAATTATTTAGCTACATTGTATGCCATCATGACATCGATTTCAACCCCAAGAAGACGAAATCCATTCATGTCTTGTCCCTGAATCGAAACCTCACCAAGTTGAGAGGTCTACTAGGGCACCTTGCCTACATTCGGTACTTTATTGACAACCTAGAAGAAATATGTTTACCTTTCACCAAGATCATGAAGAAAGTATTTAGATATAAATGGGATAACAATTTTCAATTAGCATTTGAAAACCTAAAAAGATATCTTGTAAGCCTTCCTGTGATCATGCCTTTAGTTGAGGGGAGACCACTCATTTTAGACATAACATCCCTAGACTGGTTATTATAAGCCTTCCTCGTGTAGAAAAATAAAGCCAACAGTGAGAAAAATCTCTACTATATCAGCTAGGCAATGAACGATGCTGAAACTCAGTATTAAAAGATTTAAGAGAACTTCATGGCCCTAATATTTGTAGTTCAAAAGATCAAGAATTACCTGCAGCACTCGGAGGTCCACATGCTCTCTCGATGCAACCCGCTCATGTATATACTCAATTGTCTCATTCTAAATTAGCACCTATCATGAAGGGTGGTCATCCTGCAATAGTTTGAAATATGGTACATTCACCATAAGGCCATCAAAGTCTAGGCATTATCAGACATCCTAGATGAGCACCCCTCGGAAGAAACAACATTATTGGATGCTGACCATGTATACGAAGAAGTGTTTTCCATCTAGGAGAACCTCTAGATGTGGGAAATATACTTTGAGGGTCCGTCTCGAAGCCTAACAAGGAAAAGGATGGAGGATCCCAAGATCAACACTATGGGGTTGGGAGTCATACGCGTATATTCTGAAAAGTCCATCTTTCCTTACTCTTTCATGTTTTTAGAGGGATATATGAACAATGAAGTGGAATATCAGGCCCTCATAACAGCCCTAGAATTGGCACTCCAAGTGCAAGCCAAACACCTAAAATTAAAGGGTGATTTAGAATTAGTCATAAAACATGTCAATGATGAATATGTAATCAATAAAGAAGTATTGGTTCCCTTGCTGAACCATGTTTGAGCACTGATGGTGCAATTCCCATTCGAACCAACATTGACTCTTGTCCCCCGATCACAGAATGCTCAAGACAACCCTTAAGAAAATGCAGCCACAACCTTGGCAGATCCTGATGGGGATAAAAAAGTCATTAGTATTACTCATCGTCAGATACTCTTTCCATTCAACTAGAGAAATATGGTGAAAATTGATGAAATTATACAAATTTTGGAGTCTTACGGTCATACCACCAAATGGATAAAACCCATTACAAGTAACATTTAGAACATGGAACTCCCACTGATTAGGACTGAATGGGAGCAGGTCCAAAGACAGGAAGCCAATTTTTCCCTATACAATGGGGTGAACCAAGAGAATGTTCTCTATAAAAGTAACCTTGACGGAGTCCTTCTCAGGTGCATTGATGGAGAAGAGACTAATGCTTTCATGAAATAAGTGCACGTCAGAGCTTGTGGATCACACCGGTCATCAACCAAGCTCTCCCACCAAGTACGAAGGTTTGGGTATTATTGGCCCACCAAGATATAAGATTGTGCCATAATTTATAAGATGTTCCATTATTTCCAAGTTCATGCTAATTTTGGTACACCCCATATAGTTTCTTCATGAGGCTATGTACTATTGTCCATTTGTCACCTGGGGGATGGATGTTGTGGGATGAAAAATGGCAGCACACTCTATCCCATTTAGAAATATATGAATACTGGATTTCCCGAGCCTTCAAAAAAACGTTCCCCTTTGATATTTCCTCCAAGGGGAATGATGTTAATCCCTAGAACCTTGATGATACTAGGGAGTAAGCCCCCAAACCATGAACCAAAGTGGGAAAGACCATTTTTCATACATAGGTTTCATTCTAATGGAGCGTACACCATGATATCAGTGGAAGGATAGCTCATCATGGCTCCCACAAATACGATGTTCTTGAAGAAATAAATCACATAAAAAGTCTTCTATTTATTGGTCCAAACTCAATGAACTGAAACTATGAATTATATCACACCTACACATAAGTCTAAGCTCTACAAAATTAAACTTTGAGTCATAAAGGATGTCTTCAATGTTAAGGTCTGATATTTATGACACTAAAAAATGAGTCGTAAAAAATTCCCTCAATATAAAGGCCCAATATCTACAACCCTAAACTATGAGTCAAAAGGTATAAATCCCATTCCAAGTTCTGAGCTCTAACTCCTTAATCTATGAGTAAAACTGCATAAAAAATGCCCCCATATTATGGTCCAACCTCAATGTCCTTAAACTATTAGTAAAAAATCCCCCATATCATAGTCCAAAATCTAAGACCTTAAAATATGAGTCATGATCCTTTCCACTTTACGTTAAACTGGAAGGAACAAGTCCTTCTTGTAAGACATTAAACTAAGTATCATAAAATGTCCTAAATGTGTGACAATAATCTACATGATATCTCACAGAACTACATACGGCTTGATTCCTGCCCCCACATGATATGAAGTGATTCCTTGATCTTTGATCCCAACCTAGCCCCCATAAACAATGCCTCCATCATGCCTCCTATCTACCCGAATTCGTAAATTAAATCATTATCACTCATAGTTTCTCACATCGAGTACAACTTCTGTGAGCTTAGGAATGGTGATAGAGATTCTCTTATGAATGAATACTATTGGGTAAAATGGTAGACCTGACAACTATGATAGGTAGAATGAAAGTTCTCATACCCTTCGGACCGATCCAAACTGCTACGAGGTACACATAGAACTATGTACAGCTTGATTCATGCCCTTATAGGATACATAGAAATGCCTTGATCTTCGATTCATTCCCAGACCCACCAGGAAAGAAAATTAAAATTCCACCATCATATTCTATGTTTCCTTACACATACAAAGGATACTATATAAACAATCCTTATTTCTCACATCGAGTACAACTCACGTGAGCTTAGGATCATTGGTAGGGATTATTTTACGCAAATAAAACGTAGGGAAGTATGTTAGGCCTGGAACCCTTATCAAGTAAAACGAAAATGTCCTCATGTTTCCCTAACACATCGATCAAATTTTTTTTTGGAACATAAAAAACAATGTGCAGCTTGATTTCTAACCTCACGACGTTCAGATTCGACATCCTAGCCCATCCACTAAAAAAATGACCCTTTCCCCCATGTGTGGGTCAGACCTATACAGAAGATCCCAGAAGGTCATGGTTAATCATGGTTTTGGTATTATCCTATTCCTAGGAACACCTTCCTTATTTTTCACACCCGATACATCGGGAAAACTAAGATATTTATAATCATCCAAGGCCGTTTGAGATGAAAGGCCAGTGTCCTGCGAACCCCTTTGATTGACTATGCCAATCAATACATGGTGGCGCTGCATATGCCACCCACAAAAATGGCTGTCAATCAAAGGAAAATTTTTCCTCAAGAGATTCCTCTCTTACCTTAGTACGTCTGATGGCTTTCAAGACCCATGTCATCCATCCTATTTCAAGTCGCTCCTGGGACTACGGTTTACACTTTCTATCATCACTCACGTCTACGGAATTCTAGAACACCCTAACTGCAATTAACCTGAATCTTTTGAAGTCCTCTACAAGGCCAAAATATTCCTCACCACACTATGTTAAAATAAAAGGCCAAAATCTTCCTCACCGCACGATGTTAAACTACAAGGCCAAATTCATTCTCAATGCATTGTGTTAAATTGCATGGACAAAATCATTCTCAGCGCATGACATTAAATAGAAAGTCCAAAATAGTCTTCAGCACACAATTTTAAACTACAAGACCCAAATAATCCTCACCACATGACATTATACTACAATTTCAACATTTCCCCCACCACATAATGTTAAACTGTAAGGCCAAAATTGTCCTCACCACAAGATGTTAAACTACAAGGCCAAAATCGTCCTCACAGCATGATGTTAAATTGAAAATAAGAGAGTTTAGACTAAAAAATTCTCCCTAAGGTTGAATTCACTATTCTTATATGGTGATATGGAACCCTTGTAATCCCTTTTATTCTCAAACTGAGCATAGTTTATGTGAGCTTATGGATTTTAGCAAGAGATCCACCATGTCATTATGAAAAAATGACCTATAATTATGGTACTAACATTATGACCCTAAAAGACATGTCATGGTTCCCTCCACCGAGAGGAACCCCTTTACTGGCCATGTGATGTTAAACGATCGGGTACCCCAATGATAAAATGAATACCTCACCCTGTGCAATGGTTGGGTCTACATAAGGGACACCATTCCATGAGTAAGTCGCATCCTTAATGTCCCCAATATATTTGGGTACACCCCTAAAAAATTCTAAACTCTGGGATTTGAGTGATCTTGAATCCTTATAGCCCTCCAAGACCATCTGCAATGGATGGCCAATGTATTACGGACACCTTTGATTGACTATTCACATCATGCCCCGGTGGCTCTCCATATGTCGCCCACAAAAATAGTCGTCAATCAATGGAAAATTCATCTCTAGGAGAGTCCTATCCAACCACAGTATGCCCAATGTCATTAAATCCTCATTCCATACCTTTTGATTCATGGGCCCTCAATGTCATGGGTTACATTCTCTTCTTTTCACACATCCTAGATATATCAAAGAATACTGACCTGGTTCATCTCTGGTCTCTTTTGAGGTTTCTAAAATATATCCCATATGTTTGTCTGAAGTTGATCCACATGCAATGGAAGAGTTCCCCCACTCGTTTCTAGGTTTCCCCGAAGAAGTTCAGCAAAAAACGGAGAAAGTAAATTTTTCTGTGATCAGGGGAACCCCTGGTTGAAGGTCGTGTACTGTATTCATAAAGTTCCCAATATCTATAATCCTCCAAGGTCATCAGAAATGGAAGGATGATATCATGAAGACACCTTTTCTTGACTATTCACATAAAGCCCTGGGGTCTTGGCATATGTCGCCCACAAAATTGGTCATCAATGAAAGGAAAATTCTTTCCTAGGAGAGTCTTCTCCACATTTTTGTGCCCGAATGACGTTCACATATTATCACACCCCTGAATTTGGAAAACTACTAGATGACAGCTTGTGCACCTCCCTCTTTCCAAGATCCCCTGATATAAAAAAGCGGGTAATGTTAGTTGAATATGCCAATCACAATCTCTCCCTCACGCAAGTCAGAAATGTGCAGGGACAATTTCCCACTCAAGGCTGACATGATGGTTCCAAATGTTCTTAGACAACACTACTCAAGAAAGCCACCTATTGTCGCTCCCAACATCAAGATAAATCCCAAATGTTGTAAATCCCACCAGGCCATCAGAAATGGAAGGCCAGTGTCCTAGGGACACCCTTGATTGAATATTCACATCGTGCCTTGGTGGCTCTACATATTTTCCCACAAAAATGGCCATCAATCAAAGTAAAATTTGTCTCTAGGAGAGTCCTTTCCTACCTTTGTACTCCAAAAGTAGCTCTTGAGCCTCATGCATATAGTGACCAGTGTTTTCTTAAATTACTATTACATCATTCTAAAAATAAAAATAGTAATATTATTACACATAGAGGATCCAATGGTTTAGTGTCTTGGGAAAACTAGGACCATACATAACAATTACAACATCAAGAATAATCATTTATTTAATTTCTTCTTATCTAGCTAATTATTGGGACATGACCTCTCCTTAGTACATATAGTCAACTAAGGATATACATCAAAAGGGGTGAGATAAAATCATAGTAAGTGGATAGATAAGAGAAATATAAAAATTGGTCAGCATAACCATAAATAGGTAAAGGATCATGAACATGAGAGGAAGCATTAATAAGAGACTTGAAATGTGGCAATGCATAAAAATGAAACATCATGTCATAGTGGTTAACTACCACACATACTTGTGAACATAGATAGAAAATTGTCCACAAATAATTTCAAATTAACTTCTAGGATTCAACACTTTACCGAATGTATTGGAGATATGTATATTTTCAGTCACACCCATCACATTTAAACATTCATATTGTGATATATAATTCTGGGTGCACCCGTCACATTATAGAATTATCATTTATCATGCATGACACAATGAACATATATCAAAAAATGAACATTACTAACCCATGTAAAGGAATGGGTTTCATCTCATAAAAACACATTCATAGACCATGGTTTCCCAAAATAAAGTGGGAATAACATACCTGATAAGATAACGATCAACCTTGAGTGAGAAGTTAAATGTGTGTTTTTTGAAAGAAGAGTTATTTTGGAAAACATTTGTTGGACATAAACTTTAGTAGTAAACATTTATATCTCAAAAAAGATAAGATAAATATGAAAAAGTATTTTTATGGTGTGACCATACAAAAAATGCAGTGAAATAGGGAGAACCTAAAGAAATAAAGTTGTGTTTGATATTTTCCCCTTACCTTGTATCTGAATGCTTTCTTCATTTTAATGTAATTTATAACCACATTAGATTCACTAATTGACAATTCTGTAACCTTTTTTACATGAATATGGTTCATTGTGGTTTCATTAAGTTATTTTATGGGCCTTTTCATGAGTTATAGAGTTTAAACAACATTGTTCGGGAATGTTCGTTTTTATGGGTTTCTTGAGCGGATCACATGTATTATAAATGGAACTTTTTGTATAACATGGGTAAACATAAAGAAATAATATTTCATTATATTAATGATATTATAGAATTTTATATGATATTATAATTAATTATACTATATACCATGTGGATGAATCATTAGATAAGAATTAAATGATGATTATTTGGGTTTCTGTGTGCTGTTTTTTGACCTCAAAAAATTTGTTTTGTTTAATATTTTAGTAATATGTACCTAAGTTAGTTTCAGAACTTGAAATAGGATATTACGCATATAATATAATCTGGTTCATCCATAAAAATAGTTTCATGACCAGATTTGAAAGCTGTAAAGGAAATTGAAAACATGTGGTTCTTAAAGGTGATAAATTAACACCTCACAATCAACGTTAACTTTTATAAAATAAGAAGAAGAGGAGAAAGGGTGGGATGATATAATATCCCATTAGTGTCATGTAATTACATTATATTTATAATAAAGGAGTTACCATAAATTGTAAATGAGGATAGGTGTGGAGATATTTAGATATAAACTTGAAATTGAAAGAAATTTAAAGGAAAGAGAGAGAGAGAGAGGAATTACCTCTTGAATCATCCTCTTGAAATAAATTTTAAAGAATCTAGGATTGGACTATTCGTGATACAAAAAGCTCTTGGACATGGGGGAGGGTCTTAGGATGATTTTGGGGTAGCGTATAGTCAAGGCTTGAACCATGAGAGTTGTAAGGACACTATTCATAAGGGTAAGTTACTATTCCCCAAAAAAATATGTTTTTCATATCAAACTCCAAACATCTTACTGATCAAAACCGTGTATGTAAAATTTTCAAAATTCAAAACATAGATGTGGAAAAATTATTTTTAATGATTTCCTAGAATTTAGTATCATAATATGTCATTGGGCTTCTTAAAGGGATTATACTATAAGTCATAATTATAAGAAGATAATTTTATTGAAAAAATGTTGGGTCATTACATTCTTCCCCTGTTATGAAATTTCACCCTCGAAATTTCACTTTACACAAACAGGTGAGGGTACTTATCCTTCATCACCTCCTTCGGTTCCTAAGTTTCCTTTTTAAGCTTATGGTTCCTCCACAAGACTTTGACAAGGTGCTCTGTCTTGTTGTGTAGAACTTTATCTCTCCAGTCCAAACACTCAACTGGATGCTCATAATATGAGAGATCATCTTCCAACTGTACCACCTCTGAGTTCAGTACATGTGTGGGATCAGGTATGTACATCCTCAAGAGTGATATGTGAAAAACATCATGAACATGAGCCATATTTGGTGTAAGTGGAAGCCGATAGGCCATGGATTTTATGCAGTCAAGGAAATCAAAGGTGACAATGTACCTTGGGAGCAACATCCCTTTCATTCCAAACCACATGATTCTCTTCCATGGTGATTTTTGATAGAATACTTTATCTCCAACATCAAACTCCAAGTCCCTTATACGGTTGTTACTGTAGCTCTTTTGCTGACATTGAGTAACATTGATCTGTTTTTTGATGACTTGAACCTTCTCTATCATCTCCTGCACATGATTGAGTCCAAGTAGCTTTTTTCTTCAACTTCATTCTAACAGGTTGGATTTATCCATCACCTTCCAAACAATGGTTCATACAGATACATCTAAAAACTTGAGTGGAAGCTATTGGTGTATGTGAACTCAACCAATGGGAGATGTTGATCCCATCCACTTTTGAATTCTAAAGATCAGGATATTAGTATATCTTCAAGAATATTAATAGTAATTTAAGATTGGCCATTAGTTTTGGGGTGATATGACATGCTAAAATTTAATTCTATACTCAAATCATGTTGAAGACTCCTCTAGAATTTAGATGTGAAACATGGATCACCATCAAAGACAATCAAAAGGGGAACTCCATGCAGTATCACCACTTCCTTCACATATATCTTTTAATGTTGTTCAAGCAAAAGTTCTTCCCTAATATCGATAAAATGGGAAGTCTTGGTGAGTTGGTCAACCACAACCCATATTTCATTATTTCCCTTTGACGTCTTCAGGAGACCTGTGGAAAAGTCCACAGTGACATTCTCCCATTTCTACACGAGTATAGGAAATGGTTGCATCATCCCTTTGGACTTTTATTGCTCTGAATTAACTTTTTGATGTACCAAGCACCTTTATATATATTCTGAAATCTTCTACCTCATGTTATCCCACCAGATGAGTTCTTGGATATCGCGATACATCTTGATACTCCAAGGATGGGTAGAAAATGTTATGCTATATGCATTTTCCAATAGATCCTTCTCTATCCCGGGTGATGAAGGCACACACATCTATGTTCTAAACCAAATCACACCATCATCATCAATATAGAACTCTTGCATATTCCCTTCCTTTTCTACATTCACCCTCTTTTGTGTCTCTGCATTATCCCTTTGTGATTCCTCAACCTTATCTTGGATGGATATTTGCGCAATCATTTGGTATAGGTAGGATGTATTCGCTGCCCTTATGAATTCTAAATCCATCCTTTGCATATCCCATAAGACAAAATATTTCTCAATTCTTAACATGGATATGGTAGCATGCTTTTTTCTGCATAGAGAATCAACTACCTTGTTCACCTTTCTAGGATGATATTGAATAGAGCAATCATAATCCTTTATTAGCTCTAACCATATCATTTGACTCATATTGAGCTTCTTTTGTGTGAATATATACATTAGGATCTTGTGGTTAATGTATATGACACAATTCTCACCATAAAGGTAGTGCCACCTGACTTTTAGGGAAAAAATAAAGGTTTCCAGCTCTAAATCATATGTCTGGTAGTTTTGATCACGATTCTTCACCTTTCGAGAGGCGTAGGCTATCACATTGTCATTTTTCATGAGTACACAACCCAATACTTCCTTTGAATCATAACTCTATATCAACAAACATTCTCCTTTTTTCAGTAGTGTGAGTACAAGTGCAGTGATCGGCCATTACTTTAGCTCCTTGAAGCTTCCATCACATTCTTCCATCTAGACACACATTACCCCGTTCCTTGGTATCATAGTTATTGGGCTTTAAAATCATGAGAAATTCCTCAAAAAAATTTGGTAGTACCTAGCTAATCCATGAAAACTACAAATTTCTATGACACTAGAGGGCCTGACCATTCCTTAATTGCCTTTGTTTTTCAAGGGTCCACATAAATTCCCCCACTTTTGATCACATGTCCTAAGAACGTGACTTGCTTCATCCAAAAGTCACACTTTCTGAACATAGCGTACAACTCATCCTTTATCAATGTCACCAACACAAGTCTTAGATGTTCTTCACGTTTTTCCTTTCATTTAGAGTAGACGATAATATCATCAGTAAAAACCGCCACAAATTTGTTGAGGCAATGTATAAAGACTCTATTAATCAAATCAATGAAGATTTTAGGGGAATTAGTAAGCCTGAAGGACATCACTTGAAACTCATAGTTCCCATACCTTGTATGGATGGTAGTCTTTTGAATATCTTCCATCTTCACCTTTAGCTGATGATATCCATAATGAAGATCCACCATTGAGAAGTATTGAGCTCTACATAACTGATGGAACAAGTTATCAATCCATGTTAGAGGATAGTTGTTCTTTGTGGTGATCTTTTTGATTTCATGATAATTGATACAAAACCTCATTATTCCATCCTTCTTCTTCATAAAGAGAACTAGAGCACCCTAAGGTGATGCACTAGGGAGTATGAAACCTTTTTCCAGATGCTGTTGTAGCTACTTCTGAAATTCATCATGTTCGATATGAGACACTTTGAGATAGGTGTAGCTCAGGGTATGAGTTCTATTGAGAACTATACCTCACGATATGAGGTAATTTTGGGTAGCTCTTTGGTAAATACATCACTGTATTCACTCATGATGGTCATTCCCACAAGTATTGTACTATCCTTTGACTCAACCATTTGGGTGAGGTATGCTTCAACATAGGGAATCAGCAGCCACAACATTGAATGATTTTTTAAAGGAGATTCATGATCTTCCTTGCATTTGTAGAGGAGAATATGATGGTTTGGAATAAGAAAAGATATTTCTATTTACTAACAGTTGATAGGTTCTCTATATAATGAGAGCCAATCGATTCCCATTTTAGCGTTAAATTACACCATGGAAAGTATTACGAGATTTTATGGGAGAATATTCCCACATATGCTGATAGGTGAAGAGTCAAGAACTTGGGTTGCAATGATAGAACCACTTGGTGATTTTACAAATATATCTACTTCAAGGTTTCAGGTCTTCTATTATTTAGTTCTATAAAACATGAAATATATAAAGGAATTCATATAACTAGAATCAAATAAGACTTTTTCCATTCTTGAGTGAATATAATGTGTACCTTGTATGACTTCATTATCTTGCTATACATGTACAGTAGTAATGGAATAATCCTTCCCTTTATCCTTTTCTTTGGTGGCTGTAGATGCTGATTACTCTCGAGAACATGAGGTTTAGTTCTCTGGCTTTCATAGTTCCCATTCTCTCTAAAATTTTAGTATTGGACCATGGGTGGTTCTCTCTTTCCTTCCACCACATTCTCCTTACATAACCATTATGTAAATTTTTATTCAAAGGTGGAAGAAAAATGGGGCAAGGCACAACAGGGGTTACGGGTGTCTTAAGAAATGGAGTTCGAGGGCATACCCTATGATAAGGTTCACCCCCACTACTTTCAAGATATTAAAATTATGCAAAATAGTACAATCATGGCCAGGGGGACCACTGAGGCCATGTAGTCCAGGCCTTTGTTTCCCTCCTACCATGTATCGGTCACCTACATGGATTCACCATGGATGCTAAGACAACTTCTGATGGTATAAGAAACTGACCAAGGAATCATCCCTGAGGCCCTAAAGCACGTTGTGCAGAATCGTTAAGTCTATTTTTGCCTCTGTGATGTACAAACCCCTCTGCCTACAAATGTTATGGATAGTTTGCATGGTGAGACCTTCATCTGGGAGGGATATTCCTTGTCCCAACTGAGTGGAGAAATCCACAAGAACCGACCCACTACAATCACAAACAACCCCACCCCCATTAATCACCCTAGAAATACAAGATACATTAGAGTTAAGTTTGAAACCTCTTAAAAGAGGGTTCCAGCAAACCCATTTTCCAGGCGGGCGACCACCACCCGGAATAGAGGGAAGGGTGGCTCTGATTAAACGTCGTAGCGACAGAGCCTCCCTCCCATTCCCTAGAGCCCTGATCTGGTTGATAAGAAAGTATTTTGTTCTGGTAATGATAGGAAAACCCGATGAGGGTATCCCTTCATGAAGCCATTTTTTCATGACTTTCCATAGGAACAAGCAACCCACATGCAGAATCACAGTGCGAGCCATCCTCTCCGAGCGGTCAATTCCAGAGTTGAGATACCAGCACTCCAAGAATGGAATGAAATACATGTATAATATGGGGACAACCATAACCTCACCAATGAACCTCCACACCTCACAAACCCAGTCACTAACAAAGAACAAGTTTTATGAGCTCTCTTATGCATGCCTCATACAATAGACATAGCGAGAAACCAGGGTGACACCACACCCTTGATGTTATCATCCGTTGGGAGGGCCCTATTCCTAATACTCTAAATAAGGAACTTGTATTTGATGGGTATGATTTTTATCTAGAGTGCCTAATTCCATGTTTTGGTTGGGCCATGCAAGTGGTAAGTTCGTCAGTAATCCTTTTTTGTGAAGGCTTATGAAGGTGATGGGGTGAAAACACACCAGTACGGGTCTATAGACAACTCGATGAGGTTAAAATGGTGCTTCTGGTCCCTATTTAGAACAACTGTGGTGAAATCAGGGTACTTCCTTGCATCCCAAAAATAAATAATAGTGGCAGGGCATCCCGGGGATCCAATAATCATCCCACACCAATTCTGGTGCCAAAACAGAATGTCACCACTCCTGACAATCCAGCAGGAGTGAAGCTGAAGATCATTCAACATTGAACAAATTTCTACCCACATCGGAGAGATGTGCCGGCCCAGTGTAACCTAGCCCCCCAGAGAGTCACTGTGCATGGTGAGACCCCAAAGGGTGCGGTGTTCCAAGACCTCCTATGCTAATTTTTCATGCAAGTCGTGTTTGGGGTCTTCGAGGCTACAAACGTTAATACCACCATCTACAGTGGTCCTCACTATCCTGCCCCATGAAACCCAATGCCTTTTCCCCTTTGGATTGGGGTCCCAAATAATGTTGACCAGGATCCTATCGATGATTTTAATAACTCCCTTTGGGAAACTTATTTCATAGAGAGTGTGGAACGGGGTGGTGAGTAAAATGATGTTCACCAGAGTAATTATCTTTCTAAAGGATAAAAATTTATTCTTCCAATTGATAACCTGATTGGTGATTCTATTGATGAGGGGGTTGAGGTCTCAGATACAGACTATCCCTCATGATAGGGGAGCACCTAGATACTTTCAGGGAATGTCCCTCATTTCATGTCTAAAAGAAGACTGATAGTGGAAAAGTGGATGGGGGGACAATTGGAGGATAAGAAAAAATTGCTCATGCTTCTGTTAATACATTGACCGCTTTGAAGGCAGTACTCATCCAGAATCTTGTTCAAGCCTCTAAATGCGCTACTCGTGGAATTCAAGAATAAAACGGTATAATCATTATACATTACATGGGGCACTTATAGGGAACTTGATCTGCGGAAAAAAGGTAGGATATTTCTGTTACCAAGGTGACAATGAATGTTGAGACTGAGCACATCCTGAGAAATCTAGAAAATGCTTGGTGATATGGGGTCCCCTTTCTGAAGACCCTGGGTAGCCGTGAGTAAACCATAGGTTTTCCCCATAAAAGACACTGCCATCCATAAGGCACTGAAACAATGAAAAATTATGTCAACATTCCATGTAGAGAATCCCATACCTGTCAAAAAATTCTTGATGAAGATCTATTCCACCCGGTCTTATGATTTGCACATATCAAGTTCGATAGCCGTGTTAAACCCCCCAGGACTTGTGGTTAATGTCCCTGATCATTTCCTACACCAGAGCGATCACCCCCTTTATGGATCTCCTCTTCCTTGACCTATGTTTTTCTAAGGAGACCCACTGTGGAAGATGAGCTGCAAGCCATGAATTGATGATGCCAACGAGTATTTTATATAGTAAAGTGGGCATACTTACATAACAGAAATTTTTGATAGAGGAAGGATTATTAGACATGGGAATGAACATGACTATGGTAGCAGAAACCACATGAGGAAACAACCCTCCTCTGAAAAAGTTGTGAACAATGGTAGTCATATAATACTTTACCACCTCCAACGATGCTCTATAGAAGGAGGCATGAAGGTTGTCCATCCAAACAGTACTATCAGGGTTGAGGTTCATCATTGCATCCTGAATCTCTTTCTTGAGGGGGAGGGCCCACTGACATTCATTATCTTGGACAGAAACAAGATGTGGGATGGTGTCAAATAAATCAGTGTTTAGAGTTGGGTACCCACTGTGCCACATGTCTTTAGGGCTAGCGAGGAGATTACTTAAGAATTAATTGGAAATCAATCCCACCACATCCGTATCATTGGTAAAAGCACCATCCTAAAACAAGATTTTTGGAAGATCAAACCTCTTCCTTTATCTAATAAATGAATTAATGTAATCTATATTGTTGTCCCCCTCTTTGAACCACTTAATTATCACATTCTACCTATAAAGGAACTCTTTTTTTAGAAGCATGTCCTCTAGGATATCCTTCTTAGAGACAAGGTCTGTTAAACACTACTCGCTCCAAACTACCACTACACTTCGCTAGAGATGGTTGAAATCTTGAGAACTGGCCTCCGAGTCTATGCATGGTAGGGGAAGATCCTGCGACCACACCTGGAGCCCTGCCTTGAGCCTCCTAAACTTATGATAAAGAGTAATCCACGTGTTCCCCTAAAGAGGATCTGCCTAGGAACCACAAACAAGGTTGTGGAAGGATTGATCACAGGCCCTATTGTGGTAGAATCTGAAACGCTCTCTGTGAACACGTGTAGAAGATAACGTAATTAGTAGGGGGAATGATCTGATGTTCCACAGAGTAGGTGGGCCACTTTTATGCAGCCATTCATAGAAATTTCATGCACGTTATCCAAACACCTATCAAAGAGGATCCAAGTCCATTAAGACCCCTGCAGGTTGTTTCACCACGCAAACCAATCCTTCGAGTATCCGAGGTTCATGAGACCCTTTCCGGTCATAAACTGAGAAAACTCCAATATGGATATCCTAGTGAATGGACCTCTACCATTCCTCTCACTCAGATCTGAAATAACATTAAAATATCTCTTGAATATCCACAGGATATCTCTAGGATTGAAGGCGTTGAGATTGACCCACAAGGATTCCATCTGAAGAGGGTAGAAGCTCCCATAAACAAAGTAAATGTAAAAGGATTGGGTGTTGTGTGATGGATTAACTATGATGCCTTGGTCCCCCACCTTCACCTGCTCTATAATGAAACTCTTATGCTAGAAGATCCATATGTTCCAGTTGGTGGGAGATACATGTAAGAAACCATGCATTCTGATTTTCTTAGAGAAGGTGAAAATCCTAGACAGGTCCTGTTTGTGCTCGAGAATGGAAACTAGACCATTATTATGTGAGGAAACATCAGATTCCATGATGTTCGTTTTGATCCTAGTGCCCAATCCTCGAGCATTTTATATAAGCACAGGAATCATTGATAGAAAAGTGTTCTGGGATTGGATCTAGAATTCATAGCCTTCCAAATGCTGGGGAGTACCCTCACCTGTAGTTCCTGAGACTGGTACCTCGTAAAAACTCCATATTCCTTGGCCATAAGAGAACTAGTGGACACAACTGTCTCTAGATTCTTAATGTTCTGCCTTCACTGCCTTCCATGAGAGGGTTTTGATACCCTCCCTGACCCATCTAATGGTATAGAATAGTGGGAAACATCTGTCAAACCCTGAGCTACTGGAGGATGAGATATATGTGTCTCTACTAGAGGATACCTATTAGTAGACAGTACCACCACAAGAGGGTATGCTTCACCCCTGACTACACCTCAGGGTGAAATAGAGATGATAGGTGGAATCTCCAAACACCCGAGGGTCCATGGGGTGGGGTAGCTAAGGCGAAAGTCCATATGACGAAGCCTAGATAAAGTAAAGAAGTTAAGAACAGAAAGGTGAACATACCTAACCTAAAACATGGGAAACCAACGTGCCACATAGGGTACCATATCCTAGTCTGGTACCTCAGCAACTTTCATGTTCTATGCTAGTAAACACTTCTAGATCAGGGATAGAAGCAGGGGGGTAAGAGAGCAGCTTCCACATCCTCAACCTTCACTTGCTCCATAGCAGGACGATACCCATCTCTAGACAACAGTTGGAATGTAACAACCTTGGATGGTTGGGAACTAACACATCACCCATCCCGAGGATGACATCGACACACATACAAGGTATGACCGTATACGAGAGAATGAGAGCAGTACCTCGGGAACATGGGGTAAGCGATATCCTGATTTCAGAAAATAGACTCATGAAAACTGAGAGTATGCTTTTCTGGTATAGGATGCGATAGGTCTAGCTCCACACAGATGCAGGCGATCGAGGATTACTCACAGATCCTACTCATGGAATCCGAGCAGAGAAAGTTTCTGATGGAATCACTGATCATCATGAGAAACCATTTGTTCTAGATGGGAAGTGGGAGTCTTGGATGGTCGATCCAAATTGCAGTAGCCGATCTTTCATTCCCCTTATGGAAGTCCACGGGCCACTTCAATAAACTGAACCACCATATACCCATGGACTGTAGATCCAAGAACCACGCCTGAAAAAAGTCTTCCTTCGATGCAAATAATGAGGTAGAATGAGAGTTTGTGAATCAGGGATATCTGCATTGGATATTGGAGACCCCAAGAGCCCATGAAATGCTGAAAAGAAGAGATAGGCGTCTTAAGGGCCCCAAAACATGCCAACATCATCCATTTCAAACACAATGAATCTTCCACAAAAAGACCCCACATGCACATCCAGGTAGATCTGGTCTGCATCACGTGATGAAAGAAGCCAATATGAAGGAATATTCATGAAGCAAGGAAGAGGGGGGGGGGGGGCGCCGTATAAAAAATTGATGAAGGAGAGAGGTGGGAGCAGAAGAGGGGCCGGAGCCGAAGGAGGAAGAAGGCCATCGAGGGGGGAAGACGTCACCAGCAGGGGGTCAGAGAGGAGGACCCCGAAGCCTGGGTCTAGGGGCGATGGAGGAGGGGGTTGATGGGGAGGGGAGGGAGCAACAACTAGGGGCGGGGGATGGAAGTTCTGAGAGTGGTGGCGGGGCCTGGCCAATGGAAGCCACAATTCTAAAAAAAGATTGAAACCCGCATGGTGTGTGCAACACATTCTCCACAATGGATCCCATATTTTTACATTCACATTCCATTTCATGTCTTTTTGAAACTTTTGATCATGGTTACCTTATTTCCCACACTTGATGAACTTCTCCATCCATTTGAGGAAATTCCCATGTTGAAGCATCCCACATTTTTGTCATGTGGGTTGTTGAGTTTTCCTCACACCATTGCCATTAGATCCTCCATATTGGAAGTTCATATTTTGTTTATTATCACCATTTCCATATGACCATTCTCCAAACTCCATATCAACTTCGAGAGAACATCGAACAACTTCTTCATAACTCCCAATTTCTGGAATTGAATGACCTTTTCGAAGGTGTTGTTTTAATCTAATAAAGAATCTATCAATTTTTCTATCATTGTTGATAACAAAACCCAATGCGTACCTTTCTATCATTGTGAAATTAGCTTCGTAGGCTATGACAGATTCACCTTCTTTTTTCTTGAGCTCTATAAATTCTCTCTCCATATTTGTACAAGAATTTAGTGGAAAATACTTATTAAGAAGCATGATATTAATGTCTTCCCACACCATCTTCTCAAATTACTCCATTGTCCTGCTATTCTTAATAAAATCACACGATTGATTGGCCTCTCCATATAAAAAATAAATGGATAGAGTAACTTTCACTGCCTAATAACAGTGAAGCACATAAAATATCTTCTCTATAGAGTTCACCCACTGTTCCACAACTAGTGCATTAGAAGAATCCCTAAAGACAGTGGTCATTGTTGCATCAAACACTTGATAGCCAGTTTCTCCCTATTTGGTGAAGGAATAATTTCTCCAATATTATGTTTATTGTTCATAATCTAAGATATTTGGGTAAGAATCTCAATGATGCTTTCAACTCCACCACCCAAATCATTGGGGATGTCGTTTGGGAAATCGTTTCTTTGGCCCTCACACGGGTTGTTGGCCTGGTTTCTCCTGGTTCCCACCATTTTATAAGATAGAAAAGGTTCAAAAAAAAAACAGAAGTCAACAAGTCATGAATAACTTATTCATTTGTAAGATTTATACTAAAAGCATAAAATATGGAATACATATGTAAATATTCTTCCGTTCCTATTTGTACTTAGTCTCATTCTAGAGGTTTTCTCTAGGGTTTACTAATCCTAATTCCCAAATTACTAAACCTTTCCTCTGATACCAACTATAGTGACCAAACATTCTCTTAAATTAATATTACATCATTTTAAAGATAAAAAACTTAATCATATTACACATAGAGGATCCAATGGTTTTGTTTCCGGGAAAAAATAGGACCATACATAACAATTAAAACATCAAGAAGAAATATTTATTTAATTTCTTCTTCTATTACTTAATATTGGAACTTGACATATCCTTAGTATATGTAGTCATATGAGGATAGAAGTCAAAATGGTGAGCTAAAATCTCATTAATAGGAAATATAAGAATAATATAAAAATGGGTGAGCATAATCATAACATAGGAAAAGGATCATTAACATGAGAGGAGTCACTAATAAGATACTTGAAATATGGAAATGCATAAAAATTAAAATTTTTGTCATAGTGGTTAACTACCACAAATACTTGTGAAAAAATATAGAATCTTGTTCAGACATCATTTTACATTAACTTGTTAGATTTATCACTTTACCCAATGCTTTGGTGCACTGTATAATTCTGGGCTCACCCGTCACATAAAAACATTCATATTGCAGTATATAATTCTGGGTGCACCCATCACATCATAACATTATCATTTATCATGAATTCCACAATGAACATATATCAAAAAATGAACTTAACTAACCCATGAAAAGGAATGGGTTTCATCTCATAAAAACACATTCATAAACTTTTCCTTCCCAAAATAATGTAGGAATAACATAATGGATAGGATAACCATCAACCTTGAGTGAGAAGTAAAAGGTGTGTTTTTGAAAGAAGAGTTCTTTTGGAAAACAATTCATTGAGAAAACTCCAGTAGAAAACATTTATATCCTAGAAAAGGCATGATAAGGACAAAAAAATGATTTTTAGGGAGTTACCATACCAAAAATGGAGTTAAAGAGGGATAACCTGATGAATGAAAGTTGTCTTCGAGATTTTCCCCTTACCTTGTATCTGAACTAATTCTTCACTTTAATGTAATGTAAAACCACATTAGATTCATTAATTTAAATTTACAGAACTTGTTTTACATGAATATGGTGCATTATTGTTTCATAAAGTTATTTTATGGTCCTTTGGATGAGTTATAGAGTTTAAAAGACATTGTTCAGGAATGTTCATTTGTATAGTTTTCTTGAGCGGTTGACAAGTATTTAGAAATAGAAGTTCATGTAGAACATGGGTAAACATAAATAACTAATATTTCATGTTATTAATCATATTATAGAAGAATAGATGACGTTTCAATGAATTATAATATATACCATGTGGATGAATCATTAGATAACACTTAAATGATGATTTTTTGGGTTAATTTGGGAGGTTTTTCTGACCACAACGAACTTATTTTGTTTAATCATTTAGTAATATGTACCTAATTTAGTTCTAGAACATTAAATAAGATATAATAACTATGATATAATCTAGTTCAACCATAAAAATGGTCTCATAACTAGTTCTGAAAGCTTTAAAGGAAATTGTAAACATATCTTTCTTAAAGGTGATAAATTAACACCTCATGAACACTGTTCTCTTTTATAAAATAAAAAGAAGAGTATAATGGGATTGGATGACATAATATCCCATTAGTATCATAACATTCTAGTATATGTATAAAAATGGAGTTACCATACCCTGTGGATGAGGATAGGTGGCGAGATATTATGAAATGAACATAAAATTGAATTAAATTTAAAGGAAAAGAGAGAGAGAGAGAGAGAGAGAGGGAGAGAGTGGAATTACCTCTTGAATCCTCTTATTGAGATCCTCCTTAAGGCAGATAGGCTAGGTATTTTGATGAGACCAGAAGCTCTTGGTTGTGGGGGAGGTTCTAAGGAAGATTCTTGGTTAGATTTTAGACAAGGATTGAATTTTGAGAGGTGTGAGTAAATAAGGGATTGGAGGGTGGTATTTATAGTGGAGGGGAGAGGCTATTTCTCAATATAAAATTAATTTATTTATTATTTCCCCCACAATAAAAGGAATAACGAGTCTTCCATGACCAAGAACAATAATTTTATCATGTGAACCTGAAACAAATGATATTAAATTAGAAAAACATAATGCATGACTCTATAATTAGATTATTTAGCTTATTATATAAATTATTGTATTTATATATTCATAAAAAATTCATTTATTTCAAAGAAATCAGAAAAATTCACCCCAACCATTTTTCGACGTGTAGAATTTAAAAATGAATTCCATTTTTTAGAAATAATTTTCTAAAATTAAAACTGATTTTATAATGGTTTCAAAAATTAAGTAAGGTCTTGAAAAGTTATATTAAATATAGAAGACATATATTTTTTAATTTATGAATACATTTTAAGAAAATATATTTTCTTTTTAATTAATTAATTAATTATAAACAATTATTTATAACATACCAAATTACTAATACTTTTACTATGGTAAAATTGTTACATATAAGATGCCTAAATTTTATTTAATTATTCATGGGTATGGTTCATATTATGTTGGATGATTTATTATTCATCAGGGACACATTACTATTTATAAGGGTAGGTTACTAGTAAAAAATATTATGTTTTCCCTATCAGACTTCAAACATCTTACTAATCACAACTATGTATGTCAGATTTTAAATATTAAAAAAATAGAAGTGGAAAAATCATGATTAATTATGAAATAGTATTTAGTATCCTAATATATTATTGTTCTTCATAAAGGGATTATAATATAAGGCATAATTATAAGAAGGGAATTCCATTGATCAATCTCTGGGTCATTACAATGCTTGTACAGAATCCAAAAACCCAGGGTCAAAAATATCTCTAACCCACATATGAAGGATACTAGAACATTTCTGACTAACGACCCCGAGTCGGGGAATTACCCCGTTATGTTTGGTTGAAGTTGTTCGACCTAAAAATCAGTATTAAGTTTTATTGGTATGGTTGTGAAATTATAGAAAAAAATACTCTATACTCGCCAATGGGAAAATATTCCTAAGGAAAATTTGGGGAAAAAATTCAAGTATCAGTTATTTAAGAAAACACATTAAGCCATCAAAAAAGGTGCAAGGATTGTTAGGTCAGAAACCCACAAAGGGCCACCAAAGAAAAATAAAATTTATTCCTAATAAGCATGTTTCATGTAGGTTTAGGAAAAAATTAGGGTAACAATAAACAATCTGTAAGAGTTCATGAGGTATTCTATTCAACCTCAACAATAGTTGAACTATTCTTGTTGGGTCTATTAGATCAGGAAAAAATAGGGATCGATTCAGTTATCTCAGTTTACTGATTTCAAGTCATGGCTTAAAGTCGCACTTGATTGAAATGATATTGACAGGAAGAGACAGAGAAGAGATATTTAAAAGCCAAATCATTTTCATTGGGTTCACCAAAAATGTAGGAACATCCCCCATTCAGAGTCTATCAAGAGTTAAAAAAAAGAAAATAATGGGGTAGAGTACAAGCCATAATATTGTAAAGAACTATAATAGGGCATGGTTCACCCTTTTTAAAGGATGGAGAGTGATTTCCGTGCGCCGTCGATTGTATATTTTAAAGAAGTTTTGTCCTCTATTTCAGATTTTACCATCAGATGAACCCACTCCCAGACAGAATTAAGGTCCCTCCCTTTCTTTTGGATGACATCATAATGGGCGTTTGAAGAGGTTAGTTTTTTCCTCAACGCGGATGCATGGGCTTCACACTCCTGCAAATCCTCCTCTCAAGCCTCCACCAAATCATGGGCCTTCACCTTCTTGACTCTTATATGATCAAATTATTATGAAATATCTCGAAAGGTTGTCACCTGGGGTTGGGAAGAATTAATCTTGGCTAGCTTGTCCTCACAAGAGGTGGGGAATTCTCGGGCAATAATTATTTAGTAAAAAAGGAAGTGAAGGTGATGATATTTAAATCTTATTGAACCCAGATTAGTAAATAACTGCTAAAAATTGTCACCCTCATCAAAAAAATTGCCCAGGGGTGTCTCTGCGGAAATAGTTCATAACTGGCGTCATGCCTCTTTGCGCACTTCTTGGTGTCTCCCCACAGCACCGAAACATCGATTCCCCCTTCTACCACATGTTTGTAAGCAGGAATCATCACTAAAGGAATGGGGAGGGACATAAGGAATGTCACCAAAAATGGAAGACTCTCTTTTCCCTCTGATGGCCCTGCCATTGGAGACGGATGCAAAGGGCTAACTGTGGCCTCCAGGATGATTGGTGATGCTCTCCTAGTGGGAGTCTAATTATAATATTAGGGAATATTCACAAGTGGGATGTATTCTATACCGCTCCCCATCAAAATGGGTTGCATTGATTTAACCCATCTCAAACGCTTTTGACGATGGACCGAACACCTTCTTATCACGAGAATAGAAGCGGGAGGTGTATCCATCTAAGATACTGAAGAGAAAGAAGTAGAAAGAATAACTGTTGTACTTGTCGTAATAAAAGGAATTTGTGGAATTTTTCTTTGGTAATAATGGGATACGAAATAGTCAAGGGTTTCTATACATGCTGAACTAGTTCTTTCAGCATCCCCGCGAGGTAACAATCGACCCATTGTTGGGCATACTCTAGAAATAGGATGGTGGGCCCCGACGTGTTAGGAATGATTATCTATCTGACAACACATTAATGCATCATCATAAGTCACAATTTTCGGAGAACCATATGATGAGATTATTCCCTTAGTTGAACAACGGAGAGCAGCGCAGTCTGTTGAAGGCATCCAAACTACCTGGAAAAATGTTAGGAAAGATATGGATCACAAATAACCACTTTGTCTACATGAGTAGTGATAACCCCATCCTGAAGAGTGTTAAGGTGTGAAAATTACTCCAAATAACCACCCATGTCACCTATCAATGATCCATGTGGGGTATGATGCGGTGCAGATGAGAAATGAGAAGTGTCATTCAATAGAATGACCACATCGATAACACCCAGGGTCCTGGGACGAACAACAGAAATTCTGAGAAGAGCGAGATGAAATTCCGAATAGAGAACCCATGCGGTATGCCAATATTCATAACATAGGATGTGTTTTTCCATCCACTTGTATATGAATTGGAAGGGTGCACTAAGACAATGTGAATACCTACCTTCCTGAATCATTTTGAATATTTCATAGAGCCGGGAGAGGGTAGGAAGTGCTAAATTAATGGGTCTAACCTCTGCCAGCGTGGCTGTCATCATCAAGGTACAGGCCTGAAACCCATTTATATGTCACGGGATGGGAAGATAAATCCTCTTAAAAACATAGCAACGAAACCTTCTAATATAATCGTAGGTGAAATGTCTGGTCAAAGCTCATATCCCCATGTGGTATGTCTCCCGACTTCGAGGGTGGCACAATATGACCTCAGGGTTTGGAAGGACTAGCGAGTGGGATGAGTTCTACTATGGCACACCTTCGTCTTAGTCTCTTTTGTCTATAAGAATAAACTTACCCACGATTCGAATGGGATTAGGGAACGATTTTTGAGAGGATGATCCAATGATACCACTACCATGACAAGTAAGCTCTTTGTCATAGGATACATGTGATCAGTGTCATTCCAAGTGGCAGCTGCTGGGAGAAACTCATCGTACGTATCTCTAAGGATAGTGAGACCTCCAAGCTATTAGATGTCTCATTGACTGATCCCCACCTCTCCATGCAGCTGGTGAAAGGTTTTGGCGCTCGAACAACATTGGCTCAACAACTCTTGAAGGATTTCACCTAGAGAGAAGATTCCAAACTAAGACACCCAAGCTTCTGAGTGCAAGCCCACCACCTCCAGTTGGTCGGGGGACTCCAGACTGGTCTGATGCACCTAGAATTCCCATGCCCACTCATCGGTGAAACATCCCCCAGCATAAGAATCCTACTTTTTTCTCCAACATCCACTAGGATTTTCTTGAGAGATGCTGAAAATGGATGGGTATTCTTGGACATCTTGTCTTGAGAAACCCTTCTAGCACTTGTTATTTCCCTAAGTCCATGATAAACCACATAATATAAAGATGTTTTTATGAATATTAGTGCGGATGAATTCTTTGATTGGGGAAATGTTGGCATGATTGTGATCTTGTGGTTCCTCTAAAAGGACAGAAGGGATGTCAGGGTCAGGCCATGACAAAGGTACATCATCAGGAAGACCAAATCCATGAAGAGGAAACTGTATGGATAATGGGAAATATAGGAAAGCTAGCTTCAAGAAGACCATTAGAAATTTTTCACATGGAATGATGTGGGATTGAAGATGATCATCGCTATTCCTCACCATGGTGGCCCTTTTCTTCATCGATTTTATAGTAGCATGTGGATCAGCCATTATAGCCTTCATAAAAAGATCTTGAAGCTGATTAGGAGGTCAGTCCGATAAAAATTGTTGGATAAAGGAAATGGAAAAAAATGGATAAAGGACATAAAACATGTCTTCAAAAGGCTCCACATACTATTTCTAGAAACAGTACATGGAAAGAGTGTTTCTCATACAACATGACATAGAAAAGCTTTTCCACCTACAACTATGGTACACTGATGTTGTTCACCACATAAAACCACGATACATTGAATAAATCGTGAGGTGCAGACCTAAAAACAATTTGTTAGAAAACAAAACAGTCCTTGAATATAGAAACTACAAACCTATTCCTCTGTTAAGATTGTGTTCAGAATATATGGATTAAGATTTAAGTCCCTATTAATATTGTTTTAGGTTCGGTTCACCGATCCAAGTTTGTTATACGAACAAGTCAATTGCGTAGCATTCTACCACACACAAATCAGATTTTATGTTCTAAAATTCCATCATCCGGTTTGCAGAAACCAAGATGTGGTACACAGATAGGGAAATGGCGAGCATATCGGTTCATAGAACATACATAGCAGGTCGTGAACATAGTTTTCACAAGGAGCTTGGTACATGAGAATCATCGAGGCTTGGAAATAAAGAGAACTTTTCACAGTGAGAAACAGTAAAAGAAAAATGATATGGGCCCCTATATATAGGAGTGGTACCCTCCTACCACGTGTACCTATTCTACCGCGAACCATTTCAGTTAAAGACTACTTATACATTAAAATAGTCTCCTTTTCATTCCTAATGAACACCATTCCTATGGGGGCATTTTTAGGGTCCGAAAAATTCTTCCAAGGGCAGAAATACCCTCATCATCACTTTGTAGAAGGAATCTAGCACTTCTATAAGTCTATCAAGGTGAAGGGACTCAAATTGAGTATCATTTAGTTGAAGATACATGATTTAATTCAAGTTTTCAAGTGTCCCACATACCATCACTAGAAAAGGTATGTGGAGAAGATGGATTTGAACCACTGGCCCACAAAGCAACGTAATGTGAGCAAGGTAAACCGCGAACCACCTCAACTGGAGGAGTTCTGCATGGAAGATAGTCTACGTACCATGCTGCTAACACATTAGTACTCGAATTAAGAGAACATGTAGAGTTAAACTAACCATTATTGCAAATCAAAGCCTCTGTAAAACATGGTTGATTGAGTCTTCCACGGGTCATAATATTGCTTCAATGGGCCTCCATAAACGGTAACGTGTGCCCAATAGATATGATTTATCTGATGCTCTATAAAAGGAGCACAATAGAAGAAGAAAAGGAGGGCAGAGAGGGAGAAAATTAGAGAGAAGGATGGGTGACAAAAGCTTGAGAGGGACTCAGAGGTTGCGATCCACCTTTTGGATAGTTTTTTCAGCAAAACACGAACCGCGAACCACTTCCTCAGCAGGTACAGCTGGTCGCGAACCATAAATGGATGAATTGAATAATAATAAAAGAACCGAGAACCTAACTGGTAAACCACAAACCAATAACTTATCATAGATGAATTTCCGATGAACAGTAATCCCCCGGACCCTCTTTCGATATGGTTCCCCATGTGGCGTACCACTTTGTAGACAGAAACCGGCAACGTATACCCAATAAGTATGAAAATATAACCCAAAGAGACACAGTGATCCATGTACAACTTTGGTATGGTGTTGGCGATACAAATACCCAGATACCATAATTGTACATTGATTTCCTTTCTTCCTGCATACCACTACATTATACAGAGCCTTCCCTATTCCACATGAGAAACCAGTATGCAGAATGGGGTGTTTTAGGTATTGTTCCTTCTTATTCCAACCTCACCCCTCCTTTATCATCCAGTCCTCCATGATCCCTTTGCTAACCAGTTCACCAACACTATGAAAAAGCTTCCAACAAAGCCCCCAGACCTATATAATCAGACCATCGGGTGAATTAGCATGCCCTATTGAGTCTAAATACCCATGGTAAGTGGAGTCACGAAGGCCCTACCTACAAAGGTGTGGGATTTGGGAATGCCTATAAGGCTATATTTCCACGGTAACCTGAAGTCTGACCTTGGGTTGTGGACGTGAACCTACCTATTCTCGGGATTAAGGGTGGTCACATGCTTTTCCATTCAATGAGTAATAGTGATCAGTTGAAGGGGTTATGTTTGATCCCCCCATTGATGAGAATGAAACTCCTCCCCTTCCCAGAACATGCTCTGGGGCCCTCCCACTAAGGTATGTCCCCAATATTCCGAGGCCAGACCACATGAACTTTTATTCCATGGAATGTTTCATTGATATGCACCATCTCCCACAGTCGCCCTGGCCTCTTCCATCGTGTGCTCTCCCTATCCCACCAACAAGGGAGAAGGCATGTGAATTATTGAATCTTTTAAATCCTATTTTTTCTCACACTTATCATGACTCACGTGGGATTAGGGGTTTGTGAGGATCACAACATCAACACACATTTTGAACTATGAGTTCTATGATTCCTAATTAAACCGGGATATGTAGGATGCCTACCCAAAGGCCCGAGCTCAAAAGGTTTCCCTTCCAGGAATGGTCCGCCCAGTCATGTCTATCAAATGGGAAGCTTCCACATGTAATCCCCACACATTCTGTACTACAAGTACTCTGATTCCTAATTAAACTACGATACGTAGGACACATACATGAATTAATGAGCTCAAAAGGGTTCCCTCCCATTAAGGGTCCACCCATTCATGTCTATCAATTGGGAAGCTTCCTTGCGTAAGCCCCACACATTCTAAACTATGAGAACTATGATTCTTGATTAAACTAGGAAACACAAGACACCTACCAAAAGGCCCGAGATGAAAAGGATTCCCTCCAATGAAGGGTCCACACAGTCATGTCTATCAAATGGGCAGCTTCCACGCGTAATCCCCACACATTCTGAACAATGAGAACTCAGGTTCCTGATTAAATCAGGATACCTAGGACGTCTACCAGAAGGCATGAACTCAAAAGGGTTCCCTCCCATGAAGGGTCCACCCAATCAAATCTATCAAATGGTAAGATTCCAGACATAATCCCCACACATTCTGAACTACTAAAACTTTTATTCATGATTAAACTAGGATACGTAGGATTCATACCAGATGGTCGGACCTCAAAAGGGTTTCCTCCCATGATGGGTCCACCCAGTTAGGTCACCCATATGAGAAGCTTCCACGTGTAATCCCAACACATTCCAAAAAATGTGGGTTCTGATTCCTCTCCGGAGGATACGTAAGAAGCCTTCCATGTGGGATGGATACCAACATCAAGTCACCTTTTATCCCCCTAGATGACGATAAACTCCAAAGCTCCTTATAAACCGGATAAGTCAGCATCACCTCTGTGGAATCAAACACATGAATGTTCACGATGGTCTTGAAAGATAAGGGTAGACCACTGAAACACTCTTTGAGAATGAACCAAGGAATCATGAACATATGAACACAACTTAAATCTATAAGAGATCTCAGAAACAAGTAAAAATCCTCCCCTAGAAGGGTGTGGTGATCCTGGCCTCCAATCCTCTCGACCAATGGTGTCCTTAAGTGTCGTTGGCCAAATCGACAGTCAACAAGCACCTTCCTTTGGAAATCATGTCCATGAATCATGGATACCATGGTTGTTGGGCGTTCTTAGCTCTATGAATAAACCCCTTCGAGACTACCAAGGAAGTTATATATGAAAACGACTAATTTTATGAGTTATTGACCTCATTACAATCGCCCGCTGGGACCAAAAGTTCCCACAGGGTTAATGAGACCTTTATTAAAGGATAATAAAAATGAATGGGTTGGAGAAAATGAGTGGTAAACTCAGGAGGAACCCACCCCTATAGAAAAATAGACGTGTGAAGATTCTCGTCAAACCATTTTTGTGCCCCCCATAAATGCACCGCCTTATAGGGAGAACAAACTCCCATGGATTATGTATACTAATTAACTTATATCCTTAGAGAAACTTAATATTTAATTGTTTTCAAAACACTCACGTATCCTTAAATGATTAATCATTAACCACTATAATTGTCTATAACTTCTATTTGATACCAACTAAGGTTCCCCAAATCCAAACTTCTTGGTCGGAGGATAAAAAAATTTACTTTTTTTTAAAATGTCTCTGATCCTAAAAGAATAAAACCAAATCTAAAAAAAATTTACAATTTAAATCTCAATGTCAAATGTTGAGTAAATAAATAAAAAATAATATTTTTTTGGTCTAGAGATTTAGAGAAATTGGAAAACTATCACATACCAGAACTTATTAAATTTCTTTATGAATGGAAACTTCTCACATTAATCAAAACTCCTTGAATATTAATACAAATTAACTTTTCATAAACATAATTATTAAGACTTGAATACATAATATCCAATAATCATTAATGACCCCTGATTCTAACTAATCCATACTGAAGGTGTCTCCTAAAACTTACCCTCATTTTTAGGAAATCCTTCTTAAAGATAATATTTGGAGAACTCACCCTCTCACTTTTGGTCACAAAAACTATAACATGTGAAATGTAATTCTAGGGAAGGATATTGGTAGAGTTCTATCCATCTTGAACACCGAATGTGTCCCCTTTATATAATATTTCCTTACTATGTATATGATACATAATATTTTTGAAATATTAGTCAACTCACTATTTGTTGATGAATAAGTAAGCATATGAAGATGTTTAAATAGAAACCATTTCACCTGCAACCATTTAAGGCCCACCATAGTTCATAGATCCTTTAAATGAGTTTTATTGGATTATTATATTATTTACACATACTACCATCCTCAAATGAAAAAAACATGCATATATTTATATATATAACTTGTAATTGATGATTAAATAGTATAAAGATGACGATTCCTTACCACTACGGTTTCAGAGTAGTGCTATATTTTTCTAGAGCTACATCATTTCCTTATGTCAAATTATTTATATGAAGATCTATCAAATTGTGAATTTTTATTACTTTTGAATAAAAGAGGGGTGCATGTTACAAGATTAATGGATATATCTTGAAAAACTTCATAATAATTTCAAGTTGCTGGTGAGGATAAAGATGATATTACCCTTTACATCCTATAAATCTGAAGAATATTTCACTAACTCAAATATATATATATATATATATACTATTTATTATCCTTTTATGACTATGCATGGGGGAGGAAGAATTTAATATAATTAGTGTGTTTAAATATGAGTTTGTGTTATTTCAAAGTGGTGTGACCAGTAACAGCTCGAAGTGATCCAACAATGGTTTCTCACTTGATCACACACTACTTCATATATGGGTCTATTTCATAACCCCATGATGAAGTCATTTGGGTGTAGATGATAAACCAAAACCCACTTTTCTGAACCAACCATTACGGAATCCAAGCATCCTTCATCTTCCACTTTTCCTATCACCACCCCTCTGCATCCCAAGCCATTTGTCTAACATGACCACACTTGGAGAACTTCTGCCACTTGACCACACATGGGCCTTTATAGGTTGGAAAAAACATTGTTTATTTTTACTATATATATAGAAAACATACAATGATAGAAATAGACATTAGCAAAAAAAATATTTTATCTAACAATTTAACCAAATTTTTAACTTTTATAAACATAATATTACATTCGATGAACGTAATTAAATATGATAATATATTTAAAATTATTTTAACATGGAAAATCACTTAATATTATTTACTATTATCAGTTTTTCAACACTAACCTTTTTTATATATTCTGATAATTCTTTTAGTAATATTAAATACATTCGATTTCTTATATATAAATTTGATTCCATTATAATTATTTCATTATTATTTTTATATTTTATAGTATTAATATTCATTAATAAATATTATATTACAATTTAAATTTATGATTATAATTAAATATATCCATATCTAATTCAAATGATTCCCTTGTAACTATATTATTTATATTCATATGAAACTGATAATTTATATATCATAATATTTATATTTCTATAATTTCATTTAAATTTCATCTATTTATTTTAGATTAATATTTTGTTGGACATATTAAATTTTATTTACTTTAAATTTATACAATTGAAATTAAATAAATTCATTCCAAATTAATAGGATTGAACTCTAATGTTCATTATCTTATATTAATCTCAAATTATTATTTTTTATTTTATTTAATAAAAGTTATATTACTATTAGATGTTTATATTCGTCATACACTATAATTTAACATAAGTAATTCCAAATCATTGACGATTAATTTTATAAGAAAATTAACAATAAGTTGATAAAAATATTATTATGATTAATATATATAAAATTATTAAAATGAGAACATATTAAGAGTAACATACTGTTTTATAATCATTTACCAATATATTATTTCTAGAAAAATAAATTAAAATATAGTTACTATGGAGACATTATTTGAAAATTTTATATTAATATGTTATATTTTTATGGTGTTTATATAGAAAATAAACTAATTTTATAAAATATATTTTATACTAAACTAAATCGATGTTTGTTTTAGTTTTGAAATGAGACATCTAATGAAAATTTATTTTAGAGAAAAAATTATTCTAAAATATTAGGGAGTTATACAACAAGAAAATAATTTTTAGATAACTTTTGGGTATGACCAATAAAAAAAGCTAAAAACTAGTATCTAGGGTTTAAGTGTGATCTTAAAGAGAGGCATTATAAGAATTATAATTTGAATTTTATAAAGTCAAATATCAAAAACAATGACTAATTTATATTTGATACCTATAATGCATCACAAATTTATGTTTCTAAACTGAGACTAAAGGATAAGAGGAATTTTATGATAAGAGTGGTAGTGTTTCAAATTAGTTTTAAAGAAAAATTATATGAACTAAAAGTCAAATCATATATATCAGTCTACCTAGTGGATTGTTTCCATAGTTGGATAACTCTTATTATGTTCATGCCATTAATAAAAATTTTATATCTATATCTAGTATAAAAAATATGGGCTTTTAATTCCTTTATAAATTATGTTATTAATTGATGATTATGAATAGGTTATATCATAAAATATGATTGATAAATGTGGTTACCATTATGTATCAGTAATAAGTTTTTTCTAATAATATTAGTTTAGTAATAATATAAAACATAGGTCAAAATATTTAACAATTCAACATTTTATATATGTTTTATTATGGTTTGTAAAATGTCAAAAAATTATATGTGGTAGGCCATGAAAAATGAAAATTTTAATTCCTAAATTAAATATAAAAAATTTCACATTTTTATCTCATATTTAGAAAAAATAAATAAATAGTTTATTTACATTCTCATTAATTTTATAGTATTATTTTTTATAAAATATTTATAGAATGAAAATATATTTTATACTTAATTTATATGATAAATTTCTTCTATTATATTATTATATACTAGGTAAAACATCAGAAGATTCATTTGTCATTTACCATAACCTCAATTTTTAATTAATGTTATAAGTTTGAATTTACATGTTAAATATAGTTTTTACATATATGGTTTTATAAATATTATTAATTAGATTCTTGGAAGATAAATGTATCCCAAAGAGAGGTAATTTTTGTTGAACTTCCCATTGGCCTGGAGGATTATTCATTTTTTGAAAGATGTGGTGTCTGGACATCTATGGATCTAAAATTACTCAAGTAGAAATTATGAGTATATTATAATTAAAAATATATACATTAAGAGTTCATATACCATATACAACAAATGGATTTGGATATGTATGAATATTCATGGATTCAATATTTTTGTGTGTAAAAATTATTGTGGGTTGTGTAAAAAATTTAAAACTAATATGGTGTAAAAATATTAATTTGACCAATGAAATTTGGATTCTAGAATTAAATCCTCATAAAAATTCATACAAAATATAATAAAACCAATGGTAATAATTATTTCATATGATATATTAGTTATGAGTTTTGTATACATATTATTTATATTAAATTCATGAATATTTTAAAACAAAATTTTCAAACCCAAGTATGCGGGATTAGTTACAAATCCACCCTTGTTTTATTAATTTTCTAAATCCCAGGTTTTTGGAGATCAAGAGTGTGTATTTAGATTATTGGTGGTTGACGGAGTCAAACAACTAGATTTTGTGGGTCATTACCTATTTCTTGTAGGAGGAAATGATTCTTAAAGGTCTATTGGTGCCACTAGCTCCATGATGGGGTTCTATAGGTCCAAGGATTTTTCATGTAGCAACTTGTTGGATGGTGAGTTCCAATGAATTACTATTGGCGCTACTAATAATGCATATTAGAATGGTCATAATTGTATTATTAGAATAAAATGTTTTTTTATCCCCTTGAATATCATCCTCTCAACAGTAACTCAAATTTCCATTCATGGAGATGTTATCAATGAAATTGTTTTTTCTCTCCATTTACATAGGGTAAAGCCTTAATTTTGGTTGGAATATTGGATCTATGTGGGTGTAATTTAGTAAGTGTATTACACTCTAATACATTTTATTCTATTATTCCTTATGAGATTTATGTATAATGAGACTCTATCCCCATATTTAAAACGAACATGGAAAATTAATATAGTTTTTATTGGATCATGGTTCTGTAGGATCTGGCCTGATCCCCTACGTAATTGGTCAAATAAGAAGCATCATTTTGTTTGTCTTTAAGGATTTTGTTTATATATTATGCTATATACCTTTAAAATCATTGTGTTCCTTTGATTTTTTTTCCTTTGGTTTTGAAAATTAAAATTTGTTTTAATTTTTTTGGAAATATGAATGGGTTTTCAAAATGGGTTTTCTTTGAAAAAAATATTTTATAAAGTTTATGTGTATGATAAAATGCCTCCAAGATGGGTTTAAAAAGAAAACAATCTTTCAAGAATCATAGTAGAGTGAAATTGAAATAGAAAATGTTTTATGAAAAAATGGCCATGAATTTGAAATTCATTTTCCTTATATTTTTTAGAAAACATGGATTTTTTTCATTAAATATAATTATGATGTATTAGAACATTGGTAGACCATAGGGTAATGGGGATAAATAAACATGGAGAAGGCCTAATATAGTAAAATATATATGGGGGTATGTTCAATTAAGTCCATGTATGATTGGGTTTTCCTTTTAGAGGGACCATGTTTTTCAAACATATGAAGCCATATATCTCATCTGGGGTCCATTTGTGTGTTTTATATGTCAAGGTGTGTTCACCATTGAATCATGGATTTCTGTCTTCAAATTATTTGTGTTTGAATTGCATTTATGGATATTTTATACGATTGTTTGACATATTGATCCTGATATGGATATTTATTCTTGAAAATTTATTTACATATCGTTTCATGCCATGGATTATGTGATATTTCATTTTTATCTATTTATTTTAATATGGAAATATTTTTGAAAGTATTGGTGTGTTTTTGAGAAGAAAACCAAAGGATGAATTTCAAAAGAAAAATTATATGTTTTAATTTACATTTTAAATATATTTTAATTAATATCAAATGGATTGTGATGATAGAAATTTTATAGGTTATTTTGTGGTATAATAATATGATTTAGGGGTCACACCATACTTTTTCCCTTTGATAATTTCTTTTCTTTGGTTTTATATGATTTAGTTAATTGGAATTGAGTCACATAGAGGATTAATTTCCAAATTTCATGTTTCTTTTTTGGTGGTTTGTGATGTTGGTGGAATATGGTTACAAAGAGATGAACCCATGGATTTATTCAAGGTCCATGTTTATAGTTATTTAGTTGTTGGTTTGGAAATTATTTTTCTAATATTAGATATATCCTTGAAGTTTTATCTATTTTGTAATATGATATATTATGGACATCTTTCATGACACTATATTTTATTCTATACTAACATATGTCAATTGGTGGGTGAAATCATTCATACATTTATTCTTATGTAACCTTGCTGCTTGTTTCCAACATGTGGTGATTAGGAATGACCATACAACCTTGTATTTATCTATTTCGAGTTATTTTGTGGGTTGAACTTGGTTGGTCTCTTAAAAAATGGTATCAGAACCTCATGATGAATTAAATCCCAAGATCATGATTGGGTATCACCCCCTTATGTCTAGGGGTTTCAATGTTTTTGAGAATGGAAATTTAGAACATAATATGTTGCGTGGTAGTGTACCTAGACATATCACTTTTAAGATAATAAATGATTTACCATGAGAAGTATGATGTAGTCTTGTGTTCTTATTTAGGATTGTTGCCTTTTTTACCTTAGTTATTTGAATTAAGATTGTAACAAAGGAATCAAATTATATTCTAAATAGTTTACCTCCTATTGTTCTATCGATTATGTATTCTTTATGAATAATAGTTTAGAATACTATAGAGGAAACTATGAAGCAATCCTTATAGGTGAATCCTATGGTTGACCCGGTTTTTGTGGAAACTGTGGTATAAATGATACAATATAGGTGACTAGTCAGCAACATTAAACTAGAATAAAATGTGTTCCATGATTTTAAATTTACTATATTGCATCCACTAATCATTCATGGTGAAAAGGTTCCATTGGATTTAGAAGAATAGATAAACCAGAATGATTGGTTTATCCACTTTATGAATGCTCCAAAAGATTCCAAGGTTGACTTTTCTATTTTCTACTTGAAGGGTAAGGAATGAAGTTATGAGAATCCATTGTGATGACTATGTTGTATGAAGATATAACCTATATTTCATTTAGTGAAGCCTCAAATTTTTATGTATATTATGATACACTAAGAGTGGTGAATTCATGGGAGTTCATTAAATTGGATCATGATGATCATTCTATCATGTAGTACGCTATACAATTATCCACATTGATTCACCAGTCTCCATATCCCGCTTCCAATGATAATCTCATGGTATAGAGATTTGAAATGGGTTTGGGGAATATATTTGATCTATACTGATTCCTATGTTCCTACCAATCCATGTACATGTTTTAGAAAAGGTATCTGTGGTTGTGGAAGACATAGCTCAAATAATAGTACTCTTTAGAGAAAAAGTGACAATAAGAGGTATCCATAGTTCAATTTTTTTAATAAAAAAAGAAGTGGAAGTAATATAGTTGATGTGGTAATGGAGTGCTCAATGGAAATTGGGTCAGATATAGGTGGTCTATTACTAGTTAATAGAAATGGAACAAATCAAACATAATAGTAATATAGTTCCTAGAGTGTATCACATATGTGAAAATTTTGTCAGTCTTCTATTTTTTGTGAGAGAGCATCTTAGAGATTTAAATTTGGTTCCACCATCATGAAGGGTTGTCAATTTATAATTGAAATCATTAAATATGTGGTATCTCAACCTCATGATAAGGATTATGCTGAAGTTTCAATGAAACAGAAGGTTAAATATAGACACCTATTGGAATTTTAGCATACACCGGTTGATGTTGTGGTAGGACAGACTACAATAACAAACCATACTTTTTAAATGTTAATTGTTTCTTAAATAAATTTCAATTATATTATATTATATTATACACATAAAACACATAGGGAAACCAAAGTACATTAATTAATTAATTAAATTTTTTTCATTTTTCAATTAATAACCCATTAAAATGTAAAATATTATAATAGAAAAATAAAAAATAGAAAAACTATAATGGGAAAATTTGGATCACCTTAATCCGCTAGAATCATCCCTCATACAAACACCACTATAGAAATGAAACAAAATACTAGTAAACCAATTTATGTTTCATAAAATGAAAATGTAGAACCTTGAGAAAAATTTAAGTGAATAATGAATGACAGAGTGAATTAGTATTTATATGAGGCAATGTGAACTATGGATTAGTAATGTCGCCATTGGGAATAATAACACGACCTTTGAGAAAAATAATTGGATTGTTGGAATAATAATTTGGCCAAAAAATAATGATTAGAAATAAAAATAATATTTATCATAATTAATTTTATTAAATTCAAATAATATAATTCTAAAAAATAAATAGCAGGATTAAAAAACTCAATGAAAATATAAGCACATTTTCAAGAAAAATCATTTTTAAGTATTTCATAAAAATCCTAATTATTATAGTAAAAATTATAATTACCTATGAAATAATATTGTTTTGATAAAATTAATAATGTTTTTTAAATAATCATGTTGAAATATTCCAAGGGTAATTTTTGGGCAATTTTCTGAAATACATCAATTTTTATGTGAATAGTTACAATACAATTTTTTCATGCAACATATGTGTCTTGAGTTACATAATTAATGATATAGTAATGAAGTAACAATTTCTAAAAACATTGAATATCAACCAAACAAATTTAATTTTACAAATAATTCATTTAAATAAATTAAAAATGATTCTCATACATAATTTTTTTTCCAAATTCTAAAATCTAATGTATATCATTTAAATCATATTTTTTCATTTTTTCCACATTTACTTTTTATTAAAATAATTAATTTGAATTATAAATTGAATAAAAATATCAAAATCATGATATTTATTTTAAATTTGGTTTATAATGTAAAACATATCACTATTACGAGGTTTAAATTAGATATAGTATTTTTTAAAACATTTGGTTTTAAAAATACCCATCTCTCGAGTATAAAAATTAGCTCTCCCTCACCATGGAGAACCAATCATAAAAAAAATTTCAATGACAAATATCTATTCCAATCCCCACTACTATGTTTTTAGAATACATGGGGACTTTTTTGGAACCTTCTAACTATGATCATTAAAGGATTTTAATGTCGTAGAGAAGAAGCAACACCACAAAGAGGGTGGGATCACACCAATTCTTCCTCTCATTCTCCCCTCCTCTTTCCCTCTTTCAACAACCCTTTCAAACCTAAATATTAAAATAATTATTAAAAACATATGTTTAAATTTTACTAAATATGTTATAATAATAGAATTATTATATTTAAGACAAATTTATGTTTTTTTAATTTCTATTCCTACTAATGTTCCATTAATGGTCAGTTAACCAACAATAAGTATGTTTCCAATTCTCTTCTTATCACCCATCCTATGGATAATAATAATAAATTATTTATTATATATAAATGTATCAATAATTTTATTTCATGATTCTATTATTAATTATACTTATGTATAAATTACCGTGGAAAATAGTGAAATGAAATAAAATAGAGAAATTTTTAAGGAAAATATGATATCAAAATACTTTAACATCAATAACGAAAAATTAAGAAATAAAATAAAATGGTTAATATTAATAAATAGTAACATAAATTAAAATGATTATCTTTTTTTGATAATTTTTTTTTAATAAACCTAAGTTTAATATTTTGAGGAGTTAAATGTGAAAAAATAAACAAGATTTAATGTAAGGGGATTATTGAACGCAATTCCTTCATTTTAGGTTGTCTTCTATTTCACCTCATTTTTAGTATGATAATTAATATAATGTCTATAAAATGAATTTTCTGTATAATTTCAATTTTATTTAAGGAATATATATGTTATAACCTTGTTGAAATGATTTTCCAGCCAATTATAAATATTTTTCCAAAAATACTTTTTTTCCAATGCACATTTTTAAATCCTCTAGAGTTGTTTTCACCTATTCTCAAGAATGATGATATTTATGAAAAACATGTTTTTTGTTTCTTCACATTGGAACCACATTTTTATTAATGAAATTATTATTTATGAAGTACTTATCAAACCAATTTTTGTCCATGAGTTATTTAATGGATAATATTGTTATATATTCAATGTAGAGTGCTTGATTATATTAATATTATGATATGATGAGTGGGGAAATAATTATAAATCCATTCAAAGAATTTTATAATGTTATATATCTCAAGGGATAATATTTATTATCTATGAAAATTATTCTATATTTATTCATAATGATGACATTACGATTTATGCACATATGTTATGTGTGAAATTTTTTTAGCATCGTTCACAAATATGTGTGTTATTTAACCAATATGACACTATGTTTGATTATTATAAAACATAACATTCCATAAGTTTTTCAAATTTATTCTTCAATATTATGATAGTGATCATATTATTATGACAATATTATGATGATTATGATCACCCGTTCTATATTTATTCATGTCCCTTATTAATCCTCTTACATGTATTTTAACTCGCCCCATTATTCGATATATATCTTCAAGTTAATACATGAACTGAGGAGAATGTGATATTTTAAATTAATAAAGATGAATTATTTTTAAAAAAATGATGTTTTATTACGTATAAGTGATGTATGAGCCTAATTTTTCCAAGATACTAAACCTTGGATTCTTGAATGATTAAATAGTATACCGTTTTCCTATAGGGAATGGGTGAGTTGGTTAAAGGAGGTGGCGTTCTGACCAATAGGTTCTGGGTTTGTGTCCCCGGAAGAAAATGCACACAATATGCTAACAAACCACTTGTGGGACCCTATACCCTGTTGAGAACTGGCTTATGCCTAAGGTATGGCCACCTTGGGCCTCGCTGGGGACATGTGGCATTTAGGTTGGGAGGCCTCCACAATAACTCGTTACCCAACAACACGTTTTCCCACAGGGCACGTGTGAGTTGGTTTAAGGTAGTGGCATTCTGACCCCAAGGTTTTGGGTACGAGTCCTCACAAAGCTACGCACAATATATGCTAACAAACCTTTTGAGGGCCCCTCTAACCTGTTGGAAATAGGCTTAAACATAGGGGCTCACCACCGTGGGCCTCGCTGGGTACGTGTGGCGCACAGTTGGGGAGGTCACCCCAATACCTCGTTACCTAACAATACATTTTGCCCATGGGGCACAGGTGATTTGGTTAATGGTGGTGGCATCCTGACCCTGAGGTTCCTGTTTCGAGTCCTCGCTAGGCAATGCGCACTATATTCTAACATACCTCTTGTGGGTCCCTCTAACCCATTGGTAACTGTCTTCAGCCCAAGGGCTGGCCACCTTGGGCCTCGCTGGGGACGTGTGGTGCGCAAGTGGGGAGGCCACCCCAATACCTCATTTCCCAACAACAAGTTTTCCCGTGGGGCATGGGTGAGTTGGTTAAAGGTGGTGGCGTCCTGACCTAGAGTTTCTGGGTTTGATTCCTCAAAAGGAAACACACACTATATGCCAACAAACCTCTCATGGGCCCCTCTACCCCATTGTGAACTGGCTTAAGTCCTAGGGCTGGCTACCTAAGGCCTCACTGTGGATGTGTGGCGTGCAGGTGGGGAGGCCACCTCAATACCTCATTACCCAACAACACGTTGCCCCGTGGGGCACCGATGTGTTGGATAATGGAAGTGGCGTCCTGACCCTGAGGTTCCGGGTTCAGGTCCTCACATGGCAACACACAATATTTTCTAACAAACCTCTCGTGGGCCCCTCTACCCCGTTGGAAACTAGCTTAATCCCAAGGGCTGGCCACCATGGGCCTCGCTGGGGATGTGTGGTGAGCAGGTGGGGAGGCCACCCCAATACCTCGTTACCCAAAAACACTTTTAAGCCCACGGGGCACAGGTGAGATGGTTACAGGTGGTGGCGTCCTGACCGTGAGGTTCCAGGTTTGAGTCATCTCAAGGAAACACACAATATATGCTAACAAACCTCTCATGGGCCCTTCTACCCCATTGTGAACTGGATTAAGACCATGGTCTGGCCACCTTGGACCACGCTGGGGTAGTGTGGCGCGCAGTTGGAGAGGACACCTGAATACCTTGATACCCAATAACATGTTCTTTCACACAAGGTATGGGTGAGTTGGTTAAAGGTGGTAGCGTCCTGACCCTTAGGTTCTGCGTTCGATTCCTCACAAGGCAACACACACTATATGCTAACAAACCTTTCGTTGGACCCTCTACCCGATTGGGAACTCGCCTAAGCCCAAGGTATGGACACCTTGGGCCTCGCTGGGGACGTACGGTGCATAGGCGGGGAGGCAACCCCAAGACCTCGTTACCCGACAACAGGCTTAATCTTTCTTGCAGGGCACATGTGAGTTGGTTAAAGGCGGTGGCGTGTTGACCTCAATGTTATGGGTTTGAGTACTCACATGTAAATTCATACTATATGCTCACAAACCTCTCATGGGCCCCTCTACCCAATTGGGAACTGGCTTAAGCCCAATGCCTGGCCACCTTGGGCCTCGCTGGGGACGTGCAGTGCGCAGGTGGAGATGCCACCCTAATACCTCATTACCCAAAAACAAGTTTCACTCATGGGGCATAGGTGAGTTGGTTAAAGGCGGTGGCGTCCTATCCCTGAGGTTCTGAGTTTTAGTCCTCGCAAGTCGACACACACTATATGCTAACAAACCTCTCGTGGGCCCCTCTACCTCGTTGGGAACTAGCTTGAGCCCATGGGATGTCCACCTTCGGCCTAACTGGAGACGTCTGGTGCGCAGGTGGGGAGGCCACCCCAATACCTCATTACCCAACAAATCTTTTTTCACGTGGGGAACGGGTGAGCTGGTTAAAGGTGGTGGCGTCCAGACCCCGAGGATCCGAGTTTGAGTCCTCGTAAGGAAACACACACTATATGCTAACAAACCTCTTGTAAGCCCTTCTACCATGTTCCAGACTGGCTTAATCCAAAGGGGTGGCCACCTTGGGCCTCACTGGGGACGTGTGGCATGCAGGTGGGGAGGCCACCCCAATACCTCAACACCCAACAACACGTTTCTTGAGATAAATGTTTTAAAAAATATCGATGGCAATCATGTTTCATGGGGAGCAGACGACTTGCGACCATGGTGACTGGGAGTTTTTTCCAAGGGTTTTCCATGCCTATCCTGCACTACCTCAAATCTGTGCTCATGGATGGGGAACCAGGTTTGGCCTGGAATGAAGGCGTGCTGTGTCTCAGAGGTAGTGTCACCTGGCCTGGCCTACCCGCTGCTCGGCTTAACACCATGGTGAGAGATCCAAACCTAGTCATGTCTTGTGCTCAGACTATGAATTGTCAGGATGGCGGATGCATGCAGATATTGTTTCAGATCATATATTTGCTTTGAATCCATCATGAGTTTGTGTTGAATCCAGATCTAAGTCTTCCATTTTAGATTGGTTGGCTCAGGCTCCTGTTTAAGGAAGTGTGAAAAAACCTTCTTCATTGGTTGTGATGAATGTTCATGTAGTCTATGAATCTAGATCCAAGATGGATTCTCCGGCTAATGGTTCTCATCATGTGAATGAAAATGTTCAGGGGCAGTCTGTGCGGAAGAGGGCATTTCAGAATGAGTTGTGTTATCCTGGTGTGATTTCTGGTTCACGGTTAAAGACATCACATGATGTCTTGAAGGTCCTGAATTATAGTGGTTCTGTAAAAGATCTGAATGGCACAGTTGCAATGGACAGTCCTGCATTGGCACCACCTTTTTCATCACTTACTGACTGCTCCTCTAGTAAGATCCTTCGAAAGGGGTTAGCTGCTCATGTTGATGTTAATCATGATGTTTTTCCTGAGAGGATTGTTGTTGGAATGAATTCTCTGATTACACATCACGTTCTTCCAATGGGTGAGAATCCTTGGAGGTTTGATGATGTCATTAAGCAAAACTTGTTTTTATGGGGATCCTCTGATTGGAGATGTGTTTCTCATGCCCGTGGATTCATTCATTGTATTTTTCCATCAAATGTTTAAAAATTAAATGCATGGAGCATCGAGTCTCTGACTCTAAAGTATGGATGGCTTCACCTTCATGAATGGTCACTAGAATTCAATTCCTCTTGTGAAAGAAATGCCTTTTATTAGGTTTGGGTTCATTTTCATGGAATTGAATGGGTCCTTTGGCATCCAAAAATTCTGCATGACATTGTCTTGGCTATTGGGAATCCTATTCCTCTTGACAAGTAAACTGAAGTGGTTCAATTTGGGAATTTTTCTAGAATGATGGTTGAGATTCATCTAAGATCCACCTTTATTGATATGGTAACACTCTCTACGCCCACTGATAATATTAATATTGACGTTGAATATGAAATAAAGCCTTTTTTCAGTACTGAATGTATGGTTGTTGGACATTATTTGGAGTTATGTCGAAGGAAGAATTCATGTGAGGGATGTGGAATGAAGGGTCATTTAGCTACTCTTTGTAGACGGAATCACAAGAGAAATAATGTGGATTTGTCAAAGTCTCTTGCTCATGATGATGATGTTATCAAAAATCCAGTTTCTTCTAAGGCTGGTATGTTGAATAAGTCTGCCCCTCAGGTGTCTAGTTTGAAAGACCAAGGTCTCATGGTGAATAAGTCTCTAATGCGAAATAATAGTGGTCCCTATTCTTCTCAGGATTATTTTTCTAATAATATTACATCTGTTGCGCCCACTGAATTGGTTGAGACTAGAAAAGTTGTTATCCTCTCTACTTCCGGGTCTCCTAATCATTATGACCCTCCATCTCCAAACCTGAATGTTATTCCTGGTGTAGGATTGCTCTGTGATGGAACTATTTAGTTGACTCATGGGTTGATCAAATTGGGACTCCTATACATGTTTATTGTCATAATGAAATCCAAAATATTTTGAATACCTCTATGATATCTAGAAAGTGGGGTGACATCTCAGAGGCAGAGGGGATGGAAGTGGGCAGTGTTGATCCTATCTCTTTCAAAGATAACCTCTTTCCAAGAAAAAAGAATGAATTCTGAAATTATGGACTTCACTCATACTCCCTCAAAGAGAAGGCCAAGGAATGATTATTCTAACACACCTCGCACTGTGCCTACCCGATCTTCTAAGTTAGCAGCACTAGTGCAGAAATCATTTTTTACATCACCATATTTTACGTCGGTTATATATAACCGACGTAAAAATGCGGCGAGTAGATTTTTCACGCCGGTTATTTTAATAACCGATGTTACAAATTACGCCTGTTGGGTTTTTACGTCGGTTATCTTATAACGAACGTAAAAAACCAATGCGCGGGGGGTTTTTATGTCGGTTAAAAAATAACCGACGTAAAAAACGCGTAGATATCGGGTTTTTTTACGTCGGTTATTTGGAAACTGACATAAACCCCCCCCCCCCCACATTGGTTTTTTACGTTGGTTATCTTATAACCGACGTAAAAAACCAAAGCCCTGGGGTGTTTTTTACGTCGTTTATAAAATAACCGATGTAAAAAACTCGTATATATCTCGTTTTTTACATCGGTTATAGAATAACCGACGTAAAAAACCAAAGCGCGAGAGATTTTTTACGTCGGTTTTAAGATAACCGACGTTATAAAGTTAAAAAATAGTCTATAACGTCAGTTATATAATAACTGACATTATAAAATTTTAAAAAAAATTAAAGCCCTTGGACTGTCATTTACGATTTTTCGATTGACAGTCTGCCGTCTCGTCTCTCTCTCGCACGGTAAACCATAATCGGCTCGTCGATCGACCTGCGTTAAACGCATTTTGGCTTCATTGTTTATCTTCTTCACTCCACTCGGATCTATCATCTCAACTCGCAACATTCATGTAAGACTTCCACGAATTTATTTCGTTCGTTTTTGTTTCTATTCTTGATGTGCTTTTCGTTCGTTTTTGAATCTCGTGGATTTTTTTTTTATTTCAAATGGTTATTATGTCCATTCAACTCGAAACATTCAACTCGCAACATTCAAGCAGGTGTATTTTGGATAAGACTACTTTTAACTCTTATTCTAGATTTTCATTCTGATATAAGATTTACGATTCTATAGTACAATGAAAAGGTAGATTCATTAAAGCTTCTTAAAACACTTATACTTCATCTTTTCTTCTAAAATATGAATCAGTAACAACTCCAATATGATCGTTATATTGATCTATCTAAATACCAGCAACTTCATTACGAGCAACCTCTTAAGTATCTAAATAAATCAATATCTGATAAAAATATTACTATGACCATGAGAACATAGATATTTGACTTCACAACCATTCAAATTATTCAATCATTTAGAAAGAATAATTAATTTTAAAACATTGAGGATTAGCTTCAGCAAAATATGAAAAATAATGGGTGGTATTGTAACGTTCCATTCTTCCAGCAACATTATTATTTCTTACTTAGCTGGAATGTGTCTTTCTGGATGAAGATTGGTAGTAATTATTTTCTTAAAACCATATTTTCAATATGATTGTCCAGAAAATGATTTTCATGAATGAAATTGGACCAGTTACAATCGGTAATACCTATCCTTAGAATTTCATTTAACATTCTTACATCATAATTTTTTTTCAAATAATTATGATTTTTATAACTCCTAGATCAGAAAACCATCATCTGTTTTCATCTGCATTCATAAAAATATCAATTCATACGTATTACAATAAAATATTTCATTCTAGACTCATGCTGAGTTTGATAATACATTTCTTCTTTCAGTCATCTCCTAAAAATGATGGACCTTTTCATGCAAAGTGTATCTGATTTCTTGAATACGATGGTATGTCCGATTTTCAACAAAACCAAGTGAGGTGATTTCTTTTATTATTAATAATTCATAAAAAATTATAATACCTAAATATTATTATCATCCTTTTCAAATTTTTTATTATAAAAAAGGTAAAGGGTACTTTCTTTTCATTCTCAAGTTAAATTATATTTTTTATAAAGGTCGTTTCTATCTACGTAGAAATAATTTAACAATAATTAGATTGAATTAGGTATATTATCTTATCTTACCATCCAAACACATTTTTATGTATTAATAATTATTATGTTTTGTAAAAACAATTATGACCCCCATTTCATTTTTGTTAGTTAATTGATCTAAGAAAGTGTTATAAATTATTTGACGATCACGATTCACCCATATATATGGTTAGTCATTATGTGACATTTGGGTCCATAATATCCTTCTAATGCATTCGACAATGCATTATATATCATAGATCAATATGGGATACAGATGGTTATACCCTGTCCAATGTGTTATGTGATGTGTCTCGTAAGAAATATTATAATAAATTATAGGAAAGGTGATTAACATATCCCAATATGAGGTGAATGAAACTATGTTTTCCCTTGACATATGTTATGACTTATATGATTATGTTTGTGCCACACTCTTATGTTATTCCACATACCAATGTTGTGATCTTGAGAATAAGGTTTTTTAAATCATGTTCCCACTATTAGATAAATCATGTCTTATGTTATGCTAAAATTGTTATACTTGGACTCAGGTTTTATGATCTATGATTATATAGAACTGTTTCACTTATATTTTTGATAATGTGCTTTGTGTATGCTCTTATACCCCCATGGATATCTTTTTATGAGATTAGATATTATATTTATATATATCATGTTTACCCATAATGAGTATCGTAAATCAAAACTTTTATTATTTTCATTCCCTAAGTTATAAGAATAAGTATTATGTAGGATGATTCAAAAATTTAATCTGTGAGATGAGTTGTTTTATGTGTGAAACCCAGGCCAAACACATATGTATTTTTTTTGGTATTACATATATATAGTTCGACATATACTTTTTTTACATTACCATGATATTAACATTAATTTTTCTAAAGAAATATTAATGTCCTTAGATTATATATCGGATCAAAAGGATATAGTAATTCTAATATATAATCAGAATGATCAGATAATATGAAAATATTATTAAACATAAAACAAATGGTCTATATTCATATTTCTAACATGACACTTACGATGTATAGCTATTTGGTGTTGGGTACTTATGAAAACTACTACTACTACTATCAAGATTTTGGAACTTGAAAGTGTTGAGTACTTTAGATCATAATGATTGAACAACAAGCATGAATAACACATGTTATATGCTCCATTAGGTATTCATATATTTTATCATGTTTATTAGTATATTGGCATGAGATTATTATAAATGTGTATCATCTGATCATATTCACTTATTCCAGATAAAAATCATTTTGTTTATGTTTTATTGATGTATATTTTATTTGGAGAATCATTAGGCATCACGGTTTTCTTTAATTCAATGAAATTTAAAACTATTATATCTAACTATATTTTGTTTTAAAAATAATATTCAAGCATATTTTTTAAAATACCTATAGATTTGTTTTATATTTTAAATTGTTTTACATTCAAATTATGATTTTTTTCATATAAACAAGTATTTGTCTTATCTTAAAAATATATATTTTTGTTGATATTTGTTATAGGTAATAATGAGTCGAAGTTGGATTACGGCACATCGAATGAGCAATGAATTTGAGGAAGGTGTTGATGCCTTTTTGGATTTTGAAAAACGAAATGTTCCAAGTAGTGACATTTTTTTCTTTCCATGCCTGAAATGTTTGAATATGAAGAAGTTGAAAAGTAGAGAGATAAAAGATCATCTGATATGTCATGGTTTTAATCCAAGTTACAGCCCTTGTATATGGCATGGTGAAACTGGACAGAATTTCACTGATGATGATGATTCGCAAGATGGTAACTCCGATGGAATTGAAGAAATGATTCGCGATATTGTAGCAGAACAAATTGAGATAGAACCGACAGTTGCACGTCTATATGGTGATGCCGAAAAACCATTATATCCCAGTTGTACAGATTTTACGGTTTTGTCGGCAGTGTTAAAATTGATTAACCTGAAGGCGAAGCATGGATGGAGTGACAGAAGTTTTATAGAGCTGCTACAATTGATGAAAGACATTCTTCCAAAAGATAACGATCTTCCAGATTAACATTACAAAGCCAAGAAAATATTATGCCCGATGGGATTGGGATACAAGAAAATACATGCCTGTCCAAATGACTGCATTATATATAGGAAGGAATATGAATTTCTGTCAGAGTGTCCAAAATGTGGGACATCACGGTATAAGGTGAAAGAAAAATCACAGGGTGATGTAGAGATTACAAAGCTCCCTTCAAAGGTATTTTGGTATCTTCCTATAATTAATCGTTTCAAAAGTTTATTTGCTAATTCACATGATGAAAAAAGGTTAAGATGGCATGCTGAAGAGCAGGTATGTGATGGAAAAATAAGTCATCCAACTGATTGTCCACAATGGAAGAAAATTGATGCGCAATATTCTACATTTGGAAATGAAATAAGAAATCTCAGACTAGGGTTGTGCACAGATGGAATGAATCCATACCGAACACTCAGTAGCACACATAGTTCATGGCATGTTTTATTGGTAATTTACAACCTCTCTCCTAAAGTTTGTATGAAGTGCAAATATGTCATGTTGAGTACACTGATCTCTGGTCCAAACCAACCCGGTAATGATATTGATGTTTACTTGTCATCGTTGATTGATGATTTGAAACTGTTATGGGTTGATGGTATTAGGGTGTATGATTCTTATAAAATGGAATATTTTCAATGGCATGCAGTTCTTCTGTTCACTATAAATGACTTCCCAGCGTATGGAAATTTTTCTGGATACAGTGTTAAAGGGCATAAAGCATGTCCAATTTGCGAACAACATACGCCCTATTGTCAATTGCATCATGGGAGGAAAACAGTGTACATGGGTCATCGAAAATTTTTGCCTATGGAACACCCTTATAGAAGACTAAAAAAGGCATTTAATGGATCACAAGAATTTTATACTGCTCCAAAAACTTTATCCCCTGATCTGTATTTTGAGAGGGTGAAAAACCTTGACGTAAAATTGGGAAAGACATAGAAATCTGGTAATGATAGACATATTTGGAAGAAAAGGTCAATTTTTTTTGAGATACCATATTTGAGGTATCATGAAGTTAAACATAATATTGATGTCATGGACGTGGAGAAGAATATCTGTGATTCTTTGATTGGAACATTGTTAGATATTAAAGGAAAGACTAAAGATGGGTTGAATGCAAGATTAGACTTACTATCAATGGGAATACGTTTGGAGTTAGCTCCCACTCCTAAAGGAAGACAAACATTTCTTCCCCCGGCTTGTCATACATTATCGAAGAGGGAGAAAATTATCTTCTGTCAGTGTCTACATGATACCAAAGTGCCTCAAGGTTATTCTTATTATGTAAAAATTTTTGTCACATTGAAGGACTTGAAGTTGATAGGTATGAAATCACATGATTATCACGTCATAATGCAACAAATTCTACCAGTTGCATTGTGTGGAATATTGCCCATTCGTGTCAGAAAGACTATAATGATGTTGTGTTATTTTTTCAATTAAATTTGTAACAAGGCGATTGATGTGAATTCTTTGAACATTTTGGAAAAGGATGCAATTTTTATACTTTGTCAAATGGAAATGTATTTTCCTCCAACTTTTTTTGATATAATGGTGCATTTAATGAATCATCTGGTTCGAGAAATAAAGCTTTGTGGACCTGTATATCTTCGGTGGATGTATCCTTTTGAAAGGTATATGAAAATATTAAAGGGGTATGTTAAAATCTATATCGACCTGAAGCCTCCATTATTGAAAAGTATATTTCTGAGGAGGTAACAGAGTTTTGTACGAGCTACTTGGCTGCGGCGCAACACATAGGTTTGCCTCCATCTCGCCATGAACGAGTTAATAATGAGGGAAAGGGGATTCACGGCTTGAAAGTCAAATCATTGTCAGCTGAACAGATGAAGAAGTTAGAATCATACATCTTGAATAACATAGCTGATTCTCAACCATATATCACATTGCATATTAATGAGTTGAAACAATGTCATCCAAAGAATAAAGAAATGTCGATTTTGAATGAGCACAACAAAACTTTTTTGTCAGGGATTAAAAAGACTTTGCTTGATAGATCAGATGTATCAGAGACATTAAAATGGATAGTGGGTGGTCCATGTTTAAATGTGATAACATGGTCTGGTTATGACATTAATGGTTATACATTTCATACAAAAGCTCAAGACAACAGAAGTGCAGTTTAGAATAGTGGTGTATTGGTGTTTGCAGAAGCAATTCATTTTTCGAGTGCTAAGGACAAAAACCCAATTTCTGCATCAAATGCATATTATGGAGTGATTGAAGACATATGGGAGGTTGATTACATTAAAATTAATGTTCTCGTTTTTAACTGTAAATAGTTTAACGGTAACAACAGTGTCAGACACGATGAATTTGGAATGACACACTAGTGCAGAAAACGTTTTTTACGTCACCATTTTTTACGTCGGTTATATAAAACCGACGTCATAATATATAAAACGAGGTTTTTTACGTCGGTTATTTCTTAACTGACGTAAAAACCTGTGTTCGGTACACCTTTAACGTCGGTTATTTTTATAACCGACGTTATTAATCGCGCGCCTTCGTTTTTTACGTCGGTTATAAAAATAACCGACGTAAAAAACGCGGTTTTCGAAGGCCTTTTTACGTCGGTTATTCAATAACCGACGTAACAAACGCGGTTTTTGAAGGCTTTTTTACGTCGGTTATTTTATAACCGACGTAAAAAAAGAATCCGTAGATGTTTTTGACGTCGGTTATTCCATAACCGACGTAAAAAAACGCGGATTTTGAGCCCTTTATAACATCGGTTATAAAATAACCGACGTAAAAAATGAATCGGAGGAAGGTTTTTACGTCGGTTATTGAAATAACCGACGTTATAAATGTTTTTAAAACAATTATCACGTCGGTTATTGAATAACCAACGTTATAACTCATTTAAAAATTTACCCAGACCCGTGGATTGTCATTCGCGAGTTTACCTTCGACAGTCGCGACTCGTCTCTCTCGCCCGTAAACCCGAATCGGCTCGTCCATTTCGTTGGTTTAGATTCGTTTTGCGATCATCATTTCTCATATTTAATCTCCTCAGATCAATCATCTAAACTCGCAGCACTCAGGTAATCCTCCCACTTGTTCGTTTTTTTTCGTGGATAGTATATATATATGTGTTGTGATTTTTTTGGTGGGGGAGGGCTGGCCAGGTTGTTAGGTGGGTATAGATGAGGGTGGGGTTCAGTTGGGGCTTGGGGGAGGGCTGGCATGGTTATTTTTGTTTGGTTTCTGGTTGCTTTTTGGTGAGAGCAGTTCAATTATTAAAAAAAAAATTCTTTCACGTCGGTTATTTTATAACCGACGTGGTAAATAAATCGGTAGGGGTTTATCACGTCGGGTTTTTCTAGAACCGATGTGATAAACCGTTCCCGGGGCTTTTATCACGTCGGTTCTTAATATAACCGACGTGCTAAAAGGCATGGGAATCGATTTACCACGTCCGTTATTGGATAACCGACGTGCTAAAACGTTTCCCAGGCCTTTTTATCACGTCGGTTTAGGGAATAACCGACGTGATAAAGCCCCCCCGCGCATATTTATCACGTCGGTTATTATATGAACCGATGTGATAACCACCGTGATGTTAGGGATATTACGTCGAGTTTTAAATAACCGACGTAAAAAACGTTATTTATAACGTCGTCCGTATTAACGTCGCCTAAAAAACGACGTAAATAATAAAAAATAACCGACGTAAAAAATGTTTTCTACACTAGTGACACTTGTTAATCTGAATAGATTGGAAGACACAGCTGATTCTTTTATAATGGAAACACATGTAAAACAAATGTTTTATGTAGTAGATCAATCTGATATGCTGTGGGCTATTGTTTTACAAGGGAAAAAACAATATGTTGGTGAGGATGAACTTGATGAATATGTTGATTTACGTGAGATCCCTACTTCCATGGAAATATTAACAGAACATAATGATGATCATGTTGAAGACATAGTTTGTGACATATGGAATGATCACGACGAAGGAATTTGGGAAAACAATCTATTTGTACATTCCTAATATTATAGGTAACATATGTTTATTTCTTGTTTACATTTATTTTTTCCATAAATATTAGATATTGTAAGTTTTTTATTTATTAAAACATGTTTTAAAATAAAATAATTATATGTTTTTGTTTGTTTTAGGTTTGTTTAGTTTACTTTATCATGTTTATAACCATTACATGAATTTTAAAATTCTTAATTTTTTTTCGCTGACAATTACTTTACCATGTTTACAATGTTTACCAGGTTTACCATTTTTACCATCTTGACCATCTTGACCATCTTTTCCATCATTACAATTGTTTAACATGCTTACCATATTACCAATGTTTACTATTATGTAACTTATTAAACTTTTCTATTTTATGATTACAGTAGTATTAAAATATTTGAATTTGTATATTTGTTCACTGACAATTACATTACCATGTTTACAATGTTTACCAGGTTTACAATTTTTTCCATTTTTTACCATCTTGACCATCTTGACCATCTTTTCCATCTTTACCATTGTTTAACATGCTTACCATATTACAAATGTTTACTATTATGTAACCTAGTACACATTTCTATTTTATTATTACAGTAGTATTAAAATATTTGAATTTGTATATTTGTGAACTGACGTTTGTTTTTTTTATTTGAAGGATAATGACAGATCATTCAGATGATCAACCACATGATTCTGGAGAGGAGCATATTGCTGGTCATACCTTCTGGGGATAAACATTCCCATTCTCCTATTACGACAAAGAGTTCAAAGGTTGGTAAACATGGGTGCACACGTTTACCAAAATTATCACTTGCTCGTACGCAGGATCAGAGGATAGTAGTTGAGTTTGATGATGATGATATTCCTAGAGGTCCGAATGCCAAAGATTTTAATAGTTTTGTTGCAACTCAGGCTATGACCAAAGTAAGAATTCTGTCTGATGATTGGAGAGGTGTAGATAAAGCGATTATCTCTCAGTTGTGGGAGACGATTTGGTAATATCTTTTGTCATTCTTTGTCCATTATTTTAATGTTTCTAGTATATATAATATGTTTAACATCTTCTTTATCAGATGATATTCGATATTCCTGACACTAGAGGAGTCAGGAAGAAATGATTATCGTTGGCTTCCAGGAGATGGAGGGATTTCAAATCAACCCTCTCATCTGATTTCTTTTATGGTCATAGGAGTCATGACAATCCATGTCGTATATATACTTTTATAGATGAAGACACATGGAGATAGTTTTTTGAAAGTAGAAAAAAAAGAGTCATTTCTGGTAAGGGAAATATAAACTTTTATAAACGTTCTTATATAAATGACTTTATTAATGTTTTGTTAACGATTTCTTATTCTAAAATTATAGCAAAAAAGGAAAGCTCATCAGGAGATCCAATCTAAAAATGTATACCCTCATAGTTTATCTCAGGGAGGTTATACATTATTGGAAGAAAAAATTATAGCAGAAAAATTTCAACAACTAAGAGATGAGTCTTCAAGCTCTGGAGAGGTGACCCCTCCATCCCCTCCATCTAGACATGAAAAATGGAAGAGAGCTCGGAAGCGAAAAAAAGGGCAATATCTTTCGGAAGAATCGAGAATCGTAGCTGAGAGGATTGTAAGATATCTATTTAATTTATTTAAGTTAACTTTTTTCTTCATATAAGTTTCAATCATTACAAAAATGTTCAATTAATTAATACAGGACTCTCTTGAGGAGCAGAGTTCAGAGGGGACATTTACAGCTACTGGGAGGGAAGATATTTTATTTGCAGCATTGGGAAGGCCCGAACATCTTGGTCGTGTAAGAGGATATCTGGCAGGTGTATCGGTAAGAAAAGTGTTTCCACGTTCTTCAACTTCTAACATTGAGGGGGTTTATAAAAAAAAATAGAATCCTTGGAGGCTGAAGTTCAAAATATTAATGCGACGATGGAAGACAAGATTAGAGAGTCGGTGCAGTCTATGTTTGCAGAAATGAAAAGACAATTTCAGACTGCAGCTCCAACTCCTCCACCTCCCCCTACAGACCCCATTATTTATCCTCCACCTCCGACAGTAGCTCCCACTCCCCCACCTCATCCTGCGGACCCCATTTTTTATCCTACGCCTCCGCTACAACTTCCTACATATTGAGAGTTGTATGTTGATGATTCTCAACATCATATAGTAGCATACGGGTTGGTATATTGTATAGGAGATACAGTTCATCATCAACAATTAGAGGTAGAGAATCCGAGGGTCACTGTACAGGATATTATAGATAGATCAGCTAGGGTACCAATACATACAGATGAGGTGGCGATAGTGGGACAGAGTATCGGCCATTTTTTAGTTTGGGCATCCAAACTTCTTCGACTCATTACCATAGAGGTATGAATGTTATATCTTTTATTTTATTTTTTTATTAAAGTTGTTTGATCATTTGAAAACTACTATAATTCTCAAATTTTTTTTCACAGGAATACTTCAAAGGTAAAGAAATACTGTATAGATAACAACAAAGACAACAGGCTATGACATCAGATACAGATTCCAGTGGTCTTGAAAGATTGTCAAGATATTCACATTTGTTGTTGGGTTTTTATGAGTTTCCAATGGAATATCATGTTTTTGTACGTGAAATAAGTGTGGGGATTACAAAATCTGATTTCATGGCGCTTGTTACTGGAGATAAGTTGGGCATCAAAGTGGTGAAATTTTTTTCCATGTATGTCTTAACACCTTTTCCCTGCGTTATATTTATTAAAAATGTATACTTATATATGTTTTGTATTAGGTATCTTTATAAAATTTGTGAGAGGAATGAACTAACAGAAGTATATGGATTCATGGACCCGCAATTGATTTCCCCTGAAGCATGTGCATTGACTGAGGAACAAAGAATGGTTTATATTGCTGAAAGATTTGAAAAGAATATAATCCAACAATGTTGGATGATGCCTTTTTGTGAGAGGTATAAAACACATTTCTCTCAAAGAGTTAATTATATTTTAACATAAAAAACCACTAACATTAAATTTCCTTTTATCAGTAATCATTGGATGTTAGGGATTTTTTGCCCAAGGGAGAAAGATCTTTATTGGATATGCTCTGTTCATGGTGATGTGTGGGAAAGTTTTAAGAATATATTGGAAATGTATGTTTCAATTTCTCAATAGTTTTATATAATATAATGAATTTTAAATTTACCCCATTCGTATTATTTTCTAACAGTGCATGGGTCTACTTTCAAAAAAAACACAAAGAAAAGAAATGCAAAGATCAAATATGTAAATGCGAAGGTAAATTTCCATTTATAATTTGTATTTTTTTGATTTATTACATAAAAATAATATATTGAATTTACACTCATTCAAAACAGAATTTTCATGAACAACAAGGCCTCATCGAATGCGGATATTATATGTTAAGATTTATGTATGAAATAATAACAACTGGGACAATTGTGAATTTTGACCTGGTAAGATTTCCTCTTATACTTTTCCATAATATTTCAATTTGATTTATTCATTATACACATTAACTATCTTCTTTTTAATTTGTAGCTTTTTGATTACCCTCAACCCTATACTGCCGAAGACATCAAACACGTACAAGTGGAGTGGTCAAATAATTTTACAGGTTTGATTGAATTTTAGTTGTTTGTAATGTAAAATGTAATTTTGAATATTGTCGTTTTAATTGTGTATTTGTTAGTTGTTTAGGTTTGAGTTAGTTTTTTTTGAAGTTGACAGTGTAAGTTTTGAATGTTATATAAGTGAATGTTTAATTTTTCTCTACTTATTGTTTTGGTATACTTTTGATGGTTCTTCTGGTATGGATTTGGGTCTACGGGGGAGGGGTTCCAAGGGTGTGGGGGTGTGTTCAGTGGGGTTGGGGGTGTCCAGCGGTCTGGGAGGGCTGTCCGGTGGGGTGGGGTATAGTCCTGGGGGGTGGCAGGGATGTCCAGGGGTGCGGGAAGCCTGTCCAGGGGTGTGGGAGTGCTGTCCAGGGGTGGGGGGGGGGGGTTGTCCAGGGGTGTGGTGGGGGCTGTCAAGTTGGGTGAGGGGGTGAGGAGGTGCTGTTCAGGCTGGTGGGGGGTTGTCGAGGGGTGTTTGGGGGTGTCCAGGGGTCGGGGGGCAGTCCAAGAGTGTGGTGGGGGCTCCAATGGGGTGGGGGAGGGTTGTCCAAGGGGTATAAATGAGGGTGGGAGCTCCAATGGGGTGGGGGAGGGCTGTCCAAGGGGTATACATGAGGGTGAGGGCTCCAACGGGGTGGGGGAGGGCTGTCCATGGGGTATAAATGAGGGTGGATGCTGTCTAGTGGGTAAGTTTTATATGTTATCTATGTACATGCTTAATTTTGATGTACTTATATTTTTGTGGTACGATTTCTTGATTTGTTTTCTGGTTGATTCTGGTGGAGAGAAGATCACTGAATTCTGTTTAAAAAAAATGGGTTTATCACGTCGGTTATTTTATAACCGATGTGGTAAAATTCATGGAATATAGTTTATCACGTCGGTTATTTAATAATCGACGTGATAAAAGGTCTGCAGAACGGTTTATCACGTCGGTTATTTAATAACTGACGTGATAAAAGGCCTGTAGAATGGTTTATCATGCCGGTTATTCAATAACCGACGTTATAAAGGGCCTGGAGAATGGTTTAGCACGTCGGTTATTGAATAACCGACGTGCTAAATGGCCTGGACAATGGTTTATCACGTCGGTTATTCAATAACCGACGTGCTAAACCATTCTCCAGACCCTTTATCACGTCGGTTATACAATAACCGACGTGATAAACCCCCCTCCCCCTGTATTCACGTCAGTTTTATAAGAACCGACGTGATAAACCACGCTCATCCTGGTTTATCACGTCGGTTCATATTGAACGGATGTGATAAACCACCCTCACCCTAGTTTATCACGTCGGTTCTATATGAACCGACGTGATAAACCCCATCGCCCCTATTTATCACGTCGGTTGTTTAAGAACAGACGTGATAAACCATTGTCCAGGCCGTTAATCACGTCAGTTCTTCAATAACCGACGTGATAAACCATTCTCCAGGCCCTTTATCACGTTGGTTCTAAAATAACCGACGTGATAAACCAATATCTAGGCCATTTATCATGTCAGTTCTAAAATAACCGATGTGATAAACATTGAGATTTTATGTTTTTGACGTCAGTTTTTAAATAACCGACGTCAAAAACCTTATTTATAATGTCGCACGTATTAACGTCGGCTAGAAACCGACGTAAAAATTAAAAATAACCGACGTAAAAAACGTTTTCTGCTCTAGTGCGGGAAAGTTCAATACTGATATTCTTAAGATCCTCAATCAGGGTAAGTCCCAATCTGAATGGGAAACTGCTGATGACTCGGATTATTGCATTGAAATGTATCATTATGAACTATAACATTTTTGATGGATGAGGGAGAAAATATATTTGTTTTTACCCCACCCTTCTCTTGTGTACATTTTATATTATTCTAATTAAAGGTCATGAGCTTAGCTTCTGGCTGGAGTTGGTACATAGTATATCATTAACCATTAAAATGGTGTAATAGTCTTGTAAGAAATTTTACGTCTACTATAGTTGGTATTAGGGAAGGAGTTCATTTAAATCGATATTTAGGATTAGATAACGTTAGTGAAAACCACAAGTATAAGTATATATATATGTAAACATCCCCGAGAAATAATTTTGGATAAAGAATAAACATAAGGATCCCACATGATAAGAATATAGATATACTTTTCACACATGAATAAATTATTTATTCATTTTTTTGCATAATTTTATTCAGACATTTTTTGACTATAAGAAATGGTTGGAACCAAGAGAAACTAGGAAAACAACCCCTATTAGGAATAATAAAATGGTTGGACTAACGACATTCTCAATGTGATGAGTAATGGAGTTAAAAAATTCATGGAAATGATTACTCAACTATCCTAGGATATGAACAATAACACGAACCATGTGAAGAATATTCTTTCAAACATGAAGGAGAAACTAACCATATATTCCATTATATAGTGAAAACCATACATTTTTATTAGTTCTTCCAATCCAATTTTCAGACAATAGCATGTTAACTCAATAGAAAAGATATATTTTTGTGATCCACTACTCCATGAAGTAGAACATGAATCTAGATGTTAACAATTTTGACGAAGAGGCATATCTGTGGTGGTTGTAGATAAAAAACCAATCCAAAATATGAATGTGAAAAGATGGAGTGGGATTTCATCAAGGAATTTTTTTTAATATATATTTCCCTATAACCATTTGAATAAATATGGAGAAATAATTCATAGATATGATGAAAAAAGAAGGTCAATCTATAATGGATTATACGGAACACTTCACAAGGCTTGAAATATATTCCTCAGGTTTTGTAATCAACATTCAAAAAAATAGAAAGATTCTTTAGTGGGTTAAAACAACACTTGCTAAAGGCTCAAGCAATAAAGTATTTGGGAGTTATGAATAAGTATTTTGATGTGATCTCAAAGAAGAGATGGAGTTTAGATAATGTTCCCATGGATATGAAAATAAGAAGAGAAAATGATGTTTCATGTTGGTGGGTGACATTTTAAAGGAGTAAAGAATATGAAACCAATCACATGACAAGAATCTGGGTACAATCTTCCTTGTAATTCTTTCAAAGGGATGGGAAAATCATTCAGGTATGGGAGAAAATGGCACCATGATTGTGAATATTGAGGAAACATGGTGAATCCATCCAAGATGATGGAGAATGGAAGGAACTGCATGATTTATTACCCATGGTTCAAAGCTTCAACTATATAGATCAAGGGAACTAAGAAATATAGTGCACTAAACCACGAGTCTTAGAGGGTAATCTATGTTAGAAACAAAAAACTCATAAGGTGAATGGGTTCTATTTTCCATTACTACTGCTGAAGTGGAGTGTGAAAATGAGTAGTATAAGGTATAATTCTCATTTAGTGAATAATAGAAATTTATTTATTTGATTTTAGTACTAAAAATTCCATTATATTTTATGTTTTTAGTATAACCATTAAATCAGAGAACCAATATCTTTATGAATATTGTTCTTTTTAATCTCATAATCCTTTTCTTGGTGTAATTATATGAATTACAAGTCATGGATTGTATCTCATTACATTGAGAACACATCAAATTTTAGAAAAGAGAAATATATTTCCATATTCTAAACCATCCAATGATCCTCTAAAAATGTAATATAGGTCATAAATTTCCATTGGAAGAGACCTCAATTTTGTTCGTGTTGATATCCCATAGATAATCATACCCTTCCCAAATTTTTGAGTCGCCATAAATTATAATCAAGGAAATTCCCATTTTCGGATAATATAATGACGTATTTCTCAAATAATTTCCTAGAATTCCACCATATCATGTGGTTGAGTTCTCAATATATCTTATATGTGTAGACACTAATATATTTAAATTTACCATATTGAGTATCCATGATTTATTTAGATGAGTTAATGAAACAGCTCTAAGAGAATTAGTAAAAAGGGTTTATATACCCTAGTGCGTCAATTTGGGGTTTTCCCATGCTATTTTTAAGGAAATGGATGGATCAATGAGGTCGTGTATCAATTACTGGGATGCCAATATGGTAACCATAAAGTAAAAATATCTACTTCCAAGGATTTAAGCCTTTTTAAAGACTATGTGGATCACAATACTTGTCAAAGGTGGATATTTATTCTAGATTTCTTCAGTTGAAGGTGAAGAAGGAAGGAATTAGAAAGACTATATTCTATACATGGTATGGACACTCTGATTTCATAGTGATTCCCATTATAATTACAAATTTTGTTGCAATATTCATGGATTTGAAAGCTTATTTAGAGACTACCTCGAATAACTAGTTGATGTTTTATTAATGATATTCTCATTTACTCCAAGATAAAGGAGGAACATGAAGTGTATCTATGTAGTGTTTTGGTCAAATTAACGAATGATATAATGTAGGATAATTTTACCATGTGTGACTTTTATATGAATTATTTCATATTATTAGGAAACATGATCACAAATGAGGGAATCTACATGGACTCTTCAAAGAAAGATGAAATTGAGGAATGGCTCAGATCCACTAGTGTCATAGAAATCCATAGTTTTCATGTCTTAGTGGGTGTAATACTGATGTTTTCTGACAGATTTTTCTTGATTATATATACCTCTAACTAATATAAAAATAAAGGGGTAAGGTATATATAGAGGGAAGAATGTGAGGAATGCTTTAAGGAGATAAAATGTGGCTGGTCACTACACCTGTTCTCACACTACCAACAACTGTAAAAAAAATTTTATATACATTAGTGGGTAGAATAATGTATTTGGTTTTTTACTCACACATAATGATAAAGTGATTTCTTACAACTCATGACAACCGAAGACACATGAGGGGAACTGCCTAATGCATGATCTGGATCTAGAAGTTATGATTTTGACTCAGAATATTTGGTAGAACTATATCGATGACAATAAGTGTGAAGTATATACTATACAAAATATTCAAAAGTATATATTCAAAAAAAGGAATTAAAAATTTATTAAAGTATATGGTTAGAGCTAATTAAGTACTATGACTGCACTATTCACAATCACTCCAGCATGGAAAAAAAGTATCATTTGATCTTAGTAAAAGAGAACCTATTACTCTATCCATGATGTAGATTTAAAAAGAACCTATCTTCACAGATATATAGATGATAGTTTTTAAATAAAATTTAAAGGGAATAAATCCTACCTTTCCCAAATGATTTCCCAACCATCTATCTATGATAATATCAGAGAGGAATAAATGGATTAATTGTAGCTTCAAAAGAAGGTGTAATCAGTAATGGAATAGATTATACATGAGTTCTGCATAAATGAGGATATTTTTATATGATTTGGAACTTGAAATTATGTTCCTACATCACCTAATATAAATAAATAGGTATTTTATAATTCATATAGCTCATATTTCTCCATCCATCATGGAAGTCCCAAGATGTGCCATGATATTCAAGAACAATTCTTGTAGGAAAACATGAAGAATGGGATTGCTGATTATTTATCAAAATTCTTGACATGCCACTATGTTAATAAAGTGAGACATAATTATGAGGGGATAATGAAACCATATCATATAACTACAAAGAAATGGAAGAAAATCACTATGGACATTTTCAACGGTCTCCTGAAGACATCTAAAGGGAAAATGATATATTTCTTATGGTAGATCAAATCACTTAGACTTCCCACTTCATAACTATTCAGATGATTTATCACCTGAAATTTTTTCTAAGATATACATTAATAATGTTGTGAGGTTTCTTGGGATATGAATTTTGATCATCTCAAATAATGATCCAAGGTTAACTTATAAATTTTAGGGAAGAATTCCATATTCTTTGAATGAAGAAATTTAATTTTAGTACGACCTATCACCCCCTAACTGATGGATAATATAAAAGTAATATTCAGACACTTTTGGATATTATGAGAGCCTACTCAATGTAATTTAAAGGTTAATGGGATCAATATATCCCATTATTTAGTTATCATACAAAAACAATTTCCACTAACGTATTCAAATGGATCCATTTGAAGCTTTTCATGGAAGTGATGTAAAAATCATACTTACTGGGTTCAAGCAAGTGAATTGAAGCTACATGGACTTGACCTTATTAAATAGATTATAGAGATGGTAAAATCCATACAAAAACTTATAAAATAATCTTATAGTTGAAAAAAAATCTATTTCAACAACCATAAAAGGGACTTGGAGTTTGAATTTAGAGAAAAATATTTTCTTTGAATATCACCATGGAAGAGATTTATATGGTATTAAAAGAAGGGTACGATTACCCCTAGGTTCATTAGGCCTATTGAGATCCTGGATTTTTTAAGAGCAGTGTCCAGTCAGCTTGCACTTCCATCAAATATGGATCGAGTTCATGATGTGTACCAAATATCTCTTATGATAAAGTACATACATGACAAATTACATGAACTAAATCAATATGTGATGAAACTAGGGAATTAACTCTCATATAATGAGTAGCTAGGGAGTATTTTGGAATATAGAGACAATGTTATACCTAATAAAACAACTCACCTTATCAATGTGCTGTGGTGCACCCAAAAATATGAATAGGTGACATGGGACCCTGAGGGATTAACAAAACAAAAGTTCCCTGTTATATTATAAACTATGAATATGAGTTTAAATTTAATTTATGGAATTTATAAATGGGATATGAATATAATGGCCGATAATTTTTAAATGATAGTTGTTTATTAAATTAATTAATATTATATTATATTAAATTTTACACCTAGAGAACATAGGGAAACCAAAAAAACACGATTCATTAATGAAAATAACCACATTAGTAAATTCCAAACACACTAAAATTCCAAATATTATAAGGGGAGAAAAAAATAGAAAATCAAAAAACAACACAGGGAAAATTTGGACCACCCTTGTCAGCTAAAATAATCCCCTCTAAGAAAAAAACTATAGAAAAATACTAAATATTTTTAAAATGATCAACTTTATTGAAAATGGAAATTTAGAACCATGAGAGCCATTGTGGTGAATAATGAATGATGTAATGAAGTAGTATTCATAAGAGGTAATGTGACTGTTTGAATAGTAATGTGACTATTGGGAATGGTAACCTGAATTTTTGAATAGTAATTTGACCTCAAAATAATTAAATTTAATATATATATTATTTATTATGAGTAATTTAGATAAATATAATTATTATAAGGGAATAAAATAAATATCACAATTAAAGAACCTAGAAAATATAACCACATTTTTAATAAACATTATTTTAATGTATTTCATAGAAATCATAATTTTTATATTAAAAATTAAAATTTCCATTGTTTTAAAATTATATTGGGAAAAATAATATCATTTTTTTAATTACTACAACTAAATTTTACAAGGGTGATGTTTTTGTAATTTTCTGAAATACTTTTATTTTCATGTAAATAGTAGAAATACAGTTTTTTCTGCAACCGATGTATCTTAAATTACATCATTCATGATTTAATAATGACCAAATAATTTATATAAATATATTATTGTAAAAATATATTTAATTTATAACTTTGTACTTAAAATATAATCTACTTTATTTCCATACGTAGAATTTACATTCCAAATTCTAAAATCAAAAATTTTATATCAAAAAAATATTTTCTCTTTCTACTACCTTACATTTGGATGAAACAAATGATTTAGAATTATAAAAATATTAGAAGTCTTAAAATCAGTTTATTTAAATTAAATATGTTTTATAATACAAAATATAATAACATTATATGTTTTACCTTAGATATAGTATTTTTATTCAATATTTTATTCTTAAAATACCCCTCTCCTCAAGTATAAATAACCCCTCTCCCTCCCCCTGGAAAACCACTCCCCCCTCAATATAAAAAGACAATTATCTACCGAAATACCATCTATTAAGTCTCTTACAATTCCTAGGAACACATTCTATACTTTTTACTCTTTTCATTAAAGGAGTATAGAGTAATAGAGAATAAGTAAGACCGAGAAGAGGGTAAGCTCTCACCATTTCTTCCTATCCTTCTCATATTACCTTTCTATTTTTATCCACAATTTCAAAACCAAATCATATAATGTCAATAAAATATTTTTTTAAAATTTTATTAATTTTATTATCATAATTAATGTAATATTTTTTACAACATATTAATTTTTCATACATCCCATTCCTGTACTTTTGACAATGTCCTCTTAATTATTGGTTAACCAGTTTTGAGAATGTCGGTAATTATTTTCATATCAACAAAACCATGGATGGTTATAATAATTTATTTATTCTATATAAATTCATAAATATATGTATTTTAATATATTTAAGTAAATATACTAATGTATAGATAACCTTGCACAGAATATAAAAATTGAAGCAAAATATTGAATTTTTTATGAAAAATTGATATCAAAATGCTTCCACATCAACAAATGAAAATTAAAAAAATATAATAAAAATATTATAATTAATAAATATTAAGATAAATTAATACAATTAATTTATTTTTCAATATTTTTATAAAATTAATTTTATTATTCAGGAGGTAGAAAAATAATGAAATGAAGTAGGATATTGGGTAAGGGGATTCCGGTGCATCTTTACCTCATTCTTTTCTGCCTCTCTTATTTTCTTCCCCTATTTTCTCATGTCCTGACTTCGTCCTACCTCATCATGAGGATTATTCATGGGATCTTCCCCCATATATATTTTTCAGTTGGTCGAAAACTCACTTGTTTTCTTGTCTGGTTTTGTCTTCAACGGTGGCCTCTCGATCGTGTGTTGGTTTTCTTGTTTTGCCGACATCATCTTCTTTCTTTGGTGGTTTTTCATGACTAATGAATATCGTGCTGAAGAAATCAGTTTCCCATCTTCTAAAATGCACTAATGATCCTTGGTGGTTCCCCATGTCATATTTTTAGTGGTGGATACATTAAGATTTTGGGACTTGGGGTTTGGTGTTTAACAGTTTTCATGCACTTCCAGAGTCTTCTTGGTTTTGTTTTGTTGGATATGGTTTTTTCGGCCGCGCTGATGATGCAATTTTGGATCCCTCAACCACCATTTATTTTCTATGATCTCTCGATCATATTCAACTTTCCATGGTGGACTAGGTGCAGTGGTAATGAATGTGTTTTGGGTGTTTTTTTGGTGGATGGTGGTGCTCCAAGAGAGAATCCCAATGAAGATGGTTCACAGACTAAGTCGTAATCATCTTCATATTAGCATTGTTTAGGTATTGTCTCTTTTATTTGGTGTTTCTTCCTTTTCCACTAGTGAAGGTCTTCTTGTTTTATTATGTGATTATTGTTGTCTTTTTTTTCATTTCCAGATGACTTGAATTGTGTATTCGGTGGTGTTCAATGTTGCCCTTCTATAACGGTGGTTTGAGACGATGATGTGCGTGTTTTTGGCGATGAGGATGGTTTTTGGCATGTGGTTTTTCAGTGGTCTGGTTTCTATGAAGGATATATCATGGGAGTATGTAGGATCATGGAGGTGAAGATGGCAACTTTTTGGAAATTTGATAAAGTTGATGTGTTATGGTACACATAGAAAGGCGGTGATGGTGTCTTTCTTGTGAATTCTGAATTAGGGTGCGTTTTGAAATATTGTGGTGCAGTTTTGACGGTAATTTTTTTAAATTTGGATTTTGGTATCTGTAATGCTTGTAACGATTTTTTTGTGTCTTTTTTGTTTGTTCCCACTTACCCTTAATGTGAATTATTCAATAAAAAATTATTGTATGTGTGTGGTAGGGTAAAGGGATTCTTTAAACCGATTGCTTCCTTCTGGGTTACCATATATTTCACCTTATTTTATATATGGGTATTACTATAATATCCAAAAAATTAATTTTCACTATCCTTTCCATTTTATTTTAGATATATACGTGTTCCTACCTTTTAAAAATGATTTTAATTCAAATTATTACATTTTTTAAAATAAGAATTTTCTTTATAAAACACATCTTTGAGTCATCTTAAGATATTATATTCTACCCTAACGAATGCTGATTTTAATGAAAAATATGTTTTTCAATTATTCATATGGGAACCATATGTTTATTCATGAAATTATTCTCTATGAAATCCTTATTAAAACCATTTATTTCAATGGTTTATGTAATAGCTACATTGTTATACATTCAATGTTTCATGCATGGTTATATGAATATTATGATATGAAGAGTGAGAATGAAATTATATATCCCCCAAATGAATTGGATAATTTGATATATGTCATGAGATAATATTTATTATACATTTATATAATGGTATCATTTTTAAAAATTATTGTTTTCTATTTTATGTACATATGTTATGCGTGAACATGATGTTAGATTTGGTCACAATATTATGTGATATTTTACCACTATGAAATGATGTTTCATTATGATGAATCAAAATATTCCAGGAATTTTTCAAACTTATTCATCATAATTATTTTGATGATAAGATTATTATTACACTAAGATGATTATTATTATCATTCATGTTATATTGATTCATGATCTGTATTCCTCCTATAATATGGATTTTACCTCACTCCTTTATTTGATGTGTATCCTATGGTGACTATATATAGAAAAGAGAATGTGATATTTTGGAGGGATAAAGAATAAATTATTAAATAATTGTTCATTGTGTAGAATGGTTGTATGAGCCTAATTTTTCAAAGACACTAAACCATTGGATCCTTGATTTATAAGCCTATTATGTTGATTATATTAAAGAATATGTAATAGTCATATAAGAAAAAATCTATTCACTATAACTACAATGAGAGGTATGGTTTTTATTTCATATTCTATGGTTAATGATTTTTTTGATACAAGTGAAACTCATTACTTTATATCATTCAAAATTATAATACATTGGGCATGAATTTGAAGATGTATCCTTTTTTGAGGACTCTTCCACTCCATTATGAGTGAATTCAGAGTGCGTATTTAGATATCCCTAATGTTTTCTGATGATTATTGACCTTGAATCTTGATAGAAAATTTTAGTTCATTATATTTACATCATGTATCCTATCATTTCCATGGATTTTAGGATTAGCTATAAATCCCAAAATTATTTTTGTCATCGTCGAGTACAAGCTCTTTCTCCCAATGAAATAAATCATGTATTCTAAGGTGAGTGGGATCCTAGACCGAGAAGAGTGGGTCTTGTTTCTCATAGTGATGAGTTTATTTCTATTTGATTTTAGAGTTTTTTCCTGATGATGTTGATCTATATATTAATGGTCCTCTTCCCTCAATGGTGTGTTATTATCATGAATTTTTTCTAGATGATTTATCATGTTTACTACCTCAAAGACAAGTTCAGTTCTCAATATAATTTCTTCATGGGATATAATGATGTTCTTTATCTTCATACCAAACAACATCCACTGACCAAAAAAAATTAAAGGATCAACTTTAGGATCATCAGGATGTGGTATTTATTATTTCAAGAGATTCATTATGTGCATAACTGGTTCTCTTTTAAAAATATGGTGGAATGAAGTCACTGAATTTGAGTATATTATAGGATACTCAACCAGGTGAATGCAAAGAAAAAGTATCCCTTACATATGATTGATGATTTTTTATCTTCTCAAGGGAGCCTGATGGTTTTCTAAAATTGATATAAAATAGGGGTACAATTAGTTGATTATTCAAAAGGAAGATATTCCTCAGACATATGTTTATAGAAGGAATGAGAATTATGATTATATTGTTTTTTCATTTGGCCTTACTAACTATTATATGCTGTTTATGGATTTAGTAAATTGAATAATTTTTTTTTCATATATTATTTTGTGGTTGTATTGGCAGATTATATTATTGTATATTACGTATCAGAGAAGTAACATTTTGTGCATTATAATATCATCCGTGGAGTCATGAGAGAGAATATTTTATAAATAAAGGTATCAAAATATAAATTGTGGATTCATGAATTCAAATTTATAGGATATGTGATTTTTGAGAAGGGTATATCATTAGATCCATAAAATATTTAGGCATTGATGTCATGATAGTAAATATTATTTTTTTTAGATCTATATTTTTTTGGGATTATCTAGTTACTATCAGAACTTTGTTCAGGATTTATCCATGAATTTATCACCAATGATGAGTTTACCAATACGGGAATAATTTTTTTTGGAGTTTATTTTTCTAGAGATATTTTGAAGATTTGAAATTGAGATTTACTTCATCAACAATATTTGTTATTCCTAAGTTGAGTGATTGTTACGATGTTTACTATAAAGCCTCGGGTTTGAGTCTGGATAGTGTTATGATATAGAGGAGATATGTATTAGGTTATGGCTCTCATCCATTGTTACATCATGATAATTTTGCGAAAAAATACCTCAAGATTACATTGAATCTTTTTTTGGTTGACTGTGTTTGTTGAAAAAATATGGTTTCCACGGAAAATTTTCATTTTCCAGAGTTATTTTTGACAATATATATTGAAAAAGAATCATGAAAAATAATGGACAATATGGAGGTGTTACAAAAAGAATATATACAAGGTGGAACCACTTTAGAGTGATGCATATGTTGAGTTACATGAAAAAGGAATAGGATAATAGACTAGTTCATATGGGGGAAAATATGCATTGTGTTCTTACCATTTCAAAATTCCTATAAATAGTTGGATTTACCCCTGTTTCATGAAATCTAAAAACATAGAGAATATTTGAGCTCTGGTCGTGAAAGTGTTGAGGTCACACAAGTAGTGAGTTATTCAGAAGATACTTTCTAGATGCTAATTACGCACCAATAGAGTGTTGGGTGTAAAAGGGTGTGTGTCATGAAAGTATGGAGTGGAGAAGAAAATTGCAGGATAAGAAGAGTTCTAGGTTAATTTTTCATGATAGAAGGGTGTTGTGTGATTATAAGGGATTATCACATAAGTACTAAGCTGCGTGTATGTTTGGAGTAGCATGCACGGTGATTTTTTGTGACAAAGGCGATAATGGCACACTATGCTTAAAGAAGCTCACAAGTCAACCTATGGTTTTAGAAAATCATTGAAGTTTCCCAGGACAACTATGGTAAAGTTGTATTAATCACTGGATGAAATTTTAACAACAACATATCAACTATCTACAAGTGAGGATGAAACCTTAATGGAAATAAAGGGACCTTCACGTCTATAACTTTATGTGGATCCCTTCTTGATGTAGTGAGTGAAGGAAGAGGAAGATGGTGATCCCTTCCATCATTAGTGATCCATAGAAAAAGACATAGGGAGTGACTCTTGGGAATGTAGTGAGAAAACTCTACAACTTTTGAAGGCAGTGAGTCTAGGTATATAGGAGATGTATCCCCAACCACCATTCTTGGATGTTAGGTGGATTTTGTAAAATTGGAACATTTTCATTGTATGGTCCTTAGATGTAGCCTAGCATGGGTGAACCAAGAAAAATTGATGTGTCTCATTCATGATTTAATTTTTGCTCATATATTTCTATGGGAAAGAGAGGGAAGTGCATTTTTTAATTACAAAATAAGATTCAAAGGGGTAATAATTTTAAGGTATCACCCCATGATTCACCCCCCTCTTAGGGTATTTGACCTGGTGAACCTAACAATTTGTATCAGAGGGAAAGGTTAATAGTTATTTAATATCTATCAGTAGAATAAATTGTGGTGGTAATCTGAAATGGGATTCCAATCTTTAATAGAAACAATTTTTAAATATAGAAGAATATGATGAGACACAACTTCCATTCTTTTGAAATGGACGTGTTTACAGCAGTGATGAATGTTATTTTAGAAAACATTGACAGTGGTGTTTTATCCGTAGTGGAGTGATGATAATTTGTTGCTAACGCTAGAGGAATTAATGTTTTAGCGGTATCCCTATATAATAAAATTTATATGAAGTTGAGGTTATGTAAAACATAACATTATATCTGGGAAAAGATATTGAATATATATGAAAGATATTAAAAGGTCAGAGGGGAAAAGCTATAGGTTCTGTGGAACAAGTATGATGATGTGAGAATGAGCCCAAATGAGTTTTAATGCATTATTTGATAGGGTGAATGTTTTTGTGGAAGACATGCATGGTTGTGGTGAAATTATTGAAGATATAAAGATCATTATGTGTATCTTTAGAAAAATTCAACCTCAGTTCAATTTGAAAGTTTTAGTATTGAAATACAATGAACCAAAAGAGATCACATTGGATAAATTGCATAGTACGCTGGTGTCATATGAAATTATAAATGATGATAATGATTTTCTGGAAAATGGGATGTCCAAATAGGTGTATTTCAATTCCATGAATATGGTGACCATTGAATATGGACATGAAGATTAATAGACATGTTCAATGTTTTTATTTTTTATTAAATCTTAAAAGAGGAAAATGAATTCTCAAAGGGGAAATCCCACTTGTAATATTTCAATGAGGAAAGGTTTTACATCTTGTAGTAAGGTACCCCAAGAATTTTTAAGAAGATGAAGACGATGAAGTTGAAATTCCCATGACAAAATCTTCAACCTATGTAAAAGGAAATAAAAAATTTAAGATAAATTTCTTTATAAAAAAGAATATGATTTCACGAGAATATGATAGTTCTAAAGAATCTAAGGTAGAAGAGATAGGGGACTACAAGGATAATAATTATGATTCTACGGTGGTAGTTTACATAAATTCCCAAACAAGGGAATAAAGTGATAATTAAGAAGCAGAATATGATGATAGAGTTGAACGTAAGGTTGAATTAGAATCTTCCCTTAAAGTGATTGTTGTTTGGAGATCTAAAACAAAGAAGTAAAACAAAGTGTTTTAAGATTTATAACTTTATATGTAGTATAAGAGAGAAGAGAGGGTTTAGTTGAGTGATGAAATAAAAAAATAGATTTTTTCAATGCCAGAAAGATTAGAAAAGGTTATTGATCACAATCTTGAGATTAAAGAACAAAAAATGGAAATTTTTATTTTTATCAACACTGGAAAATATACTATCACGAGTAATGAAGAACATAAAAAAGAAGTTTTCAGCCTATAATGAAGTGTTAAGGATTAGGATAAACAATTAACTCTTGGTATGAAATTGGTAAAGAAGATCATGTAGGAAATATAAAATATGAAGGTGGGTTATCGTGGTCCAGCCGAAGAAAAGAAACAGTGAAATCCAATTGATAATGATGGTATGGGGATTGCATAAAAACTGCAAGTAATAATAGTTGATATCAGACCACAAGAACCCACTCCATGACTGAAGATTTATTTGGGTACAAAGATGAATCAGAAGATTCAGAGAACCCATGGTACTATTAGTGGTGACTTTGTGACACACAATAATGAACCCCACATTATATACTAATGTTATTGAAAGACAGGACACTAAAAAAATGTTTGTTCCATGGATAATAGGTATAGAAAATAAAAATATCAATATAGACATCAATATAGGCTTAAATTTTCCATGTCATCATTTTAAGGTCACTATTTTAGGTGTGGAAGATTCAGAAACATGGAAAAATATTGTTCATCGACAATGCATTGCAATGTGCTAAAGAAGATTAAATCTCATCACAAGAAGTATTGAAAGGTATTGTCTATTGAGATGAAAATTATAAATCAATTTTATGTCTAGTAGATGAAGCTAGTACATCACACACTAAGGAAGATAATGATCATAAATCAATATATATTATTAAGTAAAAAACATGGATCCAAAAGAAGAGAGATGAACATGAAGTGGTTATCGATATTTCATTAAAATAATTAGATCAATGTAGAATAAGGATCATTGATAATGGATTTACTTATCACATTATAGGAAATAAGGATTTAGGGACACGAATTTGGGATGATAAAGAAGGTTTTGTAATATTTTGTAATGATGAAGGTCTCAAGAATGTCGGCTCTAGAAATGAAACATTTGGGAGAAGAGACATGAGATTTTTTGAAGACTTAGTTATTGAAGGTCTAAGTAAAAATGTGTTTAGTGTCAATAAACTACGTGCCATGGGACATTCCATATTCATTTCCAAGAAATTATGTGCCATCAAGGAAAAATAGAGAATGGTTTTTTTGCAATTAATGCATAAGAAAGGAAATATATACCTTATAAGTGGGGGAAAAATATATTTTTTCTTTCCAACTATGATGAAAAAAGTTATTGATAAAAATATTGATCACATGAACCAAAAGTCCTTGGAATATCTGGTAAAACGTGATGACTCTAGAGACCTCCCAAGGTTATCATGTGATCATACTCATACGTGTGATGTTTTTCACCAAGGAAAGGTCATCCAAAAGACATATAAGGAAAAAGAGAAAAGGTTAAACAATGTGCTTGAGTTGGTGAATATTGATGTGTGAAGACCTATTTTTTCAAGATATACTAATTAGAGTATGTATTACATTCTTCTCATTGATTATTTTAGCAATATGTAATGGGTATTTTTCATTTTCCACATGTCTGATGTGTTCTGTTGCATAAAATAGTATCAGAGACAATTGTAAAGGATGTTTGAAAATTAGATTTCAATGGTACATGGAGAAAATGGTACAAAATTCACAAATATACAAGTAGAAGATTGTCTTCGGAAACATGGGATAATATATAAAGTATGAGTAGTAATAACTCTTCAAGAAAATGGAGTGGTTTAAAGGATAAATCAGATCATCAACAACGTAGAAAAACAATTCCTATCAAAAAGAAACTACTAGAGAAAGTCTGAAAGGAATCTCTTTTGGCATTGGTCTACATATCTAACAAGGATATGTTGTGTCTGAAGGAAGAAAAGACTCCACACAATATGTGGTTTGGAATGATTCCAACAATGAAGTTATTTCATATCTTTTAAAGTAAGTTTTTCATTTTTAATCAAGAGAAACATAGGAAGTCTGAATCTCAGGGATTTTAAGGGATATTTCTTGGATATTAAATTATATTAAAAGAATATAAATGTTTCAATAAGCATATGGGATTTTTTTTGAAACTTATGATGTAACTATAGTAGTGAATGAGAAAAAACATTAGTAGATACATTATCAGACATGGGAGGATGGTGATAAAGAGTTAAGAAGATCAAGGGATTTTCTAGGTCTAGAGGTTGTCTAAAAAAAGTCTCAGATAATGAGAAAGATGAGAATATGTTAGAGACTACATAGAGATGGTCAAAAATAGCTGAAATTTGTAGAATAATAAAATTGGTGATAAAAATGCATTGGTACATACAATGAAGATGAAGAATATGAAACAAGAATCGTACTTATCATAGGTAGAGACTAAATATTTTGATAAAGTAGTCGAATATAAGAATTGTGTTCAAGATATGAATGAAGATATCAAAAAAATTGAGAATAATTAAACGTGTTATATTGTTTCATGGATGATAGTAAATAATTCCATTGGGTCCAAATAAAATTTTAAAATAAAATGAATTATGATTTTGTGATAATTATAAAAAAAATCATGATTATTGTGAAAATGATACTCCCAAATAGAGGGTATCAATGTTGATGATATAATTCCACCTACATTATTACCAGATACAATCCTATTTTTCTTTTCCATAAAAATGAAAAGAAATTTGAGGTTTTCTAGATGGACATCAAGTCAGCCTTTCTGAATAGGGTTCTGTAAGAATATGTTAATATTGAGATAATATGTGGATTTTTTATTCATGAAGATGAGAATAGAGTTTGTTAGCTAAAGAAGGATTTATATTTTTTTTTAAAAATCACCATGGCCATGGTATTCAAGGAAAGATAAGTTTCTATAAATTCTCAGTTTTTCGCGAGGTGGAGTTGATTATAATCTATATGTCTATAATTACAGCAATCAATGATGATGATGTTGAGTATGTCAATGAAAAAATCTTTAGAGGATATGATGAAGAAAAATGTAGACTATATTCTGGATTCGGGAAAAGTGAATTTGAAATGTCAATGATTGGTGAGTTGATTTTTTTCATTGGTTTACAAGTTACACAAGGAAGGAATGATGATTTCATTTCTCAATCCAAATATTCCAAGGAGTTTCTGAGAAGATTTGGAATGGAAAATTCCAAGGAGGTGAAAACTCTATTTTCTACCAAGATAAAAATATCAAAAGATGATTATGGAAAGGTAGTTGATATCCCATGACATAGGAAAATCATTGGACATTTACTATAGTTGTTAGTGAAAAGACCTGATATTGTTTTTTTTCACATGCCAATTAGTGAGATATCCATGAAATCCCGATGAAATCCACATGCTTGGAGTAAAAAAGAATATATTGTTATATAAAGGGAACTATGTATTTTAGTTTGATGTATAACAATATATCTCAGCTATATTTTTTGGGATATATAGATGAAGATTGGTATTGGATATAAAAAAATACAAAATCCACGTCTGAAGGTTCTTTCTGTCATGGAAGATTTTTCATTTTTTTTGTTAATGATGAAAAATGATTTCATTTCATTAGGTACAACAGAATATGATTATATTGTGGCTGATCATGTGTGAATGTAGTTGTTGTGGATGAAGAATTATCTTGATGATATGGGAGTTGAAGTGAAGTATCTGATCTAAATCCATGTGATTATTCAAGTTCTATAAATCTTATAAAAAATCTAGTCCATCAGTCACAAAAAATGTATGTTGAAATCAAGTATCATTTTATCAAGGACAAAGTGGATCAAGGAGTTCTATAGTTGGAGTATGTGCTTACAAAACTACAATTTGTAGATATTCTGACAAAGGCCTTATCCAAAGATGAGTTTGAATGGCATCAACTGGCTCTATGAGTTTTGTCAACTCCTTGCACTTGAAATATTGTGAATGTGGGATCCCCATATCTCTTTATCATATGGTGTGTTTTCCCTAATGTGTTTGTATATGTTTATACCTTATTATAGACCACAAAGGTGTTACCTTTGGGTTCTTTGAAAAATGTGGATAAAATGTGGGTATTAAAAGGGGAAAAATGTCTTAGTCAAGACATATAGTGAAGTTGACAGCTGGATAAGTGATATAGGGAGAGTTTTAAATCCAATGATGCTAGAAGTGGTTGATAAATGTATATATATTACAATATGAGGATCATGATGAAATAAAAATAGTGTTTTTGGGTTGGAATGTAGTGATTCATTGATGAAAATCTCATATTACTCTTGTTTCTCACATCAAGCATAGCTCATGTAGGCTTAGAGTATGTGTTGAGTAAATCATTGATCGCTATACGAATCACATAAAAAATCATTCTAGAAGAAGGATGATTCAATAAAGTGGTAAAAAATTATGAAATAGTTATCAACAAACCCATATGAAGATATTTTTGTGCAACAATTTCTCATGGTTACATTGAATCATTTTTATGTTGATTTTATTTATTCACAAAAAGGGTTTCCATGATCATTTTTCATGTTATGGAGATATTTTTGAAAATATATGATGGAAATGAATCCTGAAAAGGTAATGGAAGATATGAAGGTGGTATAAAAATAATATATACAAGGTGGAACTGTTTTCCATTTTTTTTCTAATTTTTTTGGTCCGAAAATTGTAGAATGAAGAAAAATGTTTTTGGAAAAGGAAGTTGCACACTAGTGTCATGGAGCCTTGTAATGGTGAACTCCATGAATGATTCAAGATTAGAACATAAAAATATGGAAAATTGAGGAAGGGAACACAATTTTTTTTGAGTAGCACGCAAGGTGAATTGTGCCACAAATTCTTGGGCCAATGGACTTGTGCATCTAAGATAATGTTCTATGATGTGATCTCATGGTATTAAAAATTACTATAAATAGACAGAATACAATAATTTCTTTAAATCTCAACACATAGAGAATATTCAAGCTATGATCATGCAATTGGTGAGGTAGCACAAGTAGTGAGTTATTCAGATGTTGCATTCCAGATAGTAGTTTCACGCTAATAGTGAGTTGGGTGTAAAAGGATGTGTATCACGCAAGTATGGAGTGAATAAGGATGTTTCATGATAAGAATAGTTTTTCATGAATGTTTTGTGGAATAATAGAGTTTAACTACTAGAAGGGATTAACACATAATTATTGAGGTTCTTGCATGTTTGGAGTATCTCCCAACGTGGTTTTCCATGACAAAGGTGACACTTGAACACCATGATTAAAGATGCACACAAATCAAAATAAGGTTGTAGAAAATGTTATAAGTTTCCCAGTACAGCTTTGGTAAAGGGGTACAGATCAGTGGATGAAAGATGAACATCAACAGAGCATCTATCTACAGGTGAGTATGTGACATTCATAGAAATGAAGGGACCTAAAGGTCCATAAACTATGTGTGGATCCCTTCCAAGAGTAGTGAGTAGAGGAATAGGATGATAGTGGACTAGATAAAGATACATTGGAATTGAACCTTGGTAATGCTGGGAGAAAACCCTAAAACATGTAAATGATGTGAGTCCTGGTATATACGAGATCTAGTCCAAACAACCATTCTTGGATGTGAGCCTTAGTGGATTTGGTACAATCAGAACATTGTATTTGTATACTCCATGGATATATCCTAGTCAGGGTGAACCGTGTAAAAATTGTTGTGTCTCATGCATGATTTAATTTTGGGTCATATATTTCTAGGAGAATCATAGGGAAGAGATTTTTGTTTAATGATGAAACAAAATATGAAGGGGTAGTAGTTTTAATATGCCATACCCAGATTCACCTCCTCTATATGTATTTGACCTGGTGGACCTAACAAGAATAACTATACCATTCCAAATATTGATTTTTTGGTAGTGATTCTTGAACCAAAGACTTGGTGCCATTACCTCTTCAGGGATTAGTTTATAGTGTATTCAGACTATATAAGATTGAAGCATATCTTAACATAGAAGGATCTCAACATAAGATAGAGACGATCGGTGGATTAAATTAATAACTTATATTTTTATATTTCATAAACCCTTGATAAAGGGAATGAATTCACATATGATTTCAGTAGTAAATTACTTAATTAGGCAATGAAGGAATTAGTGTAAAGTGGTGCTTGATAAGATTTATTCCTATGATGTTCTTATATGAAGGGAGATATGGTGTATTGGTATTCCTAGCTTATAATCAAGAAGGGTCTTTTATAGATGATTAGATTTATCTTGGGAAGGATGAGAATATATAGTGTCAATGTTTTAGTAGGAATATTTATGGTGTAGTGACCTCAAGTAGGTGGTCTCAATCTCTGAGTTAGGTTTTTCTATTTTAAGGTAAGATGATTGTATTGATAGACTTGATGTTGTAGTTTTATGGAAAATGAAAATATAAATAGTTGGTTAGTACACAGTAGATCTAACATGATGTACGATGATTTGAGATTTCATTACTGGTGGATGAGAATGGCAATATGTATTGTAGGTATTGTATCATAATTCTTTATATGTTAAAAAATAATAATGCGGATTTGCATGGACCAATTGGATTTCTACAACCTTTACCCATTCCAGTATATAAATGGGATGACATATCCATGGAATTAATGATTGTCATAACCTGATATCCTAGTTTTAAGGATTTTCTATAGGTTATTATTTAATGGATCACAAAAATTGTTGCATTTACTACCTATAAATGAGTCAATAAAGGTAGAGGACCTTGGGAACCTTTATGTGCGAGAGATTTTTAGGCTCCATGTTGTTCCATCGACTATAATTTCAGATAGATAACCTCACTCAACATCTAGGATATGGAATGGGATTTAGGCAGTGATAGGTTATCAGTGGATGTTTACCATGATTTATCTTCCTCATAGGGATAGACAGACTAAGTAGGCCATCCATATTCTTGAAGAAATGCTCCGGGAATGTTTAATAAACTTTATTAGATTATGGGAGATACATATAAACTTAGTAAAGATTAATAATAATAGTATCTATTAGTATTGTATTTGAATAACACATTATGACGTGCTGTATGGGATGCCTTAAAAGACACATCTTTGTTGGGAATAGGTTAGAGAAAATTCTATAGTTGGATATAGAATTGTTCATGAAATGGAATTTATTATGTACTAGATTAGAAAGAGTCTAGAAAAATTTCACTATAAATATAATGCCAATAAACATCATTGATGGTTGGAAATTGGGTCATGCGATCTATTTTTTCTCAAATTTTCACCTTGGTTTTAACATTGATAGTTGGGAAACTAGGTTAATTTACCACCTTTTTATGTTAGTCCATTTGAGATTATGGAGAAACGAGATAAATTGGACTATTGTTTTTTTACTTTTCTACTTGTTTAACATTTATCTGTAATGTGTTCCATGTTTCCCAACAAATTTAGTGTCAGATAGATCTTCCCTGCATGATTGGGTGGGATTCCATTTTGATTAAACAAAACACCTTTGTGGTTGAATTTTCTATTCATGTAGTGGACCAATAGGGTAATGTGCTACTAGTAAAGATGATCCCATTTTTTATAGTAAGATAGAAATATGGTTTTCACAACCATGAGACATGGGATTGTGAGGAAACTATGATGAAAATAATGTAAATATATCTTCTTACATTCATGATATTGAGCAATTCTGGGTAGAAGAAACTATTACGGGGGAGAGAATTATCACACACTGGTATGCAGAATCAAGTAGAAACCCTACACAGTTTTTGGGATTTTTATGTTTTTCAAAGGTCCCAAGTGTGTTTTTGGATTTTTGGTTGTAGAAGGAGGTCACCATCTAGCCAGTGAAAGAGTAAAGAATCCTATCTACCTTTAGGTTCTAGGGGTCAGTCAGTGCACTTCCATCATCTAGGCAATGGGGGACTTAGAGATACATGAATTCAATATGTAAACATTGGCATGTTGGATATGCGCAAGAACTAACTACCAGAGCCACTGGGAATACTAATTTATAAGGGATTAGTTTTATTTTTACCCCAAAATGCTTCCTAATCTCCCCTAATCTGACCGTTGTCACAAAATTGATTTTCATGAATTAGGATCTCTTTGTTGAAATTATTTTATCTCCCCTTCTCCCAAAGACAAATAATTGTGCATGTTTGAATCTTGGATATCTATGGGTGTTATTAGACAAGTGGAATTAATTATATCCCATTTTAGCATCTTCATCTTGAAAAATTTATGTGTTGTGAGGCTATATCTCTTGATCCATCATGAACATTTATAATTGAATTGATTTTCTTTAGATATAGCTTATCAAGGATCCAATAGTATCCCTTATCATTACCTATCTAAGAGGAAACAAAATTTTCATTATTATTGATGAATGTGTCTCTATCCAATGCTCTATAACTTAGTAATCCTTATGTTATTATGATTACTTCCTTTAGTTCTGAATTTTGAAATTTATTTTTGTTCTTTTCGGAAATGAAAATGGGTTTCCAAAAATGTGATTTCATTGAAAACATGATTTTGTGAACATTATGTGTTTGAAAAAATACCTCAATGATAATTTAAAAAAGTAATTGTTTTCATGAAAAAAATAGTCATGATCCATCACTATAATAAATGTTTATGAAAATTTGGTCATGAATTTGAAATGAATATTTCCTTGGAAAATGTTTTATGAATGATTCTTTTATTTTCCATGAATGTAATGATGATGTATTATCACATTGGGAGACATTAGGGTTTTGGTGAAAACTAAGCCAGAACATACCATAAGGGGTTATTATATCACTAGGGGTGGTTACCTTGATTTTATAGATGCTAGAGTGTATCCTTTTTTATGTATCAAGGTTCTTAGATGTTAGGAGTCACATATGCAAGATAATGTTCATTTCTGTGTAATAGTTATTTATTGGTGTAAAACCTTGAATCATTGATTTACCTCTATATATGTATTTATTTTATATTCAATTCATGTAAATTTGATATTATTATATTAACACTTTACCATAGTATAATTATTGATGCTTTATATGAGTTAAATTTGGTTGTCTATTCAATTTGAAATGTGGTATATCAAATTTCTCTATTTATATCAATATGGAATGACTTTTAAAGAAATGTAATGTTGTTTAAAAAAACAAATAGATTGTTTTTACATGAAAAATGATTTCATTAAATATTATTTAGAAATTTATTTTAATTATGAACTAATATATTCATGTGGATAGACATTGAAAAGATATTTTTGTGGTATCCTTCTGAGTATTAGTGTGTACAACCAAATTTTTAATTTTGGTGTTTTTTTCATTGGATTTGAAGGATTCAAGTAAAGGGAAGAGTGTTATGAAGTAAAAAACTCTCCTAAATCTTATTTCCATTCTAGTGGGTTGGGATGGAGGCGAGATATGATCACAAGGAGATGGATTGAGGGGTTTCATCAGGTTCAATATTTATAGTCCTTTTGTTGGTTTTTTTGACCTTTTTATCACATAGTTGGTGTGATTAATCTTATGGGTTAGGATACCAAATATTGTTTTTTTATTTGGGTGTCAAATAAATTAAAATACATAAGGGTTAGTATTAAAAAGAATAGAGTTGTTTTTATCAAACATATGATGGATATGGATAAACATTTTTTCAATAAAATATGTGATAATCACACCTGTTGTGATTTGCATGACGGCTTACATAATAACTAATTTAGTGAGTTCACATTAATACATAGACATTTTTTTTATGAAATATGGATTTTTTATTACTAAATGGATATTATGTTCAATTTAACCATTATAGTGGTGGTACATTCATTATAATTACTTGATGAATAGATATAGAATAGGATACACACCCATAGATGTCTTTTTATTACATTATGGATTAAATTGTGGTCATCATTTTGAGATATATTATGGGAATGAAAAATATAAAAAATTAAATAATGGTATTTATGATTGATATGTGTTCTTAAAGAGAATAATTTTTTTTTACAAATGTCAATTCACTAATACAAAACATGCCTTTAACAATGCTAAAATAGACCATTAATAGCACTAGAAAAGCACTGACAACAGTATCATGATTAAAGCCTAAGGATTTTATCAATGCTTAAAAAGTGATGAAATGGTGTCCCTAGTCATTACTAAAGAACACAGAAATGGACAAATTTATTAACACATTTATAGGAACTACTAAAGGAACCCATTTTCCAGTTCTTTTATATAGCATCAATAAATGGGTTCTTTATCAGTGCTTTCAGAAACGCTGATAAAGGATACCATTATCAGTACAATTAGTAGCACTGATAAAGGGGAATATTGTAGCATGTTGTAACAACACACTAAAATACGAGAAAAAACCTTACACTAGAAACAACACCAGAAATAGAAAAATAAGGTAAAAATAATGTTTTCAAATGAAATTAATTTTACAATAAAAATACAAGATAAAAACTGTTTTATAGAAATTTCAAAAATTGGTTTATACAATTAGATAAGTACAAATTATCATACACATTAAAAAAATCAATACTCCTTTATCTTTTTCCCCTTATCCAAACTCATGATATTGTCAAATAGACAACCCCTACTTGAGAAAAATAATGCACATATATAAAAAAATATCTTATGTTAGTAATAATATAATGAAATAAATAAAATTGAACATGTTACCTATAGAAAACATTGAGTTACCATTGGTTATTGAAAGAAACTCCTTCAAAAAATTTCTCTATAAAAATTAAATAAATAATTATATTATAAAAATTATAAGAAAAACAATTATGTAATATTAGATAAATTGATGATAAAAAAATCTAGGATCGTTTTCTCAATTTTAAGGATGTGATGAATTTTTTAAACTAAATTTACACTTATATATTGAAATCATACACATAGAATCATACTTATCATATCATGTGTCTTATTATGGTACATATTATTCCAAAACAAGACAAATAACTAATGGATCATTTTCTTAAAGTGTCAAAATTGTATGAATATGTTTTATCATTTTTGAGTATGTCACTTTTATTTTTCACTGAAATGAAAATTTCAACTAGAAACATGAACTTTGAGTCATACTGGTCATATACTGTATTAGTTTAATGGGATATTTATTCCTATACATTAAAAATGTCTTATGAACCAGTTTTAAAAAATATCAACAAAATCCATGTAGGTTTTTTCATTTTTTAGTGAGTGAAACTTTTTAGAATAGAATTTCAATTTTAAATTGTTAACAAACACTTTGAGTCATATGAGGCACATCGTGTATGATATTGATGTGAGGATGATTAATATACATCCAAACTGAATTATGGATTTCATTCATAAGGAATTGTAACAATTTAGATGAGTTTTCTTAGTTTTGAATATTCAAGGTTTCTTTTTTAAAAAATCAATTTCAATTTTAAATAAAAAAACGTATTTGGATTCATAAGAGTCACACCATGGATAGGATGGAGGTGTTCATGATTACTAAATCCCAAATGAAACATGGATCATTTTACAAAATTATCCTTATAATACTATTGTATTTTTTTGGTTTTGTGTATGTCACATGGGGTTTTTTTTCTCTAAAATTTCATTTTAAATTCGAAACACGCACATTGAGTCATACCGGTAAATTCATGTATTTTTTTGACATGAGTTTAATTAATATGAATTAGAAATAGAATATGAATAATTTTAATAAATTATCAAGACAATCTATTTGTTTATTCTTGGTTATCAGGGAGCGAATCTTTTTGAACTAAAATATCAATTTTAAACTGATAACAAACACATTGAGTCATAAAAAGAAAATTAAGTATCATATTACGTTTTGGAAGTTTCCTAAAAATCCAAACTAACATATGGACCATTTTACAAAAGTATAAAAATACTATGAAAATTTTTTCATGATTTTTTGTATGTCAGTTGTCTTTTAAAAAAAATTTATATCAATTTCATATAATAATACACATCGAGTCACATAATTCACAATATGCATTGGATTTTGGTGAGGATGATTCTTATATATTAAAAATGACTTTTGAATCATATTGATAATGTATCAAAAAAATATGAATGTGTTTTCTTAGTCTTGAGTAAGTCCCTAGTGTTTTTTCTTAAATTTCATTTAATGATTCGTATTTTCCCCATCGTGATTTTAGAACATTCATGAGAAAATTATGAGACTAGGCACTGAGACAATTTGTGATTCTGAGCCCCATAGTTCCTCGAACGATCCATATAAATTGATAGTTTTTAATAGAATGTGTGATCGGTTTAACTAAAAAGTTATAATAAATCATTAATGAGTGACTATATTAGAAATTTTAATGAACTGTTGTGTTTGAGATGGCGGGTTTACTCTAGGAACACCTTATGTTTAGTCGGTGTGGGTCTCCAGAGAGAAAGCTAGAAAATGGCATAACCTTAAATAAAATAATTAACTAAAATTATTTTATTTTTAAAATTCTTATAACTCACAAACGACAACTTATATTGAAAATCCAAGAGTACGGTTGAGCTCGTGAGTATGTGATTTCATTAGGAAAAACCAATAATTAGCTGGCACCAGCTAATTATGGGAAGTGGATTTTGGGACTTGACCATAAATAAAATAATTAAATAAAAATTATTTTATTTTTCAAATCCTAATAACTCATAAACGGTAACTGGGATTAGAAATATGAGTATAACATTCATCTCAAGAGGGTGTTATTTCCATTGATGGAACCAAACCTTGGCCAATGTGGGATGAGGGTAAAATGTTAATTTTGGGACTATTTAAAAGATAATAAAATTAACATAAAAAATTTTATTTTATTTATTTTTAAATTTTTCGCACCATGGAGACACTGCGACGTGACAATGGAGTAACCCACTGTAATTTCATAAAGGAAGTATCCTGGAGATTCTATTTCATAGAGAAATAGTAATTCTACAATGTGTAAACGTGTTAACACATTTCCATACATTAATCAAGGATATTGTCCATTATTAGAATTCATAACACTGGAGATTTTGCTCAGGAGTTTCCCGAAGGCAAGGAGGAGGAGACTCTTTCACCAGCAACGACAGATCGGAGGTTGGGATTTGATCAAGTGGTGAAGAATCAAAGAACACCAGTAGAAAAATGATCGATGTGGAGACACCACCTCAACAAACATCTAAAATAGATCCAACATAAGGTAAGGGTTGTTATTTAAATTCCATTATTTTCTAATCTAATAATTCCTAAGATGAAGGTGAATCAATTGATGAATGGTTTGATTCACGAATCATGCCTATTATTGTGGGATGGGTTTCAACTTGTAGGGTTTTGAAGGATCGATGATAATTTGGTTGATTTAAAGTATTTTCTTCGTTTTTTATCCTTCTAATGGACTAGATCGAGGTAGAAATTAGAAAATAGATGAAGTTTGAACCACATTTTGATTATTTTCGTTTACTCCCCCACATTTTCATGGGTTGGAAAATAGTTGATCGTTGCACACCCATTTCTTTGTGCAATGATCTGATATCTCGGATCTGGAAAGGTCACAACACGATGATGGTACAATGATGATGACGATGGATGAATCGAAGAAGCATGTGAGATACCATCAGATGAGCGTTTTCCAGTAAAAGTGGTTGTAACGAGGATTAAATACCATGGAAATGAATAAAGTGATACGAGGGTCACATGTGTTCTTATGGATTGAAGAAAGGACCACCAAAACAAGTCTGGTGTCCCATGAAATAATCCATCGGTGTCGGCGTGTGGGAGGATGTGAGAGCTGGAGGCATGCCACTATGGAAGAGGCTTCAGTTAGTGGGCCATGGTGGTGGGGAACCGAGGTGCCAGAAGAGTGTCGTGTCAGGCTGAGGGACCTGTGGTCCGGCTGTAGGTCTATGAGATCATGTTGTCCATAGGAAAACGTGGATGATAGGCCACCAACCACCTGCCAGATGTGTGACGCAGACGGTATGCAGCTGTCACTGCCCTGTGGAGACTGAACCGGGCTACAATAGAAAGATGGGATGGAAAACATGGTCCACCCTGGGTGGCCCTTCGGGTTCGAGTCGGGACCAACAGAATGTGTCTGACCTGGGTCCGTTCAAAAGACTCAGTTTAGGTCGGAGGACACCAGTCCATGTTCAGTTGGGTCGGCCCGACTGGGTTGGACCAGACCCAAACCCAACCCGCACCTTTTCGATTAAATTTCAAAAACTTTCAAATGGATCATCCATTTAATGACCCCTCTGTGACATTGGGACCCATACAAAGAGACTATCCTTTTGAGATACTCCAGGAATGTTTTTATGGATGTTGATATATAGACTATTAATTTGAGGATTATGCCTTGTCATTACATGCACACCTAAGAGAGAATTCACATGTTTCGTAATGTGGGGACTCCCTTGCCATGGGAGCAGGTTATTTTCCTTTGGGTAGCTTCCACCGGGGGTGTTACTCCCCTGAGGAAATGGGGTTCAAGTTCCTGGATAGGTTCATGAAGGTAGAGTAGGTACTACCCAATGGGACCAAGGAGCGGGTCCTTAATCCATGGTGTCGGTACTCCCCTATAGGACTTGGGTGTAAGTCCTCCATATCTATAGTACTTAGAGTCACAACTCAACTACAATGTAGGTTTTGTGTTCTCTATGATAGGAGTCGCTACTCTCATGTTATTATAGGGAACGAGTCCTCGACATGTGAAATGATAGAGTTAGTACTCCCCTAACGTACCATGTTAAAATTCCTCTAGTAATTGAGTAGTACTCCCCTACCAGCTAGGGTGTCGGTCCTCAACTTATGAAGTCATATCCCCCATTGGGATAAGGGTTCATGTACTTTGTGAGTCATACCGCCCTCTGGGATCAGGGTGCGTGTTCTCACTTATAGAGTTTCACTCATCCATCCAGATTAGCTATGGGGAGCCGGTCCTCCATTGGAGTTGGAGCTCCCTCGGTTTTTAGAAACAGTTGTGAGTAGAGGGCCCATCCAATTTATGACAACATTACCTAGATAATATCTTGTGCTCCCTCAATATATTGCGGTTAGGCCAACCCCTTGTTGGAGTGATAGAGTTTTCATGAGTTGGTTAAGAGCAGGGATCTCTCATCTGTGTACAATGGTGAGGAATGGCCTCTCCACTTGGCTTTCCTTATCCTTGCATTGGTTGCAAGATAATGATGATTGAACCGCTGGTTTTGGGCACTTGAGATGAAACTAGTAGGATGTTCCTGATAGAGAACGTTCATTTAAACATACCATTAGGAATGGTAGAGTTGGTTCTAATGTCCTGTACATCTCAGATGGGTTCCATCTAAGATAACTGAGCTTGTGGAGTGTGGTCTTTTAGATTTATGTGTTACCTTGAGAACCTATTATGATAATCCTAATTCTGGCTATGAGGTTGGGGCCTCATGATTCTTACTATTTAAAATTATTTTTTCTGGATGTTCTTTTTATATTTATGGGCCTATACCTATGTTGAGATGATTGTTTCTTGGTGGTGTTTCCTTTTTGGTATTTTACCTTGTGGTTTTTTGCGTCCCCTACTGAGTATTTTTTTACTCACCCATGAACAGGAATTTTCCACACGTGTCGTGTCTTGTCATGACGTTTGATGCTTTGACAGAGTCCAAGGATAACCAGGACCAGGTTCTGCTCAGGGAGACTAGAAAACGAGGCATAATCATATAGATTCATGAAAATTTCCTTCACCTACCCTTCACCTACACTTTAGTTAAGGATCTCGGCGGATGAGATTTAGGTACCTGGGGTTTTACATGTTTTATATCTTTCTATTGGAGGGCTTGTATACTTTTCTTGTTTTCCACCTTTTACATTACTTTTTGTTGCACTCTGGTTGTGTTTTACTTACTGGTCTCCATGAATAGATTCCTTGGATTTTTTTCTTCCAAGTATCTTTGGTTTCAAGTTCTATGTGTGTGTAGGTACTTTGGCCAATGCCTCCAATTTGTGGGATAGGCCTACTCATTGCTATTATTCATCCCCTAGACCATCAGAGGTGGGCCTGGAGAAGTCATGGAATGGGACTTAGAGGATGGTTTGTGAAACAGTGGTATTATAGGTGGTCGTTCTACCTTAGGACCATAGTGTCGTGATATTTGTTTGGGATTTATACTGATAGTGTTAAGAAGTTTCATGTTCATCTCTCACGCTAGAGGTTCTAGTGTTACTGAAGTGGATGACGTATCCATTCACTAGGACTCTGAAAACTAGATTTTTGACTCAGTGCATTAGGAACCTTGTCCCTGGGAAATTAATCGTACATGCATCATATAGTAATGGTATGTGTTTTCCATTTCCTTCTTGAGTCATCATTCTAGATATATTCTATTAATAGTGGTCCATCGTGATCCAATTAAGGATGTCTCCATGACAACAATAAGAGAGGATTCTATAGTGTGATCATGATTATGATCTTCCTTGGTATGAGGCTTTAGTAAAATGCACTGAATTTGAGGTGTTTCCTTAGGGTGGTCTACAGGTGTCGCCACCACCCACAGAGCTTCATGTTTTGTTCGAAGTTCGGGATGAGGATGCGCGCAGGCTGAGTGCGCTGCACGAGTTTTAGAGGTAGTGACCTTGGAGATATCAGTGTTATTTAGACCCTCAAGAAGCAGATGAGTAGCTCGAGATAGTTACTCAAGTTTTTCTCTTTGTGAGGACATCTCCCGATCAGATGTTTGTCCTAGCTACGACACTTATCCATTACTCAGGGGGATGGTGGTTGATCTTGGTGATATAATCGCATGATGAGACAAAACTCGCATGTGAGGAGTCCAAACACATCTTAAGGGAAGAGTTTTACCGAGCCATACTAAGGTCATTATGTATCGAAGAGATTTTGAAGCTTTGATAGGGAGGCATGAGAGTGGCAGAGTTTTTAGAAAGGTTCACCAACTTGTTCCGGTACTCCCAGTACATTGTGTGAGACAAGCTTTTTAGAGCTTGAAACGTTATAAGTTCTTATGCAGAGTGATTAGTGAATCATAGGTTCTGATAAATATTCCCACCTATACCGGGGTGCTGGAGAGATACCTTGGGTCAAGAGTTTTATGGCCAATTAATAGATGGATGTAACCCAAAACAATGGTCAGGAGACATAGGCATCTAAATGAGCTAGCAGATGACATGTGATGGGATCATGGTGTAGGAGGCATACCCATGCCATAACATAGACACGTGGGACTATGTCATGGGAGTAGCACCAAGGAAAATATTAGCTACAAGAGAGGTGGTGTTTTTCTTGCAATGGCTGGGGGAATGTCCCTAGAGATTTTCTGACTCGTCATTCTGCTGAGATGGAGATAGCTGACGAGCTTCCTTGGAAAAGACAAAGATTGGGTAAAGGAGTTCCTCAAGATGGTGGGTGATCTAGAAGAGCTGGAAGAGAATTAGTTGGTCCATGTCAGTCTCTGGGAACTATAGGATGTGGGTGAGGATAGCTGCATACGGTCCTGGCTTACGACTTATAGAATCTAGGTGAGATTCGATGTATGACCTGTGTCCTTTACTTTTTGATATCATAATAATGGACTCATTAGCTAGTTTTTCTACTTTTTTCCATGATTTTAGTTTGAGACTTATATGTTCTTTTCAAACCATGGACATGACCATCACACTTAGAGATTCTTACTAGAGGATACTCGATGATCACACATTAGCGATGATAGTGTGACCATACTCCTGGAGGCAAGAGTTTCATTTTGGATCTCTAAGTCCCAATATATAGGTTTTACGACATCATTCATGGTATGGACAACTATAGTACATGCACATATTGAAATTTTTAGGAAAATGTTACAATATATTCATAGTAATATAATGAGGATTCCCTGGTCAGTGAAAAGGGAACCCAAGTAGTGCCGGGTAGACTCTCATATAGGACTTGAAAAAATGGGGTACCATCATTTATGATATATTCCGTTGGTGTGTGTCCGGAGGTAGCACCTGAATCTTAAGAGGATCACGTGAGAGTAGGAGGATCAATTTATTGCAAGATACCCTCACCTTTTGATAGAGTAAAACATGTTTTTATTTTCAAGTATGTGATGCCTTATGGTGTGGTAAATGTAATGACTAGAATTTTCACAGTTATATTTTTAGAGAATTCATGAAAAAATTATGAGAATAAGAGATGATATGGTGTGTGATTCAAGGCCAGAAGATCCCAGAATGATCTATGAAAAAATATTAGGTTTTTGAATAGCATGCATGATCGGTTTTCCTGAAAAAGTGGAATAATATTGAAATGGGTAACCCGATCATAAATTTGAGGGCACTGTGGAATTTATAATGATAGGTTGACCCACAAAGTGAATTTAGTTTAGTCGGAGTGGGTCCTCAATGAAAAAAACATAAAATGATACAACTGTAAATAACATAATTAATTTTTTATCATATCCTTAGAGCTCATAAATCTTAAATCAGTTTTGAAATATGAGAGTACCGTTGAACATGTGAGGATGTGATTTACATAGACGAAGCCTAACATTGGTTGGTGCAGGCCAGCTATTGAAAGTAGTCTTTAGGATGTGATCGTAAATAAAATAATTAAACAAAAATTATTTTATTTTTCAAATATTTATAACTCATAAACAATAACTCAGATTAAAAATCTGAGAGTACAATTGATATTGTGAGGGTATAATCACTATAGATAGACACTATCCTTCACCGGTGAGGGTCTATGGTAAAAAGTTAATTTTTAGACTTTTAAAAGTAGAATATAATAAAATTAAAGAAGGTTATTTTATTTCCTTTTTAACATTTCACACTGTGGAAATGCTGCGACGTTGCAATGAAGTAACTCGTTCCCCTTCCAAAAATGATGAAGCGTGGAGACATTGTTTCGAACAAAAACAATAATGCTGAAATGCATAAACACATTAACTTGTTTCCATCTATTAATTGGGAATAAAGCATGGTGTTAGAATTCATAATTTTGGATATTTTCATTGGAGTTTCCCTACGGTAAGGAGGATGAGACTCTCTCATTGACGATGGCAGATCAGTGGTTGGGAATCAATCAAGAGGAGACGAAGTAGTGAACACTAACAGAACAAGGATTGACGTGGTGATGCGTCCTCAATCAACATATTCTAGTGATACAACTCAATGTAGGGGTTATTTAAATTCAATATTTTCCCCATATTTTAATTCCTACGATGAACATGTATTAATTAAAGAACAGATCAATTCACGGATCATGTGTATTGTTGTGGGATGGATTTCATCTTGCAAGGTTTATTAGGGATTGATGTCGTTTGATTGATTTCTAGTTTTTTCATTATTTTATTAATCTATCTAACAGATCATATCGAGGATGGAATATAAAAATGACCGACATTTGATTTTTTGGATTGATTATTATGCTTTTCCCCCATGTTCATTATGTTTTTAATTGGTTGGAGAATATTCAATTGTTGCACAATTGTTTTTTTGGAGTAATAATCCAACATATTGGATAAAGAATAGGTATAACATGATTGAGATGCGACTCCGACAAAGAAATATCCATTGAAGCAGCACATGAGGTACCAACAAATGAGTATTTTCCAGAAAAATGAGTCACAATGAGGATTAAAGTACATGGTGATGAAAAACACAATATGAGGGTCACATGAGTTATTATAAATTGAAGAACAGACCACTGGAGCATGTTAGGTGGATTGCAGATGAAACTATCGGTGTCGATGACGACTAGCTGTGGCATGTGGTGGCGGTCATGTGTGGGTGGCGGTGTGCCACAACAGAGGATCCCACAACAAACAAGTCGTGATGGTGTAGAACTGCGGTGCCAGCAGGGCACTGCATCAGGCTAGGAGACCTGCGGTCCACAGGACCACGTGTGGGGGAGGCGGCATGCCACCCCTAGCTACGTGGCATGGGGGGCATGTGGATATCACCATGTCCTATGTAGATTGAATGGGCCCACAACGACATGCTGGGATGGAGAAGACGGACCACCCCGGATGGCCCCGCGGGCCATAAACCCACCCAAATCTATTCAAGTGAGGCCTAGCGGGCGGGGTTAGAACCAGGTCAGGTTTGAAAACTCAGGTTGGGTTGGCAGACCCCCAGCCTGGTCAGACCAGACCCAAACCCAATCAGCCCCATTTTTCAAAAATTCCCATAACATTCAAACATATCATCCGTTTAATGAGTCATTTGTGGTGTTGGGATGCTTTTGAATAAAAAATCAATCTGAGATACTCCATGTGATTTTTTATATGTTAACAGATGACCTATTAGTTTTAGGTTTTGGTCCTCTGTGTACAAGCACACTTGTGTGAGAATCAGCATGTTTCGTAATGTTGGGACTCCCAATATCATGGGAGAGGGTTATTTTACTTTGGAAGATTCTTATGGGGGTGTTACTTTCTTGAGGAACTAGGTTTTGGGGTCCTAGAGATGTTTGGGAAGGAAGTGTATGTACTACCTTGTGGGACTTGGGAGCGGGTTCTCTATCCGTGGATTTAGTACTCCCCTATAGTACTAGGGTGTCGGTCCTCCATATCTATTGTACATAGAGTTAGAACTCCCCAATAGGGTAGGGTGTGGGTCATCTATGATAGGGGTATGTACTCTTATGTCGTACTGGGGTGCATGTCCTCCACACATGAAATTTGATGGTCAGTACTCCCATAATGTACATGGGCACCTGTACTCTAGTCACTGAGTAGTACTCCCCTACTTGGTAGGGCGCAGGTCCTCAACTTAAGAAGTCATAATACCCTGTGGTATCAGGGGTAAGGTCCTCAATTACAGAGTTGCACTACCATGTCTTGAGTAGCGGAGGGGATAAGGTCCTCAATTAGAGTTGGAGCTCCCTCGGATGTCAAACACAATTATGAGGAGTGATCCCATCCTCTTAATGACAATGTTACCTAGATAAGAGTTAGGGAACCCTTGATGGATAGAGGTGTGGGCCACACCTTATAGGGGTGAAAAAGTTTTTCTGATATGGTTAGGAGTAGCAATACCTTATCTATGTATAGTGGTGAGGTCGTGCCTCTCCATTTGGGTCTCCATAGTCTTGCATTTGGTGCAAGACAATGATGACTAAACCATTACTACTGGGCACTAGAGCTAGACCAAGTAGGATGTTTCTGATAGAGAACATTCTCTTAGATATACTATTTGGAATAGTAGAGTTGTTAATGATAGATTATACCTCTATGAGGGGTTCCAACTCGGATGGATGAGCTCATGAAGTGGAATCTCTGATTGTATATGTTACCTTGAGAACCTACGATGAGAATCCTGGTCCTAGCTATAAGGTTTGGACCTCATGATTTTTACTTTCTAAAATGAAAATATCAAGATTTTTTTGGTATATGTATGGGAATATACCTATTTTGAGATAAGTGTATTTTCTTAGTGGTGTTTCCTTTGTGTTATTTTACCTTGTGGTTTTCGAAGTCCCATCTGAGTATTGTTTTACTCACCCTTACACTAGATTTTCCCACACGTGTCTTTCCTTTTGTAGACATTCGATGCTTTGATGGAGTCCAGAGAGGGCCAAGACTGAGTGGTTCATAGTGATATCAGATAGAACAGGTGTACTCCTATAGCTTCAAGATGATTCCCTTCACTTACCCTTCACGTAGGGTTCTTGGAAGACAATCATTATGGACTTGGGGTTTTACTTATGTTCTATCTTTATTTTGGTGGTATTTTAAACTGGCCCAGTTTTCTACCTTGTACTTTACTTTCTATTACATTGTGGTTGTGTTTTACATAGTGGTCTACATGCATAACTTCCTTGTATTTTTTACTTCCTAGTATATTTTGTTTGGATTTGTGTGCATTTGTGTAGGTACTTATTCTAATACTACTCATTTGATGGATATTCCGACTCGGCGCTAGTGTTTAGACCCATGAATATTAAAGGGAGGCTGGGGGAAGTCACAACATGAGCCTTAGGTGAAGGGGAGTAAAATGTCATTTTAAAATTCCAACACATACTTTGATTCATACTTGTCACATCATGTGTCAGTTTAATGTGATACTAATTCCTACACAAGAAATATGACTTATTAATCATTTTAATATTTTTCTAAAACAATCCAATCACATTTTCATGATTTTCAATGAGTGATAATGTTTGAACTTAAATGTCACTTTTATGTAGACAACTAACACTTTGAGTCATACTAGGCACATCATCTATCAGATCAAGGTATGGATGATTCCTACACATACAAAATGAATGATATATTTTTCACTTAGTGTCAAAAAAATATGAATGTGTTTTCTCAATTTTTAATATACCACACGACTTTTTTAGTAAAATTAATTTCAATTTGATATTAAAAAGACACACTTGGTGTCATACTGGTTGCACCATTCATTAGATTAAGGTTTGGATGACTAGTACACATCTCAACTGACTTGGTAAATTGTTTCATATGGTATGAAAACAATACGAACACATTTTATTAGTTTTCAGTACAACAATTTAATTTTTTACTAAAATACCATTTTATATTAGAAAGATTCACTTTTAGTCATAAGAGTCACATAACATGTCAGTTTTATATTAGACTTATTTATATATCTCAAAAACATCTTATGAAACATTTTCCTAAATCATCAAGACACTCTGATCGTTTTTACTCATTTTTTACCGAGTGGCACTTTTTAAACCAAATGTTCACTTTTAAACTGATAACAGACACTTTGAGTCATATGATGAACATACTGTATCATATTGAGGTGAGGTTCATTCATAAAGATCAAAAATTTCATATATATCAATGTTCTATTATATTAATAAAATATTAATCTGTTTTAATAGTTTCAGTAGGTCATTTATCTTCTTTAATAAAAAATATCATGTTTATATAAAAAGATGCACTTGGAGTCATATCAGTCTGACCGTGCATCAGAAAGAGGATTAGATGATTCATAAACACCCTGAATGACATATAGATCATTTTAATAAAGTATAAAATCAATATTAATGCATTTAATCATTTTTGAGTACATCACATTATTTTTACTAAAAGGTCATTTTAAATTGAAAACAACAAATTTTAGTAGCATTAGTCACATCATGTGTCTGTTTCCAGTGAGACTAATTCTCAAATATCCAAAAATGACTTATGAATTTATTTCCTAAATTATTATGAAAATATTATCATGTTTTCTCTAATTTCAGCGACAAACATTTTTTGTACTAAATTGTTAATTTTAAACTAATAAAGGAAACTTTGAGTCATACCAAGAACATCACATATAGGATTGAGGGGAGTCTGATTCTTACTTTTCAAAATGAACTATGGTTCATTTTACTAATGTATCAAAATAATCCAAATTTATTTTCTTGGTTTTATGTTGGTCACATGTATTTTTTACAAAAAGTTATGTAAATTTTAAATTAAAATATGCACTTGGAGTCATAACGTTAACATCGTGCATCATATTGGGGTACATTAGATTATTAAACATCCAAAATTACTTATGTACTATTTTAATAATGTATTAACACAATTAAAATGCGTTTTATATATTTTTATTAGATCACTTTTTTTACTAAAATTTCATTTTAAATTGGAGACACCTACATTTAGTCATATCTATAGAATCATGTTTCCATTTAATTTGAGGAGTAGTTATACACATATAAAATTTATTATTAGTTTTTTCTAAAAAATATCAAGACAATATGAGTGTGTTTGATCATTTTTGAATGTGTGACACTTTTTTTAAATAAATATCAATTTCAAACTCATAATGGACACTTTGAGTCATAATAGGAACATAATTTCTCAGGTTGAGGTGAATCTAATTTTTAAAAATCCTAAATGGCCTATGGATCATATTAATATATTATCAAAAAAATAAATTTTTTTATCAATTTTGAGTACATCACATGCATTTTTTACTAATGTTAATTCCAATTTTAAACAAAAAGGCACACGTAAAGTCATACCAGACATATCAAGTGTCATATTGTGGTACAACTGATTCCTATATGTCCCAAAGGATGTATGGGTCTTTTTTAACATATTAAAACAATATAAATGATTTTCTTTCATATTTTATTTTGTGAATTATCTTGTTTACTAAAATTTAATTTTTAACCAGAAACACGCACTTTGAGTCATACATATCACATAATGTGTCCGTTTTACATGATACTAATTCATAGGTGTCATAAATTAATGATGAATTGTTTTATAAATTATCAATAAAATATGAACATGTGTTATTAGTTTTCAGTGAGTGTCACTTTTCAATTTGAAATGTCAATTTTAAAATAATAATGGACACTTTCAGTTACCCAGAGTTTATCGTTTATGAGAGTACAGTTTGGATGATTCTTACATATCAAAAAATGAACTATAGATTATTTTACAAAAGTATAAAAATAAATGTGTTGTATTAGTTCTGATTCGGCCATTTTCCTTTTTTTTAGTAAAATTAATGTCAATTTTAAATAAATGTATGCACTTTGATTCATTCCTATGACACCTTGCATCGAATTGAGGTGAAATTAATTCATACTGATACTTAATAAATAATGGATCATTTCTAGAAAGTATCAATACAATACAAATGTATTTTTATGGTTATCATTATGTTACTTATCTTTTTTACAAAAATTTCATTTTAAGTTGGAAACACACCGTTTGAGTGATACCAGTCAGAACATTTGTTGGTTTGATGTGAGACTAATTCCTATAAGTCAAAAATTAATTATGAATAATTTTCCTAAAATATCATGAAAATACAAAAAAATTATTGGTTTTCAGTGAGTGATACTTTTTGACAAAAATGTCAATTTTAAATTGATAATATACACTTTGAGTCATACCCGACCCATCAGTTTTCAGATTGTAGTACAGCTGGTTCCTACAAATTAAAATTACTTATAGATATACTTTAAAATGTATAAAAATAAAATGAATCCATTTTATTGGTTTTAATTTTTTCAGTTTCCTTTTTTTACGAAAATTAATGTCACACCACAACCATAGTTTCTAAATATTTTTATCATTTTCTTAGTGATCTAAATTTTGATCGAGGATTGGGTTGAGTCGACGATGGAATTTTTTTTAGTTTCATAGTATTTATGTGGGAATTAGTCTAGTGTATGGTTTGATAATAGTTTCTCCCAAACCATTAAAATACTTGTAGTGACTATGAATACTTTATTTGGTATTTGGGACAAAGCGCAGAGCTTGTGCACAATTAGAGAAGACCATACAAGAAGTGTGCAAAATGCTTTTATCAAATATCGGAGCTAAGTATCATGGTTGTTGCATGGTATCTCAAACCATGTAGCCAACCCATGTGAGTGTCCCTTCTCTCCAGTAGGGTGCACATGGTTAGCGCATAGTATGGAATACCGTGCAACCTAACCAATGCTCAAAAAATATAAAAAAATAAAATAAATAAAAATAAATTAAAAATAAATTAAAAAAATAAATGGAGAAAAAATGTGTTGATAATAGTAACAACAACAACAATAAAATTATTATTATGTTTAGATTTTTAAGAATCTTAAAGGGGTTCCCCAGACCCCATATGTGATGAAAATCCACCTCCCTTTCCCTCCCTTTTGCAACCCATCCTTGGAGGAAGTACCCCTAGCACACCACCTCCCTCCCTCCAACGATCAATTATTCTCCCTATTTTGGGTTCAATCATCTCTGGTGATTACATTCTCTATTAAACATTATTCATTTTATTTTTTTCCTTCTCCTCCATGGGATGTGAATTGTTTGGAAAAACCCTAACTCCTTTAGGAGTTTTTATTTTGTTTGCATCGAGATGATTAGGGGTTTTTGGGTCCTGTCAAGGCCGATTCTAGCCATCACATTCAATGGAAGAAGATTCTCTATGAGTTATTAGTTCGATCATTCGGTTCATTAATATTGGTTAAATTTTAAGTTAGAGATTTTGGTTTTTTAGTTCCTAGTATTTTTTAGAGTGTGTTGGATTTTGGTATGGTGATTTCGAGTTGTAGTTTTCAAAAGATACATACATGGGTATTAATTGGTTGGAATATATAAGTTTAATTTTCCCCTTTATATATATTCACCCATATAAGGATAAATATATATAATGGGATATGTGTGCATAAAAATATATATGGAAATGCTTACACGTGCAAGTAAAAAAGTGGTGTATCAATGTATAAGACTATGTGGAAGGATACCCTTGTACATATTTCTCCATGGTAATATATTAATAGGGGATATGTATCCTTTTGTATAAGAGAAGTTAAATATACATGCGATCAGTGAAGATAATAGTTGAGTTGTGATCGTTAAAATTAGTGAACCTTGAGTTCGAGGTGTGACACCCTATTTTAGAGATATTAAATTGAAAACTATAATTTCTTGTGTTTTTTATTGGTTTTATTCATTATATTGTAATGTTAGTAAACTAATGAAAAATAAAATGTCCAACACTATTGATTTATTTAATTTTTTAAACACATTTTTTATATTGTACTATGTGTTTTTCTTTTCAAAACATGTTATCCATTTTGGTTTTCTAATGATATAAATCATGATTCTTGATTAGTTTTTATAATTAATTATATTGGTTTAATTAGAAATGTCCATAGTTTTTTGGACTCTCATATAGTTTCTTTATAGAAGTGTAATGACATTTTGGACGTTCCAAATAGCTCCAATGTGGATTACAAAATTGGTTTGGGTGTTTGATGTGTATTTCTAATGATATTTGTTGTGGGAAAATATTTTTGAAAGTTTATTTGAATGAAAATGGTTTCATAATTTATTATATTAACGATAAATTTTATGTTTTGATATGTTTTGAAGAGTGTATGGGTTTTATGGTGAATTTTATGTTAAATGACAATTTTCCTTTATTAAAAAGGTAACATCGCTTTAATCATGGTTTAAATATTATTATTAAATATGTAGTTTCTTGGGTAATTAATTTAGATTTTAATTAGTTTTGTAACATAAAAATTATTGGTGATAATGTTTTCTAAAATGAATGTCTTCTTTTTAATTTAATAAGGCCCATTTGGCACTTCAAGAATGATTTATGGATGTGGAAAACCCATCTTGAGGCATGACACGTTGTTTGAAAAATGTGATGTAGTTGTTAAAGTGTGATTGTGATATGTTACTAGTGATGATGCTTTGGTATTTTTGTGTAAATAAAAAATGGGGAAGAAATCAAGGAGGGAGATTGGTTTTGAGAGGCTGGATGACTTTTTATGTAAGGAAAATGAAAAATAAATACATCTTTTCTTGATATAAACTCACCAAATTTTGAATTATATCACACAGGAAACTCAAGTATCATGGTGGGAGAAATATAAGTAGTACTATATTAGTTTTGAAAGTGGATTAGGATTAGATTAATCTAGTAGCATTGATGGTGCAACACTAAATAAACACATGATATGACCAGAGACCAATATAACAAGGGATGTGTTATCATCTAGTGGCTCATACATATGAACACTATTGGCAATGGATATGATATATTAAATGTAAGACCTTGGTATGGGATCCCATCAAATTAATCATGCATGAGAATAGTATTTGTAGTTTCGTGGAGGATCTTGATCACTAAGGTATGAAGTTTATAGTGTCCCACTTGTGCAAGTTACCTATTAGGATTTCTCAGCGTTCTCTCTTTTGACATAGTTCTTCATGATTTTTTTCACACCATTGGTAGCCAGAGGAATATGTGTACATGGTTCTTATGATTATATTTTTATTTCAATTTATTATTTTATATTTCCTCATTAATTAAAACTGTGTTTTAAGGTAAATTACTATTAATTTTTAAATTACTATGAATTATTGGTAACTTTTTTTAGAATTGTTATAGAAGGAAAATGGTTTTTATTGAAAATGGTAACTTGTTATAAGAATTTAAAAATAAGGGAAACAACTATATTTTTTACAGTTGTATTTTCAAAATAGAATGAATTATTTTTCTTTTTAAAGGTATGTTATAGGGAATAGTTTATCTAGGAATACCAACTGAGTTTTAATACTCAATACTATAGTTTCATTTAATTTTTTTCTTGGGTGTGACTTACCTCTCAGTTTTGGTCTCTATGAAGTGATATTTGTTTTGTGTTCAGTGTTGAACAAAAAGGTAACATGAAGGAATGTGTAGTTTTATTTTATTTCCAATGCCAGTATTAATTTTTACTTTTCATTTTATATTTAGTTTTTTGTCATTTTTATGGGAAAAATAATTCTTAATTTCTTTATTATGATGCAGAACCCTATTTTCCAGTTCGTGGGGATTAGGAATACCTTAATGGTCTTGTTGTGGGCCTAATATATTGACCAGTTTAGTGTTGACAGAAGTTCATTCCTGAAAAAATGTTATCAAAGAAAGGCCCTTGTTATTTGTATTGTCAGAAGGTTTGGAGATTTGGAATGTTAGGACTTGAGATGTAGGTGTAGGAAAGGCTTCATGAAATCCTTTCCTTCCTGATCCTCGAGTCATAAGGGGTTGTCTGGGATATCCATTTTTCTTTTGTTTTGTCCATGTGGATAAGTTAATATGGATCTGAGTGAGATGGTGTTTTGAGATGGGCTAGCATGGAGTAGATACACATGCATAGGCTGATTTCATTGTTCAATATAATTCATGTGGTCAATCCTCACTTCGATTAAGGTCTACTAAGCCATGTTTCTGGGTTAGGCATATCAACTATTTCCTTTTTCTAGGAGTTTTGTGTAAGATATGTTTTTATTTTTTTGAAGGGCTATTATGTTTTGGTATAGCTTGGGTTGTGTTAGTGGATTTCAAAAGTGAAAATGATTTTATAAAAAGGGGTTTTTAAAAAGGGAAAATTTTATTTAGAGTGGAAATTTTTTTTGAAATGAATAAGATATTTTAAATGGTTTTATTCTAACAAAATAAATTGTTTCAAAGGAAAATAATGGAGGTAATTTTGGAAATCATTTTGTGGTTTTGTAAATTTATTTTGGAATGTGAAAGGAAGTTTTATTGAGAATTTTTAAATGTGTTTATTTATTTATATAGGGTGGTTTAAATTGGTTATCAATTTGGGATTTATGTCAAAAAAACCTCTTTTGGAAGTGGGAATTGTTTTGAATTGACCCATCATATTTATATGATTATTAAAAAATATGGATGTATGTATATGGAAAGTATATAATTATTTGTATATGAGGATAGTTTCTTTATCTATAACAAGGATATATATATCTTATAATTCATGTAATACCATTTGGGGGGTATTTAAGTTATTTTTTAGGACAAGAATTGGTGTTTAAAAAGGGGGATTTAAATATTTTGAAAAGTGAGTGAGAAATTGTTTAGTGTTTTATCTTGTTTGGAACTATATTTCATGGGATAATTGTTTAAAAATTATGATAGTTTGGTTGGAATAATGATTTAAGTTTGAGTTTTAGTTTTTAAATATGTTTGGAATTTTGGTATACGATGTGTTTTGTTGTAGCTTTGTGCTTCTAGTTTTTGAGTATGCCCCATCAAAGGATTGGTATGGAGTAAAAAATCAGAGTGTAGGATGAATTCCTCTATGTTTATGTGAAGTCTTGGTTTGGGATTTTGTTTTTTTTTCTTTTGTGGTTGGTACTTTTTATAACTGAGGTGGTTAAGGTTTTTTAGAAAATTATAAATATATTTTTTTCTCTTTTTATTCCCATTGATGACACTACCCATACCCTGAATTGAGTGGTGGATTTGGTGCCATTCATAACATTGGACAACAAATGAGTCTTCTTGGTCATCTCCCACCTTAGTTTGGTTAAAAAAGAAGAATGTCTCATTCATACTGGCTTATGAAAATATGTTTTGTTATGCATGGATTCTTGGGTCATCTTATGGGGTTTTGTAAGTCGTACAACCGAAAAAAGTTTTTTGTTTAAGATCATTTTCTATTTACTATAGGGAAACAAATGTTCAAGACATGATGCCTTTATCAATAAGTCTCATAGTGAATCATTTCACATAGTCGGTAAATTACCGTGGTGTGGAGGAACTTGATCTAGATTTTGTCTCCAGTGATGAAATAGAGATAGTTTAAGGTTCCTTATTTTAGTTTCATTCATTTTAAGGTTATTTTTAAAGAGTTATATAAGCCTCGTTTCCATGTTATGTTTTTTATTTGACTTTATAATCTTCTCCTTGTTTATAATAATGCTTAATAGTCTCATTTTCTCACAAGTGTTGTTATTGTTTTTTATGGATATGAACCCTTGAATGATTTTTATATGTGGATTGGTTTTAGATCTGGGTTATGATCACTTTTGGAGATACATGAATCCTATAGAGATGATAAATAGTGGATTGGTTTAATAATCGGTTTGGGGTATTCATCTAGGACCCCTTATGGTGGTGGTCGGTCTGTGTAGGGAGTTCATAAGATAATCTATGATGGGGATTACCATTTTGGTTCGGATTGGTAGTTCTAGAGTTGGACCATTATGGAAGTTTCAATGTTACATGCTAGCTGGATTCTAATATTAGAGAGAACCCTCTTATTTTACTTATGGTTTCTTTTTTTTGTGCATCTACCATGAACCTGTAGGGTGTGGCTTATGGAGTTAAAAGGACACACTGAGGTTTGTGGCTTTTTTGGCCTCCTATAGTTTTTGGTTCTAATTTTATTATTCATTCTGCTGGGTGAATTTTTTAGGGTAGAATGTTTTTGTGTTGGAGTGAATTGTCACACTCCAACCATGGTATCCCTTTATTTTTATCTTTTTATTAGTTCTCAGTCATTTGATCGAGGTTTTGGTTGAGTCCTTATTAAAATTGGTTGAGTTTCAAAGTCTTCGTATGGGTTTTGTCCCAGTACATGGTTTGATCATGGGTTGGCCCAAACCATGTGATGCGCTATAGTGATCACGCTATTTTTTTTGGAATTATAGACAAGAAACATGACTTGTAAACTATTATACAAAACAATGAGACAATCATGTGGAATGGGTCTTTCAAATGAAATAGCTATGTTTCACGGATGGAATAAGATTTCTCAAACTGTGCAACTAGACTTTGTGAGAGTAAATTCTCTCCAATAGGGTTTTCATGGTTGACACACTGCTTTTCTTACCTTACAGCAAAACGAGGCAGCCATCCCAATGTTGAAAAAATATAATAAAATAAATTTGAATGAAAATAAATGAGGAAAAATTGACTTTACAACAACAACAACAACAAAAATACTATGATGATGATTTTTATTATTATGAGTATTTTGTTATTATTATGTCTAGGATTTAAATAAACCCATATGGGTTCAACCCTTACCCTATACGTGATGCACAACCCCCTCCCTTTCCCTCTCTCGCATGACCAATCCTCAGTAGAAGCACCTATGGCGCAACACCTCCCTCACTTTAGAAATCTATTATCCTCATGATTTTGGGTTTGGTCCTCTATGGTGAGTAACTTCTACCTTCATCTTCATTATTTTCTTCATTTTATTATCTTCCATGGGATGTGTATGGTTTGGCCAAATCCTAACTCATTTTGGGGGTTTTCTTTTTGTCAATTCTGAATGATTAGGGTTTGTTGGGTATCACCGAGGCCATTTCTAGCCACTGTGCCCAAGGAAGGTGGATTCACCATGTTTTTTGGGTAAGGGTTTTCATTTCCTTCACATTGTTTCATTATTAAATTATGGATTTGGTGGTTTTTGAGTTACCTATTTCTTTCTAGGGTGCATTAGATTTTACAGTAGCGATTTCGGGTTCCATATTTCAAAAGAGACATACATGGTTATGCATTGGTATGCATATATATGAGTATGTTATTTCTCTATATATATTCATTCTTGTAAGGATGAATATATATAATTGGTCTTGGAGTTCTTATATATATATATATATGAAAATTCATAAATTTGTAAGTAGAAAAGGGGTATATGAACATATTAACCTTTGTGTAAGGACCCCCCTGTACATATATGTCCATGAAAATACGTACATAGGGGTTAGGTATCCATTCATATAAGAGATGGTAAATATGCATGTGATTAGTGAAGAGAGGACTTGAGTTGTTATCGTCAAAAGTAGCATGACTTGTGTTCAAGGTTGGTCAAACTATGTCTGATCCTTTTAAATGAAAACAATAATTTCTTGTTCATTTTATTGGATGTTTTAATTACATTGTAATGTTAGTAAATTATAGAAAAATATAACATTGAATAGAGATTTTTTTTCAGTACATTTCTTATATTTCACTACATGTTTTTCTTTTCAAAAAATGTTCTATATTTTGTTTTTATTACACTAGGATTCTTGATAACATGAATGCTTTTCCAAATGAATTATATTGGGTGAATTAGAAATGTCCAAATATGTTTGGCCTCTCTTCCATTATTGTTAAAAAGTGTAATGACATATTTGACTTTCCAAAGAGCCATAAAGTGATTTCTAAAATGGGCTTGGGTCTGTGAGGGTTATTTCTCAAGATTTTTGGTGTGGTAAAAATACTTATTCAAGTTTACAAGAATGGAAATGGGTTGTTAAGTGATTTTAAAAAGGAGAAATTTCATGTTTTGGTATGTTTTTAAAAAGTGCATGGGTTTTTGTGTAAATTCAAGGTTAAATGGTGATTTTTTTCTTAAAATGATTTATTTATTTTAATAATGGGTTCAAGATTATTTTTAAATGTTTAGTTCCTTAGTTTTTTATTTTTTATTTTAAATGGTTTCAAACAAAAAAGTGAAGGGTGATTTTGTTTTCTAAAATTAAAGTATTCCTTTTAATTTAAGGAGACCCATTTGGATATTTGATGATGATTTGTGGAAGGGGAACACCCATATTTAGGCATTCCCCTTTCCTAAAAAATGTGATGTAAATGTTAATGTGTGGTTTTTGATATGTGCCTAGTGAGGAGGCTTGTGCATTATTGTGTAACTAAAAATGTGGGATGCATTCAAGGATTGAGCTTGGTGATGAGAGGTTGGATTAGTTTTTGGAAAAAGAAAAAGAAATGTACATATATGTTTTTCTGGTAAAAAATAAACAGCGTTTGAAGTAGATAACATGTGAAACTTGGGTAGCTAGTTGTGAAAACTAGAACTAATACACTAGTTGATTAGGATGTGGCCACAACACCGATTCCACTAGTAGGATTGAGGATGAAACACTAACAAAACTTCCGATATGATTAGTGACCATAATACCTTGGGATATCTTCCCCTCCAGTGGCCCATTCATAGGAACACTTTTTATATTGAATTTTGGTATGGAGACCATTAGACATTGGGATGAGATCCCCAATAATGGATGAAGCACGAGAAATATGTTTTATGTTTAGTGGATGATTTTGATCACTGAGGTACGAGGTTCATAGTGTTCCGATTGTGCTAGTTACCTATAGAGATTTTCATGGTTCTCTCTTGTGACATGGCTATTTAGGTTTTGGTGCTCACTGTTAGTATGGGGTGGACCATGTGAACATGGTTCTAGAAATTAAATTCCTTTTTAAATGTCTTCTTTCATCTTTTCTCCTTTAAGAAACCGATTTTGAAATATAAATTTCTTTCCTTTCATTTTTATATGACTACACATACATGGTAACTATTTTGGAAATCTGATGGGAGAAAAATGATGAATAATGAAAATGGAATCTTGTTGCTTGAATTCTAAAAGAATGGAAAACCTTATTTAATATTGTTTTATTTTCAGACTATCATGACTTGTTTTTATTTTTAAAGGTAAGGAAAATGGAATAGTTTATCTAGAGTCACCTACTGAGTTATAATACTCACACATATAGTTTCATTTCCGTTTTTAACATAAGTGATATTTCTCGCTCAGTTTTGGTCTCTATGGGTCGATGTTGGTTTAGGGGTCCATGTAGACCCCTAGGTCACATGGAGATATGTGTAGTTTTATTTTATTTACACTGATAATATTATTTTTTACGATTATTTTTATATTTTTCTAATTTTTTAATGGCCAAATAATTACCAATTTCTTTATTTTCATTCCCAACACTAGTTTCCAGCCCTTCGAAATCGGGAATGCCATCCGGGCTATATTGTAGGCAAATATGGGTGACCAGTTCAGGGATTTCCTTAGATGGTCTATTATAATTTATATCAATTTTAAATAAAATGACTGACTTGGAGTCACATCGTGCATCCAGTTGAGATGCGGTTGATTCCTATATGTCCCATATGACTTATGGTTCATTTTCCTAATGTAGAAAAACAATAAAATTTAATTTGCTTGGTTTTGAGTATGTCGTATGTTTTTTATGAATATATAATATTAAATTAGAATCACACAAATTGTTTCATACCAATCACATTATGTATTGGTTTGATGTGATATTTATTCCCACACATCACAAATAAATTATGAATACTTTCCCTAAATTATGAATACAACATTATTGGGTTTTCTATATTTTCAGTATGTCACGTTTATTTTTACTAAAATCAATTTCAATCCAAAATAAAAATACACAGTTGGAGTATTATAGGGAAACATTAACATCATATTGATGTGTAGATTGTTCAAAAACATCAAAAATGACTTATGGGTTTTTATCCTAAAGTATCAAAACATCCTATAGGAATTTTATCAGTTATTAGTATGAGACGTATTTTGTGAACTAAAATGTAAATTATAGACTAAAAACATACATTCAGATTCATAATGAGAGCACTGTGTATCAAACTGAAGTGTTACTAATTGTGTATGAGTTATGTGATTTGGTTTAAAATATCTCCAAAAATCTAGAAAAGAGAGGGCATGTTCAATTATTATGGAAGAGAAACCGAATTGTCCTTAAACATTATATGTTGTAGAAAGTAGGGGAATTTCTTTCCCATCATAATGAAACATGTTCTCAATTTTATAGATTTTTGCAGATAGCTAAACATAAAAGATGACTTCTAAAAAGACATATAAAAAATCTTTATAAGTATTAGATAAAAATAATAAGTAAATTTACATAAAAATATAATTTAAAATGATTAAAAAATAAATTATATAAGTATTAGGAATTCACCTTTTCATGATGGTTTTATACATTTATAATCCATTTCGTTATTTTAATTATCTCAGTTGTAGCTTTGAAGTCTAATCTCTTATGAAGAAAACCAATTTTAAAAAAACCACCGCAACGTGAAGTAAATAATCCTCCTTTCTAAACAAACCAATTATTCTATCAGTAATAAAAAAATATAATTTAATTATTAATATGAAATATAACATTACTTTAATATTCAATGATTTTATTGTGAATACAACAAGATTGGTATGTTTGTTGAAGATATTTTTTAAATAAGTATTCTGAATTCATGTTTTCATGATCACTATAATGTTATGACTCAATATTTTTAGTGAAGTCATTTCTTCATGATCTCTGTGAAGATAAAAAAATATGTATTACATAATAAAAGATAAAATTTAGAAAACAGTAGATAAAATGATGAGAAAACATCTAAAAGGTAATTTGATTTAGTTAAATATCTCTACAACCCATTATGTATTTTCTATAGACACCAAACCACATTATAAACTGTTTACCCATTTTGAATATATTAAACATCAGTATATACCATTATAGAATCTAAATGACATTGAAATCCTGTGCATCCCACTATTTCTTCCTAGATTGTGATATTGATTAGTATATCCTTTTAATGTTTTGGGAGATGATAAACTATAACATAACATCATAATTTTTTTCCATAAAAATTGGAATATACCAGTTCAAATTTATTTCTTTATTGATAATGATAATGGGTTATTTATTAATGAAATTTTGATCATTGTTCCTTTTTTTAATGAATGTGCACATGAATATTAGTGATCAACTAGGGGACATATTTTTTAATGGTGATCTTGTGAAAAAGTATCTATATGCATAATAAGGATAGGTTAGATACATTTAATAATTTAATGACTATTATATTTTATGTGATTTAATGGTCAGATGATTTAATATCACACAATGTGCATTTAAAGGAATCATTTTTATTGGATTTTCATCATGATACTAACATATTTCTAGAAGTTTTCATCATTTTGATTTTTGGTGCATCACAATTTCCTTTGATGTGGGTTTTTTATTTTCATGGAATTATTCATAAAGAGGGTTTTTTCATTTGATTCCATATTTCCTTTGACACCATCCCTCCTCGTTGTCCAAAATATCTCAATGATGGTTTTCTTCCAATTAATGTTTCTTAATATTGAACAAGTGCTTATTTTGGTAATTGTATGATACTAATACCCTTTATTTGTAGGGTAGATAGTCAATGTGAAAGAAACTAAACCATTTTTTTATTGTTTAGTTTGTTCATGGTAAGGATTTTCGTTTACAATTTAGTAATATTTTAAAGTAATTGGAGTGTGATAATAGAAATTGAAGTCTATGAAAATCAATTTCCAAAAATAAATTGTGTTTTTTTTTCTAAAAAAGATTCCTCAACTTAAATTCCAATACAAAATTACTTAAATAAGTGTTGGAAAACATTTTTTTCTATTAGAAACCTAAAATAATTTCACAATGGATCTTATCGTAAGTATAAATTGTTTGGTACACTATTAAACAATCTTTTCAAAAAGAATCTTGGTATGATGCCCATTCCACTCCGTTACCAAAAAATTTATTTCTTGTAGGAAAATTATTCATCTCATCATCCACCTCGATCACTGCCTCTACCTCCTCCCCTATCTCAGTCACTGACTTTGCCTCGTCCACTACTTCCTCCACCCCCTTGGCCTCGAACTCAACCCCCACCACCACTATTTCAAAAAACTTTTAATTTTTGTTGGCATAATATTCTGAAGAATTAAATTTTCTCAATTACACTTCTCCTTGAAATAAAGATCAAAAATAATATATAAGTAATATGATAGAATTTATTGACACCCCAAATATATTTATACGGTTATATCACATAGAAAATCACAAACATAGTAGTTAATCACCATTTTTTAAGAAAACATTCTTACAACATGTAGCTACCCACTCAACTCTAAACAATTTTCCTTATTCTTTTGAGTTTGAAGGTTGTTTTCAACCATGGTAGTTCAAAGAAAAAATAGGCCAACAAATTATTAAGAAATATTTTTAATGAAATCGTAATTACCATTTGAAATTACCACTTCAGGGATGCTACCCTTATCATGGTTAATGATCACTCTCATAAATTTTGAAACATAATACCCACAATCATCACCATTATCTTGCTTCTAAAACATCAAAAAACATTGAACAAAAAAATAAATTTTTGTGAAATATGTTTTAATATTATTATATATATGTATAACTTAATATATTTTCATATAAAGTAATTAAATGAATTTTTATATTCACTAACTAACATTATCCCATTATGTTTAATATATTTAGAGACCATCATATCACAAAAACAATTATTGTTTAAATATAGATTATAACATATAAATCGATTTTTATCTATAAAATGCTAGTTTTAGTGTATCAATAATTCACAATACACATCATATGTCATCATTTTTTTTCGATATACAAGTTTTGGATTCAAAATATTAGTAGTTGGTTTATCCATATTGATTAGTATTAATATCTAGTAAATCCAAAAGAACAAAAAACTAATGAATAAAATAAATATATATTTAATGTGATTAGATTGTGGAGTGTTACCCCTTCATTTATGTAATAAAAAAGAGTATTTATTTTGTTATTATTTTCTAAAAGGAATATTATATCCCATCTTTCATCTTATTAATTTATTCCTTATTCAAAGAAGTTTCTAACATATAATTGATAAAAGGATTAAAGAATACAAATAGTTCTCCTCATGGTTTTTCCTTTACATAGTAGTGATATTAACTCCTATATAAAATATGAATAGTTAATAACAATAATAACCATATTATATCACTATTTGGACAGACGTATTATGTAAATGCAACTTATGTATCTATTAACAACTGAGAATCGTAAACATTTAAACATGAGAATATAATTTATACTCTCCAGACCAAATATGCCTACAATGAATGTTCCAAATATTTCCTCTTTATATGGAATATAAGAAATATTTTTATCCTTAAGTGTGTCTATGCATGACATTTTAATTGTTATAAATATTGATGCATAGGTGGCCTGGAGGAGGTACTCCGAGAAGTTTTTTTTGATTTCGAATTCGATTCATCAAATTTTCTTGATTCAACCTTCTATTTCCCAATAGCTTTATCTATATATAGTACAGTACCTCACTTTAGACCTTTTTTAATCAACTATTACAGGTTTTTCATTATAAATATTTTTAAAGACATACCTCATATATATTTATAATATTAGATGACTATTATATGAAATTTATAATAGAATAATCAACCATCGTAATATCTAGATCATAAATTGGAAAATGAAACTTATTGTTCTGATCCTGATCTATCTCAATCCCTAAAGTCGTGTGATATTTTTGATGTTGTTTATTGGGTAGCTTTTATCTTATTATATTATACACCATAAACCTTGCAACAAGATGGTGCATGCACGTTGATAGATAAAAACGATATAAATCTTTACTCTACAAAAATTTAGTAATAAAATGTCATTAAAAGTTATGTTAATCACATTTAGGAGAAAGAGTAATTAAAAATTTGATTACCTCAGCTAAGGTATGATGTTTGGGGGAATGACTAGTCTCAATTTCTGTAGGGTGATTATGTTATCTATGTGTGGATATTTGTTCCACACCTAGTTTTATTTTATCATTTCTCATATATTTCTTTGCTAAACTATATTGGAAATTAATATCCTACAAGTTATATAATTTTTTATTCAATTATTTTCACATATTATATGAATCTTCTTGTGATTTTTCTCCTCAAAATATGTTTGAGGAGACACTCCAAAACTTATTCCTCTGACAGAACCATATTTCCCTGGCCGCTTCAAATCTACAAAGAGTAGTTTTTCTACTTATATAGTCAGTTATAATTCTTTTGTCTAGACCATGAAAAAAATATGAACATAAATAGATATATTTATTTAATATCTTTAAAAATATAAAGTACTATTATATAATACTTAAAGATGATTGACATACTACTTTTGAGTATTCATCTTATAGATTACCCTCCTCATTTTTTCAATCCTTTTTATATAGCTCATGACATGAAATGGATTTAGATTTAGATTTAGATTCATCAATGTTTATAAAAATAAATGAACATATGCTGTTACGTAGGACATAAAGATTTTATTTTTGATTTCAAATACATTTAAAAAAAATTTATATTGAAGTATACACCATCCTTGCTTTGTGATAGGGGTTTATTGGTTTTGATGTGAGATATTTATTATCAACACTTGTTTTCTATTTCGTAAATCAACAATTTTTAATTGAATTATATAAAATTAAAAATGTAAAATAATATATTATTTATTTCAATACACTAAAAATGATTTATAATCATGATGACTGATGAAATCATTCCATGTTTCAAACATTATAATGTGAGCATAACTAACTAGTGGGTGGGGATTTACATTCCCCTTTGCCTCCATGTTGGCATCGTAAAAATCATAAATTATATTAATTGAATTATTCCATACATGACCTCATATCATATATCATTTCAAATGCTTCGATTTAAGTGGTTGAGGATCCCAAAAAGAGATATGGATTAGACGTTATGTCCATTTGAAGTCATGCATTAAAACTGGTTCAAAGATCCCATTTACGGAACTCCCTCTACGACCATGATGTAGTGACAAAATTCTATGTGACTCTAATGGATCTGTACCATTCATGAAGCATGATTTATTTTGTGGAAGTCCTCTAAGCATTATGAGAGCCCCTTTTCTTATAAATACCCCCCCTCATACCTGAAAATAGTAGGGGAAATTCTTCCTGGTTTCACCCTTGTGCTCTCAATTCACGGAGCTGATGTGCTCTATGACATCCACTTATGTGGAGCCCCCATGCTTCATGAGAAAACCTCCCTTGTGTTCCGGAGATCCTCTACACCAAGTGGATATTCCCTTTGAAGAGGACAATGTCCTCCACAAATAAATAATGCCCACTGAGTCACAATAGGTTCTATGAAGCATTCATCAATCATTAATCACTCTCTATATGAATTAGGGCATCCTTTGTGGGAACTTATGCTATGCGAAGACATATCCTTCACGATAACCTATGATCCTCAAACACCAATACTTAATGATATGCTAAGCTCTTTGAAGACCCACAATTTGCAAGGCCCTAATCCTTACAAACCCCTCTCCCTTGAAAATCCAATTCCTTCTCAAACCTCCTACCTTTATGCCCACATATCCATATCATGGGGGATGTGCCCCCTGACCCCTAATCAAGCTTAGTGCTGGGATGTGGTCTCGACCCTCCAAGCCAGACCCTTCCATATTGTCACAGACTATAAATGAAAAAAGGAGAGTCTCACTGCGAACATTTCGGGCTGGGTCAATGACGTTTTACATTCCGCACTTATGTGCACCCACATGCACTCATGAAATACCATGATTTGAGATACTCCATTAAAACCCATCAAATACCATGATTCTACATATTCCTCTTTGTCCTTTTCCCATGTAATGATTTTATATTCTCATATTTAGTTCCTTGAGTGCCATTAGTAGAACCATTCCTCAAGGAACTCTTCAAAACCACATCACTCTTCTACTATGCCAGGTTGAACAAAAAAGGGATGCTCTTGTGAAAGTCCCAACATCAACCACGACAAGTCATCATATATATTTTAGTTTTCACTAGATGGATTTAAACTATAGTACACCCTATTTTAAAAACATAGGACACCTCTTTTTCCAAATAAAATATTCCTTATAAATCAATCATATGATGGAAGGAGTCCTCACTAACTGAATTTAAACTATAAAGTACCATATAATTAATGAATAGGATTCCATATTCATCATGCATATGATTCCTCAACATGAGATATATAAGAAATATCCATTATGAGCCTCCTTTTATGATGAATTACCCAAACCATTTTTCCTTTACTAATAATCATGTCGATATTCCTTCTTGGCCTAACATGAGGAAGAAAAAATTGACAGTTCATTAGATAATCCTAAAACACCACATTAATTCAAATGATGTTAAACTAAATCCAAGATCATGCAATGAATATGGTATTCCTTGATGAACCGGTATGAGGAAGAAAAAATGGGAATCTTCAATGCATAATCCCCATCCATCATTGTCTCTCCTTAGCAGCACTCTAGAAGCTTCCATGAATAATCCCCATCAATTATTTTCTCTCCTAAGTGGAACCCCAACAACTTCCACAAAAACCCCATCCATAATTTCTTATCATTAGCGGAACTCGGGTAAATTCCCTATGCAATCCCCATCCATCATTGCAACTCCTTAGCAGTACCTGGGAAACGTCCATGCCTAATATTCATAAATCATTGACCCTACATAGGGTTACCTGGGATCCTTCCTTGTGTAATACCCATGGACCATCTTCACTCATTATCGGTTCCCATAAAGAGTGAACACATAAGAACTATCTAGCACTGCTTCTACTTAGAAGCACCTACTCATCCTCGATGCCTAAGCCCCATCCAGCATTGACACACCATTGTGGAACATGAGACGATTCTATGCATAAGACCCATGAAACGTTTATAATCTATAGATACACCCTTGAAGCTTCCATGTGTATACCCCATGCACCATTTTTTCTCTATATCGGCACCCGGGAATCTTCCATGCATAAGCCCCATCCATCATTGTGACTCTTTAGTAACACCTAGGCAACTTCTACACATAATCCCCATCCAAAATTTCTTATCTTTAACATCACTTGGTCCTCTTCCACACATAATCCCCATACACTGTTGCCACTCTATAGGGGAACTTGGGCTGCTTCCATGTGTAAGCCCTGCATCATCCCTCCTGCCGGTACCTTCCATGACAGGTTCGTCATTTCTACTTATTCCAATTGTTTCTCACAATGATCATGACTCACATGGTATTAGAGGTTAGTATAGACCACGATTAAATTCACTAGGGTATCCATATTAAAGTAAGCCTTATCTTACACCTTCATAGGTCTCTAACCATGGGTATGTCCTGAACAACCGAACTACATGGAATTTGATCGCTATTTTGTAAATAGGGTACATAGAAAGCCTCTCAAAGGTTCAATAAATTCACTCCAACCAATCCATATGATTCAATTATTTCACATTGGTTCACTTTTCTCCAATATAACATTAAACATCGTGTTCTGAACTACACAGGTTTTGATCCCCTTTGGGTACATAGGAATCCTCATTGAGGTTCAATCCAATCCTATGGTAAACTCTGGTGTTCCCTTCTTGGGGTGTACCATTATGATGTGACATATTATAGTTTTGGGAGACATCTCTTGGATCCGCCTCCCTGAGAATTTTTGATCCACCTGGGTAGCTAACCATGTATAATCCCCGAATTTCACCACACTCCACTAACCAAGAGTGTCCCTCTTGTGAAAGGGAAGCTAACCATGCATATGACCATAGCGTGTCTCAAGGTCACTATTTTTTTAACCCCAATACTATACCCCATTCTTTAAAAGGAATGTCTTTGATCCCTACCTTTCAATCATGGTATCTACGAAGCCTCTTTGATGATTCAAGACCATCACCAACTTTTCATCATGGTCTCTCCTTCGGGCATTTGTGTATCAGGAATATCATTCCCCAACCCAGAGGTTCCATTTCCTTTAGGCCCTTATCCATGCACTATATTTTCATGGGATTATTTTTTAGGTGTCTTATCACACCAAAAAACTATCAGGACACTGATTCCCAGCCACCAGGATACGTAAAAATCCTCTCTGAGGTTCAAGCCCACCACCAACATCCTTACATCAATTCCACCCCTTTCATTTCACTCACATTATACAACCCTCCATCATCCATCCTTATTGTTACTAGGAATGAAAAATCCTAGTGAGATCATTCAACCCACTTCATCAAAGCTTCTAGTGGAACCTAGGTAGCTAACCAGGTATCTGACTCATACATCATATTTATCCAACCAAAAGTGTCCCTCTTGCGATGAGAAGCTAACCATGAGTAATCCCCAAACTACCCTTTAGAACTACATGGGTTTTAATCCATCTATTCTATATAGGGTTCCTATGAATTCACTTTGAGGTTGAATCATAGGCAAGGGTAGTCCTTAGTGTCCCCTTTTATGGGGTGTACTTTTCTTAATCTTCACTTTGTGTTGTTCAGATCATCCTTCACAGTATGAAATCTTCCCTTTATGGGACACACCACCCTAGGTACGCTTTAATTGGGAATTCTAATCCATCCATCCAATGTACCCCTCTTTAGGGTGTTCCTTTTTTATCCAACCTCAATGGTTCTCAGATCAGCCTTCATGTTTTGAAACCTTCTCATTTTGAGATGTACCACATTAGATTCATCCTAATCGGGTGTTCTGATCCATTTATATTGTAAACCTTCTAGTTGATCCCTTGTAGGGATGTACCAACCTAATCCACTCTTGTTTGTGTTATGATTAGTCTGATCTATCTCCACTGAACATTACACTCATGGAATACCCAATGTTAAACATGGAAAGCTAAGAAAAAACTCATAGATTTTCCTTTGGTAACGGATACCCTGAGATCCATGTAGGATACTTTAGTTTTCCATGCCTTTGAGAATTCCTATTATGAGGAAGAATACATGTTATGCTACATTCATGCATCCTGATATTCCCCAACATGCTGGATGTTACAATATACTCTGACCGAAGGTTGCTACCATGTCATGACCCCTTCGAATTTTCGGGCAGAAGCATCATTATTAATCGGTGTCCACAAAGATACTGAACCAGGAGTATGTTTCAGGAGCCACGACTCAAATATATTAATGAGACCTGGACAAGGAGATGAGTTCTTAAGTGGTATCCGTGGATGGAGGAACCAAAATCCCACCATCCCATGTCGATTAAGAAAATAAATACTTGAAGTAGTGATGAATGCCACTCACCTTTGGAAACCAGGAACACATGGCCACAAGTGTGCATCACCATGACGATGCACGTCCCAACTGTGAGAAGCATAAGAAATAATCCCTAATATATAACTTGGTATGATGAGTTTTGAATCCTATATAGGATCTTCTATTGTCCTTTGAGACATATTTCATATGAAAATATTTTAAAATAAATGATCTCTTCAAGGAATAATGAAAATTTAATTAATGTTTCATTATATAATTTTTCAATAAAGTAGAGAATATATATTTTAACATTTCCATTATGTATTTTCAAAGGGTTTCCTTTGTTATTGGTTAAACATGGAAACATAAATACATATATGAATCGACACGTTCGACCATATTGTGACCCAAACATAACAAATAAAAACTAACTTGTTGGGGTCTATATTTGACCCTTATTGATTCAAGACTACCTCAAATTTTATACCCTTACTTGTTTACTTGATAATTTTATTCAACATTGTGATGCTACATCATTCTTATTTTTTCATCAACATGCTGTTGAACCCCTATTAATTATGTAGTATCAGTATCAAAAGAATGTTATTCTCCAGAATTGAAAAAAACATCGTGTGCATAAAGAATTTTCTTTATGGGTAGTCAAATATTTAACAAAAATTATATTTATTTAATATAGAATAGATAATATTTTGGGTAAATCATAGTGTTTTAGAAAAAATTTATCCTCCTCAATAAAATATCATTTTTTCCTTTTTTTCAATGGATTTGTCTCCTCTATTGAAAATCCCAATAACCACTTTATGGTCACCTCTAATGTGAAAGACATTTTCAACATTAGGTTCGTTATGAATTTGTTTTCATCTCTTAATGAAAGGGCCATCCTCGATTAAATTTTCATCTAAACCTACAATTTTTTCATTCACAATATTTACAATCAAACAATTCTTATTTGTTGGATCTCAGCCATAAAATATTTTTACAACTTGGGATTGCATTACCAACGGCTCGTCCTTTTCAGATTCTATACTAAAACTCACCTTCATGAATCCCACTTCATCAACTTTTAATACACTTTTATTTTAAACCCATTTAAAATGGGAAATTGACTATTGAAATGTTGTATAATCCAACTCATATATCTATTCAATAATTCTGAAATATGACATATTCACATAAATTTGGTTTCTATCCTTGGAATAGGATATGCGAATATCTTTCGTTACTTGAATAATTCAACACCTTTTCATTGTAATACAGTTATATTGTTATTTGTTATAGAATTTATAACCATTGATTAAAAAAATTGCAACAAAAAACATTAATATTTTGTCCCCTAGAAACCATCAAAGTATTTTGGTAAGTAAAAATTTATTTTTAGATAAATACATATAAATGTGATCTCAGAACTGTCCTATAAACTTTTACATATGATTATTTGATATCAATTCTTCATCCCTTGATGAATTCATACCTCTAAGAATTGATTTGTGAGAATCAATGTATGGATCAACATATTCATGATTACATAAAATGTAATGGTGTTCTTTCTTCCACCCTTCGATGGAAATTTTAACAACATCTCTTCCCAAAATCCCTTCTACCATAAGTATCCTACATTGAAAAGACTTTGGAAAATGATGTTATAAACATCTAACATTTAATCAATACACAATTCAATATATTTTTTAACAATATATCATTCTACAATATAACCTTTCAGATGAACTCGATTCTTAACATACCCTTTCAAAATATTCGTATACCATTCAATGGGGGTACATATTTCTGTAATTGATATGACAACAAAATTAGAATAGTATAACCAAATGAACCATCTAGTGGACCATTATATAAATGAATGATGGTGTGAAGAACATGTCCAATTCACATAATATGACCACAACCTCTATATTCATGATTGGAAGCATTTTTAGGTCTATAAATTTAATTCAGACGACTTTAAAAAAATAATCACATTATTTTTTATGTATGTTATACATTTTTAGGTATTATGTTTTAGAAAGCAATGTAAATAAAATATTGCATCAAAACATGACATTCTAATGATTTTATTCCTTGAAACATCAAATTAGTCATGGAAATGACATTCTTTATATTTGATAAATACCCATCAGGATCTTTTTCACCATTAAAGAAAATGATAAATTGTAATTTTTCATATTTGGATAGAGTGTAAGATATATGGAGAAGTAAATTTAAACCTTTACCATTCATTAGTGTCAAATCTTCCTCTATCCCCATGCGAATCTTGTCAAACATAGGTTTAATGCCATATTTCATTTTACAAGAAATATTTTTCATTGTTATAATAAAACTATCAAATAGATTATTTTATTTATGAATTCCATCAAGAAAACGTCTAATGTAAAAACAATTTCAATATTGTATTTCAAATAAAATTGATCTCTTCATCAAACAGGATTTTATATGGTTTTTTTAAAATTTCTTCAATAAAAATAGTGTAATTTCTTTTACTTTATCAAACCATAGATCACCGGTTGGTGAATATGATGATGAACCTTTTTAGATGTTATTATTAACTATTTTCTTCTAGTATTGGTATTTATATCATCAAGGTAAAAAACCCATATGTCCTAAAAATAGGGTCTTTGAGAAATGTTTTAACCAAGATGAGTGTGGTCATTCTTCACATATGGGACACCCAAACATTTATTTAATGCTATATACTAAAAATTTATTTATGTATAAACCTCATTTATCATCCACCACAACATGAAAATTAATGTGAATTGTTTACCTCTATGAGAATCATACATTATGACACTAGTATCTCACATAAATTCTAGATCATTGATCAATGGAGGAAAATAAGCATCAATATCATGACTTGTTTTTTCTAGTCTAAATATATGGAGATGGAAAATAATGTATTTGTTCTTTATGAATAACCATGTTAGAATGTTATAAATTACCAACACGATTGGAATTCTGCTATAAGTACTACTCTGCTCATAAACATTTCTTATTCTCTCTATAGATAATTCAAGGAAAATTTTTCTCGATTCATTTCCAAGTATAGGATACTCGTAATGATTTTTTTCCCAAAGAAGAATATATTGGATGATGTAGGTTCACATATTTAATTATTTTATCTACCTTCTATGTCAATTTTATTGTATTTTCTTGACATCCATACAGTCTTCTAATCAATGTATTTAAAAGAAAGTACAATACAATATTTGATGTAATTGATTCATTTTTATTGAATCAATCAACACCACACATATAGAATCTTATGAGTGATAAACACTGCTTGTGAAACAGAATTCAATCATTTAGAGAAAAATGTATTTTTCAGATATCAATCTCATTTAGTTTATGATTCCTATAGTGTTATATATTTGAAATTGAATTTATTCTTATTCCATAAATATATCATATAAGATACTAAGTAGTTACGTAAAGATTGTGTCCCTCCATCCATTTCCCGCTTTAAAAGTATATAATGTCAATACAGCTTATAATGTTGTTTATATAGTACAATCAATATATAATTTCTAGTTACCACATCAATTTAAATTATAAAACAACTTTAAACATTCACCATCTTCAAATTAAATTTCCATTTTTATTTCTTCAATAAAATTTCCATCATCATTTACACAGGTATTCATATAAAATGATTTATAAACCATAGTATCATCCCTTTTAGTGTGTCGATTTAATTTTCCCAATTTTTTTCAAACATTTATAGATATGATATATTTCATGACCAATCTTATGTAATTATTTGTCTTCTAGACTGTTTTTTCTAGAGTAAAAAAATCATAATCATAGAAAAATCATTTAAGAAGGGCCATATGAATTCGCTATTGAAATCCTGATCAACACTTTAACTAATTCTTCATACTCATTTTTTCAAATGATTTGTATGAATATATTTTTTTATTCATATCCAACTTGTTATGTTCCTAAAATATGTATTTTGTAAAATAACAATACAAATACACATAAGATATTCATTATCAAAGGTGAAAGTTATTGGTAATTATAATAAGGGGGAACCAATAAATGATTATATCAGATAATTTTAATATGATAGGAAATAAATGGTTAATTTAATTTTGAAAAATAATTACTCCTATATTGTATGTCTTTAACTATAAATTCATCCAAAATGATAACTAATACTGTGTATGGGGTGGCTATAGCTGAGAGTACTTCTAGAAACACAGGTTAATGTTTCAAATAGATGGGGGATGAGTCTCAAGAAACCAAATTCAATAAAAGATTTTTGATAGATGGAGTTGACGAGGATAATATTTTTCTCAATAAAAAGTTTTTAAATGAAAAAATATTAATTTCAAATTTCAAATCACATATCAAAACCAATTAAAAAATTCATAAGGATGATTTCTAAATTATTAAAAACCCACTTCAAATGTGTTTTATTAAATTTTACATGAGGATTAACCAATTTTAAAAAAACTCATAATTGGATATGAACCCCCTTTGCAATAAAAATTGTTGGCATCAGGTGAAAATTTTTAAAATCAAATTATAAATCAATTAAAAAAATTTAAATGTTTGAAACTGTTTATATAGAAAATTATAATGGTAAAATATTAATCATAGTACTTAGGGGAGTAATTTTAATGGATTTTTGGTGTGACATTTATGTATATCAAAATAGATGTATAATCCAAGGGAATGATACTATAAATTTCAAAATAAAAAATTTCCTAGACATGATATCATTAAATGGAAATCCAAAAATTTTGAGTGACTCCCAAATTAAAATGCAATAACCATTTTTATAATACATTCCCTATAAAAATATATTTCATTTCCATAGAATCATTGGTTTATAAGAACCTGGGAAATGGGGTTTTGTTCAACACACTACATTAGCGTAGTAAAAGATTTGGGAATTTAAACATTAGATAAATTGTGTAATATAACATTTATAATAGATTAAAAATATAATATAATACCATATATAAAATTTTATAATCATATAAATTATTTTATAAAATCATTTATAAAAAAATAATGACAAAATGAAATTAAATGGAAATGAACAAGAATATTTGAATTTAATATGGTGTAGCCTTTGAAGATTGTATAAAGAGATGGAATATATGGTCCCTCATGGATTAATTATTATGAGAGTAATATTAAAATATAATTTTATTAATTAAATAATGTAATTAATTATTTGAAAAAACTTCTAATTTTTTTTATTTAAAATGATAAAATAGGATTAAATATTCTTTTCATTTCCTTGGTTATGCATTAGGGAAAGAAGAAAATTAGAATCAATAAATTAAATATCATAAAATATCAATGAAATGAATGATAATTTAATAGATGGATAATAATAGAATAAAATTGAATTGATATATAATATAGACTATAACAATATAAAATCAACATAGAATGAATGGGGGAAAATGAACCCCTACTTTAGAAAGATAATAGATCATGAAATGGGATTGATGAGGGGAATAAATATCACCTCACAAAAATATTAAAGGTATGATGAAATAATACAAAGAGAAACATATAAACATATTGAAGGTTGATCGAATCATAATATAATGAAGGATCAATAATTAAAAATTAATTGGGAAAGATTAAGAATCCAAATATTAGGATAGTAGTGGCTTAGGAAAACTGAATTATAATAGTGAATGAATAATCTCCCATAAAAAACAAATTAATGTGGGTATAATTATCTAGGTTATAATGACAAAATATTATTAAATTATAATTACTAATGATTTTAATAAACCATTAACTATTGGAAAAATAAGGGATTTGAATATGAACCCTTAACATTCATGAAATTAGTGGCTTAGATTAGCTCGTCACACCAGAAAAAATATTCATGATTGAAGATAAACCTAAGGGATATGATCATTGGTAAATCAAAAATGGGGTAAATTAAAAATAATTTTTTTATAAATGAGATGTGGGGATTTTTATTTATATGTGTGGAGTTTTGAATCCAATGTAATTAATTATTCTGTATTCTATAATTCCATTATCGGATGTGATTCACTCCACCCATAATACCCTATTACCTCTATTAATGATCCACATGAATTTTAAGTAAAAAGAAAATAAAAATGGAACAAAATTGGTAAAATATATTATTCCTCAATAAATATTATATCATATTTATTGTATGTTACTGAATTTCACTAATTTATTAGCATATTGTTTTATTTTTTCAAAAATATCCAAACATAAACCCCTAACTAATATTAAAATATTTATTCAAAATAATTATATATTTTTTTTCCTGTGAAAACATAATTATTATAATTACTAAAAGCATAAAATATGATCCTAATATTATGATAACAACCTCTGAACTATTTCACATTAATTTTTAATATAAAATAATCAATACTTCAAAAAATATCACTTCAGTGAAAAAATGTTACGAACAATTAATGAAAAAATTTAAAGTACCCAAACATGCACATAAAATATTTTATTAGTTTTAAATATGTTAATAATAATATTTAGAATAAATGAAATAATAATTAATGATAAAAATTCCTCATAAAAATATATGTTTAGTGTATAAAAAATATTTAACAATTCATTTTACCAGATATCTCACATGAAATTACATATGGTACTAGATGTCTATATAATAATATAGTTGGTTAATATTTTGTATTAAAATTTTAAAATTCTAAGAATTAAATTCGGGTGACTTCATTTCTACTAAAAGGAAATTATTAAATTAAAAAAATATATATATTTTTGATATAGTTATAAAAGAATTGATAATTTGGAAAAAAATCAGGGGGTGGGTATCACTTTTTCTCCTTTTGCTAAATCGCCTAAAGAAATTGAATGAGATGCACCCATCATTAGCATGAAAATTTGAGATTGAATTTCCTTGATAGTGGAGAGGACCTACAGTTTCTCCTCATAGTGCCTCTCACAAATATGTGTGCCTCATCATGCCTATGACAATAGGGCCAAAATAGATATCATAAACAACATAAAAAATTTAAAAAACCAAATCAATTTATAAAAATGATCACAAATATTTTAGGGGCCAAAATGTAATTTATCTGTGGAATACATATAAGAAAGTCTAAATCTAGAAGAACCCAATTATAATTAAATTATAATCCCTTAAAAACCTTGATCAAAAAGCATATTTAAATCTTGTTAAATAAAATTACCATTATAATTTTAGGGAAACCAATTTTAAACACCTATGAAAATGAATCAAATATGGAAATATAAAAACATAATTACACCTACCCAAGGATATCATAGGTAATGAAAATCCTTAGATACCACAAGTAGAATGCATAGAGAACAAGGGAATGTAGTGATAGGAAATATATAGTCAAAAGAACCTTATGAATAACCTAAATAAGAAATCAACCGGTAAGGGGGTGGAGAAAATGACATTATCTAGTTGTATGATTTGATTCCTTAAGAAGAAATTAGATATATTTCACACAAAATTATGCATTTGTTGGAGCCTTGGATTCTTCAAGAACTGATTCATTTGAACCTCATATTGGAGCCTTGGATTCATTGAAAACATGAGTTGATTCTTGATTTGAGCATGGATTCTATGAGGTGGAACATGGGAAGCAAGTGGACTCTGCAAAAAACTACAGGTATTGCAACAGATAATGTCTTGGTTGGGTTCTCAAAATTGGCTGCATAAACATTTATTAGTGATTCTAAAAGAGTTTTGAAAAAGAACTATTTTATCACCTCTAAATCGATTAACACAGATAAATGACATCTTTATCATCATAAAAGAATTAGTGCTGATAAAGGGTTAATAGTTAAAATTATAAATACAAAAAAATTAAAAATATATTTATATAAATATATTTTTAATTTTTAAAATTTTGTAAATATTTTACTATATTGTTATTAACTTATAATTTAAAAAATACATTCTAAGAAATTTAATTTATTTTTATTTAAAATTAAACATATATATTTTTTTAAATATATAAAATAAAAATATATAAAAATATTTGTTAATATATATTTATATATATTTATATCATTACATTGATTTATATAAATATTTATATATATAATAAATGGATATTAATATAAATATAGTAAATAAATTCAATATTAAAATATATTTATTAGAATTTAATAAATATTTTAATATATTATTATTTTATATAATTATTTATATATATTAGGTTCTTGGTGGTAAAATTACATTCATAGACAAACAAACACACACACACTACACACAGAGGCTAGAAAGACATTTCATAGCCCCCCCCCCCAAACGGATACCCCCCCCCCCCATAATGTGTTAATTATTTAACAAACAAAAATTAAAAAATAGTAAATTAATGAAAATATATTGAAAATTTTATTAATGATAGAATTATCACAAAAAATGAATAATTTTAATATGAACATATATTATAAATAATAATAAATAGTATATATTATAAAAAAATATGGATATAAAAATGGTGCCACGTCTCCAGGCCTCTGCACCATTTGAATACTATAGTGTTTTTTCTCTACAGAAAGCATCCAAAATTCATTTGTTTCTAGATATGTTGCTGCAACTATTAGGTTTTATTGAATCTTTTCTAAATATGTTACTATACACGACTCTTATAGCGAATTAAAAGGTATTTCCGGCCTGCATGATGTCTATCAGAATTTATTGTTTTGATTCTATAGAGCTTGCTAAATTTTTTATTTTTTAGTTTCCTAATGTCATATTATAGTTGTACTATTCTTAACATCCTATTCTATGTGTCCTTTACCAAACATCATTTTTTCAAATTACCTATTCTAAATGTCATCTCTGTGCTAGTTCTAACAAGTTTCCTAATGTCTGAGATGATCAAGACATCCATATGGCTCATAGAGAAGGATTTTTTATGATAGTGTTTAAATTTCCTTCAATGTAACATAGTTTTCCTTGGATGAACCATAACTATCATGTGTCTACCCTATAGATTATTTTTTTATTTCATGAATATCTATGAGTGAAAGGAGTACAATAACAAACAATTACCACTAATTAAATAAAAATCTAAAATGTTTTAAAGACTTTTTAAACTATCTCGGAATTCACCACCAGTCTCAGTGTCCACAATGAATTCCTTTCAGTCTTCCATGAAAGTCTTGACATTAATTTTTAGTTAATAAAAATCTTTAATTTTAAACCATTCCTCAACTAATTATTCGACTTATTATTTGTGAAAAAAATATTTCTGTTATGTAAATTTTATTTTAGGAAATATTATATACATATACATATACATATACATATACATATATATATATATGTTTGTGTGTGTGTTAATATATTTTGGTATAAAATGTATTAGTGAATAATTATTGATAAAAACCAATAAAAATGAGTAAAAATTAACATATTTTTAATTGTTACATTTTATTTATTTTCATATAATAATATTCAAAATAATTTATTTATTAATATTTATTATTAATAAATATATTTATATTTATATTAAAATAATACATTTTTAATAATAATTGTTTTATTATTTTTTATTAATAATTTTGAAATTTATTCATTTTCTATATTTTTGGTTAGTTATTACAGTTTATTATTATTTGTTTAATTGTTAATATTTATTAATTTTTTATTCTTCTCTTAAATTATTAAAATTTATTAATTTTAAATATTTTTATAAAATAATATTTATTAATATTTATTTTCCATATATTGTTATATTAAATGTAATAAGTTTTATCAATAATAATTTAATTAAAAAAATGTTTCATATTTTTCTTAATTTAAACATTTTTAATTTTTATTTGTTTAAATATTGGATTGTATTTATTTTAAATATATATTTATATATTTAATACTTTCTTTTAATTATTATTTATATTCTATATATTCATATTTAAATTTTCTATATTTTTTCGATAATTATTTATTTAATAAAATTTTAAATATATGTTTTTAATATACACAATTTTTATGTTTTGTTTATTAAATTATTTGATTTTATTTGGGACCCTGATCCGTACTAAAAAAGCACTGATAAAGGTTCCCGTAATCAGCGCTAGAAACAAAGTATTGATAAAAGTAACCTTTTATCAGCACTAAATAAAAGCACTGATAAAGTGTACCCTTTATCACTGCTAAAAAAGCCCTGATAATGTTTACCTTTATCAGTGTGTTTTTTCTAGAACAGAAAAATCCCATCATAGTTAAAGAACTATTCCTAGTTGTGATGATATCTGAACCAATTTCACAAAATTTTACTCATCAGTATAAGATATCAGGTGTTCATTGAACATTAATGGTAAAAAACACATGCTCAGAGATAAAAGTGAATTGATGTAGGATTAAGTAGATCTTTGTGTCGGTAATTGAAAAATAGTTTTGATATTAAAACTTAGTAATGATATTCAAATTCTACATAATGGATTCAATTATTAATTGAATAACTTCTATTATGTTCCAACCATTAATAGAAATTTTAATTCTCTATCTTGTTTGTAAAATATGATGTTTTCATTTAAAATTAATAACATATATTGATATATATATATATATGAATGAAATATTTTATTACGTTTGTAATATTGAAAAAATGGTTTAAAATATATATATATGGATAATCCGATCTATAACATTTATAAGATAAGGATAATTTTGATTTTAATCCCAATTCTCTTTGGAATTTTATATTTTGATATATAAATAATCATATAAAAACCCTCCATAGTGATGTACTTTTGGACACATTTGATTATGAATTATTTGATTCCTAGAAACATTATGTGATTATAAGGTTGACCAAATCACATTTTTGTGGAATGTATAAAGGGTTAATGGTTTGTTAGATCTCTTAAATAGGGATTTATGTTGACCATTGAGCATAAAATATTGTGTTAGAATTTGGAACATCATTAATTTTGGGGATTACCTTAGTGATTATAGTTATATGTTTTTTAGGATACATCAGTATTAAATATCTATGAAGTCCAAAGTGTTTGAAAATAATGTAAATAATCAATTAGGAAGAAATTGTATTTTTTGATCAGATCATTGTGGTGAATATATGAGTATTTAATTAACTAATATCTTTAGATATTGTGTTATTATTTCAAATATTACTCTTACAGAAACTCTATATTGTAATGGTTTTTTTAAAATTGGTAATCATACCATCTTAGACATGGTTCGATGGATAACGAGCTAGTTTGAACTTCCTATTTCAATCCATCAAAATATTTCATAAATACATCATATTAGGTATAGTGTGAGAAACATACTATTATATATTTATTAAGGATTTTTGAATTAATATCATTCGTATGCTCAATGGATTATGATAATATTGGACCCAAGATAGAAAAAATGTATATTTGATTGTTATCCTAAGTAAAATTCATATTATATCTACAGTTATACAAAACATAAAGTGTTTTTTTTTTCTCAAAATGGTGTCTTCATTGAGACAAAACACAAATTAATTGAATAGTTAGTGGAAAAAAATGAACTTAGAGAAGTTAAAGAACAACCAATACAAAGTGTTCCCAAGATGGAAGTTGTTCTATTTCCATAAAGATTAGTGGAATAAGAACCAATAGAAGTGATACATGAATCTCTATGTTCATCTATGATTTTTCCAAATCCTAATAGATATGGATTTGTTGTTGAAAAATATAATTAATTAATGTTCATATAAGACAATACTTTTTTCTACCAATAGCCCATCAAGAGTTTAGATTCAGAGAAATTTGTGGAAAGAAATGGAATCTAAAATAGAATCTATGTACACTAACTATGATTCAAACATATTAGATGAACCTCAAAGTGTAATACCTATAACATCCAATGTTTTTATGAATTAATTTTTTTTCAATAAATTAAAATCATTTTACAGCTTTCATTGCACACTACACCATGTTAAGAATTGTTTAAAGACAACACGATGTTAAGTGTACACAAAATGCATCACTGAGATTAGATAGAATTACATGCAACAACGATATTAGATTACATTATTCAAAAAACTATGTTTGGCTTGTGTTACAAAGAAGACTGAGTTTTACCAAACTACAATATACTATTAATATTTGAATCAAAATATTATTATAGTTACCACAAAACTACTGGAATAAAATATGTGAGTAATATTATCTAAATTACAAACTAATGGAATACACATGATTATAAAATGAATTATTTGGTTATTGGATAATTATAAATTAAAATAAAAACCAATTGAATATAAAGGATGTGTTTTTATAAAAAAATTGTTGTGCCAAAATAGTCATTTTTTATTAATAAATTGAATTAATCACTATTAGTGAGATATCTTAATTAAATTTATTTATCATAAATTCAACAAAAAATTTATGCTTTAATCTATTTAGTTTTATAGGGAAAAATAATGACAAATCCAATTTTAACATCAAAAGGCTGTATTTTTCTTTTAGATGGGTTTTCTACCTTTTAATGGAAGACTAGTTTTAAAACATATTTTGACACTTTTATAATTTTTATTTAAAAAAACATTATTTTTGAAATATTAGTCTTAGAAATAACCTTGGGTGAATTTTTGTTAATTTTTTGAGTAGTTTCATTTTTTTTATGACTAGTGAAAAACACCGAATTTTAATTGAAAATATCATTTTATTCCAATTTATTTATATAGTTAAATTATATTTTAAATTGGTTTTAAAGTTTAATCCGTCAAATTATACATCAATAGATCTAATTTACTTCCTTGGAACCAATTTTATATTGAATTTGGATATAAACAATTTTAATTTTTTGAAAATGTTTCTTTAAAAACCCGTTGTTTCATCCAGTGCGAAATATTAATTTAAAATTAAAACCATAAACAACTCTGTTATGAATTTTTAAAAACATATTTGAGATTTTTAATCTTAATAATTATAATTTCTAGTTTGGTTGATATTGTTTTTGAGAGAAAATATTAGTGAATATAATTAAAATTAATTACAACGATTAATGGAAAAAAAATTTACATAGTGGTTAAACTTCAAACTTAAATGTTAAAATGAACTTTACACATATCAAAAAACCATTTTCTGAAATTATTTCGAACATATTCCTGATTTTATTGAAATTAATTCATTATTGGAGGCACATTATGTAAGGGAATTCACCTAATAGAGTTTACCTTTTTGTATTTACAGGAATTACACTCCTATTATACTTTAAAATGGAACCCACCCCCTCACATATTCACACATCTCAAGACCTTCATCTTCTCCTAACTATCACACCCTTACCCAGAACCTTGAATTTTTAGTTATTTTATTTATATTTTAGTAATTTTTATATATAGTTTAAAATAAATTAAAATAAAATCAAATGAAAAAATTAAAATGAAGAGAAAATGACCAAATAATAATAATAATGAAAATATTATTTTTATGAATAATGATATTATGTTTATTATTATTTATATTATTATTATTATTCACATTATTGTTATTATTATCTTTTTTTCATAGGGTATTGATCCTCATTCCTCACACATATTGTGTCACCCCCGATTTCCCCTTCCATACCCTATTCATGACCTCCCTTATGCACATCACCACCCACCAATGGCTATTTTTGATAAACATCCATCTGATTGATCCTCCTCCAGAATGTGCGACTCTTCCCCTTTATCCCCCATTCATGGTCTGCTCGCGTGACCGCCTTATGCACATGCCTCCCTTGTTGGCCGACCCTCATCCTCAGGATGCCTCCCTTCTTCAAGTAAGCTCTTGCTAGTGCCTCCCCCACACACAAACCATCCCTCTAGCAGCCAACCCTTTGGTTAAGTTTTTATTTCTATTTTCCATTGATGTTATCTTATGCAGTGGTCATGGGGATCGATTTAGCGTTATATCTCTTTTGTTAGAGAATAATATTGGTGTCTTTGGTCAATTAATTCATTCTTATGGATTGTTTGACATGTGGTTGAGGTTTGGTTGTAGTTTGACAATTGATTCTGAAAATTTCATCATATTAAGTTAGTGGTTCCTTACCATAATAATGTTAGATGAATTTATTATGCATTATTGAATTTAGAAATTTGTTATTTGGTTAATTATGTGGTGGAAATGATGTTTTTGAAGTGGTTGGAATATTTATATACTGTAAATGAGTTTTAATAAATAAAATTACTATGTTGTGTGTGTGTGTTATAAAATATTGCTTCATAAAAATGGGGTTTGAGGGTGTTTTAGAGACAAATCATGTTTTTAAAGAAACATTAAGGGAATATGAGCTTGGGTACTTGTATACAAAAGAAAATGAAATTATTTGGTGAATTTTTCTTGATGTGCGTCATTTAATATGAATTGTAAATTGTTTAAAAATATTGAATTCATGTTTTGAAAAAGAATTTGGTTTATGCATGGTTCTTTTCTAAAGTGTTTTGAGTTGTTGGTAAATTTTTCCAGAGCGTGTTGGGTCCTGTTTATGTGGTTTCAGGCTGCGGGTATCAAGAAGACATATATGTACCGGTGTAGATAATAAATATATATATATATTGCCTATTTTTTATATATTAAATCATGGAACATGGAATATGTTCAATGACGCTAGTTGTTTTTATATATACATGTACAAATTCATGTGCATATAAGTTTAAAAGGTCGGTTTTGGTGGTCGTCATCAAGGAGCGACATGTTTGAAGAAGGATCCCTTTACCTAACCATTTAAATTAAAATAAATTATTTCTTGATTGTTTTAAAAATATGATTTATATTTATATAGTATTTTCATGTTATGTGGTCAATTATTAGAAACTATTATTTATTTATTTTACATAATTTAATTAAGCTCCAGTGGAAGTTTATCATATTAAAACATGTTTGTTACTTTTGTTGGAAATATGGGTGTATTTATAATGCTCTATTGATCTCTTATATTAAATATTTAAAAGTTGTTTCCTTAATGGTTTTAGTGTTTAAAGATTATTTCCAATGAGTTTCTTAGATTTAACCATATTTTATAGCTTGATTTTAAATGTGTGGATCCTTGGTTGTGAATATGTGATTCTAAATGATTCTTCGAACATAAAGGTGTCAAGAAACTATGTTTTCAAAACAGTTTACATTTCTTGTAAAGCAATGAGGTCCATTTGGAACATTGAGAATGATTTTCAATAGTGGAAACCTCCTATTGAGGCATTCCACCTAGTTTGAGATATGTGATGGAGGTGTTAATATGTGATTAGTGATATGTGGATAGTGTTATGGCTTGTTCATTATTTCATGATGTAAAATGGGGAATTCACTTGAGGGATATCTGTGGTGGTATGTTGAATGGGTATTTTGATAAATAAAGTGATGTGTTAATATATATTTGATTTATAAAGTCTTACCACAATTTTTAATAAAACACATGGGTAAACCCTAAGTACCTATGTGGGAAAACTAGGACTAGTATATTAGATGAGTCAGAAGTGGTTGGTGAAAGTTTCATCTTGTATAATTGATGATTACAACGCTAACTAAATGATTATGATGACTAGAAACCAGTAGTTTAATGGGGTGTCCCCAACTAGTGTCTTATGCATGATAATTTTTATGGCCATGGTTTATAAGCCATGTTTCACCAAGGTACTAGATTAATAGGTCCCCCATTGTTCTAGCTACCTATTAGGATTGACCATGGTTCTCTTTTATGACATGGTTTCTCTTAAATAATATCCATTATTGTTACTTCAAGATTGTTTCTGTCTTTGTAAAATCCATGTTTTTATTTTATAATATTTATCTTTCATTATGGAATGTTAATTCATTCTTCGAATCTATTTTGAAAATACAGAGGATTAGAAACGATTTCCTTAAAAATGTAAACTTGTGCCTTGAACTTGAAATGAATGAAAAAAATTAAATTATTATATCTCATTTTAAAAATAGCATGGTCGAATTTTTTTTAATGGAAAGGTAATAAGATGTTGTTGTACTTTGGGATTCCTACTTAGCATCTTGGTTCTCACGCCTACATTATGTTTTCAATTTAAGGTTCTAGTTTTGGATGTCTCTTGTAGTGTGTGTGTTTTCATGTATACTGGTGACTCATGAGGTCACTTTGAGATATGTTTATTCACATAGTTGTTTTTTTCACTGCTATTGTTTTGTTTATTTTTTCTAGTTTATATTTAATCATTATTATTTTCCTTATAAGGAAAAATTATTACCAACTATTTTACATTTTTTCCCGACCCATGTTTCCATCATGTGGGGATTAAGAATGCATTTTGGGACTTTTTGTGGGCCGAATTGGGTCACCAGTTTAGGGTTGAACTGGCTAGGTTAGTGAGAAAATGGTATTATAGAAGATTATTCTATTTTTAGTCTCATTCCTTGGGGTTGTGTCTCTGTAGATAGTCAATTAGATTGATATGACTTGACGATCTAGTTACAAGTTCGCTGCCTGGCCCACAAACTACATGATGAAATAGAATTTTCAGTGGAATGTCAGGTTTCATTTGATTATTTTGGTCATTGTAGTTGTTCATTGTTTAGGAAATTAAAAGAGAGTTGGGAAACTGGTCTCAGGGAGATCCCAAAGCCTAACAAGCCATGTGGAGTTTGGGATATGGTCCTAGAACACTCTCCATGATGGTGGTGTGACTGACATACAGCTGCCAACCTTATGTCTAGGTCACCAATTGGCACTAGTTTCCTCTTGCATCATCCTATGTCTCTTTGGGTTTTGAAAAAAAATCATTTTATAAAATACATTATTTTTGAGTCATGGAAACATGATCTTAAAGTGAAAATTATTTGGTTTTTGTAATGTGGGAAATTAATTTTCAGAATTTACCAAAAGAAAATTGTCTAAATGTGAAATTTTGTATGATTATTTTGAGTAATGGAAAGATATTATCGACGGTGTGTTTTTATAAAAAAATTTATGGTTTATTGGAAATAAAATTTGTTAAAAAGGGAAATTATTTTTGAAAAGCTTTTAGAAACTTGTTTTAATGTGATTAGAGAAGTGTTTTTAATTAAATGGTGATTGATGAAGTGGATTTTGTTGTGTAAGTAGAAGTGTTTTCAAGTGGGTGAAGCATTCTGGAAATTTATTTGTGGAATTTGGAAATATGATTTATTTAGAATGGTTTTGGATTTGGCATTTAGTGAATTTTGGGAAGTTTTGTAAAATTTTAATAGAATATCATTTGGAATTTGGAATCATTTTTTGAATAGGATGAGATATTATGTAATTGACATGTGAAATTTAAAAATGGGTTTGAATTTTGTGGATATAAGTTCATGAATGGTGGGTTTAGTGAATTTTTGAAATAGAAAAGTGGGTTTAATGTTTATTTTGTAAAGTGGTAGAGTTTTTCTTTAGCATTTGGTGTTTCCATGAGTGATCATATTAATAGGACATGTGCAAGAATTGAATGGGTGCTTGGTTTGGAATGAGAAAAATTCATGTGAGAGGCTCCATAGAACAGCATTGGTGAATGTTTAACCCACTGATCCTATTTTATTTACATATGTTCTTTTAAAAGAAAAGGTAATATTTTGATAACTAGTGATTGCATGGTTTCTCCTGTATTTGGGAAATATTGTATATGGGGCGTTTTGAGGCTGAGAATTTATCCTGGTCAAGTGATGTTTTGAGTTTGAATTCTTCTTGTTATGTTAGTTTTGGGATGATGGTTAATGGTTCCTTTTAGGAAGTGCTTCGATAAGTCTTTGTGATTAACACCTTTACATTTTTGGAGTATATTGTAGCTTGTATTTGTTAGTGGAATATTTTTTTTGGAAATTCTATTTCTTCTATTGGTTAGTGTACAACCCTATAAAAAATTAATTCATGTTTGGAGTATGTCCATCGGTGATTCACTATTGGCAGAAGATCTAGTGGATAAATATAAGGACTATCTCCTTGAATATTGAATGCAAGCCATAATACATTAAATTTTTGTTAATTTAGTCTCCTTACAGTGGGATATCAAATGAAAGATGAGTTAAACGATAATTTTGCTTCTTAGAGTTGTTTGAGTCATCGGGTATGAGGTTTTACAACCTCGTATTTGAAGGTCCACCATGAATGTGGGAAAGGGAATTCCGGTGAGGAATAGTGGAAGCAGCCTGGGGTTGTTAGTGATAATCATCATCTTAAAGGACCTTTAGATAATTCATAATGTTCTTATAAGAAAGTGTTCTTGCTAGGCCACTAGTGTGGTATATTTGATTGTAAGAGGATATTATGTTCGAATGCAGGAATCATGTGCTATTTTGGACTTGGTTTTAGGTCCCTCTTCTTGTAATGTTTCTATGAATTGAAAGGGTCATGTAATGTGGCGTCTTGTAGAGTTATGTTCTATTTTAGATGAAAATTTGGATATTGTGGAACCTTTCGAGAGATTCTATTTTCACAAAATCATGTTCTTCTTCCATAAATTCCCAAAAAAGCTCTGTTCTGAAAGTATGATCCTTTGAAGTTACACTTATTTTGTTTTGTCCTGTTCGGGGTGAAAAGGGGCGATCTATTAAAATCTAATGGAGGTGAATTGTCATATTGGAGCCAAGTGAGTCTTTAGAGGATTATGTTATATTGGTGATGTCTGATTACAATGTGGTTTTATGTGGATACAGATGGAGAAGTTTCATTTGGGAGACATCAAGTCCTGACTACGAGGCACAAGATGATTTAAACACTAGGGCTCTAGCAATAGGCCCCAGAGTGATGCTGATGCCTAGTCAGGACCCTCCATGGGTAAAAGATGTTAATCTAGTGTCTGTATTTAGTATGGTAAATGGAGAAAGGTTACATGTATTGTGTAGATGCCTCATTCTGATGGAACCCAATTGGTGAAAAGGGACATATGGACCATGTTTCATAATTTCATGTCACGTGGGTGGAAGAGTTCTGCCTTGACAACAATGAGGATTTTTTGTCTCATTTTCTTGAACATCAGTACTTATACCCTTATAGACGTGTACCTCTATTTGGTGGTCATTGTATGTTCATCCTTATAGATCAAACCCAATTTTGGATTGGGCTTATATGAGGATAGTGATCCACCAAGGGAGTAGTAAATCATGTGGTGTTTTCAATTCCATTCATAATCCATTTCATCAGGACCCTTGGGTGGTGAGTTTGATCTGTGTTGGGTGTTATTGTCACTCTATGTTGGTTGGTGAAGGTAGTTATCATGTAGGCCCATGTTGGGAACCCGTCATGGCATGCATAAGTTAGGCTGGTAGGTTACTTCTTATTGTGGGCAGACACACTGTGGGTCTTACTAGAATTCATCTTGGGTGAATCGGTGTAAGATCATCTATTATGGGGGGAATCCATTCAAGCCTCCCATGTTGGTAACTAGTTTTTGTTTTTGATGTTGACATGACAGTGGGTGATCATTATTCCTAGTCTCATGCTACTCGTGGGGGATTCATTTAGTAATGTATGAAGTGTTTCAGTTTATGAAGCTAAATTATGTGTTGTGTGAATTCATTCCCTTTGATCCATCAACTAGATGTGTTTAAAATTATAGGGGTGTATGGCACATAGTGGGGAGTCCATTTTGGTCTCCAATGATTGACTTATAAGTATTTTTTTCTATTATTAGTGTTGTATAATTATTCTCATTTTATGTTCATTTGGAATCTTCTTAATATATGAAGATGAGTTGTTTTTTTACTTTTGGGTTAATACTTGGAATGTATTTCTAGGGGCATAATGTGTTATGGTGGGGAGAATTCTCACACCCCAAGCTGGAACCACGCTGTTGCTGTTATTTCATTTATATTTGATTCATTTTTATATAAATTTAAATTTATAAAATAATAATCAAATAAAAGAAATTAAAATTAATACATAACGGTTTAATAATAACAATAATAATAATATTATCATGAATCAATATATTAAATTTATTGTTATTATTATTATTATATTTTGGGGGGATTTAATCCCCTCCCCTCATCCCTATTGCATCACACCCCCAATTTTCCCATTACTTATCCCGCTCACGACCTCCCCTATATGCAGCGACCACCTCCGATGGATCTTTCCAATGAGCTTCCCTATGGCCAGCCCTTCTCTATATCATGCTACTATCCCCCGTTATCTCCCTTTATTAGTCTATTCATGTTACCACTATTGTGTGTGAAAGTACCCTACTAGATGGACCTTCACCCCAGCGTGCCTCCTATATTCCGGTGAGCTCTTACCTATGCCTCCCAAGCACCATTCCCCTCCCTCAATGGGTTTTCTTCCATGTAGGTTTTCTCCCTGTTTCCATTGGGTTTATCTTCACCAATGGTAATTTGGTTTGATTTAGGGTTATATATATTTTTTTAGATTCTAATATTTGTTTTTTTTGTCGAATAATTCCATCATTGGGCTTGTTTGAGGTGCGTTCGAGGTGTGGTCATGGTTTAACAACATTTTCTATCAATATCAACATACGATGTAGGTGGTCCCATTCCATAACAATTTTATATGAATTTATTATGTTTGATTGAATTTATAAATTTGTTCTTGGGTATAATTTTGTGTTGAGAATGATTCTTTCGAAGTGATTGGCATGTTTATATGTTGGAAGTGAGTTTTAATAATGAAAATGACTATGTTGAATGGGTGTGAAAAAATATTTCATCTTAAAAACTATTTTTGTGTTTGTTTGAGAGGTGTGAATCATGTTTTTAAGACACTTTCATGGTGTATGAGTTTCTGTTCATGTTTTCAAAAATAAATGAAATTCTTTGGCAATTTTGGATTGATGTGGATCTTTAAATATGAAATTTAAATTGTTTTAAAAGATATAAGTAATGTTTTAAAATTGGTTTGGGTTATGTGTTGGTCTTTTCCAGGGTGGTTTGAGTTGAATGCAAATTTTTCCAGAGTGTGTTGTGCCATGTTGATGTGATTTCAAGATATACTTATTGAGTACACATATATGTACATGAATTGGTAAGAAATACCTATATATACCCTCTTTTTACAAGTTCCCTCGTAGAATGGAGAATATGTGTAATGTAGCTAGGAGTATATATATGTATAAATGATTGTGGGTCTATGTGAAAGGGGTCTGTTCAGGTGGTCGTCCTCAAGGGGCGGCATGTTTGATACAGGATTATAATACCTTTCCGTTTAATTTAAAATATATTATTTCTTTATTGTTATAAAATATGTTTTACATTTATATTTTATTTTTCATTCAATGTTTTTAATTGTCAAAAATAGATATTTTTTTATTTTGCATAATTTATCTATGTTCCAACGCATGTTTTTCACATTTAAACATGTTTTTTAAATTTTTGGAAATATTAGTGTATTTATAATGCTCAAGTGATCATTAATGAAAAATATTTAAAATATAATTACTTAATGCTTTTAGTGTGTAAGGTGTATTTCCAATTGGTTGGTTATATTTATACATGTTTTCTAGATTGCTTTTTCAATGTTATTTGAAATGATTTTTGGAACTTAAAGGCATCAAGAAACAACATTTTATTAAATGATAAAATTTCTATTAAATAATGAGGCACATTAGGTACATTGAGAATGGTTGGTTAAAAAGTAAAACCACACTTGAGGCATTTCCACTAGTTTGAGAAATTTGATGAAAGTGTTAATATGTGATTATCCATATGTTCCTTGTGTGATTTCCTGTGAATTTTTGCATGAAATAAAACGGGGAATAAAATTAAGGGGGATTTTGGTGGTGGGATGTTGAATGGATATTTGGATAAAGAAATTGATCTATTAATATATACTTGTTTGAAATAATATTACCACCATTTGGAATAGATCATATGTTTAAACCAAGCGTACCTAGGTGGAGAGACTAAAAATAATATGCTAGATGATATGGAAGTGGTTCGTTCCAGTTTTTTCTAGTATTATTGGAAATTAAAAGAATAACTAAATGATTCTAATGATTGAAGATCACTCGGTTATGGGGGTGTCCCCAACTAGTGGCTCATGCATCATAACACTGATGTTCATGGTTTCTAAGCCACATTTCACCGAGGTACAAGGTTCCTTGGGCCCTATTTTCATTAGATACCTACAAGGATTGAACGTGGTGCTCGATAATGATATGGTGTTTGTTAAATGATTACAATTTTATTTACCTCAATATTTTCCCTTATTTTTAAATTCATTGTTTTTATTTTAAATAGGTTACATTACATTTTGGAAAGTTAATGAATGAAATGAATCTATTTCGAAAATATAGTGGAATAGAATTTCTTTCCTTGAAATTGTACACTTGTGACATGAATTTGAAAAGAATGAAAAAATTGCTTTATTAAATGTTATTTTTATCCTAGAAAATTTGATTTATTCTTAAAGGAAAGGGCCTAAGGTGTTGATGTAATTTGTAATTATTACTGAGCATCTTGGGGGTCACACCTTCATTTTCATTTCAGTTTTTAGTTCTATTTTTGTATCGCTCATGCAGTGAGTGTGCTTCCTTTTTTGGTGGTGACCCATAACATCACATGGAGGTTTGTTTAGCCACATAGTTCTATATCATTTTCCACTTATAGCATTTTTATTTTTTTTATTTATATATATATTCATTTTTCTTTTCATTATGCACCGAAATCATTTACAACTATATTACATTGGTGATCGGAACTTGTTTCTAGCTTGTGGGGAACAAGAACTACCTTTGGCCCACGTCGCGGGCTGAATCAGGTGATTTGTCTAGGGTTGAACCACGTTGGGAAATGAAAAATGGTATTAGAGTAGGTTATGATGTTTTGAGTTATATTCCTTGGGGTAGAGTCTTGGTATACAGAAGAAATGATTATTAAGACGTGATGATATGGTTACGAGTACGGTGCCTTACCAACACCCCTCATGATGGGACCCACGATGCAAGGGGAAGTCAGGTTTTATCCTAGTAATTTGGTCCTTGGGGTTGTTCATTTTTTGGGAAATGAAAAATTAGTTGGACCACTAGTCTCAGTGAGCCCATAGGGCTTGGGAAGCCATGTGGAGCTGGGGACATGGTCCTAGAACACCCTCTGTGATGGTGATGTGACTGGTGTGTGGCCTCCAACCATAAGTTGGGGTCACCCATCGACAATAGTTTCCTATTTCATCATCTTGTGTATATTTTGTTTTTGGAAAAACCATTTTGAAAATCCCTTATTTTATGAATCATGTAAACATGGTTTTAATGTGAAAATGATTTGGATTTGGGAAGGTGGGAAATGAATTGCCATAATTTATGAAATGGTAATTTTGGAAATGTGTACTTTTGTAAAATGATTTTTAGTAATGTGATTAGTTTATTGACGGTGGATTTTAGTAATCAAAGTTTTTGGTTTATTGGGAAATAAATATATTTTTGGGAAAATGTAAAATTATTTTCCAAAATGTTTTGAAAACATGATTTAAATTGAGAAGAGTTGAGTTTTTAGTTAAATGGTGAATGATGAAGTGTTGTTTTTTGTGTAACTGGATGTGTTTTAAAGTGGGTTATATGTTTTATAAATTGATGATTGGTGTTTTGAAATATGTTTTATTTGAAATGTTTTATAATTTGGTGGTTATTGAAATTTGTGAAGCTTTATAAAATTTGTTGGAAGAGGGTTTGGTATTTAAAAAATGTATTCTAATTGGATGAGTTGTTTTAGAATTGATATGTGAAATTTAAAAATGGGTTTGAATTTTATGGTTATTAGTTCATGAAAGGAGGATTTCGTGAATTTTAGAATTGTAATTATGGGTAAAACGTTTTCTGGAAAGTGTAAGTATTATAATTTAACAATTGATATTTCAAAAAGTGATCACATGTATATGAAATGTGCATGAAGTGAATGTGTTCTCGATTTTTCATGAAACAAATGCATGTGAGATGCTCCATGCGATACCATTAGTGAATATTAAACCCACCAATATTATTTTATTTTCAAATATTATTTTAAATGAAAAGGTAATATTTTGATAACTGGTAACTACATGGTGTGTCTTGTATTTTTGGAAACGTTGTCGAGGAGGTGTTTCGAGACTAAGAATTCATCGCAGATGACTCATGTTTCATGTTTGAGCTCTTCATGGTAAATTAGTTTTGGGATTAAGGTTAATGGTTCCTTTTGGGATGTGTTTCAGAATGACTTTGCGATGATTCCCTTTGCATGCTTGGAGTCTTCTATAGTGTGTATTTTCCAGTGGGTTAATTTTTATTGACATTTTTTTTCTATTTTTTAGTGTAATCCACCATAAATAATTAATGTACATTTGATGTGTGGACTTTGGTGATGCACCATTGGAAAACAATCCAGTTGATCAATGCAAGGACTATGTCCTTGAATATCAGAAAATGAGTCTTCTTCCCTTTCGTTTTGGTTATGTGAGTCCCCTCACAGTGGGATATCATATGGGAGAGGAGTTGGAAGAACCCTTGGTTTCCTTGTGCTATCTTTGTCATCAGGTATGAATTTTCATGTCGTTATGTTTGAAGTTGCATCCGGGAAGTGGTGAAGGGAATTTTTGTGAGGAAAGGTGGAAGTGGTATAGGGTTTTTTGTTTTAGTTGTCTTCATGAAGGTCCTTTGGATCATTTTTCGTGTTCTTCTAATAAGGGGTTCATGCTAAGCCACCAGTGTATCAAGTTTGGTTGTAAGAGTCTATTATGGCCATATAGAGGAATATTGTGCTCCTTTGGTCTTTTTTTGAGGTCCCTATCCAAGTAATGTTTCTATCTATTGGAAGGGTAATTTTCAGTGGTGTCCTATAGAGTTTTGTTCCCTTTTAGATGAGAAAAAGAAGGTTTTGAAACCATTCAAGAACTACTATTTTAACAGAAACATATACCTCTTTCAAGAATTCAAAAAATAATCTATTATAAATTATGGTTCCTTCTAAGTGACTATTCATTATTTTTTTTTAGTTGGGGTGAAAAGGGTTGATCCTTTAATATCTCATTATGGTGAATTATCATGTTGAAACCAAGTCAGTCATGGAATGTTAGTGTTCTATTGGTGTTGTATGATTGTAGTGTTGTTTCATGTGGCACTAGATAGATAATTTCCATTCACGATTCTTCAAGTCATGACTATGAGGTAGAGGAAGATTCAATCATCATTGCTTCAACCATATTCCTTAGAGTGAAGATGGCATGTATTTAGGAACCAACAGGGGTGTAAAGGACCTTGGTCTAGTGTCCATATTCAGTGTGGGAAATAAAGACTATTTAGACATCCTATGTAGCTATCTCATTCAGAGAAGACCATTGTGTGAAATGAGACATAGGGGCTGTGTTATTCATTATGTTTTATGTGGGTGGAAGATTTTCTCCTTGATTATAAGGTATCATGGTTGTCTCATTTTCTTGAACCATAGTATATATACACTTGTGGTTGTCAACTTCTGTTTGGGGGTTCTTTTTTGGATATAATTATAAATCAACCCCTATTTTAGTTTGGGATTGTTTGAGTATGGTGATCCCAAATAAGAGTAGTGGATCATGTTGTGTTTTTTATTTTGTTCATATTCCTTTTCATCAGACCCCTTGGGTTGGGAGTTTGATCTTTGTTTGGTGATCTTGTTAATCTATGTTGATTGGTGTGGGTAGTTCTAAAGTAGTCCCACGTTTATCTCCCAGGATGTCTTGTACAAGTAAGGTGGGTAGGTTGGTTCTTATGGTTGGGAGACCCACCGTGGGTCTTGTTAAGAAATCTTTTGGAGTGTATCCGTGTTAGCCTATCTCTTATGGCAGGGAGTCTATTCGGGCCTCCTGTTTTGGTAACATGGTTGTGTTTCAGATGTTGACTTGGAAATGGGTGATATTTTTTTCTTAATTCAAGATAGTGGTGTGGTTTCGGTTTAGTAATGTATGAGAAGTTTTGGTTTTAGAGGTTTAATTAAGAATTGTATGAATTATTTTTCATCGATCGATCAACCAGAGGTGTTTATGCTTTGGGGGGGGGGGGTGCCACACAACTGGGATTCAGTTTTGGTCTCATATATATGACCTACAAGTCTATTATTATGTTGTTAGTGTTATAGTCTTCTTCTCGTTTGAAGTTTTTTGAAAATATCCTTAATCTATGAAGGAGATTCATTTTTTTTCTTTTGGGTTAATCCTTGGAATGGATTTCTGTGGGAAAAATTTTTATGGTGGAGTAAACCTCTTATCACACCTCCTACACGTCGCACACCTATTCCCCACATTATCCCCCTTTCTTGGTCCACATGAATGACCCCCTTGTTCATGCGCCTCACCTACAGGCTGAACCTCCTCCCTGGTGTGCCTCCCTTCTTATGGCTAGCTCCAGTAGGTGGTTCCTTGGCATGTGGCCCCTCTATTCAGAACTCACCCCTTAGATTATGTTTTCATCTGGGTTCTATTTGGGTTTTCTTCTCTAGTGGTCATGGGGTTTGAATTAGGGTTATATGAATTTTTAGAGTGTAATATAATTTTATTTGTTTGAATATTTCCTTATTAGGGCTTGTTCGTGGTGTGGATGAGGTGCAGTTATAGTTTCACAACTTTTTCTGAAAATTTATTCATTTGAGTTAAGTGCTTCCATGGACCAATAATTTTAGATTAATTCGTTATTCTTGTTTGAATTTATAAATTTCTTAATTGGTTTAATTATGTGGCATGAATGATGTTTCAGAAGTGTTTGGCATGCTTATATGCTATAAATGAGTATTAATAAAGAAAATTACTATGTTTTGTGTGTGTTATAAAATATTCCTTCTTAAAAATAGTTGTTCGGGTTGTTTGAGAGTTGGGAATCATGTTTTTAGAGACTTATGTGTGATGTATGTGTTTGGGTGCAGGTTTTCAAATGGAAATGGAATGATTTGATGAGTTTGGATTGTTACACATCTTAAAATATGAATTGTAAATTGTTTTTAATTATGGAAGACATGTTTTAAAATTAGTTTTGGGTTATACATGGGTCATTCAAGCAGTTTTTTGAGTTGTTGGTAAAATTTTCCAGAATATGTTAGGTCCCATTGATGTGGTTTCAGGCTGTAGTTATCAATAACAACTATATGAACATTCATAGGTAATCATATATATATATATATATAAATCCATGTGCGTGTTAGTGAGAGGGGATGGTTAGGGTGGTCGTCATCAAGGAGTGTCATGTTTGAGTTTGGGTCCCTATTCCTTTCCATTTAATTTGAAATATATGATTTATTGATTGTTTTAAAAATATATTTTGTATTTATATAGTAATTAAATGTTATGTAGTCGATTGTTACAAATCCTTATTTATTTGTTTTATATAATTTTTCTATGCTCCATTGCAAGTCATTCATATTGACCCATGTTTTTGACTTTGTTGTAAATAGTGGTGTATTTCAAATACTAAATGGATATTTAATGTTAAATCATTAAAAGTGGTTTCCTTAATGGTTTTATCATGTATTGAGTATTTCCAATTGGTTTATTAGATTTAAAAATTATTTCTAGATTTCTTTTAAATGCGTGGAGCCTTAGTTCTAAATGTGTTCTTTTAAATGAATTTTGGTACTTAAAGATGTTGAGGAATGGTGTTTTATAAAATTTTATTATTCCTTCTAATACAATGAGTCCCATTTGGAACTTCCAAAATGGTTTTATAAAGTTGAAAACCCATCTTGAGGCATTACCCAGAGTTTGAGAAATGTGATTCAAGTGTTTATATGAGATTAGTGAAATGTGCCTAGAGTTATGTCTTATTCCTTATTATATGATTTAAAATGGAAAATTCACTAATGGAGGGTGTTCAGTAGTGGGAGGTTGAATGGGTTTTTGGATAATGAAAATTATTTGTTCATATATGTTTAATTTAAACAATATCACCACCATTTGGAATACAACACATGGGTATACCCCAGGAACCTAGGTGGGAATACTAGGACTGGTACACTAGATGATTCAGAAGTGGTTCATCTTGGTTTCAAATAGAAGGATTTACAATTACAATAGTAGATAATTGATTATGATGATGGGAGACCACTTTGTTATGTCAGTGTCCCACACTAGATGATTGTTCATGAGAATGATGATGGTTGTGGTTTATATTCAACGTTTCACCACGGTATGAGGTTACTAGGGCCCCATTTTTGCTATCTACCTAGAGGGATTGACCATGGTGCTCACTTATGGAATGGTTTTTTTTGAAATTATTTCCATTTTTGTTACTTAAATATTGTTTTCAATATTTGTAAAATACATGTTTCTAATTTAATCAAATTTAATCTATTTTTTGTAATGTTAATGTATTCCTGGAATCTATTTTGACAATATAGTCAAATATAAATCCTATCATTAAAAATTTAAACTTGTTACTTGAATTTGGAATGACTAAAACAAAATTACATTATTTTATTGTATTTTCAAATTAAAATGGTTATATTTTTTTTAAAAGAAATGACATAGGGTTTTGTTGTACTTTGGTATTCTTACTGAGCATATCAGACTTCACATATACTTTATCTTTTTATTTTTAGGTTCTAGTTTTTTATTGCACTTACAATAAGTGTGTTTTCGTGTTTGGTGGTGACCAATGAGTTCACTAGGAAGAATGTTTAACCACCTAGCTCTATTTAATTTTCTAATTAATGTGTTTGCTTAGTTTTTTCAATTTATATTTATTCATTTGTATTTTGTTATGGGAATAAACCATTCCCAACTATTTCACTTTGGTGCTCGACACTAGTTTCCAGGCCATGGGGATTGGGAAGACCCTTCAGGCCTTGTCATGGGCTGACTCGGGTGACCGGTATAGGGTTGACCTCATTTGGTTCGCGACACTAAACCTGAAATAATAATCTCTCAAATTCCATATTCTCACCCTATATTCCTCACTTTTGGAAGAAATAAAACCAATGAAGTCTTATGGTGAAAACAAAACGGAGATACCTGAAGAAGAGGTAATGTTATTCCATGATAACATTTGTTTTAATTATTTTTCCATCCCTTGTATTATTTTTATATCATGATTATATAGTAACTAAATTATATTTAATTTATTATTTATGTTTTTATGTTAAGGTTAAGGCCTACACATTCAGACACTGCCATCAAATGGGATACACAATCATCATTCATGTGTACGGAAGGCTACATCTTCACAAACCAATGTCATCCATTCTTCCATTACCAACATGAAAGGAAATATTTTTGTACATAATATTTATATATGATATTTATGATATTTATGATGTAATTATTGTTATGTAATTACTATATAACACATAACTTCATACATTCCAATTTTTTGAATATGATAACATTGTTTTTTGTTGTGTGGACTATCACCTTCTCAATGTGATTTAACTCATCCACTCTTTGCATGGAATGTATTAAGAGTTGTTTTATTATAAATTTTTGGTATTTATAAAATAATAAGTATACTATAATAATAATTTATATATATAATTATTTTAATTTTATTTTTTTAAAATAAATAAGAAAATGGAAACAACGTTCATTCATACGTATAACCTCTTATCTTTATGAATTTTTTACATTATTTACTGTTTATATCTTTTGTGGATTATTATAAATACCTCAATAATTCATAAATCTGATATTTATATTATGTTTTATATTTTTTAAATAATGAAATTGTGATCCATGTAATATGACCCGGATTAACAATTCAAAACTTTTATTAAAATCAAAGCGATTGTTACCCAAAAAATAACTTCACATGGAATTGTTAATATATATGAAATATAGTTTCATAATAAAATAATATATAGTATGATATTTAATAATATTTGAATTTGGTAGAATTATAAAAAATTTATATTTATTATATGGTTTGTTTGAATGTGTATGAAGAAAGTCAAAACTAAATGTAAGGGGATTTCTTATCTCACTTTTATTTTTGTGTGACATATGCCATATTCACCACTCATTTTTATTTTATGATCTATATAAATCGAATTTATTTGTTAAATGGTTCTTATAAATAAATTTATGGGTATTTATGTATCCATTTTAGGATCATTATTTCATGGGGTTTACTATTGCAATGTTACCAAATCTATAAAGTAATTTTTTCTCAATTTTCTATCTTTGAGAAACATATTATGTTATCCACCTATATTTAGTTTATGAATTGTATATAATACCAATTTGACATGAAATATCCTGAATATAATTATTTTCATGATATTTTATTCTTCATTTAATTTTGTTCTATCATGGGTGTTTTGATTCAAATTTAACAAGTGGTATGATTTTATTTATACAATCTCATTGTTTCTGAGGATTTTCTATGATTATGATTCCATTAATAAAATTCTATGATCAATATCTAAGGAAATATCATGATATTTTTTCCAATGTATATTCATAAAATATTCAGCTAATGGTACTATTTTACCACTCTTTAGTACTTAAGATAATTAAGATTTTTTTTGAAAAACCCACCTTATTTATTTGTTACGTCAAAAAATATTTATTTTAAAATGATATTTTGAAAAAATGTTTTCAATTTTTTTAAATTATGATTTAATATAATTTTAAAGGTAACATATTTTAAATATGTTTTATATTTCAAAAAAATTTTAAAAGGGTTTTCAATTATTCCTTAATAAGTTTTCTAATATATTTTCAGAGGAAAATATTTTCCCAATGTATTATGTTTTAAAATTAATTTCTAAAAGATAGTTTCCACAAAAAATGTTCTAAATGATGACTATAAATTATTTTCCATCTAAGAAGATATTTTTTTATGTCACTAATGTCTTAATTTGGAAGAGAACCAATGGTACCTTCAATATTGTTTCTCTGAATAGTATATATTTCTTTGGCATAAAGTTTATGAAAGTCATTTCTCTTCCGGGGGTTATATGCTTCTAAAAAATTATTTTATTCTTGGTTTGTACAATAAAAAAATGATTATAAAACCTATATAATTTCTATAGGTTAATATATTATGTAATTTTTATGATACCCATTTCGTTTAATGGGTTCTAATGTGATGAATGTTCAAGATCTTATGGCACAAATATTAAGTATTTCATTATATGATGGGTCGGACCTATACCTCCATAAAATGAACTGGGTAATGATTTAAATATCATGATAAAATTATAGAAAACATGTTATTTATATTGATCCAAAATGGGAATCCAATATATTTAGATCTATAATAATAAATAGGTGCATCTTGATCCACATTCTGAAACTCATACATCCAGACCCACAATAGAAAATGGGAGCATATGGATCCATGATGGGAAATGTGTGTCTCTTATTCCAAAATATGAAACTAGTTCATCCAAAACACAAATTGGAAGTAGGTGATTCCTGGTACATAATATAAATTAAGTGAATCGAGATCTATAATGGGAAATAGGTGCATCCTGATCCACTATGGTAAAAAGGTGTGTCATGATCTACTATGTTAATCATGTTTGGTGTTATCCTTAACACATTAAATGTATTTCTATATTTATGATGGAAAAACATGTATATAATAGTATATTATGATTCATGATTGATTTATGAGGATTTACCAACCTTATGATTCATGAATTATGAACATCCAATCATTATTCAATTACCCTTATTTATGATCTATGATATACAACATATGATCTTCTAATGTTATGCTCATATTATTATAAACTTATGATCATGTTATTCTTATTTATATTATTTATTTAACCATACTAAGAAAATAGGCTCACCCATTTTTATGTTTCTTTTCCCCTTGTTAGGAAGAAAATTTTTAATTAGGAACATTAAATGGGATGATATTTGTGGGAAACATTGAAGATTAATCACCATGTTAAATGATTATGTTCCATGTTTCCAAAGACACTAATATGTTATGGTTCTCATGCCTGTAAATGTTTAATGTGTTGAATGTTCATATAAAATTATGTAATATACCCATATGTGAAGCCTGGGTCGATATATTTGGTATCAAAAGAAAGGTTTAGTCAACCACTGGAATCTAGGGTGAGAAATCATTTGAAAGATCCATAGGGATATTTCTTAGGATATGACTTGGGATGTTTCTAAGGATAATTTTAATGATGAGTCAATGCCTAGGTAAATTTTAGGTAATTTTGGTAAATGATTGGGATAGTGGATTCCAATAAACTACATCCCTTTCTAGATACTATAAGTATATGTGGATCTAGAACATATTCAGATCTAGTAAACAACCTTGAAAACACTATAATGAGCTAGAATGTATCGGGAAATGGTGCATTAAAATAGTATATTCTACACAATTGGTTTGAAAGTCGAAGGGGATATGGCATAGTAATTTAAAAAATCCTTATGAACAATCATGGCATATTTAAATAAAATATTATTATGAATAACTATGTATAAACCTATGGTGTCATAGATTAAAGAAGTTGTCTTAATTTATACATCATATAAGTGATTTATCAAGATTATGTTTGTTTTCCATTATGATAATCATTTATCACACTGTTCTTTATCATTTTTTTCAATGGTGGGAACTTGAAGTAACATGGTTAGCATTGAATGTGGCAGCCAATTTTCCGATGATTAGATAAATGGGATGATTAATCATGTGATGGACATTTTGATTATGCTTACTCAGTTTTTATGGAACATAACTAGAAAAATATACCTTAAACAACTCTCGAAATCACTAATGAAGATAAGGAAGGAGTTATTAGAGTGTCTTGGTAATTATGACCAAGGAAGAAAGAAGATTCAGTTTCCTATATGTCAGGAATGTGGAAAAAATATCCCATGTGAATGTCGCATAGGAACAGGGGGATGTTTTCACTTTTTAAAAGAAGGATTTAAATAAATAACTACAAATGGGGAATTAGAAGGTAAATTAATGCAATGTTTGAGAATATATTCCCCCTATTGTTTTATAAATTGATAAATAATATAAACATAGAAGGTATGGGCATTATGAAAATTGATGTCCTAAGAGGATATCTCATAAAGTGTGTCAACAAGGTGGTATGAGTAAGTGTTACAATACTGATGATAAAGAGACCATGAATGATATATGAAAGGGAAGTACAGTTCTAATAGTATTTTTTACAATAATTAAAAAATTGAGTATAATGAATGTTAAGACATTTTTCATATTTCAAATTTTAGGAATGTTGTATTGAAGAATAAGATGATGAATCCTTGTTAATTGTTTGAGGAAGAAGTGAGATGATTGAAGTATATATGTGTAAGAATTAAAGAATTATGTTGTATGAATTCTGAAGTATATTTTTTTCATTGATGATGTGAGAATTTATATTGATTGGTTCTGATGAACTAGAATAGTGATTTTATATAGAGGTGATAATTTGATCATGATAAGGTAACCCTTATAATGTTCTTAATGATGAGAAAATTGTTTTTATATTTGAAAAAGATGAGATTGATATGGATAAATTTAATTGGATATTATTATTGTCATTAAAAATGGGAAAGGATTTTTTGAGAAAATGGTTCATATTATCAATAATGATGTATAAAATATTTTTTAATTTAAGAGATATATCCAGTAATTTGATTTCAATGAAATTAATGAAGAAGCATGTATGTTTTCAATATGGTTTTATGGTAATTTATGTTTTACCATGATTTAAGAGATTACATGAAGTACTTATTCACATGCTTGTTAGGTGACTACCAAGAGATACTTTATCATGTAAGGAGGATCAAAGAAAAACCAGTTTTGATAAATTTAGTGACCTTATTTATAAAGACTTATATTTTCAACTTTTATAAGGCATAAAAGTTTAACCATTTACTAAATGGTTTATGTCAATATTTATAAGAGGTTTTAGAGTTTAAAGTATTGGGTCCACACAAGCGGATTATTGAATATTGGATAAATTGTACTAAACATTTTTTCGTGAGGTTAACTAAATATATATGGAATGAAATATCATTTTATTTATTGATCTCATGATCTGTTAGATATTCTGGAATATAAAATTCATCTTCACTTATTAGAGTAATAAATGATGTGGAAACTGATCAAGGAACATAAAAAGGGTGATATTGTGTTGAAATAAATAATGTATATCTTCTTGTGAATTTTATTCATCTTGAGGAAAATATATTAAAATAAAAATGTTGTAATAGTACCATCATTTTTGATGAACCAATTTTCTTTTCACTCATCACAAATTTATGGTTTCGAGCCCCTCTACGTTTCATTAATCATCTATTTTATTGTGATTAGTGATATTTTTCACTCTATATAATTATTTACACTTTTTTTAAATCGAAAATATTCCCTCCCCAGCTATGTTACACTATGTGGAAGAATAGTTATGATTTAATTTGGTAACCATTATGTTTACAACATTCCATATTTTAAGGGGGGTTTATTACCAATTTTTTTGTGAGGTGGGTTACTCTGAAAGGAAATTTCATGTATTAAAACTTTATGAACCATATGAATTTCAAGGGTGAAATTTATTTTATGGGTGGTAGAATGTAACACCATAAGTTTATTTGAATTATTATATTTGAATAAATTAAAATTCTTCTATGGATTACATTGGATGCTACATCAAGTTAAGATTTCTAAAGACACAACACAAAGTTAAGAATGAAATACACAAAACACCAAGCTTAGATTATGTTACACGCAACAAAAATCATATTATGAATTACTCACAACACTATTTATGGATTATGGTACACAAAATACCATGTTCCTTCAATATCTTTCATTACATGCAAGTCCTATTTTTACCAAACTATAATATATCATTAATATATATATTAAAATGATATTATATTGATCACCCAGATATTGTAACAGAATATGTGAATAATATAGACATAATTATTAAAATATATTTTAAACATTCTTAAAAATTTATTTCTTTTGTTATCGATGAATTATAAATTAAATAAAACCCAATTGATCATAAAATCTGTGTTTTTGTAAAAAAATATTTGTAAGCCCACAAATGCATATTATCTTAATAAATTAAAAGAATCACTATAAGTGGGTGATATTAATTAAAATTATATATTCTAAATTTAAATAGTTTTTTAAAATTAATCCAATTGGTTTGACATGCTTTAAATAAGAAAAAATCTAATTTCGAGTATAAAATCTATATTTTTTTAAAAAACAATTTTCCACTATTTAACGATAGAAATATTTTAATTTTTTTAAACATTTATCATATCTAATTTTAAAAAATAAACTTTATATTTTGTATCATAATATCAAAATATACTTTTCCTGATTTGTTTTGAATTTTTCTAAAATGTTTCAGTTTTTGATGAATAGTGGAAAAATCTTAATTGTAATTGAATGCTAAATTTTCATCTAATTTATTTATATAGTTAAATTATATTCTTAATTTTTGGTAATGTATAATTATAAAAATTTTAAATCAATAAATTATGTGTAGGTAATTTCATTCAATTTCACAATGACATTGGATATAAAAACATTTCAAACATTTGAAGTTTTTCTTTAAAACCTCGTTGTTTCGTCCCATATGTGGGATTAATTTCAAATTAAAAATTTTCACTTATGAGTTTGAAATTTAGAAAAAATTATTTCCATATTTTGAATGTGAATATTTTATAATTTCCATTAAGTTAAAATTAGTTTTGACTAAAAATATTAGTGAATATAATAACAATTAATTGTAATGAATATGTTAAAAATGAGTTTACTTAGTGGTTAAATGTTAAACATAAGGTATCAAATGACCTAGAAACATGTCCAAACCCCATTAAAATAAAATATATGAAACCTATATCAACTTAGATAAAAATGGTTCATTATATTTGGCATATTATTTAAGGGATACCTTCCCATAGTGTTTACCTTATGGTATTTATAAGAATACCACTCCTCATATACTATAAACTGGCACTCACCCCACCCCCAATTATTCATGCTTCTAACAAAAATTATCTCATAAAAACGAAGACCAAAAAATTTAAAAAATTCCACCTTATAGTCCAAGAATAACTATTTTTTCATAAATATAACCAATGAAGTCCTTTGGTTACAACCAAAAGAGTTACCCGAAGAAAAGGTAACGTTATTCAACAAAAACTTTTGTTTTATTTATTTCTTTAACTATAAAATTATTTTTATATATTGATTATATAAAAACATTAGTATATTAAATATAATAAGATATTTTTACTCTAATTTTACATCCTACACTTTTAAACACTTTCATCAAATGGGATAGAAAATCAATGTTTGTGTCTACAGAGGAATACCGCCTCGTGAACCATTGTCATTCATTTTTTACATTAACACCAATATTGGTTGGGAATAATGATGAGATTAAATTTTTATATGATATATATGATATTTTTATATCTTTAATATTTTTAAATTATTATATGACACATAAATTCATGATTTTCATTATGTTGGAATACGATGAAATCATTTGAGGATGCATGAACTACCTCCTCCTCAAAGCGATGCAATTCAACCAGGCTTTAAATAGAATGTTTTAAGGATAGTTTTATTATAAAACCTTTGTATTAATTAAATATGAATAATAATTTCATAATAATATATATATATATATATACATCCTTTACTTTGGTTTCTTACAATAGGAAAACAAAATGGAAACATCCTTCATGCGTACAAACAACATGCCGTCTCCATGAAATTCATATTTCATTTACCATTTCTATATATTAGAATATTATTAGAAATAAATATATACTGAATATATATGATATATATATATAATGGTTTAGATTCTTCCAATATGTAAATCATGATCTATGTAATATAAAAAAGAATGAAAATTCAAAACATGTATGAACAACAAAGTGGTAATTTCCCAAAAGATAAATTTAAATGGAATTTTTAACATCACAAAAATATAAAGTTATAATAAAATCATATATGGTATGATATATAATAATATGAATCTTTTCTAGATATAAAATAAACTTTTTTATTTTAAAAGAGTTTTGAATATGTTTAAATAAATTCAATACTTAAGGTTAGGGGTTTCTAGTCTCAATTTTATTATCGTGAGACTTATCTCATTTTCACCACTCATTTTATCTGTGTGTTGTATATAATGGCCTTAAATGTATTATATTATTACTAAAATTAAATTTAAAGGTATATAAACTTCATTTCATGATCTTTCTTTCAACAGGTTCTCTATTTGAAAGTTATCAAATCTGTAAAGTAATTTAGTCTAAATTTTCATTCTTTGAGACACATGATATATTATGCACCTATATTATATAATGAAGTGTATATTCCTCCCCATTTATATGTAATATTATTAATATCCTTATTTTATTTATATTTTATCCATCATTTATTGTTATTATTTCTTGGGGATTTTTATTCAACGTTACCAATGTGGTAAGAGTTTATTAGTACAATCACATGGTTTATTAGGATTGTTTATGATTTTTCTTCCATTGATGAAATATTATGATACATATATAATGAAATATCATGAATTTTATTCTCATATTGTTATTCATGATATATTAAAGTAATGGTACCTATTTCCCACTCTTTTACATAATATAATTAAGATTGAGTTTCTAAGAAAATTCAACTATATTTCTCTCTTCGTTCGAAAATCAATGTTATTCAAAAACCCTATTTTATGAAAATGTTTAAAAAAATGTATTAAAATCATATTTTAATATTATAAACAAAGAAAAAGAATTTTAAAAATTATTTATGTTTTAATAAATTTTTAAAATGATTTTCAAAGATTTCATAATATGATTTCAAAGATACCTTCAAAGAAAATGATTTGCAAACTGATTTATGTTTTATAAATAATTATTCAATGTACAAATGATATTTTACTCAAGAAATGTTTTAAATTAAAATTAAAAATTATTTTTAATCTATAAGATAATCCATTGGTGTTACCCATGACTTATTGAGGATTTTATCCAAGGGTTCCATTCATATTCTATCTCTGAATTTTTTATGTTTTATTTCCATGATATTTATAAAACTCATTTCTCTTCAATGGGTTATATGCATATGAAAAAAACATATTTTAAGGGGTTATAATATCATGAAATGATTATAAAACGTATATCATTTCTACATGTTAATATATGATGAAAATTTTAGGATATCTAATTTATTTCACATGTTATGATAGGATGAATGTTTATGATCATGTGGAACTCATATGAAGGATTTGATAATGTGGCTAGTGGAACCTATATATCCTTCTAACTAATTATCTAAACATTTAAATATCATTATATAAATATGGGAAAAATGTTAGCAGGCATGATCAAAAATGGGAAGTTGTTACGTATTGATCCATAATGAGAAACAGGTGTGTCATGGTCCACAATGGGAAAAAAGTGTATCCTAATCCACAACGGTAAATGGGTGAACCATGATCCTTGATGGGAAATGGGTGATTCTGGATCCACAATATGAAATCAATGAGTTCTGATCCATAATGGGAAATAGGTGTATCCAAATCCACTATGGGAATTAAGTGTGCCATGATCCACTATTTGGACAGTCTTGGTTGTTAACCATGACACATGAAATGGTTTTATATATTTATGGTGGTTCCGTACTTATATTACATGATCTCATGGTTGACGATTTATTTATGATTATTTATAACCCTTTTGATTACTTTCTTATGAACTGTCAATATATGTTCCCTTACTCATGAATATTATCTTTGATATGAATGTTATGCTCTTCAAATTTCAGTCTCAAGTTATCATACACTTATACTCGTGTTATTCTTATATATATCCTTTATTAATCCTTATTGAGATTATAATATCACTATTTATTATGGTTCCTTTACCCAATATATGAATAAAGGTTTTATATAGGAGTAATAAATGGGAATATTTTTATGGGAATCCTCTGAGATCCTTCACTAATTTAGAAGATTGTGTCCGAAGCATCTAATGACACTAAACATGTATGGTCCCAAGGCCTATAATTTTTTAATGTGGTGAATTTTAATCTAAAATTATGTAATATCCATGTATATTAATCTTGGTTTTCTATAATACTCGTAGGTTTCAAGTGGGATTTTTTTATTAAATACTATCATATAAGATATATTTTATACCTATAAGAAATTACTAGTGGAAAAAAGTTATAAGAAAATTCATGGTATTGACCATGAAGAATGAATTACACCAGTTGTGATGATAATGTCAATTTAGCTATTACTTTCAACAAAATACCATTTTGATTAAAAGGTTTACTAAATGGATCTTCAAATAATATTCCATAATGAGAGTTTTATTGGGAATATTTACAGGATATAGATAAAAGGTTTTGAACTTCCAAGTGATTTTTCTAAGCTATGAAAGTTGCAACAGTACATTAATAGACTGAAGTAAACTTTTTAAGGTTGTAACATTTAGTTTAATGCTATAGTCAAAAAAACTTATTCATAAAAAACATAGATGATTATTGTGTGTACAAGTCAGTTAGGGGTATTGTTACAGTATTTCCAATATTATATGTGAATGTCATTCTTATTATCAGAAATTAAATCCTAACATTACACACCAATAAGATATAGTTTGGAAAATAATTCATCATGAAATCATTGGTGAATGAACACACACACTGAGTATGATATCTGCAAATATCAATCATATATTCTTTATAGACTTCTTTAGGAAACATATATTTCTAAAGCTATAATGTTTTTTTTCATAGAGAACTAAAAAAGTGTCATTACCTATGTTTCAAGGAAAAAATCGAAGTAATATTCTAGATTTATCTAAGGAGATAAAAAGGATGTATATAATTACCTATGCATAATACATGTATCTATAATGTTTTTCATGATGTGAAATTGACCAGATGTCTCTAATTATCTTATAATAACAAATTGATTCCAATCCAACTCTGGTGAGTCATTGGAATGTTATGAGGATTATCCTATAGTTAATGAGATGGTCTATATACATAATTTTATTGATTGGGGGAGAAGAAGGGATCTTTGTAAATAGTTTTTATATGTTTAAAATCAAATATATAGGAAATTAAATCTATTTCTAGTTTCATGTTTTCCCTAAATTGTAGACAAATCGTTTAGAATGGTTCGAAATAATCTAATGTGATAGACTTGACAATAGAGGATTAGTACATACATGTATCACATTATATAATGGAATCAATTTAGATCAAAATGTCTGTTTGTAATCTTAGGAAAATAGGAAACATTGTAATTTTTTCTCTTTCTCTCACTCTCTCCCTTATGCTGTGGCGTAGGGCATGTCCGCACCACCGCCTCCCCTCCTTAAATCACTACGGCTACCGAAAGGAGATCCTTCTTCTCCATCCTATTCGATTCCCCTTTATTTACCCTTTGTCTCTATTTTCCGAGATCCAACATCCCTTCCTCCTTTCCCTCTGATCAATATAATCCCTAGGGTTCAATACTTCTGTAATAGAGTTCCTTTTGTTCATATTTCCCCACAGGAGTTCACAGAATCATCCGCTTTACTGAATCTCACATTGGTAGCCCAATTCAGAAGGGATCATCCATCGGTCGAAGCATTTGATCGGTTTGTGTTATCCTTTTAGAATTTGAAGGATCACATTATGGTTGGCCTTTTATATCCGAGACATTTACAGCTTCGATTATTTAATGATGATGACCTCGTGTATTCTTGGGACTTTGCTCTGCGTTCTATGAAGGGGTTCAGATTTTCTCTATTCTGATGGACCTTCGAATTTCACCTGAGAAGTGATCCTCTGACCTCAGCACTCTGGATATCCTTACCTAGTCTTCCATTTCTGTTACAGTACCCGTTCATCCTATAGTTGATAGGAAATATGGTTGGATGCTACATGTACTCTGATTCTCGCACCAAGTTCGTCTGTCACCCAGTTGAGCCAAGGATTTGTGTCGAAGTTAATTTATCGAATAGCCCTCTAGAGTCCATTTCCATAGAAATTGAGGGAGGTCTTACCTGTCTTCATAAGGTAAGTTACTACTACTGGATTTCCTTTTTCTCGAGATGCTCCCGCATAGTCCACGACATTTCCAGGTGCCAGCGAAGCCTCTATGGTCGACCCTGGTCTAGTCCTCCAAAAAATATGGAGGATGGAATCTTTGGAGTATGCAATTTACCTATAGAAAACGTCATAGAGAAGGGTGAGGATGTTGTGGATGGGTGTTGTATTAGGGAGTCTCAAGGGATCAATGATCCACCAGCATCCATACAGAATAAAATAAGGAGGTTGCCTAAAAATCCAAAGGTGGATGAGGTTTTGATTGGCCAAAACAGAACTTGGGTATACTATTGAAGGAACCGGGAGATAATAAGGAACAAAGTTCCCACACTATATATAAGCAGACAGATGATACCTAGTCCATAGTGGTGATGAATAAACTCTCTCTTGTAGACCATGAATGTGCTGCAATAAAGGCTGGAAAGCAGGGCAAAATTCATAGGACCTCAAAGTAGGTGGCTCTATTGTATACTATGGTGTCCTCCCTGATATATAGTGGCCTAAGGAGGGGAAGGTGGCCGAGCTCCCTAGGATACATGAGGTTCCCCAGGCTGCTAATGCAGTACCATGTACATGGAGTCGGGAGGAGGAACGTGTGTTGGGTTCCTTGGATCCAATCATTCTCTAACCCCCATCCGATCTAAAGGATGCATCTTCAGGGGAAAACAAGTAGTTCCCCAGTGATTTATGCCAACGGTTTGGGATAAAGCCTCCCCCTGAAGGCCCGAGGGTTGAGCTGAGGAATCTCCTTGATAGTCTAGTGGATCAAAATCAAGCAATGTCGCATGAGAAGGATGATTCAGGTGCTGATAGTAACAACCAAATATCAGCTGACAGTTGGGAGCATTTCCAAGTGAAAGTTCCTCACATCACTAGAAGAAGGAAGAGGCTAAAACTAAAGCACGTGTCTGGTAAATTCATTATTGTACAGGGGAAAAACCAAATGGACATAATGACTATTATTACCTGCCAAAACCAATGGAAACAAGGTCGGCCAAGAAAGGGGGAAGCAAGTAATGCAATGTCCTGCAAGATAGATAAAACAATGATCCAAACAGAGACTCAAAGGTAATAGAAGAAGAGGTAGGGGAGTGACAAAAGCTCATACTTCACTTCAAGAAATAAATGATTGAAAAATACATGAGGCCCAATGCCTCAATTGAGGAAATTCCATTAATATATGAAAGAAGGTTGCAATTTGAGGCCACTGAGGAGAAAGAAGTGTGGATCAACAAACAAGATCGAATAATTTCTCAGGGTTTCAATAAAGGAAAAATATATGTAGAAGAATTCATTCAGAAAATGGATATGATGATCTATCATCTTGAAGAACTTCTCAGGGAGGATCCAAACTCATATTTCAGAACTTTGCATTGGGAATTATATAGAGTGGCTGATTCAAATAACCTTAGTTTGGTGTTTATTAACTTTGTGAGCTCCTTTAGCATGTAGTGGTTTTGTTTTTACGAACAATGGTTTTCCACTTGTCCTTAAAGTGGATGTTTAATAATTATTTATATTTGGATGGTAATCTTAGGAAGGTTCAGAGGATGGATTAAGAAATTGATCTTTATTTTTAGAACAGTCGAGCCATTACTCTGAAAAAGGAATCTCAATCTCACCGAAAGAATAAACACGTCGTTCTCCAATACAATCACATAAGTGAGATCATTGATATGGGTCATGTTAGGATCTATTGGGTTGATATAGAGAAATTATAGAAAATCATTTGAAGATTGAAAAACATGAAAAAACATGTTGTACTAATTAAATAACCTGGTATATGATACTAAAGATATTGAATGAAATTTCTATAAGTGTATCACGATTTTTTAATAAAATACAATATATATTTTGCATTCATTATTATGTACATAAAAATATTTTACCAAATTTTCCAAATGATTATATCCCCTAAAATTATGAATCTGAGTCATCCTGAATAGATGATCACATAGAGTATTATAGGTTGTGATGATATGTTAACATTTTCATGAGTACAATTATGTATTCACCTTAATTTTTTACTGGATATATGATTAATATAATCAGGAGGTAATAATTTGATACTAATTAATTAGACTAAGCACAACATCTCATAAAATATCATACAATAATGTTACACTTAATGATATATTCTTATTATTAATCGTCAATACTTAAGGATGGAGAGTCCCCTATCCTGAGAACCTTCATACATGGATACATTTTCAAATTAAATCTTTAATGATTAGATGGATAGGGAATGGTTAGGTATGTTTCTAATCATATCATCAGTTGAATATCAACTTCGATGTGATTCTTCCACATGCATGGAATGAAATTAAAACTAGGAAAATGATTGAATTAGACTAGGGAAATGCATTCTCATGGTTAATTGATTAACATATTACATTCTGATATACTTGGATGGGGGACATGATATGTTATAAAATACAAGATGATATATATCTGATGTATTCATTGGCCAGGTCAGTTTGTTTCGTAGAATCATGGATGGGATAGATTCTCTATACTAGATTAAAATTGTATATTTCCAGTGTTGAACTATTTTTATTTAAAATTTGACTATATTGGTGTACACTTGATATATAGAATACATTTTTTGGTGGAAACATTTATTTGAAGATATGAGTATGTTTTTTCAAGATCACACTAGACCCCTTTGAGACTTGAGTAGGACTTATAATTTTATAGAGGATTCTCCTTACACACATATATGAAATTGGGATTAAATATTTTTTTCAAAGGTGTAAATGTTTTCAATATTACATAGTTAAGACTTTCGAAAAGGATTATTTTTTGATAACTTTTTTGACTCAAAATGATCAGAGTTGTATAAACTATATACAAATGAGTTTTGGATGGATTCAAAAGGATTTTTCAAATTTTTTATAAATTATTCAAGGATTTTTTAGAGTTTTTAATTTTATAGACATGTAAAAAAAATTATATTATATTATAGGATACCCCAATATCATATCTGGTTATACGTATTTGATTATTATTAGACTGAAGGATACAATTATATCTAATTTAACCTTAATCCAAAACTTTAGATTATGATATCACGAGTGTAGTATATATGTTATTCATGAGAATATAGCATTGAGAGAATGTAACTAACCCATCATATTGAGTAGATCCTTTAGTAATGAATCATTAGTATTGATTCATTATTTTGAAAAAATACACAGTTGTTTGAAGAGTTTGAATTGTTAGGAATAATCATTAATGCGTTTAATAAATGGAAGCTCGAACTGGTAGTAATGAATCAACCACCATGATATAGAAAATAAAACATTGTGACACATATATATCATCGTCAGATAAGTGGATCCTATAAAAATGATTGGATCCCTCTGATAGTCATTATCCTTATTAAATGATGTCCCATCCAAAGATATCTTCTTGTTCTTGGTTCCCCATCAATCTTCATTGTAGAAGTTCCTAGAACCCCATCGATGAGTGAAAGTCCTATAATTTTGAATAAGGATTTAAAGATTGATGTTATCACTTAAAAAAGGTGAAATATGGTGAATAATTCATTGATATCCCTCAATATTAATGTATTGTAGAGTAATGAAAAAAATCACAATGGTTAAGTAATGTTTTTAATATTGTTCATTTTATAACATATTAAATCTATTGAAGTCTGATGAATCACTTAGAAGTAAATTTCAAAATATATTTTGAGTGGTTTAGTATATGATTGAAAAAATAATATTGTAAAATTTTACTTAGTTACCATACTATAATAAATTTCAACTTTCTTCAATATGTTCTTTGTTTTATAATATATAATAATTTGTTGAAGATAGATAATGAATATCATGGGATGGTTATTCTACCATATTTATTCAATGATCTCTCTATGTAACAAACAGAAATTTTCTCAAAGAAGATTAAATTATTATAATTATTTCATATAGTATTAAGCACATACATTTACATAGAGAACCTACTAAAAATTATTTCCATAAATTAAGAATGAAATAAGGGTTTTTTATTGAAATTATGGAACATGTTACAATAGAATATTTAATTGACTATATGAATAGTAATGTTTCCATTAAAAATAGTATCTGTATCAATAGAATAGTAACATCACCTATGAAAGTATAATTTAGGTCTTATAAATAAACATTTGATATATTAATACAATATGATAAGTAAATAATATTTTTAATAATGATAAATTATGTGTTGAAATTTTTGTAAATCGTAAATGTTTATTTAGAATTTTATAACTAATATAATTATTTAAATTTTTTTTTCATAATATAGATTCATAAATTAATATGTTTTAATCTTATGGTTAGAAGATAATTTTATGAGACATTTACTAGATTTTAAAATTGTTGTAAACCTAGATATATTATTAAAAGTAGTATTTTTTGAATAAATGATGATTTTAATTAAAAATTAATTTTCTTATAGTTAGAAAATAATTTTCAAAAAATTGAGCCTATTTTTTCTACATATCATAAAATATTTACGGTGATTTTTTATTGTATTTTTCTAAAATAGGTGATTTTTTTGTGAATAGTTAAATTTGATAATTAACAATAATTACTAAATACATGAATTTTTTATTCATTATTGAGGTGTGGATGTTATAAGAACCATAATCTCGAAATATCCTTAATTATTTAATATATTTAATTATAGGGTTAAAGACACTTGTTAGGCATGGTAAAAAATAATAAAACAATGAATATAATAAAAAAATGTATTCTCTTCCTTATATAAATACCACCCCTCACTCCACATCTCCTCTCACCTTCCAATTCATGAATCACATCAAAATTATACATAGTCCTCTTCCGAAGTCTCTCCCCAACAACATGGAGCATTTGTTCTCAAAAAACATGCCAATCCCAATTGTCATAAGAAATTTCTCATGGAGAAGAAGTTCAAGAGGGAAAATCCAAATTTTTTTTTCTTTTATTTTTTTTCAATTAATTTTATTTTATTATCCTAAAATCACCGTATAAAAGTGATAATATAACAATAATATCATATGTATACTATAATTTCATTCTTTTAAGATATTATCCATCATAACACCTCTTATCCTCTCCCATTTTATCCTGAAAACGAAAACATCGTCTTTGATGTGTCGATTTATAGTCACTATGGATGAGGTATTTTCATTTTTCATTAACTCATTAAATTATTGTCATAAAACTATCATTATGGTTAAATTTTACTTTTTATACATATTATAGGTCCTATAGTGTTCTGGAACCAACTTATAAATCTGATATTAAATAAAATGATATAAGTTCATGATGGTTGTAAAAACAACCAAAATAAATTAAATCATATTCATTAACATTTTATCTAGTGAATTATCCTAATACCATATAAAAGATTACATATAAAAACATTAAAACATATTAATGTTAATTAATAACATATAATTTTAATTCTATAGAATTATTTATATTTTTCACGAACTCCCATAATTGTATATAGCCGAACTGATCATGAAAACCCTGAAAACAAATACCCTCAGAATTATAGACATGAACTCTATAACTCATCATAATGGCCATAAAATAACATAAAAAATATAATTAATAAAATAATTTTATAATATTTTCTAAAATAATTAATTAGTGGATTTAAAATTGTTATCTAAGACATTAAGTACATGTAAGGAACATTTTGAGACATAAGGTTGGAGAATCTATCTGAACCTCCAAATTACATTTGGGTTACAATTACAATTTCCATACCCAAAATAATTTATTTTTTATTTTTATTTAATCCTTATTAATTATGTTTATATGTTTCTATATTATTTATCTGGGCCCATTTTTCTTTCTTAGATGGGGGTATACATGTTTTATATGGTTATATTATCCATTACTCTTAATAATCTTTAAATATTAAAGAGAACTTCCCAATTTAATAACCATTTTCAAGAACCATATATAATTTCTTTTAATACACAAAATTTTTTCCAAAATAAATCATTTCATAATTAAAAATTTTCATAGTTAATTTCAGGTTTTATGGATACAATTGTACCTTCACCATCTTCAAATACATTTTAATATATTACCTTAAACCACACAAATGATGACCTTTTATAAAGTTTGTTAAGATATATTTTTACATGTTTTCACCTATATTGAACATAATTTGTCATGATATATTCCTATTTTATCTTATTAATTTACATTTATGATTTAAATCCTTTTTCCAGGGACACTTTTATGACACACCCATTTTTATTCTCTTTGACATGATTATAATACACATTTCACTCCATAGGTAACCCTTACCATTATGTTTGAATCTTAATGTGGCACAAATATCCATAGATATTTTATGATGGGTGTTCCCATGTTATGATTCAATAAATTGGGTAATGTTTAGTCTTTTGGGACGTCACGTTGGGATAAGAAGGGAACTTGATTCCTTTACCTGTCTTTGTCCTCCCTATTCAACAGTCTTGGAAGTTAGCCTTGAATCATGATAAGGTTCTGTTGTATGTTGTTTATTCTATTATTACAAGATCCCATGTTCTACATTTTATGATTTAAAATTTTTATCAATGTTTCATGCCTTTTTATGTCATCATGATATTTTTTCTAATCAATGTGATATGCTATATTTCCAGGCTTATTCCCTTGCTAGGTTCTTTAGCTTATCCCTTTTTTATTTATACCCTAGGTTTTCCTATGATTATTTAAGAGATTAATGAAGTCAGTATATATTTATTTATATTAAAAAAATATGTTTTTATTATGGTTTATTTCTTTTAAATTATGTACCCAATATTCTGAAGACATTACACTTCACAATCAATGGTTTCTATTTCATGGTTAATTATGATTAAAATCACTTACAAAGATGTGTAAAAGGCTAGGGTCCTTATATTTGGTATTAGAGTATGATAAAATTATTTTTGGGGATAAGGATTATAAAACATTAGTAAGAACCCTATGGATAATCTTATCACCATGTATAATCTTGATTGAGACTTTGGGAATCATATCTTATGATATAAATTCAATTTATATCTCTATACTTCCACGTCCAATGATACCTTTTTAATTTTTTACTAGATAAATATTAAATCCCACTAATTGTTCATTATATTTCTTAGATAATGGATGGAAATAGGGTAAATCATGCCAACAATCAATGTGATAAGAAATGCGATGATATAGCTGATTAAATTACAAATAAAATGGTAATAGGAACTCAAAACCATATGAAAATACGTGCTTGTTGGATCAATTAATGTTTAATAAATTCAATGGTTTATAATTCAATCCTTAACCCAATAAAAATAATGATGTTGTGGAATTGTTTATATGAAAAATTCCTCCAATCCTTAGTGGATCTTAAAATACCATCAGGAATAAAAAATGGTTTGAATCCATTGAGAAGATATTATATGTCCTTAAAATATAATAAGAAGAAAAATTAATTCTTGTTGTATATTGTTTGGATGAAGAAGCTGATCGGTGGTTGAAACAAATCAAAAACGCCTATTCCATGGATGAAATTAATTCCTTAGAATGAGAGAATTTGAAGAAAATATTTTTTGGAAAATATTTTCCCCAAACCCTCTATCTTAAGATGGAATTAATGTTACTCAAACTAAAATAGATGGAAGATGATTATATTGTGGTGTATGAGGAAATAATTACAAATCTTTATTGATATAGATTCTCCTTTCTCCATAACACTGAATGGAACAAGGATCACTTCTTTAGTGGGGTGAAATATTTTATATAAATATCCTTGGTGTTCTTAGTCTTTGACATCCATGATGAGATTTTTTTTTGTTCCCATTATATTGAAATGAAGATCATAGAATCCTCGTTGTCAAATGGGCCAGAGATAAAAATTTGAAAATTGTGTTTAATATAGGGGGATCAATAGATAAATCCCATGATGGAATGAAAATCATATATAGAAAAAGTCAAAATTATGGGATGAAATATGCCATGAACAATCTAAGGGGAACCGAGAGATGCTTCAAATGTTGAAGAGAGGGGAATATAGTTAATAATTTCTAAAGGGATATAAAAAATTCCACATATGTTGTGGAATAGTGGAAGGATTAGATCAATAATCAGTTGGAAGTAAAATGTATAAATGGTAAGGAACAAGGTGATTATGTGAGCCATTTCTTTATGCAAAGTGTTTTTGGAGAAAATATATGACAATAACATCCATGGAAATATGGAAAGTAATAAATTATCACTACTGCTATGGTGGATCTCTTCAATAATTTGGTGACATGTACTCCAGTTATTCATTCAAGAATATCTAATGTTCTAATTGATTATGGTTTAAAACATTCATTAATATGATTAAATGTTAGTAGTACTTTTCAAACACCACCTCAAAAATATAGAGGCTGAGTTTTCAGTGAAAAAAATACTAGGAAATTACTTTATCCTGAGTATATAACACCTCATCAGTTAATTTATAGGGACTAAACCTCACAAAAAAAATTTCTTACTTATTTTGGTGGAGTTTAATGTTATATTGGGAATTGATTAGCTATATCTAAACAAATCCAACCTCAATTTTTGAGAAAGGGAGATCATTTTTTCACTTCATGAATCATCCTATAATTCTTTATAAGTGTATAGAAGAGGATGAATCTCTATATGAATAATCATCTCAATTTTGGATATTAAAAACATAATAGAAATAATATCTTGATAAAATTATTGAGACAGAGGATATTATCATGATCAATTTCATTCTATTTGTGAGGGACTATGTTTATTTGTTCCCAGAAGAATTTATCATCCTTCCACCCGACAGAGAGGTTGAGTTTTCATTTGAACTTATTTCGGGATCTCCTTATATATCAATGATTCCTTGTAGAATGGCCACCATTGGGTTGGAGGAACTGAAGAAGTAGTTACTATAGAAAGTTTAAGAGGGTTCTATATACATGAGTGCATCACATGGTGTGCACGAATCCTATTTTTCAAGAAGAAATATGTATAAATGCACCTATTCATTGACCATGATGAGCTCAATAAAATCCCAATAAAGAACAGGTATCCTCTTCCATGGAAATAAGAATTGTTTGAAAAACTACACGAGGCCATTCATTTCCCTAAGATAGACCTTTAGTAGTGAACTCACCAATTTAAGGTTAATAATGAAGGTATTCCCAAAACATCCTTTCAAAAAAATAATTGTCACTATGAGTTCACAGTGATTCCTTTTGGACTCACTAATTCTCTGACAATATTCATTGTTTAAATAAATAAATTCAATATATATTACCTTAAAAAAATTAGGATAGTATTTATTGATGATATTATGATATACCCCAAGTGGAAGGAGAAACATGAGGATAATTGGAATAATATGATTAACAATATTAAAAGGGATAATAGATACAAAAATTATGGTAGTTGTATGTTCTATATGGAAGAGGATTCATTCTTGGGGCGTGTTATCACTAGTAAAGGAATATCTATAGACCCTTCCAAGTAAAATGTAATAAACGAGTGTCCCATGATAACATATTCAATAGTGATATGTAGTTTACATGGTATATATGGGTATTATAGATGTTCTTTGAAGAACTTATCATGATTTTAAAAACCAATTACCATTTTGACTTAGAAAGCAAAAATGATTTTCTAGACCAGTGAGTGTGAAGAATCATTCAAAGAGGTTTATCACTACACTAGTTCTTATTACTTTGGTAAGCAGAGAACTATTTATGGTTTACAAAAATTATTTAAAGAAGGTTTTAAGATCATTACTAATTAAAAATGATAAAGTGATAACTAACACATCATTTCAATTGAGAATTAATGAGCAACAAAATCCCACACATGATCTATATTTGGCAGATGGGATCTTTTTGTTGTAAATATGGCGTAATTATCTCTATGGTGAGATGTGTCAGACATGTACTGATCATAATAACCTAAAATACATATAAATAGAGAAGGATCTTAATATGATCCAACAAATATGTTTTTATATCATCATGAATTATTAATGATCATTCCACTACCACTCTGGTATAGAAAATAAATTTGAAAATTCTCTATGTAGAAAGGATCCTACAACATTATAAATGATGTTAATTGAGAAGGATCTAATATTATTAGATTAGAAAAGTGTGGACATAGGGATCATTAAAGGATGAAAATCGTCAATATATTCTAAAATTATTAGTCCACCATCCCTTAAAGTGGAGATAAAAGTTGTTAAAAGAAAATGATGTGAAAATTATGAAAATGGGGAAGCTATCAGAAATGGGTAATCCATACAGTTTAAAATTAATGAGGAAGGATTCATTATATTTGGGTCATGATAATGTGTACCATCTAATCCATAGATAAAGGCAGAGCTTTTTAATGATTCAAGTAGATCTATATTCTCTATTCACCCAGGGAGCACAAAGATGTATCAAGATATTTTATAAAACTATTGGTGGCACAGTTTGAAGAAATTGATAGCTAAATATACATTAATGTTCCTATTATTTTAGTAAGTGAAGGCTAAAATAAAAAATTATAAGGGTATGATGCAAAAATTACCAATACCAACATGGAAAATGTATAACATCACCTTGGACTTTGTCATAATATGTTTGAATACATCCAAAGGAAATAATTCAATATGGGATTATGTGGACCATCTTACCAAGATATATCACTTTATCACAAATTTAAAGGGATTATTAGTCAACAAAATTTCATGAATATGATTCAAAGAAGTGGTGCTAATACATGGAGTACCGCTATAGATTATATCCTATTTGGATTAGTGATTTTCCCCAATGTTCTGAAAAAGTATTCAACATGATCTAAACAATATGTGGGACTTCATTCCAACTAATCATCCTTAAACTGATGGCTATTCTGTGTGGAATATTCACAATCTGGAAGATATGTTGAGAGAATGTTCTTGTGGGATTCAAAGGAGGATGGGACCAACAACTGTCTCCAGTTGAGTTCTCTTACTACACCATTTTACACCCAAGAATCCAAATGGCATTATATGAAGCTCTTTATAGGAAAAAATATATAAAACTAGTATTCTAGGATGAAGTCAATGAAATTATGCTTTTAGGGTTCTAAATGGACAATGAAATGGTAAAAATGTAAAAATCATTCAACAAAACATCATGGAAGATCAAAGTTTATAAAAGATATTTGAATATAGTCATCGAAGAGACTTGGAGTTTGAGGTTGAAAAAATGGTATTCCTCTACATGTATCCATGGAATAGGATCATGAGATTTGGAATGAATGGGAAGCTATGTCCTAGGTACATCACCCCCTTCGACATTGTTGGTCGTATTGGAGTTTTGTCCAATCATCTAGAACTACCACCCAATATGTCTGACGTATACAATTTATTCCAAATATACCTATTGATGAAGTACACACCATATCTCTCACGTATACTAGATGTAGAGGCAACACAATTGGAGAATAACATCTCATTAAACAGAATCTAGTGATGATCTTAGACCATAGAGATAATATTACATTAAACAAGAATACTTACCTAGTCAATGTACTATGGTGTAACCATAAGTACGAATTGGAAAAAAGGGAACCATATGAATCGATGATGTTTTCACCTTAGTATGTGAAATGAATTTTCGCGGGCGAAATTTTATAATGGGGGAAAAATGGAATTACCCAAACTTTTATCAATGAAATTTACCTTCATAAAATTATGTTTTATATTACAAAACACATAAATATCATAAAGAACCTAATAAAAATTGTATTTTCATAGATTAATAATGAAATAAGTTCTATTTAAAGAATTTAAGGAACCTGTACAAATAGAATAATAACACGACCATCAAAATAGTGAAGTGACCATTTTGAAGAGTAACCCTTAAAATAGAATAGTAACCTGACCTATGAAAGTATAATTTCTACATCATATAAATGAAAATATGATACATATATATATGATCTAATACGACAATTATTTTTAAAAATTGATAAATTAAGTGCTGTAATTTTTGTGATTCGTAAATTTTTATTTACAATTTTATAATTAATATAATTATTTTAATGAAATTTTATTCTCATAAAATAGTTATATATATTAATATTTTTTTGTCCTATGATTTGAAGATAATTTTTGACACATTAATTTATCTATCAATGTGTCATCTAATCAGTTATAATATTACAATTAGAAACTTTCAGAATAAGGGATGATTTTAATTAAAAAAAATGAATTTCTCATATTTTCAAAATTATTTTTATAAAATGGAGCCCATTTCTGAATTCAAAACATTGAAAAATTTTAGGGGTTAATTTTTTGGATTTTTCTAAAATAGTTGATTTTTGGTAAATAGTGAAATATGATAATCTACAATAATTGCTAAATACATAAATTTTTTATACATTGTTGAGGTATGACTAATGTAATCACTATAATAAATAACTATCCAACATTATTTAATATATTTAGCGATATGGTTAAAAATTAATGATATTCTTGAGCCAAAATAATTAAACATTGAATATATTAACAAAACATACCCCTCTCCCTCTATAAATACCACTCTCACCATCTATTACCCTCACACATTACATGATTTTAATCTTGTAAATATTTAGTTTAATCCTCTTCTTAATTATTTCCCCAACTTCTAGGATCCTTTTTTCTCATCAAAACATCAATCCCAATTATCCAAATGAGGTTCTGATGGAGAATAAGTTCAAGATGCAAAATTCTCTTTCGTTTTCTTTTAATTTATTTTCAATTTAATTTAATATTTTCTATGTTTATCACATTATAAAAGTAATATTATAACTAAATTATCTTATGTATGTGATAATTATATTATTTTAATTAATGATCCACCATCAAAACTATTCTCGTCTTCCCTATTATCATAAAAATGAAAACATTGTCCCTGAGGTGTCGATTTACCATCATTGTGGATGAAGGATTTTCATTTTCTATTAAATATTTTATGTATGGTCATAAAACCATAATTATGATTAAATAAGATGTTATTACACATATTATAAGTAATATAATTTTTTTGAATGAATTTATAAACATTATATTAAATTAAATTATATAAATTCTTTATGGTCATAAAAACTACAAAGATAAATAAAATCATTTTCATTAAATTTTTGTCTATTTAATTATCCTCATAACATATAACCAAATGATATATAAGGCCATATAAAAATTTTTATGTTTATTAGTAATATAGAATTTCAATTATATTGAATTGTTCTCAATTTTTATGAACATCGATACTTGTATAATAGCGAATCAATCATAAAAACCAGGAAAACCAAAAACTACTAGAATGATGTAAATGAACTGTATAAATTATCATAATGATCATAAATGAACATAAAAAATTATATTAAATAAAATAAATATATAATAAGTTCTCAAATAATTAATTAATGGATTTAACTTAATTATCCATGACATTACGTACAAGTGTATAACACTTTCATAGATAATGTAATGGATTCTATTTGAATCTCAAAAATATCGTTGGGTTATGCTTACTCTTTCCTTATACAGAAATAGTTATTCTATATTTATATATAATCATTCTATATTCTATTTAAATTTTTGAAAGTTATGTATCCATACCAATTCATCCATTCTTCAATGGGGAATTCATATTTCATAAGGTTCCAATCTCAATTCATCCTAAAAAGATATCCTAATTAAAGAGAACATCCCAATTTCATTCTTATTTGAATTTACCGTAAATAATATATTTTAAACCACCTATAATTTTATAAATTCAATAATTTCATAATAAAATAATATCTTATTTCATTTCTTTTTTTATGAAAACAATTATTTCTTCATCCTCTTTAAGGACACTTTTTTATTTTCCCATCAACCACACTAAGGAGGCTCATTTCTAAAGTTTCATAAGAATTATTTGTACATATTTTAACCTCAATTGAACATAATTTATCATAATTTATGTAAATTTTACTTAATTAATTTCCATGTATGATTTTAGTCCATTATTTTATGGACACTTTTATGAAACACCCATTCGATATGATTTATGACATTATTATGTCACCCATTTCACTCCATGGTTAACTCTTATGTTTAAGTTTGATTAATCATGTGGCATAAATATCCATGAAAATACTATTATATGTGATCCTAGATATCACTCCAATAAATTGGGTAATGTTTAGTCTAATATTATGGCATGCGTGGATAGGGAGTGAACATGATTTTTTATGTTACATTGTTCGCAATGTGTAGTAATCTTGGGAGTTAGCATTGACTCGTGATTATGTCATGTTTTATGTTGTTTCCACATTATTATGATTCCATGGTAACATTATCCCTGATTATATATGTTATTATTCTATTCGTTTATCTATGTTTGATTCCCTTTTTATGTCATCATGATATTCCTTGTAACCCATGTGCTATGCTTTATTTCTCTTTTTATCCACTTACTGGGATTTTTAACTCATCCCGTTTTTCCTATGTATTACCTAAGTAATAATATGAAATTGAAATAGATTAAATATAGTTAGGATATATTTTTTGAGATTAAATAAAATATGTTATAATTTTGGTTTTATGCTAACAAATTATGCATCTAATCATCCAAATACACTAGAGTTTAATATTAATTATTTATATTTGATGGTTATCTATGATTAAAATCATATAAAAATATGAATAAATTTCTATGGTAATTATACTCTATACCCATAATTGGTATCATATCATTTTTATTAAATTATTCGACATGTTTTTTTAATTATTTGTTCAATAACATATCAATCTTAAGGTTATTGAGTCCATATTATATAACATGGTATATTGAAATGTTTTTTTACTCTTTTCATATGACTTCCCTATATAATATGTTATGAAGTAATGGAATATCAAATATTTAAACTATTTCATTAGATATTATATATGATGTCATAAAATATGAGTTTTTTCTTGAATTTTGGAAAAATAGATCATCAAAACATATTAACGATTTCAAGCATATATTTAAATATGATCCAAGACCTAAGATAATGATAATCACAATTGATTATATAATTTTATAATTATTATTTGAATATATCATAAAATATTATTGATATATATGTCTTCCTTTACTTATCAATAGTATATTATAACTAAAAATCCCAATATCTGTCCTAAAATACAATATAGGGAATTATTTTTAAAAAAGTTAACATTTTAAAATATTTTATAATTTTTAATAAATATTTTATAAATGATATGTGTTAGGCCAAAAAAGGGATATTTTAATGCCTAAATTTAATATGAAATATTTATATTCTTATATCAATTTTTTGAAAATAAATAATGTGGGTATTTATTTCTTAATTCTTTTCTATGATTCTTGTTTACAAAATTTATAAAAAATATATATATTATTTATTGTTTTTTATGAGATAAAAACCTTATTATATTTTCTATGTCTTGAATTAAATTATATGCATGAATGAATATTATTTATTTTACATATATATTGAATATTTTCTTATTTGAAGTTATTGTATTTAATTTAGTTGTTATATATAGTTTTCACATATTGGGTTTCATATTTATCATTAATTGGATTCTACCTTGGGTAATGTGTCACTAAGAAGAGGTAATTTGTGACAGATTTCCAATAAATCTGGAGGTATATGGCTTGTTCGAGAAATTTGGGGGTGGAAAATCAATGACTTCAGGATTACTCATGGAGAGATTATCAATCTCATATATTTCATAACCATTAAATGACTTGTTCATATACCTGATACACATAATGTGTTTGGATATGATTGAATAAATTTATCTTTTATATTATTGTGAGTAGCCCATAATGTGGGTTGTGTAAATAGTTGAACATAAATATGGTGTGAATATATTAATTTGCTCAGTGGAATTGGGATTATAAGACAAAATTATTGGAATCATGATTACATACGGAAATAAAACAAATGATTATAAATTTTTCATATATTCATTAGTTATGAGTTCAATATATATAAGATTTATATTAAATTGATGACACATTTGAAGGAAAACCCTTTAAATTCTATGTTTGATATTTGTTCCAAATAATCCCATGTCAAAAACTCAATCAGTCAAACTGGTAATTTCACAAAAAAATATGGTTCCCATGAATAATATTTTTTAAGGATTAGTGGGTTTGGTTAATCATAAGGGTTAGGTAACAACTTCTCATTTTAATATTATGGTGACACATAGAGAGGAAATCCAAAAGAATAGGGTACTAGAGTAATAGTTCTATGTACTTTCCATATGATCGATCTAGAAAATGAGTTTTACATTTAACTATTGGATAATAAAAATTATTATTATTAGAATAATTTACAACCTAAATAACTAAACTGACAAGTTTCACAACAAATTGATTCCATTTCATAGTAAAATATATATCATCTCTCACTAAATGAATATAATTTACGATTTCATCATTTTAGAGTGAGAACATTAATTTAGATTAGTTGATAAAAATATAAAAAAATGATATGAAACCATAATTATGTATTATTTTAGCTTATGGCTCACATCAGGATTATTATTTTAAGAACCATTATGGTTATGAAATATTATAATGTTAAAAATTGGTATATAAATTGTGTAGGTTTCTAAAACATGATCATTTGGAGAATCTAATTTTGAATGTTATAGAGGTTAATTTTTCCAACTCCGACTCATGGGTCGTAGATATTGGCTATACTTCACATATTTGTACAAATAATAAAAAACATAGAGATATGAGAGAATTTAATATGGGAGAAGATGATATTAATATTTGTAATGGATAAATAATTGATGAATTAGACTTCATCACTTATGATATTATTATACATAGTGGATTAGTTCTAAAATTAGAGAACCATTATTATGTTCTTTCATTAATGAGAATTTTATTTCATTATATTTTTTTAAAAAAATATCAAATTTTAATTAATTATTTATAAAACGATTAATTTTACATATAATAATTAAATGTTTTAGGAAATATGTAATTTGGTAAATGGTTTAAACATTATAGATATGAATAATATTTCTTATAACATTAAAAATGATAAGTTTATAGATTATTAGATTCCAACATGTCTTTGTCATCATCACCTTGAAAAAATAAATGTGAAACACTATCAAATACTTCATTGAGAGGGATTTTTGGACACAACAAATTAATAACCATTTGATATTTTAGAATATTGATTATTGATAAAATTAATAAATCACATTTTAGTGGAAAATGTTAATGTTTTAGTTGATTTTTGGATCTCATACATAGTTATGTATGTCGAACAAAGAGAACACAAGCATGTGGTAGCTTTAGTATGTTTGTTATATTTACTAATGAGTTTATATAGAATGGTAATTTTTTATGGTGTGACAAAAATATGAAACCATTGAAATGTTAAAAGATTCTAAAATTGAAATACATATTCCATTTGGTAAAAGTTATAATATAATATATTCAGATTGGGGGTGTGAATACTTGATATGGGAATTTACTAATCATATTAGAGATTGTGGAATTGTTCCACAACTCACTTCTCATAAAAAAAATTTAATACTGTGTCAGAAAAAAGAAATTCACTATTATTAATGGTTTCATATATAATGAGTTATTGTGTCCTTACTATTTTTTGGGGGTTGTTCTTCAGAGACTAATAAATTAATATTGAACTATATTCCATCTAAAATAATCATGAAGACCCTATATCACATTTTTGATAGAAAATACCCAATAATTTATTTTATAAGGATTTTATATATTAAAGAACTCCTACAATGACTATATTTTGATAATAACATCCCAAAGATAGAAAAATGAATATTTGTTTTGTTATAAGAAGAAATGATTGTTACTATTTCTACATCTTTACTGAAAACAATATTTACATGGATTAGGATGGAATTTCCTTGAGACTTAACATACTGATAATGTATTTAGTAGGATATATATTTAACTTAGGGAAGTTAAACACCAAAAATAATTATGGATTACTTTGACTAAAGTCGATCTGATTCCACAAAGAGTTTTGGAAGATGAACTAATTCATGTTACACATAACATATAAGGTCATGTCGGATTATTCAACAAAGAGATAAATTTGGTTACAAGGTGAAATAAAAATTAATTCATTATCAAATGTGATAAACGTACTTCATATTCAAATTCCATATAGAGTATTTATTTTAAAAAGTTGTTGAAATCAATAGAATCTAAAATTTTCACCATGTACATTAACCAAGTTTTGAATTTGGTGGATACCCATGGAAGTCTAATACCCAATGGATGATGAAGGTATTATTGTAGAAAAACTGACTTGGATGGTTGAGTCTCTATATATAAATAATTCTTGGTTGTAAAGTGATACATAAAAATTAATATTAATAACTATCATGAATCGTTTTCAATAGTTATGGGGATAATGTAATTTTTGATATTACAATACATAATGTAAAATTTTAATAATGAGATATATAGAATAGATATTAAAGCCTTTTCCCATGATAATAATTCTGTTTTATACATGTGTGTAATAAAAACTAAAGATATAGAAGTGCCAAATGCTTCCTCAAAGGTCTGAAAGTTTCAAAATCCCATTTATGGATGAAATAAATTTTCTTTAGAGTAGGAATATCTAATTTAATGATGCAATAAATGATTTTTGTTTCAAAAAATATGTAGTTTATTAATCTGTATACACGTATCCTAGTTGTAGTGTAATAGTTTTTATGATATTTTTTATAGATGAAATACTTCTTATTGGATATAACAACCTGGATATACAAACAATAAATATCTGGTTGGGAAAATTATTCTCTATGAATGACATAGGTTATGTAGCCAATATATTGGTTATGAATGTTACAATATATAATTTTATTAGTGAATTTTCACTTATTATAATTATTTTATATAGTACAAAACACATAAAATTTAGTAATAATATATATCTATGGAATAATAACATGATCGTTGGAATAATAATATGACCGTTAGGAATTATAATCCAATAAATAGAATATTATCCTCACCTATTAAAGTTCCTATAATATTTAGGCATCTTATAAATGATATTATAACATATTTATAACATAGTATAAGTAAATTAATATTTTAAAAATGATAACTCAAGTGTTGGTATCTCTATAAAACATAAAAGTTTATTTACAATTTTATAATTAATATAATGATTAAAAAAAATTAAGTTTCATAAAATAGATAAATAAGTTAATATTTTGTTGTCATATTATTATATGATTATATTATGGGACCATAATTAATTTTCTCAAAGTGTCCTTAAATATATTAGAATATTAAAATAAGTATGTTTTGAAGAAATGATGAGTTTATTATAAATTAAATTTCTCACATATAGATAACTATTATATGAAAATGGAGCCCATTTTATAAATATCCACATCAAAAAATTGTGAGGTTGAATTTTGGGTATTTTTTTAAAAAAGATTTTTTTTTGGAGAATAGTGAAAAACAATAATTTTTGAAATTAAAAAATATAATTTAATGAATTAATTTTCGATTCATTGGTGATTCATTCATGATTTATGTTCCCATTACCTCAGACTAAAATTCTCTATTTAATGTAATTATTCATAAAAATAAATAATTTTGATAGTCTTGATCCAAAATAATATACAAGTGAATAATATAATCAAAACCCCCCTCTCATCCTTGTACAAATATCACCCCTCACCACCTCTTATCGTCACACCTTATAAGCCCTAGATTATGATAATATTATTCCCAATTCCTCGGCCAGGCCTATTACCCATGTCTTAGAATTTCTAGTCTCCCCAAATGACCATTTACAAGTGGCTTAAGAAGTTTCTCAAGAAAATGATATTCAAGAGGTAAAACCGTCATTCTTTGTCTATTATTATTTTTTTATTTTATTATCCAAACTCACATAACCCATATAATGTGATAGAATTACTCTATTATTATACATATAATAAAATTTCATTATTTTAATGGAATATCCATCATCAAAATTCTTCTCCTCTCCCTTTGTTCTAAAAATAAAAACATCATCCATGTGGTGTTGATTCACCACCTTTATGGATAACGAGCTCTTGTTTTTAATTAATTAATTAAATACTTCTCATAAAAGAATTTTTATTGTTAAATAATTAAATTATTTGTATAAATAATGATTTAATGTTTTCTATATAGTATACAATCAAAATATTAAATAAAATGATATAAGTTTATGATGTTTGTAAAAATCAATCAAAAATAAACTAATCATATTCCATTCACTTTTAATCAAATGAATATTGATCTTTTAAAAAATTGATATGTGGGACCACATAAATTTTTTTAAGAGATTTAATACCATAAAATTTCTATTCTGTATAATTTTTCCAATTTTTCATGAACTTCCATCATTATAAACAAGTGAACTAACCATGAAACCCTGAAACAAACACTCATGACATGACAAAATTAAACACCAAAACTCATAGAAGTAGCCATAAATGAACATAATAAAATTATAATATATAAAATATATGTATAATATATTATGAATTATTTATTTAATGGATGTAATCTGATTATCCATTACATTAAGTGAAAGTACAGACCACTTTCATAGATAAGGAAAGGGACTATCTTTGATCCTCCATTTTTTCCTCAAGGTTACGATTTCAATCCCTTTACCACAATTAAATTCAACATTATTATGATTTAATCCTCTTAAATTTTATTTTTTTGTTCTAAAAATATGTAACTAGATCAATTATTCAGTTTTTTATGAGTAAATACAAATTTTATAAGGTTCCTTTCTCAATTCCTCTTAAAATGCAAGCCTGATTAAAGGGAATTTCTCAATTTCTTACCCATTTTAACGTATACTCCATGATCTATTCTAATCCACCCTTATATTCCTAAAATAAATCATTTTATCTTAAAAAATTCAATTACTTCAATTTGGGTTTTATACAAAAAATTATTCTATTTTCCTCTGCTAGCATCATTGATATTGTTTTTAAACTGCACTAAGGTAGATCATTTATTATGTTTCATAAAGTCTATTTTTACATGTTTTCACTTCATTTGTACATCATGGATAATTATTTAATCCTAATTTCCACTATTAATTTCCATTTTTTAAATACATTCTTTCATGGAAACCATTATGATACACCCATTTATTATGCCTTACGTCATGATTATGATACCCATTTCTTTCAATGATAAAACCTTATGCATATTCATTATGATTTATTCTTTATAAGGAACACATACGCCTGAACATTTTATTATGAGTTCACCCATAATGTTCTCCAATTAATTGGGTAATTTTTAGTGTCATGATATTTCATATTTGGAAAATTAGTAAACCTAATTTCTTTATGGGACTTTTTCCAACATGTGATATAGTCACGACAGTTATCCTTGACTGATATTTATGCTGTGTTTTATATTTCTTTCACACTCATATGTTTCCATGATTACATGATCTGTTTTTCTACATGTTATGATTCCATATTTTTATTCATGTCCTATTCCTTTTTGTGTCATCATGTTATGCCTTCTAACTTCTGTGTTTTTATTTATTTCCATGTTTATTTCCTTAAGGGGATTTTTTTAATCCCATTATTCATGTATTCCCCATGTTTTCATATATAGATGTTGGAGTTAAAATGATGTTAGGATCTCATTATGTAAGATTAATATAAATATTTTTTATTCTATTACCATGTATTTAATTTTAGGTACCTAATATTCCAAAGAAACTATACTATTTGATCCATGGATTTCATTTCAGGGTATTTTATGGTTAAAATAATTATATAATATGTGTAAAAACAAAGGATCACTATATTTGGTATTAGAGTATAGTCTACTTATTTTTAAATTTTAGGACAATAAAACATGATTAAGAATCCTTGGGATAATTCCTTCATGATGGATAACCAAGATTGAAATTTAAACAAATCACAAGATATAATTTAATATTCATTTATAAGTTTATTATTTTATTTTCAAATTTTCCCTTTATTATTATTATTCGCTAAATATTAATCCCCCCTAATTTTATATCTTATTATTTTAGTTATTAGTAGAAAATTGGAGAACTCATGACAATAATAAATGTGATAGAAAATTTGACGATTTTAATAATGAAATGAAAAATATAATGGTGTTGGGAGGTTAAAACATCACGATAGTACATTCTCAACTGGATCACGTTATTAATAATAACATGAATTGTGTTGAAATCCATCATCATCATGAGAAATAACAATTTTCATTCGAATATTTTATGAGACAAAAGTCTCTTATATTTAGTGGATCTTATGATACCCTCATCACAGAAAAATATATTAACACCATTTAAAATGTATTCTCTATCCGCCAGTGCTTAGAAGAAGTGAATATTGTGCTGGAGGTCTACAATTTTGACGGGGAATCCAATCAGTGGTTGACACTAATAAAGAACACAATTTATAAAGAGAACATTGATTCCATGGAGTTATAAATATTCAAGACAATCTATTTAAATAAATATTTTACCAAATAATCCATCTTAATATAGAAACAGAGTAACTTTGACTGAGGAAAAAGGATGATGAGTCTATTGGGGTGTATGAGGAAAACATTACAAGGATTTCATGATACAACTCTATCTTTTTAATGAAAACTAAATGAAATGTTGATCACGTATTGTGGAGAATAAATCTAATTCTACAAAAGAATTGGTGATTCAAGGATTTGACTGTTATGAGGATATTTTCCATTATTCCCTTCTGGTTGAAATAGAGAAAAGGGGCTCTTACTGTTCTTCTAGGAATAATGAGAAAAATTGAAAAATTGAGTTGAATATGGGAAGATCAACAAATATATCCCATGATGGAGAGAGAAAAACAACCCACATATACAAAGTTTGGGAAGAGTCATCTCATACACCACCTAAGGGGAACCGAGATATTATTTAAAAGCATAAGAGAGGGTCATTGGGTAATTTTTTCTAAAAGGGATTTAAATAACCCTACTAATGTGAAAGAAGAAAGGAAATTTCAGACCAAAATTCATCCTAGAGTGTAGAAATTGATCTAAAATGAACATGGGGATTGTGTGGGCATATTAACTAGTCTAAGTGTTGTCGGGGAAAATCAATAATGGCCCACAAGGAAGCAAGGAAGGAAGAATTCTATTAATAGTGAGGATGTAGGGCCTGAAAATAATGTGGTGATTGGTACGCTGTTTATTCATTCAATAATAGTGAATGTACTATTTGATTATGATTATACACATTCCTTAATATCTTGAAACATTATAATAAATATTAAAAAACCACCTCAAATTATGAAAGATGATTTATCTATGAGAATATAAAATGGAGAATTATTACATCCAAAGTACATAACTCCTCCTCGGTTAATGTTTTTGGACTGAACCTCTCAAAAAATATTATCTTACTTCCAATGGTGGAGTTGTATGTTATATAGTACATGTATTGGGTATCTTTATATGAATTCAACATCAGTATTAAAGAAATGATTATTTGTATTCTATAAGGCCCCAGCCTTAAACCTTACTTAATCATGAGTTATTACAAGATTACACATTGAGGATCTTTTCAGGTTTAGAGTTTTAGAGAATTAGATCAAGAAACTTTCATTACATTCCACATTTAAACAAAGTGGTTACATAAAAGACAGTATTCATTCTTCCCATCAACGGAATCATATTTAAAATAAAACATGGGTTCTTTCTTGACACATCCTTGACACTGTCATCACATCATGTACCTTTCCCTTGACCTGTGAAAAACATTTCAAAAACTTGGGATGAGCATAAAAAGCTCAGTAAGAGTTATAAAAATATGGAAAGGAAACATGAGTTCATATATACATTAGAATAATATCACACTTTACCCATAAAACATAGGCATATAAAATCATGAATTAATCATAGAAAACATAAGACATAAAGGTAACTTGCGGCATTCATAACATTCTTACATAGGGAGTAACCCTCTTGGTTATGTTTGGAATACCCATCACAGTATATTCCCTAAATCTCTTCGGAGAAACCTTAACGTTTAACTCCTTCGCGTTACCCAATGCATTGGAGAGCTATATCGGGCTCACCCGCCCTTTGTTTATCACGGAACCACCCATTCTTCATAACAATGCCCAAGAATCATAACATAATTGAATCACATAAACATGAATAAAGGAAACATAACATTTCCACATTTCAATCACAATATAACATTTTAGGATATTGAAATAATGAATCCATTCAAAAAGGAACCATTTCCAAAACCATTTAAAACATTTAATAAAGATATTTTTGAATCAAAGTGTCCCATACCACCTTGAAGCTTTTAACATTTTAAACCATTAATATCCATATAAATAAATCCTTAAAACCATTTTGAAAACATGGATATTAATAAGAACAAATAATTAAAACATTTAAAACGATATTTTGGTTAAAGGGGTTTTACCAAAATTAGAGACACTTGAATACAATAATCGAGGAATAAAATTTAGTCAGAACTTTATAATATCATGAGAATAAAAGGATTCATGATATAATACTCCAAAGGATAGTATATACACCATATAAGAGTGAATTGGTGCATAACAACAATGAACCCTCAATAGAAATGTCAAATGTGATGAAATGCCTTATAAAGAAGGTATCCTTAAATTAAGGACAAATAAATCTCAAAAATATGTGTGACAAATATATATACACCCAATATAAGTGGATATTAAGTGTAAAACAATAAAAGGTCATTCACACATATTCAATGGATGACATATTCAATGACTACAAGTTGAACCCAAAGAAATCGAAATTGGGTTAAAAAGTTCCCTTGACAGCCTAACGACATCACATAAAAATGAGTTGATGAAAGATAAAAAGTGTATCTTATCACTTGGACATAAAATTTAATTCAATAAGGAAGTATGAGAACATATCCCAACATAAAAATATGTAAATTAAAAGACCCAATAAAAGAAGTCTTTTAAAAAAGAGGAGGGTGAAAGGTTCCCTTACCGACTTGGGTATCTTTCAAAACATACACCCCATGAAATAAAGACCATAGGTCATTGATGTAAATACTCATAAACGAAAGTATATTACACAAAGAGTAGAATAATGGTCAGTACATACACCACTCAATGGAATTTGTGGCGAATGTAGCATAAATCTCACGGGAATAAAAGTGAGATGAAAAATCCCTTACGAAAACTCGGCAGCCTAACGGCGCCACATAAAACTTCCGAATATGGATTTATGAGATCAAATAGAGTATCCCATCATATTACAATAGAATTTACAGCAAGTGGAATATAAAAGAAAATCCCCCAACATTTCAAGGAGGAGTTTAAAAGAAGTGACATAAAGGAGAGTACTTAAAAAGAAAGAGAGAGGTTAGATCATTTACGAAAGTTCTGCAGCCTAACGGCGCCACTCAAAACTTCCAAAATGGATTGATGAGAGAGAATAGGGTCTCTCATCACATGAACATAAAAATTACAGTAGGATTAATATAAAATAACATCCCAATCATAAGAAATATGAGCTTAAAAGAAATGACATAAAAGAGTGTACTTAAAAAGAAAGAGAGTTGTAGGATCCCTTACCTCGGGTCCGACTTGACTCGATCGTTCTTTAATCTCCAGAATAATAAACTTGAGTTAATTTCTAATTCCTTAAAAACCCTTTTTCATGTTCATTATTACTTTTATACAACTTATTACCATGTCATAAACATTATGTAATCATTTAAGTTAATAATATTTGTTTTGCCGATATTTGGTTCTTAAGTCGAAAGTGGACTTCTTACAATTACATGTTGTTCATGTGGCCAAATGTTTATTATATCCAGAATTGTATTCATTATGTAGATATAATATATGTCATATATATCCAGTACATGCATGCATTTATAACATTACATAATCATTTAGAGGTAAGAAATGAAATGCACCATTCATGGAGACGGTAAGCCGTACGTACGCATGAACGCTACTTTCATTTCTATTTCGTATTTTATAGAATGGAATAATAATGATATAAAGGTATATTATAATTCCAGTATAATATCATATATAATATCATATTTCCATCCTTTATACATCCCACATATGGTATTTAACGAATCAAATCACTTTGAGGGGGCGGTAGTCCGCACTTCCTTAAATGAAGATATCGCGTATACCCATAATGGAAGCAATAAAGGTAAGACAAAAATGAAAAATACAGAAGCATAAATAAAACATAAACATATTATATATCATATATAAAAATAGTGACATCATAATGGCCACCTTTGAAGGTGTTAAATGAGTATTGAACAATCATCGTTTCGGGAGGCAGAATTTCACCATCCACGGAAACCGTATGTTCTTTAACCATTTGATGTAGTTGTGTGAGAGTGTAGCTCGAATAAATCTTATAACAACATCCTAGTATATTGAAGATACTGGTTTTGTTACAAAATAAGAAAATAAAAAGAGTTTAGGGGGTTGGAGAAGGAAAATAAAACAAATGAACATGAGAGAATGAATTACCTTTAAAAGTGTAACTCCTTTTGATTTGAGCCAAAAGGCTTCCTTTGAAAGGATTATGCCCAAAGGGAATCCTCTAGGATGAGTAGAGGGATGTGGAGAGAGTAAATGGGCAGGGTTTGGCCGAGCCAAAGGCTTGAGAAGTGTGTGAAATGAGGTAGAGGTGGGGGCCTTTTATAAGAGGAGAGGAGGGGCACTTTTGGAAAGTAAGGAAATATTACTTTATTTGAAAATGTGTTTCGGTTTTAAAAGGTCTCACATTGATAGAATTCGTGGATAAGGTGATAAGGCTTCGAAATCCACTCATCCAATTGGTTTTGGACATGTGTAGGTTGTAGATGTTTCATTATCTTTCCATTTTAATTAAATCTTTAAATAATGATGTCATCGCAGCATCATTATTATGTCATAAATAATTTACTTTCTTTAATGTCTAAAAATTATAAAACAAATACTATGATATAGTAAATCTTTTTAGCTTTCCAATGACTATTTATAAGAAAAATTTGGACTTGTATAACCCCACTTAAAAATTGTTTTCGTAAAACATATTATGTTTGTGTCATTTCCACTTTAACATTAAATAAAAATATATTAATGTCATTTTCCAAATAAAGTGGCTCCATGGGGTCCCCAAGATGGCCCATGGCTTGTCTTGGTCTGCCATGACACAAACAATAAGGTTGGGACATGTGTCTAGGTCATTTCATATTATTAAAGCATTATTTATACCTTAAACTATACTAATTACCACTAATCGCGATTAAAAACTTAATAAGTTACTATTCACCAAAAAATTATTTTTATCCCATTGAACCACATTTTACTTCTTAATGACAACCATGTATGTCGGATTTTTGAAATTCAAAACACAATGATGGAAAAATTCCATTTAAACGGAAAATCAGTCTTTATAAGTACAACTTAGTGGTTTCACTATTCATCAAAAATTGAAGTTTTTCAGATAATTACCAAAAAATCACCCTAAGCTATATTCGATATTACGAATTCAAAAATGAAGTCCGTTTTACAAATTTCAAAACATATTAGTCACATTAATTAATTTAATAATTAATTCCCGCTGTCAGAGCAAATAGCGTGTTTTTATAAAACAATAAGTATCAAAAGATTGACATTAGTTTAAGTCCGATTTCAAAGTGAAATTGATTCCAACGACCACTATTGGATTTAATGGTAAAAATATTTTCTAATTTCACTTTAAAACCAATTAAAAAGATAATCTAATCATATAAATAAATTATATTAAAAAGAGGTTTTGAATTAAAATACAACATTTTACACTATTCATTAAAAAATGAACTTTATCAGAAAAATACCAAAAATTTACACAAAGTAAAATTTGATGTCCCTATTCTTAATAAGAGTTTTATTTGGTCCAAAAGAATGTATAAGAGTGATCAAAACTATATTTAATGACAGTTTGTTATCAAAAGGCGATAAGTGAACCTTTAGTGAAAACTAGGGCATATATGCCTAAAATTGAATTCTTTCCGTATTTTAAGCCCCTATCCTTTATTGGATAAATGTAAAAACATTTAAAAACATATATAATCATATTTTAGTTATTTCTATCCATTCCCGCCATTACAACGGCTACATGTTAACTACCATTTAAAATAATATTATTTTATTATTAGAGTGCAACGTAAGATTCCCAAGAAACTCGTTGTTGCGTGTTGGGTACGCCATCGAGCCTTGCGTCCCCTTTTAAGTCATTTAAATATTTTATTCACAAATATGGATAAATATGAAATGTCATATTCTTTATTTACCTGGGGTGTTACATATTCACATCGTGAGGAATCCTCTAATCCAACACATGTGTAAGGAGGAAAAATAATCTCATTCATGAATGATATACTAGTTATTCATTTTGAGGGACTACACTAATGTGTTCCTGACCAATTTTTTTAGTCTTCATCATAATAGATAGGTTGATTTATCAATTTATCATATTCATGGATCTCTAAAAATATCAAAGACTACATAAAAATGATAACCATTAAGTTAGAAGAAATGAAGAATTAGTTATAGGATAAAATAGATTATAATTTTATATGTGCGAGTGCTTCACCGTGGGGTTTCTCTAGTCACCATTTCCAATAGAAAGGATAACTCAATGTGCCTCATAATTGATTATCATGAGTTAACAAATCAAGGTAAAGGTCATGTATGATCTACTATGGAGATGTGACTTGTTCTATTAGCTAAATGGGGCCGAGCGTTTATCAACGGTGGACCATTAGTTGGGATATAAAAAATAATCATTGAATACAGATGACATTCACAAGAATATATTTGAATGAGATATGGAAACTCTAATTTCATTGTGATTCTTTTAATAATCACTAAATCTATAAAAAATAATGTAATTAATGAAATATGTCATTTTATATTACCATAAAAAAATTTGGTTGCTTTTATTGATTATATTTTGATATAATCCATGAGAAAGGAGGAAAATGAGGAGCATTTGAGTACAATGCTAATGTATTTGTTAAGGTAGAAACTATATGAAAAGTACTATATATGTGAATTATGAAGATAGGAAGTATCATTCCTGGTGATTTTTATGAAATAAAAGGGAATATCTTTGGACCCTTCTAAAACAAACACAATTTAGGAGTGGACTAGATGATCATCTATAATGGATACCCATATTTTTCGTAGCTTAGTTGGGACTATTGACATATTTTTAGTAATTTATCATGATTTTATAACCCTCTAAATAAGATAACATGGAAAAGGATAATGTATGTATTGATGGAATAATGTGATGATTACATTAAGGATATCATGAAGAGGCTAATCAGTACACCTGGTCACACACTACCTACAAGTGGAGAAGGTTTTTTGATATACAATGATGTTATAAAACAAGTCATTGGTTTTTTACTCACGAATAATTATAATTTGATACCCTACACCCCATGATAATTGATGATCCATGGATAGAACTACATGATGCAATATTTGGATATAGAAGCATTGATTTTTTACCTAAAAATATGGTAGAACTACCTCTACTACGAGAAGTGTAACATATATACTGATCACAAGATCATAAAGTATATATTCAAAAAAAGGATCCCAAAAAGAATAAAATGAGATTGATAGATCCAATCAAAAACTATGACTTCATTTTTAACTATCATCTTGGGATGAAAAAAGGTAGTAGATGCTCTTAGTTGAAGTTAACCTATAAATCTATCTGTAACGAAGATTGAGAAAGACCCTATATTCATTAAAATGAAATGGGAGGATTTTGAAATCACAACAGTAAAGAATACATCCTACCTTTCCCAAATGATATCACAACCATCAATCTATCATAATATCAGGGATGAAAAAAGTGATGATCTGGATATACAAAATATCATAAATTTAGTAAAGTAAGGGATCTTATATGATTACCACATCACTAATGATGGTGTGATTCAGTTTGAAAAAAGGATTGGTATGTTTCTATCACATAAGGTATAAAAATATATCCTAGATAATTCACACAACCCATTTTTCACGGTCTATCCTATAATTTCTCATATATACCATGATCACTGAGAAAACATCTAGTGGTATAATATGAAAATAATATTGGAGATTATTTGTCTAGGTGTTTGGTGTGTTGTCATGTAAAAGTAGAGTGAAATATGTCCAATGTATTGATGAAATAATAGTCTATATCCACTTGGAAATGGGAGAATGTAACTATGAAAATTTTCACTTGTATCTTGAAAAAATCAAAATGAAACAATAAGATATTTTATTAATATTTACAAAGATTTATTTCATGAAAAATTTGACAAGATACATGTAATGAATGTGGTGAGGTTGCATGGGTTACCACATTAGATCATAAATTATCATTATCCAAAGTTTATATATAAACTTAAGATAAGTCTTTATCATTCATTGAGTATTGAAATTAATTTCATCATGGCCTATCACCCCAAAACTGATATCCAATCTAAAGGGACTATTCAATTTCTTGATGAAATTTTGAGAGCCTACTCAATGGAACTTAATGGTGGATGTGATCAATATTTACCATTGGTTGAGTTATCATAGACAAAAGTTTCTAATCTAGTATTTAGATGGCCCCATATGAAGCTCGATATGGGAAGTGATGTACAACTCCAAACTGTTGTGATGGAGTTGGTGAAGTAATGTTACTGAGAACTGATCTGGTTAATTAGATGACTATGATGGTTCAAGATATCTAAAAAAATATGAAGGCTTATCATATTTATCAAAAGTGATATGCGGACAACTGCTTAAGGGAATTGGATTTATATTCTAGAGACAATGTCTTCCTTATAATATCAAAATGGAATAGAGTCATGGAGTTTTTAAATAATTAGAAGATTATTATAAGATACATTGAATATTTTGAGATCCTTCATCACATAGGAGGAGTGGAATATCATCTTTCACTTCCATGAAATATGGATCAAGTTCATGAAAAATATTATGTATCTTTTTTGATGAAGTACATACCTAAACCCTCACATGTACTAATTCTAGATTGGTACAATAGGAGAACGACCTATCATATGAAGAGTAGCGGGTGAATATTTGTGAAAATAGATACAAAGTAATACACAATAAGACAAATTATCTTTTCAAAGGTTTGTGGAGGAATAAAAATTATGAAGATGTGACAAGGGAACTAAAGATGCACTTAAAAGGAAGTGACATCAAATTTTTTTAACTTAGAATGTAAAATGAAATTTCGAGGAAAAACTTTTCAGAGGGTGGCAGATGTAATGACCCCGAATTTTATCAATGAATCTTCCCTTATTATAATTATGTTATATATTATAAAACTGATACATAAAATAAAGAACTTAATAAAAACATTATAATCATAAATTAAGAACTAAATATGTGGTATTAATATAAATTATGAAACATATAATAATGGAATAGAAACATGATTTTGGGAATAGTAATATAACTATTAGAATAAGTAATTTGGTCAATATAATAGTGACCTCACCTAAAAAAGATTAAATAAAATAAAGGTATTGTATAAATGAAAATTCGATATATTAATATCATTATATAAGTAAATAAATGTGTGAAAAGTGATTAATTAAGCGTTGATATTTTTGTAATGCATATATGATTATTTAGAATTTTATAATTAATAAAATGATTTAAATATTATTTTTTATAAAATAGATTAATAAATTAATATTTTATTTGCTTATTATTATAATATAATTTTATGGGACCTTAATTGATTTTTCAGAATGTTATAAAATATGTTATAATATTTAAATCAATATTTTTTGAAGAAATGATGATTTTAATAAAAAATAAAAAATCTCATATTTATAAAATTTATTCATAAAATGGATTCCGTTTTTTAAATCTGTAGAATGAAAAATAGTTATATTAATTTTTTTTTTGTTTTTTAAAATGTTATTCATTTTTGGGGAATTACGAAATAAGGTAATTTATGGTATTTAACATTATAGGTATATAAATGAATATTTTATTCATAGATGATTCTTGGATGGCATAAGTCCCAATTATCTCAAACTCTCATGCTTTTGTTACTATACCTAGTTACAAAAATCAACTATATTAATAGCCTTGACACAAAATAATAAACAAATGAATAACATAAAAAACACTCATCTCCTCCCCTAATAAATACCACACCTCATCACCCCTTCTCCTCACAATTTCTAAGTCTTGGATTGTTACTCCCCATTACCATTATTACAGGAATCTTCTGATGTCTATGTTTTATTTTTCTTTTTTTTGGGTGAGTATCTTCGACCCCGAATATAAAGGATACCTATAATCATGAAGTCATGGATTTTTTGGATTTTAGGCATTCCCTGTACTTTTCTGCTGTTTTCTGGGTAGTTAAATGATTTTACATGGTACGATACAACATGAAATAGATATTTTATATATTAAGAAAACTACATTACACAACGTTATAATGTTTTTATGTTTTGTAAGGGTTACATTCCATGTAATGTGAAAACTCATGTTTTAATCTGACGAGATTTGTTTTGAAATAACAAAAAATGAAAGGTGTCCAAGATTTTTAAATTTAATAAAAACCATGTAATTACTTGAGTTTCAGTTTTTAGGATGTTGTGATGGTGTTCGATTGCACATTGATTTTTGTAGAATTCTCAGATTGGCTAGATCTCATACCCTATGTTTTTTGGGGTTATTCCTTCCATATGGATTTATTATTTCAATTATTTATATAAAGGGTTAGAAAATTATTTCTATAGGTATTATGTCCTTTCAATTTCCCTCTCGTTTGTGGTTGTGGTATCATTTTTTGTAGGTATTTGTAATCAGATTGTTTTTTGTCCATCATTTTCTTTCTATAGTCATACCTTTTCACCCAAAGTAAGATCTTGTAGTTTTTTATCTATGATGTCCAAGGAAGTTAGGTAAAATATGATATCGAGGTAGGGGGATCTATTGATGTGTTCTAATTTCTTGATTTTCTAACTATTCATATTTATTTATTAAGATTTTAAATAAAGATTCTTGTATTGAAATTTAAAATGGATTGGGTTCATATCTGAAAAATGGTTATTTATTTAAAAATATAATTACCGTTATTTGATACAGAAAAAGTATTTTCAAACCCTAATGTAGTTTGGCGGGTATTTGAAAATGGTTTTAAAAAAATGTGAATTTTTTTTATAATATAAAATTTTTCAATATTTCCTAGCTGGATACTTGGTTTCGTTGAGAGAGGGACACATATAGCCTTAGTGTGTGTGAAACCACTAAAAGGCATCCTATTATATTTCAATCTTATATGATAGGCCTCGTTGTTAGTTTGATCTATCCTTATTTCCGATTAGGCATGTGAGTGTGTATGAAGTATGTTCTTATAGGCTATAGCCTGACTAGTAGGTGAATTGGTGTTTCTAGTTATTTATTACATGATAGTTGATTTCATGGATGTTTGATCATAGGTATATTATATATGATATCTTTACATCTTTTTTTTCTTATTCAACCTGAAATATAATTTTTGAAAACACGAGAATTTTTCAAAAATGGATTTCAAAGTATTTATTTATAAAATTTATTATAAAACTATTTTGTTTTGAAGTATGAAATTGTGCATTTTTTTATTATAACTTGTATAGATTTGTTGGAGGTATAATAATGGGATATATTTTTTACACTATACTTTTTCTTATGGGTGGATGCAAACCTTTTTATTATAGAATACAGATAAAGGGATGTAAAATCTATACCATGCTGGCTTCTCTTTATGTTTTGGTTCTTTTTTTGTAATATTTTGGAGGTGAATTTTGGTCACAATTATTCTTTTGTCCAGTTTTTTTCACAATTACTGGTTTTTCCTCTTTGAGTCTGTTGTATCTCTCTTTGTTTCCACTTTTTAATCTACATTGATATATTTTCATCAAAATATACATGACTTTTTTTTCTTTTTTACTCCACCCTATGATGGGATAACTTGTGAAAATGGTCAGGTTGACGAGGGATGTTCTATTACAATTTGGTATCAAAGGGGTTACTCATCCCAAAGTGTTTCATAACCACCTGAGTCAGTTCGGTGCCTTTTGTAGATATGTGTAGTGTCATTAAAATTTAATTAGTATATATCGAAAAGGGTCCTAGAAATCTCACTCTCGTGAATTAATTCGAGTTTCCTTGGGTGGTCAGAAAATACATAGTATGATCAAGATAATGTATTTAAGTTCATTTCAATAAATTGTATTGGAATATTATTTAAATTAACTAATCTATTATGTCTGAGGACATGGTTCATTTAAGGAATTTTGAAAATAGTATTTGTGAAGTTTAGTTCGATGGATTTTCTCCTTTAAAAGGGTGTTTCCCTTATATAAAATAATTCATAACTACTTAAAATTATAAATTATTTAAAAAATTATTTTGAATTATTTTTTTAGTTTGATGTTTTTTGAATTTATCCTGACATATTAGTTTTTGATTTGTGTTTAATTTGTAATTACTCCAAGATGATCTCTTTCTAACAAAAGAGGGGAATCTATGAGGTAGGATTCACAGGAGGATTATCTAATGGAATATTCTTTGTTTGAAGTTGTGATCTCTACCAATCAGACACTAGGGTCAGTGGTCATAGTGAACTCATTATAGGTAGTGGATCATGGGTCATGATTTATCAAGCAACATCCACCTATCTTCTATAGTGAAAAAGAACCCCAAGAGTCATCTGAGGGATTTGAACATATTGATTAGATCTTCACCTTTTTAAAGTCCCCTGATGATTCTATAGTTGTGTTTTTCATATATATGATTGACGGACCATGAAAAATAATCTAGGATTCTATAGAGTAATCTATGTTACATGACAATCATAACTGGGTTAATTTCAATAATATCTTTAATAAATAGTTTTATCCTGATTTTTCATGTGCGATAGAGGCATGTGAGTTTTTTACATTGGAGGAAGGGTAGTGTACAATTTTTTATTACTCCACCTACTTCACTGATTTGGCACATTCGAAATAGTATCTTTTAAACAACGATCATTTGAAGGGTCAGAGTTTCAATATGGGACTGAGGTCTGATGTTTGGTTGATGCTAGTAATTTTTCACCTTCTAAATGTTTTGGAGGGAGGGGATAAAGAAACATTGGATGAAGCATATATGGATGGAAGGATAGGTTTGGGAAGATTTTTAGGTGGTGAAGTGGTTATACAATGTTATTATTCTAATTCGAAAATTATGTACAATAGGGGATAGTTTTCAATAGGACATATTTCAAGCACTTTTACAGGTATGTGACAAGTTATTTTATACTATTGTGGGAGGATTGGTTATTCCAGGACCTAGTGTATAGAGGTTTATTTAAATTTCCATCTTTATGGGAAATATGTCCATCTGAAGATTTTCTATGATAATATATTCCATAGAAGTGATGAGAGATCTAATTTAAAGAAGGGTTCACATTATCTAGTTGATTCTTAAAATTGTGGTGGGTATCATTCTTAGGACATGGGGGGTATCCATGTCACGATGTACGAATGAATTTTTGTAGATGAGTGTTCACCGGAGGAATATGAAGAGGTACAATGTTAATCTAATATTTTATTGTTCTAGATTTTTTATAAATGTTTTACTCATTCTTTTATATCGTCAATGTTGGTTACAAGTTGGTTTTTCATTAAGATATTTCTTTTTTTATTTCTAGATCATTACATACATTTAAGAAAGTGGTCTGAACAAGATTTCAAATTCCCCCTGAGTCGGATTGTGATAAATTACATTGAGGTAGTTTGAGACTTTATATTGATTGATCTTGACATATTATACATTTTACCAGTAGGGATTGGTTGATTAGTGTATAATAAATATAGACTATTATCTCTATTAGGTATATCTATTATCTACCAATGGGGTCAATCAAATTTTACTGGCAGAGTGGGACACTTGACCGAAAACGGTAGGAAAAGGTTTTCATTATACCAGTTTAATCACATTCATATTTTTAGAAATGTTTCTTGATATAGTTGACCCATGATTGGGCATTCATATACCTATTATTATCTGTGCATACCCCGAGGTCTTTCAGGATTATTTTTCTAGGTTTTCACCATAGATAGAGGCATAGAATACTGTTAACCTATTACCTAGAATTATTTCTATTTATATTCCATCCTATATAATACAACATGCTGAGTTGGTGGAACTCAAAGTCCATCATGAGGACCTGTAGGTGAAAGGATATATTCATCATAGTGTGTCATTGTAGGATTCACATGTACTCATTTCCTAGAAGGTACATGAAATTCCTAGATATTGTATTGACTATCAGAAATTGAATTGGGTGACCCTTAAGAACATGTTTCCTTTACAAAGAATTGATTATCTCTTTGATTAGGTGAAAGGGACTCATTAGTTTTCTTTGATTTCCCTACAGTTGGGGTGCCAATTGTTGATTGTCCTAGAATCTGATATAACAAAGAAGAAATTTCAAATTCAAAATGGTGATTTTGAGTTTTCTTAATCCTTCAAGACACACAAATTCTCTTGTGGTGTTTATGGATTTGATGAACCAAACCATTCACTGGTTGTTGGGATATTTTTTTTATATATCTATAGATGATATCTTTCCATACTCCAAGATATAGGAGGAGGAGGAAGATCATTTAGATCTAATGTTTTGAACCTAGATGGAACATCATCTTTACAATAGTATTTCTAAGTGTGAGTTTTGTATCAAGGAATTGAGTTTATAAGGCATGTTATTTCTAAGAGGTTCATCTTAGTTGATCCTGCAATGGCGCAGGCAATAATGTATTTGGATAACCCAAAAACATGTCTAAGATGTAGAGATTCTTGTGTTTTGATGGTAAGTATTGACTATTTTTACGGAATTCTCCAAGATCACATCTTTAGTAACAATATTAACCTTTAAGGGTGTATATATTTAATGGAACAACATGTGTCATAGATCCTTTGGAAAGCTAAAGATGAGGTTGACTTCAAAATCAGTTATGATTCTTTTGGAACCTGGGTCAGGTTATGATGTTTTATATGATGATTATGGTAAAAGTTTGGGTTTTGTATTGATGTAGTGGAAACATGTTAGGTATTATGTAACATACTATTAATGACATCATTAGAATGACTATCCTACCGATGATCTTGAGGTGATAGCTATAATGCAGGCACTCAATACATGATGTCACTATCTCATTATAGGGTGCATTGTGGTATATTATTTTCATAAGATCCTAATTTATAATTTCACTATGAGAGATCTGAATATATGAAATAGAGACTTGGTGGAGAATATTTTGATATGTTATTTTTTTGACCATATATACTCTCACAAAAGGAAATGTGGTAGTTGATTCATTGAGAAGAAGAATGATAACACATGGAGTGAAAGAATCAGTCGAGCTGTAGTCACTAATGAGTTTGTTTGTCGAGATGAGATTAGGTTTGTAGGAGGTCGGTGGAAATGTGTTATTGGATTCAATAAGATTTTACTTTTACTTTGATGAGTGAGTTATAATTTAGTATATAACATAAACTGATAGATGATACATAGGATAAATCATAAATTATGGGGAGATGAGATGTGATTTTTTTGAATCCCACTAGAGATTTGTGCTTCCATAGCAGGTTAATTATTTTATTTTACTTTATTAGGAATTTTCTAGACAATTGAAACCAGTCATGTTGGTCCATTCACCTAAGAAGCTACAAATATGTACCACGATAAGAGATATTTATATTGGTGGAATGGGATGAGGAGGTCTATTGTAGATTTTGTAATGTGGTTTCTCACATGTAAAATAGATAAGGTGGAACAGCAAATACCTATAGGTTTGTTTTATCCTTTATTCATTCTAGTATATTTCTAGGATGAAATTTAATTTTATTTATTCCTTAGGACACAACAAAAACCTAGTGGGAAGGATTTTATTTGGGTGATTGTTGAAAACCTTCAATAAATCATTGAATCTCATACAAAATAAAGAGAAGAATAAAATAGAACGTCATGGGGAATTATTTGTCTATATGATTGTGAGGCTTCCTCGGTTTCCCTATAAATTTGATTCTGATAGGGACCAAAGGTTCACATCCAGGTTCTAGAAAGGATTCTAGAAAGAAATATATTCCAAGTAGAAATTGAGAATGGATGATCATCCATATATGGATTGATAAAAAGATAGAGTTATCATGGTTCTTGAGGATATACTATAAGGTTGTGTAATTTATTTCACAGGATCTTAGTATAATTTTTTTCTTTAGTTGAGTTTTCCTATCAAAATTTTTATTAGGATTTGGAAAAAATTACAACCTTTAAGGATTTGTATGGGCCACCATATAGATATCCCATATGCTGGGAATTTTGGGAAGATGAGTCATTGGTTTGGCCAAGTGTCGTTCAAGATATGATATAGGTGTTGTAGTAGATCTAGAGAAGATTGATCGTAGTAAAAAGTCTTCAGAAATCTTATACATTCATCATTGTCAACCACTGGAATTTGACATTTGTGATATGGACATTCTCATATTTTCTCATAACTTTGGACATATTTAGTTGGGTAAGAAGGGTAAGTTGGCACTAGGATTTGTGGTCCCCTTTGAGGTCGTTGAGAAATTAGGGAGGGTGGTGTATCATATTCCATTACCATATGAATTGAATTTTATATATGACATGTTTCATGTTTCCCTGTTGATGAGGAATATAGTAGATCCTTGAAATGTGATTAGATGATAAGATGGTGTTCTTGAGACTGATATAACATTGGTTGAAAATCCAATATAGATTATTGATCACCGGGATACGGTAATGCATGGAAATAAAATCACCTTGGTTTGGGTATCATGGAAGTACAGAGTGGATCAACATGATTCGTGTGAGCGGGAGTCATTGTTGAGGCACTACTGGACTTCTCTTTTTTTTCATATCAAAAATCATGAGCTCTTTCTGCGGAAAGAAGTATTTCTTGATGGAGAGATTGTAATACCCTCTTACCTTTCTATTAGGTATTTTCATATATCTATTTTTAGTTTCATTTTATTATTAGTTGAGAATGATCAACCTTGAATTGAAAAGATACATGTAATGGTGATGTTGTAGATTTGTTTTTGGGTTTTCAGATTTTCCCTAAACATTTCTACTATTCACTAGGCAGTTTCATGACTGGAAATCATATTACATAGTGTGTAATTTCCACTATATAGATGTTGTGAACTAGATTACACAGTGTGAGAATGTTACACATCATGCGAGTGTTACACATCAAATAATTTGAAAATGTGTGTTTTTAATATGAGATGGCTCGTTTTTATTGTAAAATAAATTTAATGGCGTTAAAAATATGTAAATATATTAAAAACTATTCAATTACCTCATTTTCATTTTTAGGCTGTTATGTAGCTATTTGAGGGATCATTCATTTTATCAATATTCTTCTCTCAGCTAGAGATCTTACCACATGAGTTTTGGGAATCTTCTTTCAATCTGTATGGATTCATTAAATGAATGTTAAGTAGGGTTAGGCTTTTAATATCTATGGGTAATATTTCATTTAAAATTCCGTCCCATTTTTTGTTTTCAAAACCATTTTTTGTAGGTATTTGTATTAATATTGTCTTTCCTTTCAATGGTCTCTAGTATATTGTCATACCTTATTTTACAAATGCAGATATTTTGTAATTTTCAATCCCTTCTGTCAAAGGTAGTAAGGTTTTCTATTCTATTGAGGTAGAGGGATACCTTTAACTATTCTAATTTCATTAATTTCTTATCATTCGTATTAATTCTTTAATACTGTAATTGAAATTTCATGTATTGAATTTAGAAATGTAATGGGTTCACATATGAATTGGTTATTATCTTTTAAAACCCTATTACCTTTACTTGATATGGAAAACATGTTTTGAACCCCTAAATTAGATTTTTGTGAATTTCAAAATGGTTTAATAAAAATGTGAGCATGGTTTTTAAAATAGAAACAGACAAACATTTCATAGGGGGAACATTGTGTATATTAATATAAGGACAGATATAGCCTTAGTGTGTGTGAAACAACTAAGAGGAAACCTCTTGAATGATAATGTCCTATGGAATTATTATATTTGAAATGGATCCAACCTTATTCTGTGTTGGTATTGGAAGCTTCTAGTATGTATTTTCCCATGGATAGGGCCTGACTAGTAGGTGCATTATTGTTTCTGGTTATTTACTACATGATAGTTGATTTCATGGATGTTGGATCACATGTATATTTATATATGGCACACATACCTTGTTTGTTTCATGATTTACTACATGATAGTTGATTTCATGGATGTTGGCTCACTTGTACATTATTTTTAATTAAACTTGAATATATTTTTTTGTGGTATACTATTATTCTCTATTTCTCACAACTTAATTATTCATGTGGGTAGTTTTAGATCATTATTTATAGGATACAGGTTAAGGGAAGTCCATTCTATAACATCCAGTATTCTATTTACATAATTGTTACATTTTCGGATTGTGTGGAGGCGACGTTTGGTCCGATGGAGTATTTTTTTTTTGTAGTTTTGATTTACATTATGGTTTTAACTAAATTTTTCAGTTGTATATTGTTTTTCTCCAACTTGGTACTCTATTTTTATGACTTCTTATACTTATATACTTGAATTTAGTTTTTTTATTTGATTTATCCCACCCAGTGATCGACTAGATTAGGTGACTTGTCTAGTTGAACTAGGTTGTTCTGTTACATGGAGTTGCTAATATTTTTCCCAATTCCTCTCCCAATTATCTTCTTCACATCATGCTATTTTTATTCTGAAAAAACACCATTTATAGATATCTTATGGTGGTTCTCTAGGGAACAATATTCAAGTGGTATAACCCTCCTTCATTCCCTTTTATTTTCATATCTTTTATTATCATAATCTAACCTCCCTTATCAAAAGTGACATGATAACTCAGGTGTCGTACATATATTTTAGGTTTATTTTGTGAATATATTATCAATCACAAAATATCATCTCCTGAAAGTTTTTTTATAAAAATAAAAAAATTATTTGTGGGGTGCTGATTCACAACTTTTTTGAAATAGAAGTTCACATTTTTCATTACCATCTTTGAGGATGGTGATAAAACAATTTTTATGTTTAGAAAATATTAAAATATTCATATTAAAATTAATTTAATTATCTTGAAATAGTATATAAACATGATATTAAATAAAATTATTCTTGTTCATGATTGTCAAAAAAAAATAATAGTAAAAATAAAATAATCATTTTTCTTTACCATTTTACCTAATTAATGATCATAATTTTTTCAATTGGAAAATAACTTCCACACTTATAAAAAATGGAACTGACCATGAAACCATGAAACGAATGGTCCTTAAATGACAAAATTAAATTATATAACTCATTGAAATATCCATTAATGAACATAATAAATTTATAATAAATTATATATATATATAAGGTCATTAATTAATTAAAAGATCTAATTTTAATATCTTTGACATTAGATACATGCGAATAACACCTTAGGACATAATTCAAAGGATTATCTCCGAACCTCCATTTTTCCTTCAGTTTGTACATTGTCACTCTTTACCCAAATTTAATCATTAATTATTTCTATTTAATCCCCCTAAATTCTATGTGAATGTTCAAAAAATATGTACATAGATAAATTATTCATTCTTTGATGGGTAAATAAATATTTTTCTAGTTTCCCTTCTCTATTCCTCCAAACAAGGAATCCTGATTTAAGGGAACTTCCAAATTTCTCACCACTTTTCATGTGAAATACATAATATATTTTAAGATTCCTTTATTTTACTAAAATCACTAATTTCATCATGATTAACTATATTAGCTCATTAATGGTTTTTACAAACAATTAATCATTTTTCTACTTTATGTCACTATAATATTTTCCCTTTAACCATAATAAGGTGACTCATTTATAATGTCTTTTAGACATATTTTTTAATGTTTTAACTTCATTGGGAAATAATTTATCATTATTTATGACTATTTTACATTAATAATGTCAATGTAAGATTTCAATTCATTCTTTCATAGACACCTTCATGATACAACCATTTCTTATACATTTTGACATGATTAGGATACCCATTTATTTCTATGGGTAACCATTATATTTATTCCTTATGCTTGATTATAAATTTGGAACACATATGTATGAAAATATTTGGATGGGTTCACCCAAATAGCACTCTAATTAATTGAGATTTTTTTAATGAGATATCATGTTTATATGGGGAGTAAACCTAATTCTTTTATGGGAATTTGTCAACTATGTGATATAGTCTTCGTAGTTAGCGATGACTCATTTTTGTGTTAGGTTATATGTAGATTAAAAATTTATATGTTACGATGATTACATGATCCAATGTTATAAATGTTAGGATTCCATCTATTTATTCATGTTCGGTGATGTTTTATGTCATCATGTTATTCTTTCTAACTCAGCTATTATGATTTATTTCTATGTTTATTACCTTAATGGGATTTTTAAATCATCCCTTTTTTCATGTATTCCCATGGTTATCATATACATAAGTAGAATCTCAATAGAATTTTAGAGCTCATTATGGAAGATTAATATAAAGAATTTTCATTCTAGTTCCATGTATTTTATTATATATACATAATTCTCCAAAGACACTTGACTATTCCATCCTTGGTAAGATTCAAGATTGCCCAACCTTATCAATATGACTCTTGATATATAGAACTAGGAAATAATTGATTTCGTGACACTCATTGATAAACCTTATATACATTCCTTCACTATTTTCGCATCAGGATTTTTTTTGTGGGAGATAACTTTTTGAATTAATTAATTTTATGAATGGTCATGATGATTGAGAATCATATCTTTGGTGGAAATGTATCACAGTGAAAACAAACTTCCGTATATGGTGTATAAGGAAAAAAACAATACTGATGGTGGAAAATATTAAAAATAAAGACATTTCTCTAGTTGTTCAATGATGGTTCTTCACCTATCCATGCTAAGAATCTACATAGAATTTGTTTTTGAAAATTTATTAGGAATAGAGCATATTGAATGGTTTTTGATGTGTAGTGGGTGTGACATGAGGAGGGGATTCATTTGATTAGTTTTTTGGATTCTTATTTCCATGTGGTGGATCACAACAATGAAGAGGAGAATACAAAGAGCATGTTTTCGTATAATACATGTTGGGTGTTTTAGGAAAAGAGGACCAAAATTAGGGTGGATAGGTTTTATACGTATCTATTCATATTGGTGCAGGTATGAGGGTAGATCTTGGTGACCATAAAACTTGTGGGTATGGTTCAATATTTATAAATAATTTTATCCCATGTGTGGTTTTGAATACATGGGTAAATGATAGAGGCATTGGGGCATGGGTGTGTTGGAACCCCCCTATGATTTTGGTGATTTTAAAAATTGAAGGTTCATGTATAGCGGTTACTATTAAAGGATGATGAAATGTTCCTGATGTTATATGTTTATTTGTTTTATGATTTATTACAATTTATGGGAAAAAAACTTCCTTGAAGGTGAATAATAGTCAGTAATTAGCGGTATTTTTTTTCCGGGGATTATACAAAATTACTCTCAAGGAAGTTGAATCCAATCCTAATTTGATGGTGGGAATGATTCAAGGAAGGACCAATCTACCATGAGATCTAATATATTTGATGAAGAAAGGGATATTGATTTTTGATCAAGGTATGGAGGTTGATCACACATGGAGAGAATTAAAATTTTCTACTGATGATTTATAAATTAAAGGAGATCTAGAAGAGTCACTCATTTTATATTTTAGTATAATATCCTTCCCAGGTGATTGTAATTTAATTATTAAGGCTGAAAATATAGGTATTCACCATTTCCATTTGCCACAACTATTGTTCTTATGAGACGTATATATTTAATAAAAATATAATTTTCAGTCATGTAATAATATGTGTAAAATGCTTGGATTTATGTAATTAATATCTATAATGGTATATATAAGAGGATGCCTGGAATTTTTCAAGACATATACATTTGTAAATTTGTAAATAACATTGTCATAGAAAACTATAAAAGGGTGTCTTTACTAGTGTCTTATTGAATTAATCATAGGATGTTTCAAAATCATTTTAAGAAGATATAAAGGATAAATATAATTTCTATTATTCCAACAATATAATCAATTATATACGAAATTTTGTATAATAAATCTTATATTGCCTTGGGAAATTCTTTAACCATAAGATACCAATCCAAAATTGGGGAGAAACAGAAGATTTATGTACTGAACATACTCAATTACTTTATAAGGAACAAGGATGTGTTCTTGATATTTGAAGGATATAAATATCTCTATGTAAAGTGTTACAATGATGTAATTTTCCAGTTCAATAGGTATGGAATTTGATCTCAATATGGATTACTTTTTCTAAATAGATGAGAAATCAGTTAGAAGTTTTATGAATAAGACATCATTGGTGACTCAATTGTAATGGAATAGTATATCACTATATCAAATGTTCTATGAGAGGTTGTTTTTATGAGGAAGTTTATTATTGAACATGGGGTGGTTCCTATCATCAAAAGAGAAATCAAGATTTACAATAAAAATAATAATCTATTTCTCAATCCAAGGATTCCATGTCTCACCAAAGGAACAAATATATCATTTATAATTACCATCTAACATAATAAATCACTGAGTAAGGTGATTTTAATATCTTATGGGTGGCTATATTTGAAAATTTAGCTGATCATTTAATGAAACCATTACCACGGAAGAAAAAATAAATTTTTTATTATCAAAGAAAATTAAGGAGAAATTGAGAAACCAAATAGTTCATCATTACAACTAAAAAACCATGAAAAATAAAAATAAAAAATAGCATCTACCTCACCACAGCAACTACCTCATGTCAAAAAACCATCACCAATTCATTACCATTCCGATAGTTGTCCCATGCAAGGATGCATGGGCACAGAACTGATGGAGAATTTGTACCCTCTCAGACCCAAAATCCATATGGCATGGAAAGGGGAAAAAATATTGCTCTGATCCTCATCTAAAGAAGATCCAAAAACAAAGGTAACTAATACCAAACATTTCTCAAATAATCAAAAGGACAAACCAAAGAGTTGAATCAAACTGAACCTGAAGACATCCCAAATCATGCAGCAAATTCCATCAGTTTAAGGAAAGTCTTGGAAATGAAATTTTAGCTCACAGGAATCCATTTACCAAAAAAAATTATGACATATATGGATCCTGAATGTTGGGTGCATCCCTCATCCGATTTTCAAATTCAGAACCAATTTGGTACCATGTATGTATGTACTCCTCAATACTAATATTCCCATTATAGAATCCCCCAACAAAAATATGATATTTTTTATCAATAGAAGTGTATTTCTCCTCATTGAGGGTTTCCATTAGAGGTTACCCCATAATTTTAGAAGAATCCTCCTTATAAAAATTGAGTATCAATACCTACTTAACCACTTCTCCCTAAGATCATAAAAATAATTCCATGGGTCGGTCACCATGGGACCTTGATTTCTGGTGACTCACATACTCAGAGTCAACCTTTTTTATGTTTTTCTTCTTAGAAAAATGCATCACCAAAAAAGGTGGTAAGGGGGAGTAATCCCTTTTAGCCTTCATCCTCTTATTACTCCTGTTATCCTTCATACTTGAAGTATCTCTAGCAGAATAACTAATTTCATCTTCATTGAACATGGTCACTCATCCCTGGTTTGTCTTAGGCGGGATAATATGTTCAGAGTTCATTACTAACTTTTCAATCCCTTCAAATATGATTCTCAACTAAATTGAAGACCAGTTCTTTGAACTTGCTCCTCCGGCTTCCCCATCATTGGCCTGTTATGCCACCACCATAACAAGCCCCTACAAGTCCTTCTAAAAAGGATCACTTCCCCGTCAAAACACCTCAGCTGGGGCATTCTCCTTGACATCTACCATATCTACTGTGACAATGTTACTCCCAAGTCCCTGTGATACCTCTTATGTCGTCTCTTGTTTAAGAAATCCTCCCAACCTTACACTTTCATTGTTGTGCGGCAAAGAGGGAGGGATGGTAAGGTCCATTTTCAACATACTAAAAATTGATGCCACTATTGGAATGTCATAAGGCATTGATGCCTTCACCATAGGTGACCATGATTTCGGTTTCCCACTAGACCCTCCTCAATAACCACTTTGTGAAGTCCTGAACAAGCAGAAGGCCTCTACTCCAGACTCTCTGCCTCAACATGCACCTCATGTTCCTTGAGGCTTTCCATGTTCCTCCTCCAAGAAGACCGATAACCATTGCGATATAATTTCAGCGAATGACCCAGTTTCTTTCATCCAAAATAGAATTTCATCCATGTTTCTTAGGCTTCCAATTGCTTGAATCAATACTCACCACCCACATTAATCTACACATATTCAAAAGGATCTCTTGACACATCCTTTTCAAAACATACACATGAATTATTAGGGTGGAAAAGATATTTTCATATACTATCCAAACAACTATATCTACCTATCAGGTTTCCTAGCATCTGTATAATAGAAGAATTTTGAAAGAGAAGGGTGAGATTAGGGAATATAACCCTTGTCACCTTAGATGAAGGATCATACTTCATATGTAGATCAATATACCTCCAAAGTTGGATGAATCTGAAACCATTGAAACTAAGAGGTGCGCTTGACCGGGCCCTGGTGAGGTCTGCCTCTGATGAAAATCATATCATAATTTGGTGATTATCTAGGAGAACCACAGTCGCCCAATCCTACAAGCCACAAGAGTCGAAAATGTATCTATCGAACGAAACGACTGAGGGAATTCATTGATAAAATCTCACAAATAAGGTATGTTTCAAGAGATTAGATTATTATGAGAACTCCGCAGATGAAATTTCAAGGTTAGGGCACCCATCAAGAAACTATGAGAAATTCTGTCTGAGCGCGACTTGTGGGAATGAAGGGAGGAGATCATGATTTGAAAAGGGAATGAATTATGTGGCCTCTACTATGAAGGACGCCAATGGTCCCTCCCCCATCAGTGGGGGAGGGACCGACATAGTGGTCGGCATCATCACGGAGAAGAACTAGGGTTTTTCATTAGGGTTAGTCACTCGCACCAAGTAGTTAAAGGGTAACTATTACCAAAGTAAGAACATGATGGTCATGTAAAATAACATATTATATGATAAATAATCTATTGAATGTAATGGTGGTGAATATATCATGATTTTATAAAAAAGGAATTATATATTTATCATTAATTCATGTATACTCTATTTTTTAAAATAATAATTGACTGATAATATCCCCTCAAATTATATATTTTTTTCCCTAACCGACAATCATCATAGATTAATATGAGTTGTGATAAAATGTTATGGTTAGAATGAGAAGATTATTTTACTCTATACAGTAGTGGTATAAGCTATTTGAATAATATACTTATGATTTAACAATTCCAGCCTTGTTACATGGACTTACCAACTAATGTATATCCCATGTATTTCCATTCAATCATCGATAAACTCATGGGTGTATAATTTTTATCAATCTGAATTACCTATGGTCTGTGAGATACCTAGAATGATAATATTTATACATTGATAACTTTCTTATGAAAGCCTTGAGGCTTAGATAAGTAGTGGTGGTTGGGTATGTTGTTTATTCTATCCCTGGTTGAATCTCAACCGTGATGATATTTTTCCACTCACTTGATGAGAAATGCCATTCAAACCCTTGATTGAATAAAAATCAGAAAACGAATGCATTTATTTTGTGTAGTCACATATTATGTGTCTAGTTACATAGATGAGGGACATGTGATCAACTCATATGCTAGACAAATATCTGGTAATGTATTAATTGACCCGGTAGGCCAATTTTTGGGAATCATGAATGAATAAGTTGGACTATAGTAGATTGAAACATTCCACAACTAGTGGACACTGAATTACATGCACATATGGTTTTTATAAATATAAATATGAGGTATATGATACATATTGATGAGTATATGTTCATATAGATAAAGGATTACGTTTAGTTGCGATCATAGTAAACCCCAATTGTTTCTTGACTAGAACATATTCTTTTCCAGAGGATGTTTTTTCTTAAATATATGAAATTGGGATTTCATATTTCTTATTTATACGACAATGGAACATATTGTAACATAGTTAGTCCATTTGATAAGGATTATATTTTGGATAAAGTTTTTGATATAGAATGGATAATATTTGATAAAAAGTATCCAAAAGAGTTTATTTATAGGTTCAAAAAAGATATTGATATTTTTGTAAAGACATTATGAAATTATTATATAAGTGGGATATTTTAGAAAGGTTGAAAAATTGTGTTTTATAATTTAATATATATCAAAATCATATTTAGTGATATATATCATAGAATAATGTCGATTTACATCATAGAGTATGATTGGGAATGACATATACAATATTAACGTGTGCATTTTAACACATCCACCATCAGTTTATCAATGTAAATAAAAAATTTATTGATTTATGATGGTTTTAAAAAAAATAATAATTTGAAGGTTTCCAGTGAATATGAATGTTAAATGAAGTTCTAAATGAATGGAATACAAAAATGGGATGTAATATTTGAGTTTCATGAAATGAACACATTGGTGATGATAGATTAAGACCATTAGGGGTTTTTCCAAAAATAAATGTTTCAACAATTCAGTACTATATTTTAATAGATCAGAAATTATTTTTAATATGGTTATAAAAAATTTCTTCATTTTGGAAAAAATTCTATCTCAAATGTAATCCTTATTAAAAGGAAAACCTGTGTGGCACCATGGGACATTGAAATATTGAAAATAAATATTTAATCTCAATTTCATAGAATTAAGGATAGAGAAACATATAGAAAAGTATTGGTTTTACTCAATCTAAAATTTCGGCAAGTGTGATATTGATTAAACAAACTCATATCTTCATATTATCATGTACACCATAAGATAAATCATATAAATTGTATGAAAAACCATATAATTCCTTTATCTATGAAATTGTGTAAACCTAGAAATAAATCATATCAATCTAGTATAGTCTATCTATTCTATTAATTATTCTATGAAATTGTCTAATCAAGTAGACCGGTATAATAAATATTAGTTATCCAGATGAAGATAATGTCACATACCCCATATTCATGTAACTGAAAAATTCATATGTGATTCAATTAGTAGTAGATTTGAATTTCCTTATTCTAATTAAATCATGGGGCCATTTGTATTTTTCATCAAATGAGTGAAAAAAATCATTTCTTGGTTGACCTCCAATCAATGACATAATTTTTAAAAAAATACAATCACCCATATCATACTCACCCTCTGGTATTTTGTATTAAAGGTATTGAAGTGAAAAGGTTATCATACTAGGTATATCATAAATATAAAGTAATATGGACTAATGTAACATCCTAACCCCATCCCACTGGCTTTGGAATGATCGAAATTTCATTAATCTTATGTAAATATTTTAGGCACTAGAGAATGATAATAAATCCATGGTAATAACCAAATCACATGAGATGATTGGATCGTACATGTGAAACAACCTGTAATAGAGAACTTCAAGACAACATATATTCATGTATTATATATGATTTGTGAATAGACATAACATCAAACTTCAACACATAATATGTATAAAAAATAATTAGAGTCATTAAAACAAATAATGAATACAATTAGTAATACGAAACCCAGACATATAGGTATTAATAATACCCAAAATGTTACACTCCTATTATCCACATATCTACAAACACCAAGTTTCTAGATCCATCACTAAAGATGAAAAAAATTCATATTCCCACTAGAAAACTAAATGATCTATTATTATATATTGAATATAAAAAAAATACATATGCATGAAGATATATATGTAGGTGGATGTATATAAAAACTCGGAAGGAAATCCCTGAAATCCACACCACTCATTCCATACAAAAAAAATATGTAACATTTTATATAAATTATGAGATAACTAGAATAAAATATATAATGCAAGAAAACAATGTATCATATTCACAAAAAACATCAAAATTTCCAATATAATTATTTATTTTAATGAAATAACCCACATATAAATTCACAGAGCCATGTCATGAACTATAATTTCTTATAAATTATTGCCTTATAATATTTTGTTCAATGGTAGTTGGTGGTCTTAGAATTAGGTTTAATGATAGAATAGTGGATTTGTGATTAATTTTATACAATGTGATTATTCCTAAAGTGTGGAGATATTTCTTCAAAAATTATGGTATAGTGGGAAGTCATATTAATGGAATAGTGTTGTAAGGTATGGACTAGTAATACTGGAGGTTAGATTTTGTGATAATCATGATCCAAGGTTGGATAAATTTTAGCCATTAGAATATAATGTGGTGTAGGTTTAGAGATTGTTCATGCGGTGTGGCCATATACCATGTGGCATAGGGGATTGAGTTTAGGATTTGGGTTCTCTTACCTCCTGATTGTTTGTGGTATTGTTTTCCTAGGATACACAGTTATGTTGACTCGAGATTGTAGGATCTACCTAAGGACCATTTTCTAGATCTCAATGTTCAGCTGGGTTGAGGTCCATTATGGAATTTCCTTTTTTTCATGGGACATAGTTTTGGGTGAATACCCAATTCATTAACGTATGTCATTTTTTTGACTATGCCCTCTAAATACTCAATTTGGTATATATTTTGAATCACTGAAACACTTCATTATTCTACCAATGTTATTGAATCTTATGATACCTAGGTTCTTATGTATGGGGTATTTCTACCACTTCATTATTTTATTTGTTCCTTGGATTGATACTTTGAGTGTTGGAGATCTAAGGTGTGTCGTACCTCTTTATCCCTGGGTTTCTCTCTATTAATATATTTGAAAAGGATTTTTCTATAAGATATGGTTGGATTTTTGTGTTTAAACTTAGTGGATGATGAGGATTGTCATGCTTTAGGTTACTGAAGTATTTCATGGCATGATCATTATCTTTGGAACATCTTATCTATCACTGTCTTGTATAATGGATTGGTAAAATCTTATTGAGGTAAGGGATTTGATAACCCTCTTGGATTGTGTAAATTATGGGTTTAATATAATTTTTTCATATTTTGGAAAGTAGAATGAATAAAACTATTAAAAATAATAAACCAGACTAGAATTGAATTGATAGGCTGGTGTATTTCAAATGTGTTTAATTTTTTCACCATATTAATATAACACCATTTACGTATTCACAAATAATAAATTAAATCATATTTTTTAATGATCCTTATGTGATGTTGTTCTGATTATATTATGGATTTATGTTTGATAAAAGGATAACCACTTGATGATGATAATAGATTGGGTTTCTAGAAAAAATAATTAAGGTATAGAATAATTAATATTGAAATCATTCTAGTTTTTATACTAAAATTTAATGCGTGTTATAGTGATTTTTTAGGTTGTGATTATGAATTTTTAATTGTGGGACTATTTGGGATTTTTGGAATTAGATGATATAGAAGATTATATTTGTTTATTAGTGGTATATGATTGGGATATTTTTTTTCAACGACTGTTATGGAGGATTCCATGGATGGATAGTGCATTACAATTCATGTTTTGGTTCATTTAACAAGGATGCAACTGTATTTACATGGTCAGTAAGAGGGGATTGGAAAATTGTTTTGAGAGATAACTTGGGTTATTGAAATGGGGTTTTCTTGTTGTGTCTTGGGGGTAAAGAACATAATTGGTAATGAAAACATGAAATGGTAATTTCTAGTATTGACTAACGTGATGGATAAAAATGGAATATGATATATGAATTGAATGTTCAATGGATTTAATTAACATGTGTATTTGATGGAGGTGGTTTTCATTTAAAATGGAGTTGAATCATTTAATAAATTTAGATTGGTTAGAAACAATGAAATCATGAAGTGTAATAATTGTATGATTAAGTAGAGTAAAAGATGAAAGTTGATAATAAAATGCATAAGTTTAATGTGGATTTTTTCAGGCGGTGTTGGGATGGATATAGTATAATATTTAATTGTGATGATAATATGAGATGATAGTAGTGTGATGATGTTATGGGCTATAGTAGTGTTTTTATATAAATACCCCTTAGTCTAGGTTTTTTTTGTGGCTTATAACTACATGTATATTCATTTTTAATTTCATAAACGTCATAATTGAGTCATATATTCTTTTTAATGCCCACGATGCTTACGTACAATGTATTTTTATATAACTTCCAAGATGGATAAGTAAAACATAGATGACTATTCTATATTCCTTAATCTCCCTTCTAGGTATAGAAATGAATGTGATGGATTTTGGTTGATATGATCATATACTCAAATTATTTAATGTCTGGGTAGATTCTATAGGGTATATGGGAGGCTGCTTAAGTATACCCAATCAGGAACTAATGAGGTGGTAAATGATGCACCATCAAACCCAATAATGTAGTTGTGAATTTGTTCTATAAAACCCTAAAAGGTATTGATGAGATAATACATAATATACCAGTAGAACCTACATGGTATTGTATGAGAAGATATTATATGGTGGAGTTCATGCATGGTAGGTGGAGGGAACAAGGTTGAAATCCACCATGTTCATGATAACCTTCTATAATGGATATGAGATTTTATTTTTCCTTTCATAGCTAAAAACTAGGTTATGTATAGGAAATTTGAAGTGGGTGCATGGGAGGGCCAAACTAGTGGGGAAGTTATTGTGGGATACACTATTTCTATATTATGAGATAATATCTTAGAATTCATGACATCAATATGTGGAGAGTGTTCCTTTTTAAGGTTGTGTTTTAATTGACCTAATAGTTCCTTAATGGTATTGATTATTTTTCCTTTCTACATTATTTTCTTATTTTCATGTTTTCATGATACATATTTGGTATGATTATTCTGGTTGTAAATGTTTTTCTAACACCACATATATCTAAACTTATTTTTAGGCTCATAGGGAAAATTTGCTGACCAGGCAGAAATGTTATAGTTTAGAGATTAGTTTTTTTACAGATCCAATGATTAAATGTTTTATTTTATATATATATATATATATATATATATATATATATCATCTAACATTATTCATGAATTGTAGGATTACTTTAAATATTTGTTTATTTATATTATGGTGTTAATTGGTAGTTTTCATATATATATATATGGGTTTTATGAGGTTAATCCCTCCCATTTACATGTTTTACAACATTGGTGATAGTCTCTGACACGAGGTCTATTAGAGGTGGGCCTTGGAGGCCAATATTGTATAAAATCAAGCCTTTTAGTGGTTCTAAGTGGGGTTGGATCATGATAGTGTGGAATTAGTGACTTTGGTTGAGTGATGGGTTGGATATTTGGGTTTGAACCTACTAAGTATTTCATGTGTTAGTTAGGGAACAATATGAGTATATCATATTTTTTTATGTAGACATAGGATAATCGATAAAACGTGAGACTTTAGTTCCCCTCATAATTCAACAATACACATTGAGATTATCAAAATATTATATAAAATAGAATTGATTACAAATTAGATATCCAATAGAAGTGGAAGTATCATGTTTTATTGCAGTTCTATTTTAATTGGGTCTATTTTAGGGGAAAGATATTAATCTAATAAAATATATGTATTTAAGTGACTTTCGTTATACCGAGATTAAGATTTTGGTTCTTGTTGGTAGATTTTTATATTGTTAATCAACTGTAAAGGGTTCATGTGTGTGAGGTTCAACTGATTAGCTCACTCAATCATAAAGGGTTGGCCTAGTTTAGCAGGATGAGATATATTGTAAGACAATTAGTGATTTCTAGTATCTATAATGGACATAGATAAGGGGAAAGTCTCAGATTTAGATATATAGCATCAGTTGGAGGATCATGAAAATTAATTTAGTTTTATCCTATCTAAGAATGAGTATCAGGTTCTATTGGTAGTTAATAATATGTGTATAGAACTATGAAATTATTTAATAATTTATCTAGAGTTGAAAATGTATGTGGATTTTTAACTATAGTATTTCAAACTACAGTTTCTTATAGAGTTTATATCATTAGTAATGAAGTTAGTGAAGAGATGGGAGCTTTATCCATTTTTAGGGGATATTGAGTGTATGTGAGCTTGTTATTAGGTTTAGGGACCTACTTTATTTCATCCAAAACCTATTCTTATATGAAGATATTAGATATTAATGATTGGAGGAGGAGCTATACCCAGTGATCCAATATGCAGACACTTAATTTAAATTGCCTATGTACGTGGACATACAAAAAAAGATTGAGGTGATTGAGGGGATTCATACTCATATAAAATCACCTCTATAGGATATCTATCATGAAACCTCAATGAGTAGGGTTTATGTCGATGGATAAAAGAAGTTATGGAAGGTGATGTTTTAACAAGACTGGAGGTAGCCTCAATGGTTTTCTTCCTCCCATTAGTCTAGTGCCAGTATTTTTCTTGTATCTAATAAGGTAATTGGACCCATTTACTTCAATTTTAGGAGTTATGGTCATTAGGGACCTCAGTGTTTGACCAACCATGGGGATCATCATGGTACATAAAACATGAAACACCCCAAATTATAGGTGATTATCTATCCTTGGTTTTTGATTATAGGGTGGATCTTCTTTATATATGTTTGTTTTGAATGTGTTTTGGTTAGATGGTGAGTGGATGTTATGTAAACGATGGATTCAGTGATGGAATTTAGTGTTAGAAGGCTTGGAGGTTCATAAAACGAAATTGGTGACTTATGGATGGATTTTTCATTATGTCGTCTGATGATGGTGGAATTCTAGCATCGATAAATCTGAATGTCGATGCAACCAACATTAAAGGTATTTCATCTTGGTCATTTTGAAAAGAGATCATGTCAACGTGGGAATCTTTTGGTTGGTTTTTGAAATTTGGGATTATATTTAAATTTGAAATTTGAAATTTAAGTGTGAAATTTTAGTTTTGAATTTCATTTTTCCAAAATAAGTTAGAGATTATATGAAAGTTCCCACTCAACCTCAAAATATTATTTTAGAAAATACCAAAAACATGGATTGGGAGGAGGAAGATAAATATCATCTAAGAGTAAAATATTTATTTCACTAAAAAATTATTTTTATGAATATAATATGTTAGAATATTAACTAATTAAATTAACGAGTAAAAGTAAATAATTTTAATTATAATTACATTAATATAATATTTTTTATGTATAAGATAATAATGAATATGTTTATATGCTTAAAACTGTATTTTTCTAAAAAGTAGTTATGTTAAAATTTTCACATTTATATTAAATAAATTTTAACCACTTAGAAAATTAATTTAAATTAAATAAATTAATTTTTAAATAAATATTTAAAAATTATCCAAGTGTGATTTTATATTTTTTTAAATTCTTTTCATTAGTAGTTTAACATATTAGATTCTTTTAAAGACATTCCTTTTATTTAAAACAATTACGTAGTTATATTTTGTCTTAAAAAACATTTAAAAGAAAAAATATTTCTATTATGTTATTATTATTCCAACTTAAGTCATTATTCTCAATTTTATATTGAATTTTTATATAAAAAGTTTTTGTATTTAACAAATATTTTTTTTCCTAAAACAACATTTTTCAATTTTACTATCAGTTTAATTTTTAATTATATTAGACCAATTATATGAATTGAATTTTATAAAATATATTCTTTTTATTGAATTATAAAAATGAATATTATTAAATAAGTTCAACATAATTATTTTTCATAATAAATAGTTAAAATAGAAAAAAAAAATTAATTACCACATTTATGGTTAGAACATGGTTCTAAGTGTTATATGCACTTTTGATAAAATTTATTTTCTAAGAAGATAATATTTTTGTATAAATAGAATTTCATATATAGAATAACTGATTATAAAATATCTAATAAGGCTAATTTATTTCTGTTCTTTAAGGATAAATTACCTACGTAAATAAATAAACTAATTATTGTAGTGAAAACTAAAATAGTAAAATTATGTAAACATATATGGTAGTGGAATTAAATTTTAATAAATTTTTTTTTTTAGAATTTTGGATTGACCTTAAATTTGGTAAACTCTATTATTTATAAATTTTTCAGGAACTTGGGTTGAGAGTTACAAAACATCAATGATTTTTTTTAGAATCGACAAAAATTTCACTCCCCTTTAATTATAAAAGTCACAGTCTCCCCACTTTTCACACCTGTCAATCCATTTATCTTGACCAATCCAGGAAAAAATGAATACCAAAAATAATTATCTTAATTATAGATATTATTTTCTTCATAGAAAACCAAAACAACTATTTTTAATAATACATCCAAAGGAAGTGTTTTCTAAGAAAAGGTAATATTGTTCACTATGATCAATATTTTGTACTTCATCTTATCCACAAAAAATTATGTAATAAAAATTCCAACCTAATGAAAAACATAAATTCCATATGTTAAGAATTTTTTATATTTATTTATTAATATTTATCCATATTCTTCTCCATCAAATGGGAAAAAAATCCATCGCTCATGTTTATGATGGACTACTGCCTTGAGAACCGATGTAATTTGTTTTCTATCACAAACATATGAAATTCATATTCCATATAAAACATTCAATAGAATTTATAAAAATGAATACAATAAGTAAATTATATATTTATAACATTAATATATTTCTGGATATGATTTAACTATATCCCATCTATAAGAACTCATGTAATGTCCCACCTTTTCAACAAAGGTACAAATCATTAGTGTTTTAATCCAAAATTACTTTAACGATCCTAATAACAATGTCCAATCAATTTGTGGGGGTCTTGTGTGTGTCCAAAGATCATTCAGAGACTAGATATCCAAAAGGAGAAGAACAAAAGGGGTTTCATAGTTTTTTACAACCGTGTGACCTTGGGACCATGACCATGTGGTGGGTTATATATATGGTATATATCCATTCTGCACATTTTTTACATGGTTATAAAACTATGTGCTTAAACATGAAGTGTGCCCCATGTAGCAGTCATATTATCATGGATTACACACTATTTTTCCATACAGTGTGGCCAAACCATGTGGCCAATCCTTTTACAATGATAGTTTGGGGTGAAATGACTATTTTCCCCTCACTTAAGTTAGAAACAAATTTACATTTTTTGTTCTCCCACAAGAAAAAAGCCTTGGTTCTCCCCCTCTTTTGAACTCAAGTTCCCCTAAATCATGGAATTGGAGAAACATATCCTTCTAGTGTTCATTCTTAAATCCATCAGATGCCTTAGATCCTTCTATGTAAGCTTCCCAAGTCACTCCATTCCTATTAATGTGTATCTTTTTATACATTGTGCTATTTTGGTGCAATCTCATTTTCCCCAATTTTATGTCATGGGGCCATTTATTAGATCTCTTCAATCCCAATTCAAATATGAGTTTGATATTGATCAAGGAGTCATATATGACCATGAGGTAGGTGGTCACATCATTTTCCCTTTTAGTTTTGATTCCCTATTTTGGTTCCATTGTGCCTCACACCGAACCTTTTTGATAATCTATTTTTTATCGAATGCTTCATATCAAATTTACCCTTGAAACGTATCATCCATCTAATGATTTTTTTTTGTGGTTCAAAGGTTTTATACCCTTTACATGGTCACTATGTGGGTGAGGCAACTGAAATTTTCCATTTTGGCCATCTATTCAATGTTTCCAAAACTCCCTCGTTCTTTCTAACATGGTCTTTAAATGGAATTTCCCATATAGTGTGAGAGATTAGTTAAAAAAAGGGCACCTCTCATGAGTTTTTCCAACCTAGATGTTGAATATCCCACATAGGTGATTCCATTAAAGACCATGTCACCCTCAAAAATTACCTTTGATCCATGTAAATGGGATTATAATTATTTGGTAAATTGAATGGTTTTGGATTTAGATGGAATGGTATCAACATGGTGGTATTTTTCTAATTGATTGAATTGAATTGTGAGAATTAAACAAGATGAAATGTATTCATTTTTAATAAATGAAATGGTCATACATAAAGGCTTATACATGATGTATGTGTCCCCTTAAATGAACCAATTAGATTAAATGGAATGAATTCATAGGATGGTAAGGCCTTGACTTATATTATTTTCTCAAATAAATTTTTATTATAATATGTACTAACTTGAATCGAATTTAACATAACTAAAGGAAATATTAAAGGTATTTACTCATTATTTATGTAATAAATATGATTATTCATTGATTACGTTTATAGAGTATGGATAAAAATTTGCATGGTAGGTTCTTTCCCATGACATACACTATACAAGAATACACCTTTATATAAGATGTGTTTGATGGTAATGTGTGTTAAGAATGATATATAATCATTCTCCATTACATTGGGTGTTGAGTATGGAATCTCACTCCAGTGATACTATAGAGATTTTGGGATTAGGTTCCATGATTCAGGATTTCAGTGTTTCCATGGTGGCTCACCCTCTATCCCCAATGTTGTAGCATGAATTTTCAAACTCTATTGGGATATAGGGATTTTACCCTATTGCATGAGTTTATAGACTCATTAGACTATTCATTGATGTATGAGTTATTCCCCAGTCCAACCAAAACTTGTTCTCCTTGTATATGGCCACTTACGACCACACGTACTTAGTTCATATTAGTGGATGAAATATACAATTTGACTATAAATACTATAAATACTATATATATAGTGACTTGATTATAGACTCATTATATCCATTGTAAGAAGATCATATAACCATTGGGTGTCACATATTAACCTGAAAGGAAAAGTTATTAATTTCAATTTTTATTTATTTATCCTATAATGTCAAATAATTAATATTTCATGCCTAATTCTTAGTTTCGAGAACCTCTTGGATTCGACATAGAAACCATTAATGGTGTCATAATAATAATTTTATCTAATTCCCTACTTGGGATTTCATTAGTACTCGAGAAGACTTTCTTCCTTTAGGTATGGATAATGGAAAGTTTCATTCTATTGGTTATTGATATGATTTTTCATAGTTGATGTTTAGGACATGATCATCGAGCATGAGCTTGAGATGATAGTGGATCTTTTTTTCTTATATTTTGTAGTTTGTATAGAATGAAGTATCTATCCAATCCCTATTCTATTTTTTATTAAATCATGTCATGCTTCCAAAATTTATGGATTCTATCTATTTATATATGATTACACTATTGTTTATTATTGTGTTTACACACTACGAGACACTGAAATGAGGGTTTAGTCTATCCATCACACAGCCTTTAAAAATTCCCTGTTATGCCGTGGCCTCTAACATATGGGGAAGCATCCTTGAGGCCTTGTGACCCACCAGCTCGGGGAATGGGTTAAGTGGATCCTAGATCAGGATGCTATAAAGTGGTTTTTGATGAGTTTCTCTCTTTATTTACTATTTGGAGACAATATATTAGAGATTAAAATGGCTTGGAACATGTCCATATTCCTTTCTTGGGTGTCACAAATCCATGTTGTGGGTAAAGGGTGAGTTTTAAAAATTATAATCATTATTCTGATATTAACTATTAATATTGATATTATTTAACCATTGGGTGACAGACATGTTGTGTTGGGGTTATTTTCATTGTTCGGATTGAGTATTTATTTTATCATTGTCGCGATGATATGAGGGAAAGGAAAATTATTACATGTATCATTATTAGGCACACCTGGTTTAATATTCCATGTATTTGTCCATGTCACATCTATTTCCAGTGTTCATTTATATATTTCATATTTTTAGTTCCTTGAATATGTATTCAATTGTCTGGAACCTTCTTGTAGGGATTGGAAAACATATTTTATACTTAAATTTACTATCTTATCATAATATCAGTTTCCTAAATAGGTAAAATTATACACCTTATGTATCCAATTATAAAATGTTAATCTGCATACCTTTTGTCACATGAGATTGAACATGTAATTGTGTTAGTTGAATGGATATCATATTTTGGTTCATAATGAGTATGGGACCTTATGGATCAATAGTTGTATAGAATCTAATTTAACCATTTTATGAAATTTACACAATTGAAATAGCATAAATTCAAAAATAATGTGACATATAACATGGAATCAGTTATCACATATATGTGAAAAATGACTTAGACCTAAACCTGTCCATAGTAGTGGGTAATGGAAAATTTATTTTACATTTTATGGTATTTTAGGGTTTATTATACCGTTAAGACCTAACATTTGAAGTATATAAAGAGGCATGGTTTTAACTATAAGACGTATATACCCCTATCCCAGTTTTTAAAATACAATATTTTAATTATATTAAATATCTTTTGAGGATTTTGTTCAACACTTTGGTTTCATGCTTCCATGACATCCTACTATCACACACCTGGAAGGTTGTGAGGACCATTTCTTGGAGGTGGAGGGATAAGAGATTCCAATGATTACTCATGTATATCCACTAGTGGATCATCTTATATTTATAAATATGGGCACTGAACCTTTGTCTAGAGAGGGTTTTCTATGCATGATTTATTCTACTCATGTTTTAGATCAACCTGACCTAATCATGTATGAGTTAACTTCTGAGTCGTAGTAGTATCACCCTCACACATTTTTGCGGGATGGTAGACCACATGTTTCAGAGTAATGGATAATATAAATCTTATATATATTCAAGCATCAAGAGATCCTTCTAGATCAGGTGGTCATGATTGCGGAATATATGCAATGTGACCTAGCCAAGCGGTGGTGGTATATCATTATGACCATAGAAGATCGACATCATGATAAGGTATATGTATAATTCTAGATGATATTTTGTGACTATTATTTTTATAGACTCTAAGGGAAGATAGAGCTAAATAATTCATGAACCTACTGTAGGGGAGCATCTTAGATATGGAAAACTCTTCTTGTTTCAAAAATCTATTGTGATTTTGTAATACTCTAGTTGTTAATGATCATATATCAACAAATAGATTCAATAATAGGATGGTTTATTTCAGTCGATCGTAGGACAACATTTTTAGGTTGAAAACCATTTATGAGATTTTCATCCATGCCCTAATTAAAGAAAGTAATATGAGGGAATCTAATTGTGAGAGTAAGGGTGGTTTGACACCTAAATCTAATAGTGTTATTTCTTATGGAAATTGTTTTATCTATGAGGTTTCTTATAGGGGTAAAAGTATCCAATATACTCACTTTTACATCTCCATGAGTTTCACCAATGTGGGAAGTAGGGAAGAATAAATCCTCAATGATTGAAGGAAAAAGTGCAGTGTAGAGGTTGTTACTGGATGGGTCACATTTAGGAATTTCTATACGAATTATTTTCCAGTACCTAGCAAGTGGGGATCTACACCTACTCCTCATTCAGGAGTGAGTCCTACTGGAACATCACAATCAAAAAGCTGGAATTCCACCGACCGATCTGGATGAGGTGGCAGTCGATCTAGAGGTAGTCAGACTTATGATTCTATACTTTTGTAGAATAGGATTTCTTAGGGAAGTCTGGATGTAACTTCCCGAACATTCATGAATAAAATTCCATTTATTTTATTAAATTAAATGTCTTTTGGATATATAAAACACATTAACTTTTTTTTATCCAATTGGATTTAAATTATGGTTATGTATCATTACCATTGATAATATAACCATTGAATAGTTATCTCATGACTTGTACAAATATAAGTTTTTTAAAAAATCCTTTTGACATAGAATGTGGAGGATTACATCTCGTGAATTTCCATCTACTAAAATTGATAAGGGGAAGAAAACCAAATTTCCTTTGAGCAACAACTATGGAAAAGTCAGAATGGGAAATGACATAAAGGGACTAAGAGATGTTTTTTGTGCATAAAATAAAAAAAAGCATCCAATTTTCTTAAAATAATGGATAATGTGATGGATGGAAAAAAGGTTACACATAAGGACTCATACATAGTTATATGGTAAAAATGTAGAGAAGGCAGGCATTACCCAAGAAAATTCTCTATTGCAAGGGTGGAAAAGTATGATGAGCATCAACAATATCCGTGTTCAAGGGTGTAAATGAAGACCTATGCTAAGATGGATAATGATGAATGAATTTCATGTAACCATTACTTGAAAGTAGTGTATGTCATAATGTATTTTAATTCATGTCCTATTAGTAGATCTTTTTTGTTTTCTATGAACATTGAGTCCCCAGAAATAATGATATTAAATCATTAAAGAAAAAATTATATAATTTTTATCTCATATGTTAATGTTTGTGGGAATGTTCTTATTGAAAATTTTATAAGTCTCCCTTTGATGGAATTTGAGGGAATAAGAAAAATTCATTCGCTATGGCTCAAGGTAGTTGAAAATTCATGTGAAAAACTATCCCAGGCCTGATCTCGAGTCAGAGACAGTGATATTTGCCTAATAAATCTGGTGGCATTTTTTCTTTATAGAGAAGTGTGAAAAATATACAGACCACAAAATACTTAATTTTATATTTAAATAGAAATAGATAAACATTTACCATTAATGATGCTTAGAGCTGATAAAAGACTATGTGTGCTCAACCCTTTACCACCCTGGGAAAATTAACTAGGTGGAAGATGATCTAAGTAGAAAGGACCTGATGATTCTTTCATTAATGAGAATTGAAAAAGATCCAACCATATTAGATTTGATGAATATGGAAATGAGAAAAATAACTAAGGGAACATCATCAATCCTTTCATAAAATGATTTCTTGACCATATCTTTTCCAATGGTAAAAGGATGCTCAAAAGGATGATGTGGGAATTCCGAAGAAAGTGAAAACTTCAGAAAAGGGAAATCCTTTGGGTCAAATGTTATTGAAGAAGGACCTGTTTGATTTGGGTGAAAACTATGCGTTCCATCAAATACATAGTTAAATAAGGAACTTTTGGATGGTGTACATAGACTAGATTTTCCTATTCACCCAGGAAACAAACACATGTATCGAGATATCTCAGAGCATTATTGGTGGGATAACATAATGTAAGAGATCACTATGTATACATCAATGTGCCTGGTATGTCATCATGTAGAGGTTGAGAGACACAATTATAATTATATGACGAAACCATTACCCATATCAACATGGAAATGACAGAACATCACCATGTACTTTGTCACCAGACATTTGAAGACATCTAAAAGAAAAAATACTATATAGGTTGTTTTAGACCATCTCACAAAGAGTGAAAACATCATTACAATTTGGGATGATTTATTATTGGATCAACTGACACAAATATACATTAAATAATTTGTTAGGATTCATGGAGTACCAATATCGATTGTATCTGATCGAGATCCATGATTCACCTCTATGTTCTAGAAGATTCTACAACACACTCTTAATAATGACCTGAACATCAACATGACTTATCATCCTCAAACTCATGTAAAATTTGAGTGGACTGTCCAATCACATGAGGACTTTTTGAGATAATTCTAAATAAACTTAAAAGGAGGTTGAGATCAACATCTTCGTCTCGTTTAGTTCCCTAACAATAACAGTTCCCACAGAAGCATCCAAATGGATCCTTATAAAGTCTGTTATGGGAAGTGGTGCATAACACTAGCATATTAGGATGAAGTTGGGTAGCGAAAACTATAATGTCCAGAAATGGTTGAATAAATTTTGGTGAAGGATAATAACATCCTCTAGAACATTAATTAATATCAGTGTAAGAAAGAGCTATGATTACAATCATCGATGTTACATAGATTTTGATGTTGGAGACATGATATTCCTCCATATATCACTATGGAGGATAGTTATGAGATTTGGGGAGAATGAAAATCTTAGTCCAACATTCATAATCCCTTTTGAGATCCTTGATCACATTGGAGTAGTAAACTATTGACTAGAACTCCCACTGAACCTGTCTCAATTATGTGACGTATCCCATGTATCAGTATTGAGGAAGTACATACCTGATGTATTGCATGTTCTCAATCCCTAGGTGGAACCATTGTTGAATGACCTCTCATATGAGGAGAAGCATTGAAGATCTTAGATCATGGGGAAACAGTTCTACTAAATAAGACAATTTCCCTCATCAAAGTATTGTGGAGAAACCAAAATGTTGAAGAAGCAATGTGGGAACCATAGTAAGTTATGAGGGGAGGTTACCCTCATTTGATTTAGTGTGGTAAAAGAAAATTTCGACCATGAAATTCCTTATGGGGGGAAGGTTGTAATAACCCAAACATTAATGAATATAATACCTTTTATTCATTTAATTAAAAGTCTTATGGATATAGAAAACACATTCACATTTTTTTATTTTATATAATTGGATTTAAATGACCGTTAAGTATCATCACGATTGATAATATTGCCATTGAATAGTGATCAAATGGCTTGTAAAAATATAAGGTTTTAAAAAATTTATTCGACACAGACAAAGGAGGTGATAGCCCCATTTAGTATACTCGAGCAGTACAAAAGTCATTTTTCGGAGCTCATAAAGGTGGTCACATCACTAGGATTCACTTTTGACCAAGATCAATCTGGGATTCAACATGTTAATCTTGAACGCAATCGCATACGGTAGAAGTAGAAGTTAATAGAGATTACCGCCCGAGCAGTGTTATCTGAGCCACCCCATAAGTGTCTCACAATTGCACACCATACCCTTACGATTTATGTAGGTGTTATAGAAGGTTATGTAACATTGTATTAGCTACTTATTGTTTAATCCATTTTATAAATAAAATTATTATTCCATCAATACCTTAATGAGAATAGTATTTCTTAAAAATATAATCAATTAGATAAATTGACTTTTAAGCTTAAATGGTACTTTTCAAAAATATATAAAACTATGTTTTTATTATTAATTTTGTTATAATAGAACTATAAGAAAACTCATTTAAATTATAAGTGGTGATTATATTTATTGTTTTCAATTTATAAAATATTAGGTATTCATCTTGATAATATTTATATTTTTATATGATAAAATAGAAATTCTATTTTTAATTAAAGAATTTATTTTGATGAATTAATGAATTTTTGAAATAAATTATATTTTAATAAAATATTATTATCAAATTAATTTTATTAATAATAAATTATTATATAATTTTTATGAAGTAAAATATAATTTGTTTAATGTTAAAACTGTTTTTTCAAAACCCGTCAATTTTCAGTAAAAGTCGGTTTTTATTTTAAAAGTGAAAATTAAAATATTTAGGAAATTATATAGTTAAAATGAATTATATTTTTATATTAATAATCCCAATATTATATAATGGTGATTTTTTCATAAATTTATGGGACAATAAAATTTTTGTGTAAAAAACTAAATACCATTAAAATATATATTATGTGTTATGACATCAGAATGACACGATAGTGATGTTATAAAATAATATTAATGCGAAATTCGGCCCGTATATGTTTTACCTTTAAAATAATGTGATTTTTCTTTGTTTTATTAATTTTATAATTCCTTAGTGGACACTCTGAGACATATAAAATATTTTAACAATTTAAAATTATTACCTTGTGAGTGTGACTCACCTCCACATAAAAAAGCACAATATTTTAATATTTTCATCCCTTGGAATTATAACATATAATATAACACTCACATTTGAAATAAACCATAGTCAAAACCATGGGATGGTTTGTGGATTTGATTATATTAATATTTCTTGTCAAAAACCTAAATAATAAAGAATTCCCTCTCATTGCCTATATAAACCCACTCAATCTACCATTAATATTCACTAAAACCATTTTTATCTCAACCAAAAAATTATAAATATTTCATAGAGTCCTCCCATGTCACCCTTAGCTCCCAATAAGCCTATCCCAAACCTCTGGGATCACACTTCCAAGTAAGGGGTCCTCACTTTCCTCTCATCCTTTCGAATTCAAGAATCTTATTCAAAAGTAGTTCTTGTAAATCAGAATAGTTATAATTTAATTCATTTATAATAATTATATTAATGTAAATTTGATTTTATTTTAATCTGTTATTATTTATCCTCCATCATTTTGACCCTTACTTATCCCATTCCTGGGCCAAAAGTTCGTAACGGATCTTCCACCATCCTCTTTTATCATGAATTATTTTCATGTTATGTCTTTTAACTTAGTATATTTATATGTTAGGATATTTAATTAAATATAATACTTACATCCCATTTTATTTATAAATTATGATATCCTCTTTCATTTTCATTTACCACTTTTTTGAACCCTTCTATACACCCGTTACCATGCATAATTTCTTTAAGGGATTTCTTCCCTTCTCATTTTGTCCAATTTATTTGTGGTGATATACCCATTAATATTCAATTAAAATGTTTGGGGTATGATTTTTTAACTCCCCATACATCCCAACTTATGTTTTAATTTTTATATTCCTCTTTTTCACTCATTAATCCCCCCATGTACACCTTTTACCATGCCAAACTTTAATAAGAGTTATTCTGTTAATCCCCTTTATTCAAGTTTCTTAATTTTCTATGTATTATATTTCCAAATTACATGGGTTTTTACATGGATATATATGACCCCTATACTGTATATTTTATGTAGGTATGATGAGATACTTTTTTTCTCTCATCAACCTTTTTAATGAATTTTTATGTCACACTGTTATGCTGCCGAAATTGCACTACGATTTTCAAAGAAAAAATAATTATGTAGTGAATACCATACCCATTAATATATCAGGGGTATTATACATTATTCCAATATACTTATTTAAGGGTAATTACAAGTATTTATTCAACATTTCTTTATTGTGGAATAAATGATGATGTTGAATGATTTTAGGTTACCTGATCTCTGTGGCACCATTATGCATCAAATGAAATGTTTATAAAGGGTGCGCCCTGATAGCGCTCCAATGCATTGGGTAAAGATTAGTATCATGATATTCCATGTTAAATAAGGGTTTACTCATTCTAATCTTTGATAAATGAGGGTTTACTCATGAAAATTCATGTGTAATGAGGGTTACTCATGCTAATCCATGTGCAATGAGGGTTTACTCATGCTAATTTATGTGCAATGAGGCTTTACTCATGCTTATCCATGTGCAATGTGGATTGGCTCATTATAATACCATTTTGTATGTTTTTTCCACATTTCCATGTTATGATAATCATGATATTTCATTCCTTTATGTTCATGTTTCTCTGGTGATCCATTGATATACACATTGCCTAACATGTATTGTATTCTTTATGTTAGGCATTGTTTACTCCCCTACTGGTTTTTATATATCACCTTTTTCTTATTTATGTCCTCAGGTTATCCCATGAAATGCTGTGTATGGGGGAATTTTGTGGTCATGTAAAATATGTTTTCAATATAGACGATGTATTTTATGTTTTATGCTGTTATGTAATGTCCGTAATTTACCAAGACACAAGTCCTCTTAATTCTCAGAGTTGTCTTAAGTGAATGTTTTTGTAATAAATCATGCTTAAGTGTGTAGTAATGAGTAGGGATGTTAAATAGTTAGTGAATCATGTATGTATTTTTGGTTGATTACATGTATTATATACTTTTTATAAAGAGAATAGAAACAAACATTCTACTGTATGAGGTATTATTATACTAGCATCCACATTAGTGTCTACTTTATTCGACATAGGCACATCTCACTCTTTTATATTGGAGGAAATCACTCTTTTATGTCATTATGGGGTTAATTTTACCACACTATATGGTGTTATACATGTGAAAAATGGATAATGGGGTATCCGTGTGACAAGAAGTAGACTCGAGTAGCAAAGGCTATGAAATGGGATAGTGTAGATTACTAGTAGTTTCTTAGCAGATCAGGGGTTACGACCCGCTGTCTTTCCTCCTTTAGTGAATAACTTTGGGGATTTCTTTCTTGATGAATTCTTTAGTGTACATCTTGTGTGAAAGGTATAGTTTATGATTAATCGTGTTCAAGGAGCGTCAGCTATGACATTCCTTCTTATAGGATGGAACCGAAATAACTTCTAGAGATCAAGAAGAAATTGGACGATCTTGAGGATAATAGATTTATATATCCCAGAATATCACCTCATGGTTCACAATTTATTTGTTCCATGAATGGGGATGGTACCATTATGCTCTATGTAGATTACTATTGTTTTAATCAGCTCACTATAATGAATTAGTATCCAATATCTTGAATTGATGACATATTTTATTAGAAATGAGTAGTGAATGTTTTTTCAAAGAGAGATATAATTTTGGGCTATCATAAGTTTTCTGTCAGGACATGAAAAATACCTCACACATCCTTTAAGAGTAGGTATGATATATGTGATTAACTAGTTATGTCGCTCAGACTCACGAACATTCTTATTGTCTTTATAGATCTTATAATTAAGGGTTTCCACTCACATATGGATTATTTTGTGGTAGTCTTTATTGATGCGATATTTGTGAATTCATTCTCTAGAAACGAACATGAAATCCATCTTGAGATCATGTTCAATAGAGTAATGTAGAACCATATCTACTATAAGGTTAGTAAATTCCAATTTTGGATCGATAATGGCCACTTATTGGGACACAACATCTCAGAGAACGGTGTTTTAGTAGACCTAGAGAAATTAGGAGCATTAGTTTATTAGGAAAATCCCAAAAATGTCTATGAAATTAGATGTTTTTTGGGACTATTTAGGTATTAAAAATCCTTCTTCCAGTATTTCTTATTCCATGTAGTTCCACTTATGGTCTTGAAAAATGAGGGTGTAAAATTTGTTTGGTCAAAACCCTATGAAGTATCCTTTCACATGATAAAGGGATGACTAAATATAGTGTCAATAATAATTCTAGAATAGTTAGGAATATGATATAATATATTCTTTTATGCATCAGGACTTGGTATTGTAGTTTTCTATTTCCATAAAAGTGATTCATTGTGTACAGGTTCGTTAGATGAGTGCTCATGAGAATAATTACCCAAAACATGAACTAGACCTTGGTACTATTGTGCATGCTTTATGTTGTTGGAGACACTATCTTACTGGTGATAATTTTTTATTGTACAAAGAACAAAAATTCATCATGTATATATTTATATAGTTATATCTTAACATTATAAAACACAGGTTGGTTGAGTATCTACATTCATTTGATTTTGAGCTTTCCTAAATTCTTAGTAAAGGAAATTCAATGGCGGATGCTCTTAGATGAAAGACTCAGACACATATAGTTGAATAATGATGTGGTGAATGGAATATTATAGATTTTTTCTCAGTGATTATTGTTGAGGTTTGGGAGGACCATGGTTAGACTATCCTCATAGCTTTAGAAGTGACTATTACTCTTCTAGAATGGGTAAGAATGATGTAGTTATCTTGTTTTAAAGGCCTTATACTAAGGAATAATGTTTGAGAAAAATATACATCTTCATTAGAGATCTTGGATGGGGATGGTATCTTACAATTTTGTTGGTGTGTAAGGGTCCCATCAGACATTAGAGATGAGATGATGTTGAAATTTCACACCTCTTCATGGGTAGTTCACCTAGGTTTCAACAAAGTGTACTGAAATATGTGATGAAAATATTGGTGTACTAGTAAAAAACATAATATTTTCATCTTAATCACTAGATGTTACACCAGTCAGTAAGAGAATAAGTAAGATAAACATCTTAATGAGATTTTATAGCATTTTTACATTACAACATGGAAAATGGGAATATGTTTTGATTGAATTTGTTTCTATTTTACCCAAATAAGCTCATAGAAATGATATGTTGTGGGTTTTCATTGATTATCATAAAAATGTAAAACACGTCTTACCTATGAAAGAGTCCTTCTCAATTAATGATATAGGATGGCTGTGCATCATTTTAGTTTTACATCTCTATGGAGATCCTCAGTCTGTCATTTCTAAAATAGATTGTAATTTTACATCATGTTTGTGGTTAGGGTTACAGAAGGGTTGGGGTACATAAGTGCTTCTAAGAACAACCTGTCACCCACAGACCCAAGGAAATATATAGCATAAATTCTAGTTTCTAGATGACATTATCCAAGAATGTGTCCTTGAAATTGGGTTCATGGTGGAAACAAATTCCACTCATCATGTTTTCTTATAATAACATCCTTTAGGCTACCATCAAGATGGATCCCTATGAATACATATATGGTAGGCCTTTATGATCACCTCTGTTGTGGATAGAAGAAGCTGAAGTATCTATGCTTAGACCACATCTCATGTAGAAGACTATAGATCATGTCTAGTTAAACAAAAGATTCAAGTTGATAGCTAAGTCTAGAAAAATATCATATACCAAAAATACACTGGTGACCTCTTGAGTTAGAGGTTAGAGACTAGGATATCTTGGGATTATCACCTAGGATGGGCCACATACGTATTCAGAATCAAGCTAAGCTCTAATTGAGGTTTTTGGACATTTTTATGTTGTGAAATGGATTAGACCAGCAGCTTACCTAGTGGAACTTCTTTAGAGACACTTTTCAATGTATGATGTATTTCTTGTATCTCAACTTCATTGATACTATCTAGACCTATCAAATTTCATTTAACCTGATTAGTTTTAGATTGATATGGATTCTTCCTTTGGGGAGTATATTGTTCATATAGTTGATCATATTTTGATGAGACTTCATGGAATGTCAGTTTCTTGGGTATTATTTCTATGGAAGTAAGATCAAGTATAGGATGAGATATGGGAGTGGGAACTTGATATATGTTTTCTATGGTCGGAACACCTTCATGATGGTATATATTTACCCTAAAAAAACCAACTTGGTGTTGAGTTTCTTTATAAACAGAAGGTCGTAATGATCCATATATTCAAATAATATATGGATCATTTCCTTTTCAATTTTAATTCCTTAAATTCCCCCCAAAAAGATTTTAATAATGTCATGGAAGTCATATGTACATCAAAGGATCCTTCGGTACCGAGACCTCAGAGAAAGGAAAATAGACTAGGCCATATAGATTTTCTACAACCATGAGACCCAATGAATATCTCAATATGACCGGTTGTAGATATGGGATAGATCTATTCTTTATGATTTTCACATGGTTTGTAAAAAAATTCAACTAACCATGCAGTGTTTCCCAAGTAGCAGTTAAATGAGTACGATTTTATCATAGTTTGGAAAAAATGTGTGGCCAAACCATGAGCCATGATATTTTTTGGTGAAATGGCCATTTTCCCCTCAGTTATTTTAAAACCTTATTTCTATTTTCTTCTTCTTCTTCTAGTGGATAGACTTGGGTTTCCTCATCTTTTGATCTCAAATTCTTCACAATATTGACATTGAAACAACTTCTCCATCAAGTGTCCATTATTCAATCCATAAAATGAATTGTATATATCCTTGTAATATATTATAGTATCTCAATTCCTATCAAAGTTTATCTTTTCATGTATTGTTCTATTTTGGTACCATATCATTTTCCCAAATTTTTAGGCATTGACTGTTTCTCATATCTCTTCCAACCTGCTTTAAATATGAGGGTGATATCGAGCGTGGAGTCATCTACAACCTTGAGGTAGGTGGTCACACCATTTTTTATTTTAGTTTTGATTCCTTGTAGCTTTTCCGTTGTACTACATGCTGGAACTTATCGAGCATCTACTTTTTATTGAATGATTCATATAAAATTGATCACTGCATCTTATTATGATTCTAATTACCCTAGTTTAGTGATTTATAGGCTTTATACTGCTTATATGGTCACCCTATGGGTGATCTATGTGATGGTTGCTATTTTTGGTAAATTTTTCAATGTTCTAGGAACTCCAATATTCATTTTGTCTTATCCTTTAAATGGAATTTCCCTTATTTAAAGAGATACTTTTTATACAAAGGCTAACTCCAATGAGTATGGACAACCTAGGCTTGGAATTTCCCATGTAGACAATTCCTTTAATGTCCATGCCACCTTATAAAAGACCCTTTTAGCCTTAGAAATGTATTTCTAATTCTTTAGTAAAGTTATTGGTTTGGAGTTTGATGGAATGGTATCAAAATGATGGTTTTCCTTTAATTGATTGAAATTAATTGGGTGAATTATACAGGATTGAATGTATTTTTTTAATAAATGAAATGGTTGGATGGAAAGGCTTATAAACGAAGGATGAATCACTATAAATGAATCAAATATATTATATATAATACCTTTAATGGACGATAAGGCTATTAATATTATTTTTACATAATTAAATTTTTATTGTAAAATGTGTGGGAACCAATTTATGAGGAGAGTGTGTGGAACATCTTTATTTTACTAGTCACAAACCAAGATTCTTTTAGTAATAATGATTTACATGCTGTATGAGAGCATTTTATATGGTAATAATTTTTTTTTGATAATTTGTCTACATTTTGAGGTGATTCACCAATATCTAGGAGCTACTGCTAAGGTGAGTTGCATCTAGGTAGGAGTCCCCATTGAGGTGAGATGCCTTCATGAAAGAGTCCCCACTACGGATGAGCTACCTCTAGTGGATTCACTACCTGACTAGTTACTGCTTGTAGACTTAACATCAATCTTGTCACCACCACTAAGCTACCACTAGTATCTATCACTATTGGACTCTGAGACAACATTGGACTCTAAGACACATCCTGCTGGAGGTACCTCCTATCTAAGAAACCATCAGATGTTGAGTCTCTGCCTACTTATTGCTACCATTGTTGTCTGAGGACATTGACTTAATTGGATAAATGACTGTTTCTATTGAAAGAAAAACTGAACAAGTCTTAATGAAATAGTCAATGACTCTCTAAGGATTGTGGATATCATTCTACAATTTCTCTTATATCTATGTGAAGGACCATCTCTCCATCCCTCAACTTGTTTGATGATTACCAGTTAACATGTCTATGGGAAATTATGTTAATGAATCCATGAATATGAAAATATTACTGATTCATATACTCTGAATATCAATGAAACAAAAGTATAATATTCTTCACAGATATTTATTTAGATATCAACAGAGATAAACTGGAACACCAACACATTCCAATGATCCTCGGTTTCTGCTACTCCATTCATGAACAAAGAATGAACTACTCACCAAATCTGATATGAGGACTTCAAACATTTTGAGCATACCAAAGAGATCATCACTATTATCATTATTTTATATTTATTTATCTTAATTTTTTTCATGTAATATCTTGTTACTTGTTTTTCAAACACATTTTATCTCCTACACCTAATCTGGATAATAATTGTTATTATCTAAATCTATTTACATCTATTTTCCCACTGTCTTTGTGGAAGAGTCCTTGTATGGCCTATAATGTTTTTCTTCCCATATATAACTATGGAAGAGGACTTTTACCCTAGAAATATTATTGATATTTTTATACCTAATCTAGGTTATGGATTTGTTTGAATGTTATTATAGTATGCTTGGCAGAAGGTGATTTCCATATAGAGGTGATTATGTTTCATCTTGACACTGACCCTCTTGTTTATTTGGTTATGTTATTTTGTAATTTTGTAAAAAAACATAAATTGCTTATAATATATATATATAACTATTAATTTGATAGTTCATTTTTAATTGTTTTTATATATTTTTTTCTCTAAATAAATTGATTTCAAAAGTGATGATAATTTTAACATTTTTATTACTTTGTCATAATCACTCTTTAATAAAACTTTTAAAAGGACATATCTTATATCGATGTGCTATTTTGAATAACATAAAAATTATTTAATTATGTTGATTTTAGTTTTATTTTATTTTTAATATATATTTTTATTGAGAACTAAATTCACCTCCAGTCTTGAGTTATTCACTTTGACCAACAACTGGTATCATAGGAATTATGAATTATCATTTCAATTATGATTTCAGTTTAATTCAAAAAATCTCCCATTTCTATAATTCTGACATTTTAGTTCTTTGTTGATAATAGATAATAAATATTTTATACCAATATACCTCCTTATTTTAATGGTAAAAGTTGATGTCAATGAATTATAAAAATGAAAATTCATTTAGAAAATGGTTTTTGACATTTGGACTATAATATGAGATCATTATAAAATACCACAAACTGCTAGAGTTACGTGGAGAAATACTAAAAAAATGCATAAAATAATAATTGTAAATCTATGAATGTTCTATTTTGTTCCTTCGGTGATGATGAATTTAATAGAATATATATTTATAAATTTTATTTTAAAATATGGGATATCTTTTCTGTCTCTGATGAAGGGACATCAAATATTAATGAAATGAGGCTAAATAAATATAAAATAATGTGTGATACTATTAAAATTAAATATGTTGAACCTATTTCTAATATATGTATTAGGATCAATGAAATAGTAAATTCCGTGAAGTCACATGGTAAAAAAGTGATAGAAAAAGATCAATTGATGAGACTTGATACATTATCACTAGATAGATTGAGAGGTACATTTATGTCAATTAAATAATCTTATTTTTCAATTAAAATTCATGTCAACTAATTAATCTAAAATATGATGATGTATGAAGAAGATATTAATGTCACTATGGAGATCAATGAAGATGAACGTAGAAAATTAGTAGCCTTCAATACTAAAAACCCCAAATCGAACAAAAAAGAACAAGATGAAAATAAGAGTGAAGAAGAATCTCATGATGATAATGATGATGAAATGGATCACATGGGTTGAGGATTTATGAAATTCTATAGGAAAAAGATGTTATTCAAGAAAAAAAATTCATATAACATTATAACAACACATGGAAGTGGAAAATGGATTTGAAAATGGATGATATTCAAAATGAGACCATCTATTATGTATGTAAAAAAGAAAGGACATGTTAAAGATTACTTTCAAAAATTTAAATAAATGATTAAATATGAGGATATGGACAAAAGGTTCAGGAAATACATTAATTTAACTTGGAGAGCCTCTGACGATAGATATAGTGATTTAGAAACATTTCAATGAGATATGTTTGATAGGGAAAATATGTTCTATGTAAAAAGCACATAAAAGGTACAAAATATTCCTCCTGATACTCTTATTAATATTCAGAACTATTCAAAAAAGGAAAATAATTAATAAAGAATGACCAATGAATATATGTATGAAACCTATAACATATGGAAGATAAAATTATTGAAATTAAGGATAAATATAAGTTATTTAAAAAATAGCATACTCTAATATTAAATAGTTAATATAACCATACTATTTAAAAATAGGAAAATACTCAATTATTAAATGAACAAATAAATTAAAATTTTAAAATAAACATTTAATGAAGGAAATATAAAAGTTTACAAATGGTATGAAAAATATAGCTCAAATACTTTAAAATAATATTTCTCTCAAGTATAAAACTAGTATAGGTTACCCACAAGGATAGAAAAAATTATAAAAACTAAATTTATGTCATGTCTGAGTTTTTAAAATTCATACACAGCCAATACCCTCTCAACTGGACCTAATAAAATATTTATTTCAAAAAGCATACAATTTGTTTATAAGAAACCCATTAGGTAACTATGGGTCCCAAATTATGAAACCTTGAAGTCATTGATGATTTTTATCTATTGTATTAAGTACTATTTTTTAATGATCTTTATTCAATAAATAAGACAAACTGGCCAGGCCAACCATGGGAGAATCACATGCCACTCTGTGCTAGGATGATCTCATCACCAATTGGCCAGAATGAGTCTATGTGAGTGAATGGGCATATAGGAACACCTATGCAATGAACTATAAATGTGGAGAAACCATGGTGCATGGCAGTAGGATAGAAGACAACAAAAATTGGTACAAATTGCACATATAATATACTAGTATGGGGTGGTATTGGGGGGGAGATGTAATTTAAATAGAAATGCTTCTCCAATTATTTTAAAAAATAAGAGAAATGGGGGGAATTTTTATGTGGGATATCATTCTTTAAAAATAAATGAATATCTAATGTCTAATCATTCGATGGAAATTTTGAGACTATATGATTATTAACCACTATTCATAATTTTGAGATCTATTAACTAACTGATGTAAAAAGTCCCATCAACCACCAAGAATTTTTTTCAACCTTGAGCTTTCCCTAAGCGTTATGTGCACCGGGAGCACCATTCCACATCGTCTCGAGATAAAACAGTGGATTCTGAGATTCATTTGAGGATCATGATGATCAAAATCAGATCAAAATAATATATTGATATGTTTTCTTGATTTAAAAGATGAAAAATTGAGATATCATCATTGTGAAAATAGATTTATAATATGATGATGGTGATTATTTTTTGTCACCGAACAGAGGAAACAAATGAATGTGATGATGAGGAGAATGGACTTCATGATTCTAGAAGATTTATAGTCATTACATGAGGCCTATAAATACCTGAGAATGAATTCATTTGTTCTCAATGGTTATCTCTCATTTAGAAGAATTCGTTTGTTCTAGATAGAGATACATTGAACCGCGAAATGATTGTTTTCTCAATGTATGGTTCTGTGTGTATTTTTTGTTTTTTTGATGGAGTTATGATTTCTTCTAGTTAGTTATATATGTATTTCCCTGTCAATTTGCTACGCGAAGAAACATTCTTCCATCTAGTCTATGCGAATAAATTTGATACATCAAGTGCATTCTCCCTTTAAGTAGATCGTGCAAACTATAATTTGAGTTTATGTGATAGAAGATGTTAAATCTAGGTATACGCTCAAGGTGTGTGAAAGTTGTGTTTACATATTAGCTACGTGAATAAACTTAAACATCGAGTGTGTATGTCAAATTTTATTTGAATATGAAAAGTACAATGTGTGAATTTGATACAATTTTTAGTGTGTAAATTTGATATAAATTTTAGTGTGTGCATGTGACATGAATTCAACAAGGTGATTTTACATGCAGAGAAATACAGTGCATACTTAGTTTTTTTAGACTGATTTTTCATGAGAATTTTCATATAAATTAGTAGTATGAATAAGTCGCAGTATATAGTGGTGTGTTGTATTTTGTTGATACTAATCTACCTTGTCTTTGGAATTAGTGAATAAGTGAATCATTTTAGTATTAGATTATCTTAGAGGGAAAGATTATTTTTTGTATCGTAGGGAAAAATTAAAATCTTTCTCAATGTGGTTGATCTTTTTTTAATGTAAAAATTGTGTGAATTAGTATAATATTTTTTTAGGAGTCATTATATCAGGATTTGGTTGACACCTACCACTATTGGTTTCAGGATGATACCTATCTACCACACTTGTAACTTGTAACTGATTTTAGTGGGGAATTTATGGCTTCGATCAACCCGACCACGAGAAGGACGTAGTCACCCAACTTGGACAGGAATGTGAACATTGTAAAAATCTTTTCTATTGTTGGGTTTTGAATCTAACAATCCATCAGTGGTTTATTTCAATGAAAATAAATTATTAAACAATAGTAAAAATGATTCGACCCCCACAATATCTATGGTACATCAATTTATTGGAAAATTCAATTGATATCAGAGTAGGTTACATCTAAAGGTTATTTCAAAATAACGATGGATAATTTGAATTTAATCAATAGTGGGGGTGTTCAAATTTATGATGGAACAAAGATTTTTGGATGGAAGAGTAGAGTGCTTCCATTTTCACTATCATAGGGATTAGAAGTTTATGATGTAGTGATCATCTCTTTTCCTCATTTAGAAAAAGATACTCCCATGACATCTGGAGAAAAAATTAATATAGAAGTTTATAGAAATTCTAGAAATGAAATTTTATCATCCTTATCTAATAATGTCTCTATATATGTGATGAGACATAAAATATCCATGGATATGTGGGATAAATAAGAAAACATGAATGAATATAATGAAAATATCAATGAATCCATATTGAACATTTGGAGGGATAAATTAAGGATATTAGAATGATAGAAGATGAAAATATAGATGATTATTTTATAAGACTTAATGATGTTGTTATCCATATTAGAGGGTCTGAAGAAAATAAAAATGATTCCATTATTATTATGAAGTTATTGAGAAAAATTCAAGATATATTTGACTTAACAATTTCAGCTTTGGAAGAAAAAAGAAGATATGTCAGTAGATGCGTTTCACAGTCCATTACACAACTATAAGATGAGGAAATATCCAATTATCAAGAAAAAGGCCGAACTATAAATGGAATTCAATTCCTTAATAATACTAAAGCATAATGAAGAATAAAATGACGACTGTAATGAATCTGAAGATGAATATTTGAAGGATTACGATTATAAGAAAATTATGCGACTTATCTCAAGATACATTAAAAAGGGAATATGTATGTCCAAAGCTAATATTATACTAAACTTATATAATTGTGTAGGAATAAGAAATTTTTTAGATGATTATCTAAAGAAAAAAATTTCTAAATATGAGAGAGATTATCAATATGAAATACATCAAAAAAGGAAATGGGGAAAATACAGAAAATATTCTACAATAACATCTGAAAACAAGAAAATGTTTCAAAAGAAAATACAAACCATGTTGAGTAAAAAAGATGAAGAATATTCTTCATCTGGTAGTCATTATGAAGAAGGGGATCCAGAAAAACAATGAAAATTTATGGGTCATATTGGGAAACTTGATGAGGATTTATGTAGAGATGAATAACATGATTAAGTTCCATACATGATATATATGTTGAAATCATATATCGAAGCTTCCTTAGAGAAAAATAAAAAAACAAAAGAAAGTAATTAGATTATAGAATAAATAGGTTAATAGAGAATATGATTACATTGATGAGTTCGATAATCTAAAGTTGTAAGATGTATAGAAAGGAAAAATGTTTAATAACCTTTTTTAGAAATTGGATTTAAATTATAAATAATTAAATAATATTTAGATGGATTATCTAAAAGCTAAAAATTATTTGATTTAGATCAGTGAGGATTTCAAGAATGCTTGAGATGTTAAAGCTGAAAAATCTCAGGCATCTAAGAAAATATTATTAATGATATAGGTCACATATTCTTTTCTAACATTTAATGTAAATATATTATTTCTTATAATATAGTTTATATTGAAAATAATGGGAAAATTTGGGCTACTATGAACAATGTTCATCATTTCTCTCCAACAATGAAATGTGTGGAAGCATCTAAGAAAGTTATCACAATAAGACAGAGGAATGATCATTATGTGACCATATATCAATAACAATATCCTAAACAAAATTTTCTACAATAAAATTATTATGGAAGCAGATCTAAAAAGATAAAATGAAGATCACTCAAGAAAAATTCAATCAAGATGAGTAAAACCAATCCACCTGTTCCGTCTAGATTATAAATTTTAGAAGTAATTTTTGGAAGATGTTATCAACAGGGTCATAATTATGATAAATTTATGGTTATTATTTCATGTCAGGTTTAAGAAACTAAAAAGAGTAAACGAATTCCGGTAGTAAAGATAGAATAAAAATCTCATATTGTAGAGGTCTCTTTGAAGGCAAGTAAAAGAGAAAAACTGTGGATTCTTGATAGTTGTTATTCTTCTCACAGGACAGGCGATACAATAATCTTAAAGAAAATTAAATAAAACAATGGGGGAGCATTTAATTTTTTAAATTAATGTTCATTGATTATCAAAGGCATATATACTGTTGAAATTGCATCCTATAAACTGAAATCTAATGAAGTTATTTTTATATAAGGTCTTAAACATAGTATGTTGAGTATAAGAAAACATTGCATTGATGGTAACGATGTTAGTTTTAAGGATGATTATTTCATCATAAAAAATTTAAAGGATGGGAAATTTATAATCATAGTTGAAAGAATGAGTGGTAATAAATTCATGATTAGTGATGCTACAAATTTTTGTTACTTGAGTTCGAAAGTATAAAACAATTTGTGGAATAGAAGACATGTATATATTGTTCAAAAAAATTTGAGTATGAATTCAAGGAAGAATGTTTTATGAGATTTTCAAAAATTAAAAAAATAAATATGACTATATGTGAAACCTTCAAAAAGGGTAATATTGTGATGGAAACACATAGGAGTGTAATGATTCCTTTTGTTTGACAACTTGAGGTTATTCACTATGATCATTTTGGACCTATGAGACATAGTTTTTCCGATGGATAACTTTATTTTATAACATTCATCGACAATTTTACATAGATGAAGAATTTTTTTTAAGAACAAGTCATATAGAATTTAAATGTTCATGTTTTTTCGAAGACAAACAGAGAAAGAGATAGGAATCTATATAAAAAAACTGAGAATAGATAATGGTGGTGAGTACGCTAGTATTTATTTTAAATCATATCTTTCAAATAACGGAATTAAAAATCAATACAGTACTCCATATAATCCCCAATCAAATGTATTTATAGAGAGAAAGAACATATATATTATTGAAATGGGAAGGAAAATTCTAGAAGAATATAAAATTTCATATTTCAAATAGAGAGATGCAGTGTGTACAACTATTCATATATGAAATAGATGTTTACTAAGACTAGATGCTAACATGACTCCATTGGAGATGTGGTACAATTATAAGCCAGCTGTGAAATATTTTAAAGTGTTTGGTATTCCATGTGTCATTAAAATCATGAATGAATCTTTGGGAAAACTTGAGGTGAATAATGAAGAAGGGATCTTCATGGGTAATCGTTCAAATATAAAATGATATAGATGTGGGAATAATTTTTTGAAAAATTAGTAGATTGTTTTGATTTGAATTTTTTTTGAAATTCAATTCAATTCTTACTATGTAAATGTTGCATATTTTTCCAATATTGATGTTGAAATGACATAGATTTATAGAGAATAAAATGAAGAGAATATTTTACATGAACTGTAGGTAGTTGATGTGGAATTAGATCTGACCAGTGATGAAGATAAAGTTGATGAAATAGAAAAATTGAAGCCTTATAAATTAGAAAAACTTGTTGTCTCAGAAAATATTATTGGAAGTTAGAATTATCATATACATACAAGAAGAAGACTGAGAATTGAAAATCAAATAGATCTCATTTATCAGATTAAACCAATTTTAGTTAGAGAAGCTATTGAACATAAGGAACAGATAAATGAAATGAATAATGAGATAAATAAGATTGAGAAAAATAGAACCTGGGAACTTGATCCTATGTATAAAGTAATTAATGTAATTGGAACACAATGTTTGTTTTTAAATAAACTGAATGATAAAGGTTATTTTTCATGAATTAAATCCATACTAGTTTCTAAGGGGTATTCATAGTTGGAAGGTATAAATTTTGAGAAAACTTTTTCACCCATGGAATGATCAGAGGCTATCAGAATGTTTCTAGAAGATGTAGATCATAAGAATCAAATGAATGGGCGAGAGAAGGCCCAGTAAAGGAAAACAAGGGAAAAAATTTACTTGTGATATCAATAAGAAAATGATGTATTATATAAATTCATGATCAATTAATGAAAATTAATATCATAATAAAAATAACATGAATCATAACTTGAATATGTGGATAAAAAATTTATTTTAGACATTCATGAACAAATCACCAAGGTCCATCCCCAAGGTGTCATAAAAATTACCAAGTTTATTGACATGGGCCTATCGTGGGGTGTGGAAAATAAAATTATTTACTATGTTAAAATATAGTATAGTGGATAAAATAGGTTTTCTCTATAGAGGAGTGCTCAACAATAAAGTTGTCACCTTTAAATAAGAGAAAGAAGTGAGGTTGTTTTTTTGGAAATTGATTGATTTTTGAAAAGACAATAAAGAAACATAAAAACGGAAATAAATTTAAAAAAAATATTTAGACAAATCAATAAAAACAAGTTATTGAAACTATTATATGATATGTTTGATTAGTTCAGGGTTGGTTCTTTAATTGTAATGTTATTATAGTTCTAATTTTATTCAACCCTCTTCTGCTATGTCGGTTTAAGTGATATTTCATGATCGGTTCCTATAACTCCCTTGGTAAATAGTAATGGTGAGAGTAAACCATACCAATATCTTAGATTAGTATACTATCCTTCATTTGTGTAAAACAGATGTATCGAATACCCTCAATTGAATAAGGCAATTCCCGATCGGGTCTTGTTTATCCTAAACTATTTAGAATATTAAATACCCATGCCACACGTACTACTGATCGCCAAGTACTTCACCACTATGATCTGATATATTCCATTGTATATAGTCCAGAACCTAGTAGAGGTAGATTATGAACATTTATCAATGAAATAATAACAACATAATATTAAATCGAATACAATCTCATAAGATAATAAAACTATTTATTAGAATTTGAAACTGACATCACAGAAGAGAGAGAGAGTTTTAATTAAATCAAATTAAAGAACTAAAACAATAAAAAAGATAAAACCTAAACTTCCCCAATGAATCAGAATATCTACCCCTGCATGGTAAGGGTAATTTTGTAGAATGGAAAATATGAAGTCATTATAAAACTAAGAAGAAGAAAATAAAGAATAGAAAGAATAGAATTTTTCTCCTCAAGAATATGTTTACCAGAAAGATAGCTTCGGTTCTACCACCAGTTCTTATAATCAGGCTGAGGTACCTTATTATAGTAGGCGAGTAATGGAGTTTTCCATTCACCCAAGACGTTTGAAAGCATTTGGAGCCTTGTGGAATGAGTTATGGCCGAATTATTAGACCTGACTTTTTATTGCTTCGAATCACTATTCACCAACCTTACTTTGACCGGTTGAAGGGAGGCATTAATCACATCATTTCACCGTGAAATTTAATGGTAAGATTCCTCGTAGAGTTGTTTTTCTAATATTAATTAAATCAGCCAGTTTTTTGGTACCCTGTGATATTAATCATTCAATGAGTCATTGTCCATTCTGCCGACCAGAATAAATTTTCATATTGACTGATTTTATTTGGCCTGTTGGAATTCGAATTGGCACTTGGTCTAGCAAGATTATTTATAGAACACGATATATGTAATCCTAAAAAAGTAATCAGGTAAATTGGATGAAAAATATACGATTTATGCTCAGAATACAAAGGCGACATAATTCTGTTTAAGGTCCAGAATTAACAACTTTTTACATTTAAGATCAAAACTCACCAAAAGTCATAAAATAATGCAAATAAGATCAAATTCATTAATGGGAAGGAATTAAATCGTTTAAAAACAAATGTATAAATATGAAAATATGATCTTTGTCAATTCCCCCACACTTATCACCTGGACTCCTGGACAAGTAAACATCGATATTAAATCAAAGTAAATTTAAAACACATAACCATGAGATCTATCAATTTAACACCAAGAAACAAAAAATATCATGCCTCATCAAAAACCATTATTAAATGTTCTCAATTCATTTCATTAAATATATTTCATCTTCTTTTATTCTCCCACGCACACAAAAATATTACCTAACTTGTTTTTTTCTCATTCAAATATCAATTTTCAACAATGTCTTTCTCATCAAATACTCATGCAAATGTCACCATAGGCTTCATAAATTCCTACATATCCACCCAATATGAGTCAAAGATATATGTTTATCATGAGGAATTTTCAAGGTTTTTCCATGGCTTCAGGTTGGTAGGATTTAGATGTGACATATTTTGAGGCTGATTAAAGAGGGCTTGGCTCTTTTTGAAGCACAATTGCATTATTCTAATTTTTACTCAAATATGGTCTTCTACTCACTCCCCTTAAGAGTAAATTAGATACAAAAGCATGAAAAATCAGTGAAATTACACATCATTCAACATTTTATCAAGAAATGTATCAGTCATATCAAACGTGTTTTTTTTTGAAAGCTCTAGATAGGAAAAAGTTTATTTCTCCATTGGATGCTCCAGAAAGGCACAACATCACTTATCATGAAATCTCCAGGAAAGGAATAGATTTCAAGATAATTATTTTTATCAATTGCATGAACATCTCTTAAACATTTTATTTTCCTCCCAATGTATTATCAAATGAGGTATCACAACACAAGTCAACCTTCCCCCACACTGAAGTTCAACTAGATTATGCAATTTCATTTCAAGAGCAGGTTTGATAGAGAAAATTGGCTTATAATGTGGCTATCCTAATAGGCTGTTCATGGATTCTATGGGCTAGAAGGATTATATGTAAAAATTGGGCCATTATAAAAAAGTATTATTTTGAAAATCAGGCTTTAATATAAAATAAACACATTTTTCATTTAAAACACATGTACATCAAACCCTCAAGTTTTGATAGGAATAAATAAAATTATAGTTAAATAAAGCATGGTATAGTTATTTAAAGAAGTTAAGTGAATAAAAAAAGTATGAAAATAGTTTTCTAAGCCTCACATTAAATTTATTTCAAATATAATGATAGTGAATTATGGCATGGGATTAAAAAATCAGAGTTATTTTCAAAAAAAATCCAAATATTTCAACTTGAAACAAAGTGATTTTCAGTATTTATTTATGATCAATTTCATGGGATAAATTGTTTCACAAATTGAAATGGGTTTCAAAATGGTGATGATATTCATTCTAGCTCAAATGTTTTAAAAACACAAAAAAATTTGAAAAACACACTTTTTTTTGAAAAAGAAAAAAACAAACAATTGAAATTCATAATCTACAAAGGTTTTCTCACCCACACTTAAATGATGAAATGCCCATAATGCATTAAATTTATTTAAAATGTAATTATAGTTTAAATAGAATCACAATAATCAAGAAAGATATAAGGATAGGTACAACCTAACTTATTGGTAATGAAACGTTGAGTTAATCTCTTAAGTGTTAGGCATATAAAAACCTACAAAAAAGGTGGATAATAAAACATAATAAATTTAATAAAAGTAAAAAAATAGAAATAGAAGGATAATAGAAGGATATATATTGGTTTAATCCCCCAAATAAGCCCTAGGTTTTGACTACCCCTAGATGGGATGTTTCATATGGTTATCCCTAATTTGAAGGTGGGATGAGTTTATTTAATATGAAACACCAGAACGTCTTCTTTCCATATTGAAATTATTCATTTTTATTGAGGACTACATAGATATCATACACCAAATCAACACCTAAGAAAATGATATTAAACATGCATGGTGGGGGTAGGATAAAGAATGAGTCATCACCTTTCTTAGTTTCCACATTCACAACATCTTCTTTATTCTCCATCGGTTCCACAATTTATTCTGTATCAAAATAATAATCAATGGGAGAATCAGTAAGTAATTAAATTTGAACAAAATTAAAGAATGAATAATTAATATCAAACTCTTCCATTTTAATGTAAACATCTGGTGTCTCTATTTTCTCAAGAAAGTATACTTGGATCTCATCTTGAACTCATTCTAATAAATGATAAACATTTTTTGGGAGCTCTAGGTGTTCCTATTCAGGTGTATCTTCTTCTTTTTCCTCATCCACCAAGGAAATACATTTGTTGTGAAAATATGAAAATTTCCAGAAAGGGAAGGTGATACTCAATTCAGATTCTATATAATCAAAATGAAATGAGTTAAGAAAAATATTATCTCCCTTATGTGTATTGACTTCAATTGCTTCTTCATTATGAGGTTTCTCTTGTAGTTGAATTTCACAAGATAGAGGTAGGTAGTCTAGCTCCTCCATCTTTTCTTCAAATTCTACTGCTTTGGTGGTGTCTTTTTTAAATGGGTTTAGATCTTCTACTTTGTAAGGAATATGTGGATCAATTAGTTCTTCATAGTTATTCCCGAATCCATCTATATATTTTTCATCCCTCACATTTATCTCAAAAGGTAATTATTCATTCTTATCCACCACAGGTTGATTCATAGCTTCAGCTTTTTCCATCATTTCAAGGACATATTCAAACGCATGTTATAATTTGTTCTCTAGTTTTTCTATGCCATTTTATATTTATTGCATATGAACTATATCATAACTAGCCACATCAACTTGTTCAAAATATGAGTATTTGTTACATGTATTAATGAAATAATCATTCGAAAACATCATGTAAAAATAATTTTTTATGTTTTTCTAAAAAGTGTTAAATATTTATAATGAGATCGTGGCACAACCTCCCTGGAAAAAATGCCATGTTTTGACATGTCCCTATAGTGGGGTGTGGAAAAAAAATTATTTACTAAGTTAAAATATAGTATAGTGGTTAACATTGGTTTTTTTCAGAGAGGAGATCTCAATAATCAAGTTGTCACCTTAAAATAAGATAAATAAGTGAAGTAATTTTGTGGAAATTGATGATTTTTGAAAAGAAAAGAAGGACACATAAAAAATGGAAAACATTTAAGAAAAATATTGAGACAAATAAATCAAACAAGTGACTGAAACTATTATATGAGAAGGGTGATTAGGTCAGGGTCAGTTCGTCAATTGTAATGTTATCATAGTTCCAATTCTATTCAACCCTCTTCTGTTATTTCGGTTTAAGTGACATTTCACGATCAGTTCCTATCAATCCCTTGGTAAATAGTGATGGTGAGAGTAAACCTTACCAATATATAATATTGGTCTACTCTCTTTCCTATGTGTTAAATATATGTAGCGAATACCCTCGATTGAATTTGGGAATTCCAGACCAGGGCATGTTTATCCTAAACAATTAAGAATATTAAATACCCATGCCACACGTACTGACGATCATCGAGTACTTCACCACTAAGCCCTGATCTATTACATCGTATATAGACCAGAACCTAGTTGAGGGAGACTATGAACATTTATCAAAGAAATAATAACAAAAAAATATTAAATCAAATACAATCACATAAGATAATAATAATTTTTATTATAATTTGAAACTAGAATCGCAGAAGAGAGAGAGTTTTTTTTCAATCAAATTCAAGATCTCAAACATTACAAAAGATAAAACCTAACCTTCCCCAATCACTCAAAATATTTACCCCACCATGGTAAGGATAATTAAGAAGAAGGGGGAAGATTAAGTTATTATAAAACAAAGAAGAACAAAAGAAAGATCATAAAGAATATGATTTTTCTCCTCCAGAATCTGTCTACCAGAAAGATAGCTTCGGTAGTCCCACATGTTCTTCGAATAAGGCCGAGGTCCCTTATTATAGTAGGTGAGTAATGGAGTTGCCATCTACCCATGAAGTTCAAAATAATTTAGAGTCGTGTGGAATGAGTTATGACCTAATTATTAGACCTAACTTGTTCGGACTGCCAATCACTATTCCACCATCACTAATTTGACCAGTTGAAGGGAAGCCTTAATCACATCATTTCTCCATGAAATTTAATGGGAAGCTTACTCGTCGAGTTGGATTTCTAACACATCTTAAATAATCAAAAATTGTGGTCGGTACCCCGAGATACTAATCATTTAAGGAGTTATTTTCCATTATAATGGCTAGAATAAATTTTCATATTGACCGTTTTTATTTGGCATGTTGGAATTCTAATTGGAACTTGGTCCAGAATACTTATTTGTATAACACGATTTATGTAATCCTAAAAAAAGGAATCAGGTGAATTGGATGAAAAATTTAGGATTTATGCTTGGAATACAGAGGAAACATAAATCTGTTTAATGTCCAGAAGTAACCACTTTTCACATATAAGATCAAAACTCACCAAGAGTCATAAAATAATGAAAATAAGATCAAATTGATTAATGGGATAGGATTAAATCATTTAAAAATATATCTATAAATATGAAAATATGAGAAATAACAGTTATTCACCATGGTATCATAAAACTTGTCATCTATAGAGATTAATTTCTTTACCGAATGCACTAGAGTGATATTAGGGTGCACCATTAATATGTATTTATTTTCATGTGATCCACATAGATCATAGTAAAAAAATTTATAAATAACCCAAAGAGAATAAAATAAATGGGTTTCATATCAAAATCGTGATGTTTTAAAATGTACTTAAAACCAAGATCATTATGTAATTTATAACACAGTAAAATGGAATTAGGTGTTTATGTAAGTATATTCCAGAAATAATATATAATTTTTATGAATTTATTAATACAACTGTAAATGTTATACATTTTTTTATTCAAGTAAATAAAAATAAATAATTTCCTTAGAATAAGAGAGTGATTTGGAGACAAAAATTATGCATCATAACGACAATATAACATGGTTTTATAAATCATTAAAAAGAGAGGGGAAAAGGGTAAACCACTCATAAATAAAATGTAATACAAAATGTGGAAATAATAAAATGTAAATAATTACATGGTGTGGATATTTTAATGAAATTACACATGAAAAGGAAACATGGAAGAAAAGAGAAGATGATTTTTTTATGAAAATTCCATATCCTAATGATGTCACTTAAAATCCATACAATTAGTTGATGAGATTGTAATGGGACTACTATAATTTGGAAATAAAATGGACATAAGTAAGGATATAGAATAAATACCCCATCATAGTAAAATGGAAACTATAAGACATAACAAAAAGGAGGTCTTGACTAAAAGAGGAGGGTGAAGGATTCCCTTACCTTGAAGAGTGACTTCAAAAACATGAAGGTTGGGACTTTGGGGGAATTAAGGGATCCTTGGGAGGACTCCATGGGAGGTAAAATGGACCGATATTCATTGAGGAGGAATTTGGAATGAAATTACTGAAGGAATGGGTAGGTATTTATAGGAAAAGTGAGTGAATATTTTATTAATTTCTAAGGGACACCTCATTAGTGGAATTGGAAAAACCTTGTTCCTAACCATGGTATATGCACATGGTATTGGCCACTTTGGGATACCTCATAACATATCTTATAGTACCAATGTCGACCAGAATTATTACATCATGATTACATCATTAATGATGTCATTAAACACACCGAAACTCAAAACAGTATTTTTACTATTCACAAAAAAACAAAAAAAATTATAAATATTTCATAAATTCACCCTAACATAATATTGATTCTATGAATTCACAAATAAAAATAAAATTATGAAAATATTATTGTAATTAATAGTTATTTAATATTTATGTAAAAACAAAATTTACATGAAAAAATACTAATACTAAACAAATAATTTCTGGAACAATTATTTACTTATGGTATTATATCCCATTACCATTCAAGATACCTAAATTATATTTATAAATAATTATGTGAGGATACTATTCCATTGGTCACATTACTATTCATAAGGATAATATTACTATTTATAATTTACTATTCCCCAATAATTAAGTTGATCTAATTAGAGTCTAAATTTCATACTGATCACAACCATAAAAGATCAATTTTTTGAAATCATATCACATTATTAATTATTTAAAGTTTTAAAAAAATGTAAAATACCATTTTCCCAATATTCATCAATAATATCTAACTTCTATAAACCCATCCTATATTTGTCTTGATATATGAAATTCAAAAAATTTACCATAATAAGAAATAAAAAATTTATTTATACACAAGAATTATACAAAGTAACTGAGGGCATGTTACCTGGACCCTTATAACACCTACATAGGACCTACGAGTAAGGTGTTATTTGGTGATAGATTCTTGGGGTAACTAATGAAACATTGCACGAGTGGTGATTTATATCTTCTTGAACTTTTCTTGTAAGAGATTCCCTTCAAGCTTAATGTGTTGGAGTTCAGCTTGGGCTTGGTCCAGAGAAAAACTCAGTGATGCTACCTCCTTCCCAAGCTTCATCATATGGGATTGAACGTCCTGCGTCTACTAGAGGAGGCTGACAAAATTTGTTTCTATATTAATTAACCATGATCATTGTATTTATAATCTACAATCATATTGTTAATAGTATAGTTTCCAATGGTCATATTGACAAATAGTAATATAATTTTCGAAACCCAAAAGTCTCATTTTAGTTAAACTCACTTCAATAATCAAATGAAATAGTTTTGTTGAGTATAAAAAACACAAAAATTTAGAAAACAAATACTATTAAAAAGTTCACGTCATTATAGAGTTTACATATAGAGAAAGACTATGCATACCTGATTTTTTAGTATGATATGTCTTTAGTATTTCCATAAAAACTAGTAGTATGAATCAGTTATATTATATGTTATTGAGTTGAAGTTTTTTGATAATCAACTACAGAGTCTCTGAAATCACTAAGCAAGTGCATTATCATCGTATTATAGTGGATTAAAGGGAAATATTAATTTTTTATTGAAGGGACATATTTAAATCATTATAAAAAATGTTGTGGTATATTTTGTAAAATTGGTTTGAATAGGTTTAATCTTTTTTACGGAAAAATTGTATTGGTATTTGGTCGAATCCTTCCCTTATTGGTTTCCAGATGATAGCTAACCACCCCACTTTTAATTTGTAAATGATTTTAGTGGAGAATATGTGGCTCAAATTAACCAAACCACAACAAGGAGGTAGTCACCCTCATTGAAGGAGAACCTTGTAGAAATCTTTTGTGTTGTTGGGATTATACTCTAACAAGTCATCATAGTTTTATTTCAATGAGAAGAAATTATAAAACAACAATAAAACTAATTCAATCCCCCTCTCACTGGTACATTACTTTACTAGATACTTCCCAAAAATCTATTATTACTAAGAAAAATATACACAAGAATATTTTGTAAACAAAATTATTATTTGTATAAACATTGGTTTGTAGGAAACCTATTTGAAAACCACCAGCAAAAGACTACAGTATCAATACTATGGGTATTCCAGACATATGACAATTAGGTATTCATATTTACAAAATTTGATTAATGATGATGGTTTAAATTTAAATTTTGGTGACAATGCTAAAGGGAAAATTATCAGCCTTAAAAAAATTAGTAATTCTAATTAGGTATTAAGTTATAAATATTTTTTTGTAGATGATATATAATATAATAATCTTATCATTTCTCAATTATGTTATGATGGTTTTTTGTAGTGTTTAAAAATAATTCCAGTCATGTTTTGGATGATAAAAATGATTTAATCATTTTATCTTTATGAAATGGTAATATTTATTCTATTGACACAAATTCTTTGTCTCCTTACAATATTTGTTTCTTAATGCCTTTCCAAAAGAATCTTTTCTTTTTTATAGAATTCTAGGCCATTAAAATATTCATTCACATAGAAATATAACTATAAAAGGATTAGTTAAAGATCTAGTAATGCTTGAATTCTGAAATGGGAGAGTTTTTAATCCATATAAAAAAGAGAAAAATAATAACATTTCCATTAAATTTATGAATGAAGTTTCAATCTCTCACCATAAATAGTTAGTTAATAGGGACCTCTTGGGACCTTCTATAGTTTCTAGTTGAAATGTAATTTTTTCCCTATGTATCTGTAGATGATTTTTCATGGTACACTTGTGTACCCTTTTTATCTCTCAAAAGTTGAGCTTGTTCTTACATTATTATGTATGTAAAAATATATATAAAATGTAGGTGGACTTTTTATTAAGACCATAAAAATTGAACATGGTTGATAATTTAAAAATTAGGACTTTGAATCATTTTGTTCTCAAATAATTTATAACTGTAATTTTTCTCCACATTGGACACAACAACAAAAGGGGGCTTAGAAAGAATAAATAATACTCTTCAATATATTTCTTGGACAATGCTAAATGAGTATAAATTACCTTTATACAACTACAATGAGGATATTAATACATCTAGTAATAAAAAAATAGAGTCTTATTTAGACATCTATTATAAATGAAACATTATGAGTTATGGAAAAATAGAATACTAAAGGTTAATTACTATAGTGCTTTTGGTTACAACGTATTTATTCTAAACATAATGGATAACCTTGGAAAATATTTACAATATTTGTAAAAGAATTTTTTTGTCTATTCAATTTACAATAAATATTATATATTTTTTAATAATGGACCTAATATAATGTAAGAGTCTATTCACATTAAATTTGATGAAACTGGTCCTAATGAACCTATGACTATCATCGAGAACCTTGATAATGATATGCAAAATCTGAACAACAATGCTAAAACTTTGGAATGTTTTATTACACAACTATAAAGCACATCTAGTGAACTACCATAACATGATGTTGAAGAAAATTTTTAGTCAACTAGCCCCTCTTTAGAAAGAGAATTTAGGACGCATAGAAACCACCATTTAGAAGTAGTAATAGGAAACCAAGATACATGTACAAAAACTAGATATTCCCTTTAGTGTAAAATTAAATAGAAATATTCTATGAAATAGGAGAACCTTAAGAACAATAATCATGTTATCTATGATGAGTTCTGAGTAATTTATATGTATGAATAAATTAATTAACTTGCAAGAACTAATGTTTGGGAACTTGTTGATAGACATAAGAACAATTTATTGTTGGAACTAAGTGGGTATTAATAAAAAATGTTGATGAGTACGGAACTATAGTAAGAAATAATGATAGATTATATATAAAAGGGAATAATCAATAAGAAGTTAATGATTATGAAGAAAAAATTTCACCTATAGCTAGACTTGATGCCATCAGGATACTTCTATCCTTTGCAACATATTTTGATTTCAAACTCCATCAAATGGATGTTAAAATTGAATTATTAAATGGGTTTATAATTTAGGATTTTTTTCCAAAACCCCATAGATATTATAATTCACATTTTTGAAATTGTATTTTTAAATTAACAAATACATCATATGGCTTAAAACATAGTCCAAGAGTTTCGTATGATGGGATTACCTATTTTCATATTTCAAATAGTTTTTCCAAATGTATAGTGGTTCCAAATATTTTTATAAAAAAACATTTAAAATTTGTTTTAATAGTACAAATATATGTGGATGATATTATTTTTTACATCTACTAATGATTACCTATGTAAATATTTCTAAAAAATAATGCAAAATTAATTTCAAATGAGTTAGATGGGTGAATAAAAATATTATATGGATTTTCAGATCATTAAAAATAATAAATGAATTGTTTTTAGTCAATGTAAATATATTAATATATTTTAAAACATGATGGGTTAGAAAACAAAAATATAGTGATACTCCCACGAGTACCACTTATAAACTAGATCTTTATGAAATTAGAAAATTGTTAGATCATTGTAATTATAGAGGTATGATATGAAGTCTATTATACTTGAATACTAGTTGTCCTGAAATTGTTATTAGTGTGTGTATGTGTGGTATCTTTAAAGAAAATCATAAATAGACACACTTATTAGTTGTTAAACTAATTTATAAATACCCCAAGTACAAAACTAATTTATGATTGTTCTATCCAAGAGTAAAAGTGTTTGATTTACAAATTTATTTAGATTCTTATTAATGTTTTTATATGGTATATAAAAAAATCACATTAAGAACATGTCATCTTTTGGAAAATCTATCGTATCATGGTGTAGTAAGATACCAAATTGTATTGGTCTATCTACTAGTAAGGATGAATACATTTCTATAGGTATTTTATGTGCACAAATTCTTTTTATGAAATATATATTACAAGACATTTGATATCAACTTAGACATATGAATATAAATTGTGATATCAAAAATTCATTAAACATTTCAAAAAATCCATTATCTCATTATAGAAAAAAACACATTGATGTAAGACATCACTTTTTGAGAGAAAATTATAAAAAAGATTATATAATTTTCTAATTTATTGGAAATGAACATCAACTTACTAATATATTCATTATGTATTTATATAATGAAATATTAAACTTTATTAAACATGAATTAGGAATGATATATTTTGTATTAAATTTCATCGTTGATGAGTCACCATTGACGAGTCACTATTGATGAGTCACCATTGATGTGTCAACATTGATGATTCATTATTGATGGGTCATCGTTGATGACTCACCACTGATGACTCACTATTAATGATTCCCCATTTACGAGTCATTGATCAGTAACCATTGATGAGTCATGATTTAATGTGTCACCTTTACTTTTGTTACCATTGTTTTGTTACCTTTACTATATCTTTGTGAATTTTTATATTAATTTATAATTATTTTTTCAAATCCATAAAAGATATTATTTACATCACAAATCAAATGGATTCAATTTAACGTCAATCCTTTAAACTCTTAAATTATTATCACCCTCCAAGACTGATCATGTTTCCTTCTTCTGTCATTCGACAAAAACCTTTACCCAATCAGTGTGGAACATGTGATGCGATTAGAATAGTCAAATTTCAAATAGAAAAGTTAATACATGAAATTAAAAGCATCAGACCACAGTTGGGTTGTTGTTTTACCAAACCCACATTTGAAAAAACTGGTTTTTTAAATAGAAAATGAGATAAATACTCAATGGACTCCAACAAGAAACATGCTCATGTTGAAAGTATTATAAGTTCAGATGTGGATGAACTGGTTTACAAAAAACAACCATATGTATAAACCAATGTTGGTATATTATTTCTATCAAAATTATGACTTTTTTAGAGATAAAGAGGATGAAATAAGAATTCATATTGTTGGAGAAGAGTTTTCATTCTCTTCAAGGGAATGTGAAATGTTACTTAAGGTACCTCATAAAGTGGTATAAGTGGATTTTCAATGTAGAATTCCCAATTACAGTTGTATTTTTAGTTATGAATAATCTATCATACAGTTAATAGTCGATGGTACCTTGTAAATACTTATTGATTTTGAACTTGATAGTGAGTGTAAATTGTCATTCAGGTTCATACAACATGTATTGTTTCCAAGAATGGTAGATTTAAATAGAATGAGATATCAGGATATTTACTTCATATTTCTGATGAAACAAGGACAAAGGATCAATCATTATAGATTTATAATGATATATATATATATGAAATGTACAATAAAATTTCAAGGTAGAACTATTTGATTTACCGTAAAATGATATTTTCAATCATGGTTGATAAGGGATTAGTCAAAAAAATGAAGAATCTAAAGATTATTATAATGGTTTTTTCAATGATCATTTCAAAAGGAGTAAAACTTAGTTGGAATACATGGAATAGGTGTTGGGTGAGAGATAATGATACAATATATGATGAATCCAACTTAATTCATCATCTAACACCTACTTAAGGACATTGTGGATATTAGTATTGATACAAGTGAGTTACTTGAAAATTCATATGATGATACTAATAGTGATAATTTTTTTAAATCTATTGAATATTAAAAAGAGTTGTAGGTTTAAATATGGAGTGATCTGAAGATCCCTTATTTCCTCCTACTATATCTTTTGGATCTCTCATTCCATGTGATTCACTACCTACCCGAGAATCCCTATTGTATGAAGGTGATGCTGATGAATTAAAAGATTTAGGATTATAAAAATTTAGGAAATCATCCTCAAAATCATAAAGAGACCAGATTACCAATTCAGATAATCGGAATTGTAGAGATGTTAATGCTTCTATGAAGTAGATGGAGTTTTAGATCATGAAAAATAAAATAGAAATGAATACAAGGATGAATATTATCATGATGCTGTAAATGATGAGCATCATATTGGTGGAGATAATTATTAACATGGTGATGACGATAGTGATGGTCCTATTTATAGAGCTCATAATAAATGAAGTGATCATGACGATCATGATTAGGAAAAGGTTCAATCACATCCTTCTTCACCAGTTCATAGAGATCCACCCACTCTTCCATAAATCCGACTTGAATTAGCTACTTTTTAAGAATTGGAGAAATTTACTCATTATGTTAGACATGGATTGATTTTAGTGATTAAAATATTGAAAAAAGTGAATTTATAGTCAATAGAGAATGGTCGTTAGTGAATTTCGTTGATAATGATTGTGAGTTATATCCTTTTACTTCAATGGAAGTAGAAAAGTGACCTGAGCATATTGTGCCACATGTGAATAGAGATCATCCTACTTATCTAACTAAATTAACTTTAGATAATGTAAAAATTATTATTTGGAATCTTTTCAAAGACGTGTTAATTCTTATTTGGAATCCTTGAGAAAAAAAATTGGTTTTAGATTTTAAAATTTTCAGGAGCTCTCAGCCATCTCCAGTGTCCAAATATAGTAGCGAAAGAACTAGATATTTGGTTGAGACTGTTATAACGCATTTAAAACAATATAAAATATTTCATATTCATTAACTGGAATAGAAAAATATAATATTGTCAGAATGAATGGAAGGTAATAAGTCATTATTAGAGGGGATGGCATCCTCTTTCTTAGAGAGTATGAATTCTATATTTGAGAAATTGGATAGAATGTATGTGATGACTCTATATCCATTGTACCTCCTCATACCTCAGTAATTTTTGAGATAGAGATCCATAGTAAGATTATAAGGGATGAAATGAATACTAATTTGGTTTATGTTTCAACACATGAAGAGTAATTAATGAAAATAAACCATCATAGAGAGTATATCTATGAGATGATAAGGGAGTATTCACATAAAATCTGGGTAGATTAAGACATCGTAAAGAATGATATAATTTATTATATGTCAAGAATTTATTAAAATCTGGAGTAGGATGAAAACATTAAATTACAGGAAGATAACATGAGAATTCCACCAGTTACAACGAATTTCAAAAAACAAGTGAGTGAACTAAATGTTCTCACACTAGATTGCAGCAATTCATGGAAGTGAAAATTGATTTCTTTACTACTATAGAGAGGGGTGTTAATATTTTTTTTGGATTTTATCAACCTTATAAAAAAATTCCTACATGTTAACAATACAATTATAATTACAAGATATGCCATCCCAGTGACAAATTTTTTTCTTGTATATCCACAGATCCAGTTTGATAAAAGCCTACAATGATTACTGAATAATATGGCCATCTTCCTCTACTATGTCAACTTCTGGGTTTATCACATGTTGAATCAATTTTCACCTCAGACCAGTTCTTTTTCAAGAGACGATTCACACTACCAAAACCATACATTCAAGTATAACCTATGCTCAAATTTTTACTACTACTACATTATCCCCTCAAGAAAAAAGCAAAGACATAGAAAAACTCACAGATACTCATTGGTTTACCTCTAACAGTGAATATGATTAGATAATGTCTTTGAATAGGTTGTTAAACCTCTACTATTTCTCTTTTGACGACATATTCAACACCTTTTGGCTCTTATTCAATTAAATATCTTACTATTCTTCTGATTTACTTGACCTTTTATTATCTCTTGTCTTTTTATACTCATAAAAGAGGAGATATAAAACATAATTTATTTATTACAAGAAATAAATTATAAAATAAAGATTTTATCTGAAATAGTAATTATATATTTCTAATTTTTATTTTTTTTATCATTTTTAGATATTAGTATTACTTTTTTGACTAATGTTAGTCTTGTTTAGGATCTTAAATTTTATTGATATTATTGTTATTAATATTGACTAACAATTCTATTTTTTTTATTTTCATGAAAGCAGCTTTAAGGGAAAGGGGGAACCACATACATCAAGCGGGAATCCAAATACAAGATGCCTAAACTAAATTTGAAATTCAAAACCAACATCAAACCTGAGGAGGATTCGATCCAAGAGTCACCGAATCAGCTGGAGCCATGTCGCTGCCACTCGCAATCATCAACACGGAATGCCATTGTCGACTAGAAATCCACAAATCGCCGGAGCTGATAATCGAAGTAAAGAAAACCATTTTATGAACACACAATAACCTCATCAATCCATAAAAACCTCATCCATCCACATCATCACAGACCAAAACAAACACCATCAATTAAAAAGAAGTCAGAGACTGGATCCCCAATAGCCACGCAAATCTGAGCTGGAATTGAGACCGCATGAAAATATCTTCAGCATCTTCAAACTCTTCAAGCCACACAGCGGAACCAAAATCACCACCTTTTCCACATTGAAATCACACATCATGCACAAACAAAGCCAGATCCAAATCATGCAAACTAAAGGTTAAAAATAGAAACATCAACACAAATCACCGAACACGAGGCCACGTCGGAAGAATCCCCACCACAAGTCAAAAATCACAACCCGTCTCCACATTCACAACCACCACGGAGACCACCACAAACTACCCCTCGTAATGTGAGAGAATCTTGACATGACATATAAAATACCATTTTTTTATCATCGTAATGGGAGATAATTTTGAAATTCCCATATAAGGAGAGTGTTTGGATCTTTCTTATTTTAATTCTCATAAAATTGGTCTCTTTTAGTACTAATGACCTATATGTTGTATGATAACATTGTATATGGTAAGAAAATTTCTTTTTAACAATTTGGATATGTATTGAGGTGATTGACCACCAGTCAGGATATACCATTGAGGCGAGTTACTACAAGGCAAGAGTCACCGATAAGGAGAGTTACTTCTTAGAAGGAGTCACTGCTAAATATAAGCTACTACCAGTGCGGACACCACTATACTAGTTACCACTATAAAAGTTTCCATTAGGCTTGTCAATGCTAAGGAGATATAATCAAGAACGGGAAATACTAGAGTCTGAGTCACCATTTTACTCTGAGGCACCACCATACTAAGATACCACATAAATAATATACTTTCAGAAGGTGAGTCACCCCCACCATCATGCTACCATTTCTGCTGAGGATATTGATGAAAATGGAAAAATATTATTTCTATTCAAGGATAAATTTACTGAGTATTAATGAAACAGTCTGAGACTGTCCATAGATTGTGGATCTCCATCAACTGTTGACGTAATATCTATAGGAAGGACCATATCTTAGTCTTTCTCTCTATATAATGATTATTTACCAAAAAGTCTTTGGAAAATATTGTGATTGAATATGTGAATCTGTACAATATCATTGATTCATCTACTATGAAGATCAAAAACCCAGACACACAATATCCTTTATAATTACTTATTGACATATCAATATAGATAAACTTGAACACATTCAAATTATTATGATCCTCTATGTTTTTGGAAACATCCAACAATGGAGATCCAACTGCTCACCAAATATGATATTAAGACTTCCATCATTTTGAGCATACCAAAATAAGGATCACCATTCTCTTCATATTCATTTGATTTATCTTTCCATTCTTCAAGGATTGTGTTTTTACTTTTTTACGAACACATACCATCTCCCTTACAAAATATGCAGAATAATTGATATTATATATTTTTCTTTGCATCTATTTTTTCACGATGTTTTTGGAGGAAGTCCTTGGGTGGCGTGTACTATTTTACAACCCTTGTATAACTATGATATATGCATTTTAGTCTAGGAATATTATTGTTGTTGTTTGTTTTCCTGATCCATGTTGTGAATCTACATGATTATTATTATAATCATATTGGAATTAGATGTCTTCCAAGTAGAGGGGATTAAGACTCATAATGAGTGTAAACCAATTTTTTATTCTGTTGTGTTATATTTTTTTTATTACCAAAACCTAAACTTTTCTATAATCTATAAAAAACTATTTCATTGATAGTTAATCATAACTAGTGTTTATATATGTTTTGATATAAGTAAATTAATTTAAATGATAAGATAACTTTAATTAAATTTTAACTCAGACATAATCACTCTTTGATAAATAGTTTAAAATAGTAGATCATATATTGATATGCTATTTTGTCTAACTGAATCGTTAATTTTATTATGTTGATTTCAATTTGATTTTACTTTTAATATAATTGTTAATTGGGAACACAATTCACCCCTCTTGAGTTATTAACTCCAACCAATAGAATATAATTCCATAAATGAAGTTGAATTAAACTAATAAACAATTGAGAGTTATTTTGTCATGTGTTGTGTTGTAAAGATGATTATAAATTTCATACATACATATTGAATTCATAATAAGTGGAATGGGAGGTGTTTCTTCATTTTTTATACTACAAGTTAAAACTCTTTTATAGAGGTTGTGTATAATGGTAAGGGGTGTTGAGAATGAATGATAATATTTCTCCCTTACATTTTCTATTGAGTATGGAATGTCACACTACTGATAATAAATATATGATGGGGTGAGGGGCCACATTTTCTGATTACAATGTTACCATGGTGGATCACTCATCACCATGAGTTTTGTCTCACGACGTCTCACACATTATTTGGGTGTAGGTAATGCAACCTATTGAATTAGAATATAGGCCCATTAGACTAGTCACGGATGGATGAGTTATGCCTTGGTCCAACTGCCACATGTACCCAACATATATGGCAACTTTCATCTACACATACTTAGATCATATAGGTGGATGGAATATAAAATTAAAATTTTTATATAATTAATATATATATATATACACTGACATGATCAGACACACATTCCAGCGTTGAGCTGAAGTAGGTAGTCCCGCTAGGATTCCTATTAGAACCTGAGTGGTCTGGTTATTTATTTCATCATTGATTTAATTATTCTTTATTATTAATTAATTAATATAAATTTTAAACAATGTATTTATGATCACTTCTTAGATTAAACCTAAGACAAAATGGCAGTGTCTTAATGGGACTTTTATCTCACATCCCACTTGGTCTTCCTTTGGTACACGAGAAGAGGAGCTGTCTAAAATTATGGATAACGGGACGCATGCTTCTAAAGGTTTTGATAATATTTCACCAAGATAGAGCTTATGAGTATAGGGATGAGCATTATATTGAGAATCTAGTGGATTGTTTTTGTTCTTTTTGTAGTTTTTATAGCATTCTTGTTTTTGTCTAACCTAGGTTTCGTTTTTGTATTATATCATTCCATGCATCAATGTATCAAACACTACCTTAGAGGTTTTTGATATTATTATAAGATGGATAGTTATAAATTTTATTCATATTCTTTATTATTTAGTTATTTATTTATTCTTCAACAATTTATTGATTATTTATGTTTTATATATGATTTTATTGTTATTTATTATATGGTGTATCTATTGTATTACTCCGACAAGAGAAAATAGTCTCCCCACCATACCAACTTTTTACCCTTGCATCTACTCACTATCCTCTAGCGTACGTGGATGCACACATGAGGCCACTTGAGGAACATCATAAGGGATCTTGTGATGTGGATCCTGAATCAGTACGTTACACTTAGAATGTTCATTACCAACAAACATGATAACAAGGGAATTAACTCCTAATTTTTTTTTATAAATGAAATATTATTAATTAATGGGATGTAAAATTTTCTAATAGTATCATATATGATGTTATAAATATAAATATGGTGCTCGTATAAATTAATAATTGGATTAGCACCATTCTAGAAGATGTTAAAACTTGATCATCTAAAGGGAAGACTAAGGTGAAATACTTCTTCTCAATTCCCCTTTATCGAGGAATATTTTAATTTTTGAACATAATTTATTTTATATTGTATATGTAAAACCGAATTTTTAGGAAATATCATGAATCATACATACCTAATTGTATTTTATGTTTATATATTAATTATTTATTTATTTGGTATTTATATTTAATGTTACCAATTGTAAGTAATTTCATAACTCAATTTCTTTTCAATGATATATATTAATTCTTCATTATATTGGATATTCTAAGGTTATGTGTGTAATTTATTTAATTTTTTATTTTTTAATTTGATCATATGTGGATATAAATTAAATTTGTTTAATCAATTCATTGATTAATCACCTCTTCAACAGTAATATCGCTCTAAGACATTTCATCTCAAATTCAACTCCATTGAGATATATTTGGCATTATTGACCTATTTATGTTTTTGAGGAGTATATAATAACGATTTTTTTCTATATCACGAATTTTTTTATATTTATCACATTTAATGTTTTATATTATGTTATTTCATTCATGGGGGTTATGATTAAGACGTTGCCTATGTCATAAGGGATTATTTTTCAATCTGATTTTATTTTGGTTTGTTTATTCCTGAACATCTACTGTAGGGTATTGTTTGATCATTTTAATATAATCCAATTTTATTTTATTATCCTATATTTTTAGATGAATGTTTCATGTAATAATATATTTTCCAACTATTTGGTACTGAATATTATTGAAAAAGGTTTATAAGAAAAATTCATGTTTATTTCACTCTTGGTTCAATAGTCATTTTTCTTCCAAATACATGATTTATAAAAAAAATTTCATTAATGTTATTTATAATATCAATTAATATTTTAAATTCATGTCAATCCACGATTGGGTTTTTAAAATTGTTTTTGAAATTAATCTTTAGGTTGATTTAAAACAATGAACATTTTTACATTCCTCACAACATTGTGAAATGAATCTTTATTTTAACATACTCAACATGAATGAAAACTTATTATACTAAAGAAAACTCATTTATTTGAATCTTCCTTTATATAATTCCATGATTATTTTAATGTAAATTTTTGTCTTAATATTATACAAATTTTTTTAAAATGAATTTTCAAAGGTAAAAGTCTATTTTTCTCTAGAATGATTTTTATGATATTTTTATGGTAATTATTTTAATCAAAGATAAAAACCATTTATTCTAACTTTACTACACTGAAAATATGTTTTAACTGTACAATACATATTATTTATCTTGATGTATTATGATCAGTTAAACTGGAGAAATTATTGACATTCACCATTCTAATTATTTTTTATCTTCATTAACTTTCCCATGTAATATTAACTTTATTATGATAATTATACATTATATTTATCTTAAATATCAATATTCACTATATCATAGATATTATCATGTCATAAACTGAATACTATTTTAACATATGGTGTTTTATTATGAAAATTATTTGATTAACTGGGTGAAATATCGATAGAACTGTATTCATTACCAAATAAAGATATTTATTTATAATGTATATTGTTCATGAATTAAATCGATCTATGAGGAATGATTCATAAATGATTTGATGGATGGGGAAGTTAATTATATCTCTCAAATATGAATCCATCAGTCCCATGATAAAAATTAATAGGCTATCATTAAATTGGTTTTTTGTTGTATACTAAGCCATAGTTAAACATTCTTGAAAAAATGTAATAATGGTATAAAAATCATGGTTTCTAAGATCATAATATCATATATTAGGAATTTATTTCATTGAAAATTTATTTATTATTCTCCATGAGATTAATTCATTGATGTTATCCATGGGTTACTGTCAAGACAACGTGATTATTTATATTTAATGAGTTTATCATCATTTATCCCTCTCATATTATTTTTAATCATCTAGTTATTAATTTAATATAATGTTTTTTAAATTATTTAACATTAGATATTTATTATTCATTATTGATTCTTGATGCCTTCTATTTTACATAACCATTAATAAGAAACTAATATCACCTTATTTTATTCATATTACCTTGAATATAAAAAAAGAATCATTGAATGAGTTAATGGATGTAGAGTATTCACCACGACTATGTTGTATTATTTTTTTCCAAACGTATTGCGAGACTCATGTATCACTACTAGAAAAATGGGCCATTTCCAAGTACCTATATCCATGGGTTTAGAAAACCATGGCTATAGTTATTTACAACAATCCTACTACCATCGTTTTGTCTAAACACTGTCTATCTCCTCTACTTATATCCAAAATTTTTATAAACCATGGCTATAGGGGGTTGTATGAAGGGATATAGCACTGCTTCTTTGAAAAATTGTCCATATCCTCTACCTAAATCCACTATTTTCATAAATCACAACAATAGTTTCCAACACTAGTGTAGGTGAATTCTTTCCACATAGCAATATGGCGGGAAGGCCAATAACCATGGTTTTTTTCATTTACTGTGCTTCATAACTATATATAGATACACTGTAAGATGTTTATAACAGAGTTGTAAGGCATCTATTCTATCATAGTAGAGGTATGAAGATCAATTCCCATGGGTGGAAAAATATTTTAAAGCTATAACGATGATTTAAAGTTCCTATATCTATGGTTCTTCATTGTATAAGAATATCATATAACCACGGTTTAATTTGTGGATACGGACCTATAGCCACAATGGAAAACTATGAGATTTATTTCCATGGTTTCCCAAACCTTCTATATTTGTTCTTCTGCCACGGTGCAAATCATGGAAATAGATTCTTAAAACTGTGGGGATTGATTTTTTCTATACCGATGCCAATACCTACCACGACCATCTAGATCCATGTCTATAGATTATTTCTATAATGTTTTTCTCTATAACAACAGTTTTAGATCATTGATATAGTCAAATTTTTTAGTTTCATATAAATCTAGTTTACCCAGATTACTAACCTATTATGTCTTATAGGATGTGATAACTTGTATCTTATTCTAATGGTGTAATATATCCACTTGCTCTTGGAAACTGTGGTTGGCGTCTTTACAGTTCGTATTAGATGGAGTTCATTAGAATCCTTGGGAACGTGATTTATTAAATCATTTAACTGAGAACATAACCCTGTGACAAATTTAATTATAATTCTACGTATATGATAACATCCTAATGTTTTTATACGGTATCAATTATTTAGTTTTCTAATAAATACATATCTTTCTAGATACTAGAGGTGGATGTATCCTTAAAATAGTAATTCATATGAGTAATAAATCCTAAAATAGAACATTTGGTTTTGACCCGATCATTACTTGGTAAACAACAAGGGGCCTTTTTACAATCCTAGTGTTACACTCCCAGGGGATAATCATGGGTTAGTCCACATTTTCTATATAAACCATTATAATGTATGCGAGACTAGAACCTATTAAAACCTACGACATTCCATAGTGATAATAGATAAACCAAAATAATCAGGGAATGATATTTCTGAGGGAAATAATATGTTTAAATTCATAAATACTACTTTTAATGTTTTACATGAATTAATTTTTATCATTATTAATGATATTTTAGAACATATTTATGGTAATAGAACCCTTTGTTTTAGTATATGTTTTCTTGAAAAGGTTTTTTAAGAAATAATGACATCATATTATTTGGAGATTTTTTAATGGTGCTGATAACCTTAAAGTTTTATATACTCTTTGATTATTAAGGTTATTTTAATGATGTAAAAAATATTTATAGTGATGTTATAAGATTTATATTAAAACAGTTTTATAAAAAAGTAGAGCCTATTGTATCTATAACAATAAATATTAACATAAAAAATTATTTGGGAAGAATAAAATTAAATTTTTATCGATGTACGGTAAAAAATATGATTGCACCATTGAGGTGAAAATACACTTAATAATGATAATATTGATGTTAATTGGGGTGTAGTGTTAATTAATTAGTGAATAATATTTGTTAAACCATTGGTTGAAATTCTGGAGAAAAATAAATTATTTTTTATGATAAGGGTTTTTAATTTTTAGTTATTATCTTACCCTTTAGAAATCATTTTTTTAGATAATATTTAAAGTCCGTAAAAATATATTATTATTCTTTTATAAATGTTATGATCTGTTAAAATTTTATTTTACTACTTCATGAATAAAAAATATATATATATAATATTAATTTCACGGATTAATAGATGAAGTATGAATTGATCAAAACACAACAAAATGATGAAATTGTGCTTATGAACAAGAAATATATCATGTAAGTATATTTCATTATGTTCTTAGTCTAGATGGTCATAGATTTCCTCATATCCAAGAAGTGGACCAGGAAACAAATCATTATTCAATTACCTTAATAACTGATAAATCAATATTATTTTAACCCATAAATGATTTATTTGGTTGTAGTGGTTATATTTCCCATAACTATGTTCCCCATAACTCATTATTAATTTTTAAGATTTTGTTTTTTCCTCAATGTCCATATTTTTACTTCCCACCAATTATATCATATATGGATACAAAGTTATTTGTTATTTCAGTTGACAATCATATTTCTTTTCCCCCATTTTGAGTTTGGTTTTTTAACCCTTTTATGATGTTGATTTTTGACAAAATAATTTTCAAATATCAAACCCTATAATTTTTTGTGAAATTTCATATTGTGAGGTTATAATTTATCAAAGGAGGGGATAACATAACACCCTAATATTTTTATATAATAACATTTTATTTGATTGTGTATATGACATACCAAACTAATCTTAAATTGACCATGAAATATATTATATAAATATGACAATTATAAAATAGCCGTTAAATGGGTGGGTATAAATAATACTTAAAAATTATGAAAATTATATCATTTATGTAAGTATAAAAAATTTAATTATTCTCAATAGATTTATAATGAAAATAAAAACATTAAAGGTAAAATAAATGTTTTTATGAAAAACTACTATTATTCCCATAGAATTTTAATATGTTAATAAATTAATATAACACTTTTTCGAAAATATTTTAATATAATTTATATATTAGAATATTTTTCATCATTCATATAATATTTTTTATCCATGAGACAAGAACAAATCCATTTTTATTGTTAAAAACTGTACTTTTTTAAAAAAGTGGTTTTGTCATATTGTTTTCATTTATTATCTATATATTTTAACCCCCTTTATAAAATTTATTTGAAGAAATGAACATAATTTTTGAATTCACCGTATCAATATTATCTTATAGTGAATTTTGTATAATTTTATGAAACAATTATTTTTTTGACGAATAATGAAAAATATTGATTTCTATTAAAAAATACATTTTCATTTAAATTTTTTTAAAAGAGATAATTTTAAAAAAATTGATTAAAAAAGAATAATTATTTCAATTATATAATTTTGAATCAAATTTATTTCTTTTTATTCAATTTTATTTTGTTTTTTATAAAGAATCTGCTTTTATTTAATAAATAATAATCTTCAGAAAAAAATAATTTTCGTTGCTGTTGCAAGTTTAATTTTAATTAAAATTTTTCCACATCTATGAATTGATGCTGATAAAATGGATTTAATATTTTTAATTAGAATAATAATTATTCATTAATAATTTAAATATAAATTTTATTTATATTTAATAGTAAAAATAGTTCATAAAATAATTACAATAGTTAAGGTTCAGATGAGGTTTTAAACATTCTAAGTTCTTGGGATAGAATTAGTTTTCCATACTTATATGATTTTTTTGGATAAATGATATTTATAATTTATAATAATTAGTTCAAAATTATCAAATAAAGATAGTTTTTTTATTCTTAGTGGGGAAATTGACTACGTAAATAAAAAAACTGATTACCATGGTGAAAACCAAAAGAGTAAAAGAAATTAAAATCAAAGGATAATAGAATTACCTATATAAAATATTTTTATTTATTCATTTATGTGTGGATATAACCAAACACCCTTCAAATCCAATATTTATCAATTTTGGAGGCACATGGGTTGAGAGGGACTTCCAATTATTGATTAGTTTTGAGTATTTATAGAAATGCCACTCTTCCTCAATTATGAAAGTTAACACCTCCCCCAATTTACAACTCAAAATACATTCAACATGGAAAAAACTGAAATAAATATATCCCCAAAATTCATCAACACATTTTAGGGTAATTGTTATTCTAAAAATACAATCCATAGGTCCCCTAATGAGAGATCTCAAGGTGGTTTTTCTATGAGAAGTAAATCATAATAACTAGGCTTATTTTACATATTTGTTTTCCACTATCAATTATGTATTTCAAATTACATTATAAAAACAAAATAATATTACATATAATTATATTTAATTATTTCAGTAGAGTAATTTTTATCCATATCCTTCTCAATAAAATGGGAGACAAATTCATTACTCATGTCTACGACGAACTACCAACTTGCGAATATATGCAATTTTTTTCCATCACAAACTCAACTAGATATCCAAAATGGAGGAAAAATGAATATATATGAAACATATTACATGATATTAATAATTTAATATAACTTTATAATAATATTTTTTACATTTTCAACCATTAGGTAAATGATATTATCGCTCAAGCATACGTATGACCTACTGTCTCTACCGAATGATGCGATAAATTTCCCATGTAAAATAGTCAAGAATGGATCTAAAAATGAATATAATATGTAAATTGTATTTTTATAACATTATTATTATTTTGGATATCATATAACCCTAGAAAAGAAATACTTTAAAATATAGTTATTTGAGAATAAATTTAATTCTTTTGATAACATGTGATGCACACAACACAGAGTTTTAACAAAAATTAATACTCTATTAAAATATTTTTTAAACATTATCATTATAATACATCCATTAAATTTATAGTTATGAAAAAAAATTATAGAAAATATATATTTTATATAGGAAAATTTTTTATATATTTATTATAAATGAAAATAAGAATAATGGGGATGAAGAAAATTGTTTTGTAAAAAATTTATTTATTCTAAAAGATGATTTAGTCACACTTTACAGAGATTATTTAAATTCACTTTTTAACAATCTTATAAAATTTAGTTTTCAAAATAAGATTAATTTTATAAATTGAAATACTCAAATTATATTACGTTGGTTTTTTTTAGGATTTTTCTTAAATGTTTGATTTTTTTATATTTAAAAATACTAAATATTAATTCAATGATGTCTTTTAGTTTAAGTAATTTTTAATTATATAATTATATTTTGAATTATTTTTAAAGTAAAATTACTTATATTCTATATCCATTAATAGAATTATGTACATTGGAATAATTTTCATAATATATTTTAATATGAAATCATTATAAACTTTAGAACATTTTTTCTTTATAAAACATCTTCCTGGACACGCCTTCATTTTTAAATTTGAATTTAAAATTTCCACTTTGATCAATTGATTTTATTACAATTTGTTAAATATTTTTAATCAAAATATATGCTAATATAAAACAATCTCAACATAATTTTTTACCAAAATGAATATTCAAAACAATACAAATTAGTTACTATGGTTAAGGTGAAAACAAATTTAGCATGGGTATACTAAGAAGATAAGGGTTAATAATTACATACCTTTTTATTAAAAACCCATTAGATGTAAATATTTCGACCCAATATTTTTTATTTTCAATAATAACCCTTTTGGAGTATTTTTTAATAATAAAATGATGTTTATGTTTATACATTTTTGGAAAATTACAAGTGTTCCACTCACCTCACTTATAAAAGGCCTCCACATATCTTCTCTTATTAACACATTAAAACCATTTTAGTTCAAAAAATACATACCAATATATTAAAATATTCTGTATCCCCATCCTATAATCATTATTTTCATTATTAATACATCCTGTTTAAGATTTTGGTGCAAACCTAACAAGGATACCCAAATAATTATTAATATTATTGAATTAGCGTCTTTATTTTATTTGTTTCACAAAATACATAAAAAGTTATTAAAATATGATAATATAATAAACTTTGTATATTCCATATATATCTTATGTTAGTGAAATTAAATAAAACCATCTCATGTTTAATCAAATGGGTTATGAAATTCGTGTTCGTTCTTATGGTGGAATACCCTCTCACGAACCGATGCCATTTGTTTTTTTTTCATTACCAACTCTCATGGTTGGTTATGATGATGTATAATATATATATATATATATTGTAAAATAATTATTTCTCTACAATAATTATATCATATATATCTTTATTACTATCTATTCCAAGGGAGATATGACAACGTTGCTCTTGTGTATGGTGGATTACCTCCCCACCAAGTAATGTGATTCGTTTTTATATAACACATTACATAAAAGTTAATAAGGATAATATAGGTAAATTTTTGTGATATAAATGATATATTTATTAAATTTATAGAATATTTATCATCATATAAAAATAATTTATCATTTCATTTCTTACCTTTTCACTCAATTAAGGATGAAAACTTCATATATATATGTGTGGATTACAGCCTTTACAAAGAGATGGGAATCACTTTTGATCACCACACTAAATGGATGATTTATATATTTATATTTTAATAAATAGTATTTTATTTATGATATCATTATAGTTCTTTAAATATGGAATATTACCTAGTAAATTTCCATAATGATAATTGAGAATGGAAAATTTACTCTTGCATATGTATGATATACCGTCCAGGTGATTGTAACGTATATAAATTATCAAGACCCCATTTAATTAATTCTATTAAAAATATAATTGATGTAAAATTATGATAATTCTGTAATTATTATTATTATATATGATAAAACTATATAATATACACAACAACCGTAACTTTCATGAAAACCAAGAATGAGAAAATAAAGAAATTAAGACATGAAACTATAAAAATAAAAAAAATATTTTAATTGATTGGTGGTAAGATGTTATAAAAGGATAATATATAATATTATAAATTTTAATATTTGTCCATTAAAAATTGGACAAAAATTACTGACATGATTAAAATCCTTAAAATTTATGTTAAAGAAGGTTTGACTAAAGTAAACATTGAGGTAAGGTAATTCGTCTCAATTTCAATTCGTCGGGGCATATTATAATGTTATGAACCTAAATAATTTTATATGGTCTATTTAGCTCCCATTTGACATGTAATATAAATATTAATTAATAATTCTGGTTATTTTATGTTTTAATATGAATTATTTCATCTAAGGGTATTTGACATGAAAATTTGAAAGTGGTATTTTTTTGAAAAATATCACTTTCCATTTGTGGTTATTGACCTTATCTCAAAACAAAAACATTTTGGTGATAGATTTTAATTTAAAATAACATTATTATTAAATATAAATATTATTGTATGATGTATATGATTATTCTCAATAAAAAATTCCATTTTAATATATGGTGTTTACTTTGAATGTTATTGAATTAACTGGGAAAAATTGACAAATCTTTAACCTTTACTCAATACATATATTTGATGATAAAGAAGATCTATTGATGAATAAAATATATTATATGATATATAATTATTTATTTAAACATGAAATTATAGGTGTTTCTTGATATAATATACCCCTTATATGCATCAATAGGTCATTTGAGAAAAATAATTTGGCCAAATTTAATGGGTTTCTACATGTAGTTTTTAAACTGTCTTGTGATAGGTCTCAAAGGTAGTGGTATAATGATGTCTCTAATCATGGTATATTATAATTAATAATTTCATTCATTAAGGTTACACTATTGTTATACATGATATTTCAAAATGGCATTATCTGAGTATGCATTTTATTGTCAATTTTTTTTATTAAATGACATGAGTTTTTAGTTATTTACTTTTGTCTATGGATTATACCTTATCTATTAATTTGGTTTAGTTATTTAAATTTATTGTCTTTAATGTTATTTACCTTTCGATTATGACTATTAATTAATGATCCACAGTATATTCATCTATATTTATCCCTTATTCAAAATTTGAGATCACCGTTATTTTTTTCCTTTCACTAGGATTGTTGGATTGATAATACGATTGATATGATACTGATTATAGTATCAAACTATGATGAAGAAACTCAATAAACAAGAGGTGGGGGGTTAATTGTATACTTTAAAATTTCTTAAGGAATTTTTTTATAAATGAAATTCACAACACCTCTAAATTTTAATAACATGCTTGATTCCAGAAAAGTGATTCTGGAAATGAAACTTAACAAAAGATTAGAACAACTAAGATTCTACCATAAAGAATATAGAATCCTATATAATCAGAGTAAATGTTTAAGGATGTATAATAATGTTATACATTCCTTAAAAACCAAAAGTACAGCAGAAAAAAATACTCAAACACTACAAGTAACAAGTAGTAACTCTTTTAACCCAAACAGATGGGTATCTAACAACCCTGGATAAAGGTCCCTTGATTTGTACTTTCAAGAATGTCTGTCATACCCAATCTCAAGTAAGACCTCAATCCAAAGACCGGTATCTGTCTTGCTATCCCCGTAAGCCATCGATTTGTAAGTAACCAGCAACACTGACATCACAACCCGAAGTCTCTGATTTCAAGGAAATCACACCTCTGCACAAAGAAAATATGCGCGAAGAAAAGTTTGAACAAGCCGTTCAAACTTTCTGCACGAATCCTGAGAGTTTATAAGAGACTCTCTCTCTAGAAACCACTTCAATATCATGTAGATAAAGTGTAAGTCTGTTCAGTTATTGAGATCTTTCAAATGAGCTCCTATTTATAGGCACATCTCCAAAATTCGTCTCCCTGCTCCAACGTTTATATTTATCCTTGAATTTCAGAGGGACATGTACACGTGTCACTCAAACATCGGTTAGTTAGTAACTGAAATCAAGACATATTTTTATAACAAAACAAGTGTTAGAAAAAATATGGTTACATAACCAAAATAATATATTTAGAATGTATGCAAATAAAAGTTCGGAGTCTAACCCAAAGCACATTCGGTGTCTACAAAACAAGGATATTCCGATTCTGTTTTCTAAGTAATTCATAACCTGGACTCTATATAATTATAGATTCTGAATTTGAAGGAAATTATGAATCTGTATTTACATAGTTCAGAGTCAGAGTTCATGAGAATTCGGAGTCAGAACATAGAACGTTCAGATTCTGAATTCAAACAACTCGGATTTTGAACTCATAAGAGTTCGGAGTCTGAATTCAGAGAACTCGGAGTCAGAACTCATAAGTGATAGGTGTCTGAATTCATATAAATTAGCATCAGAAATCATAAGAGTCCAGAGTATGAATTTACAGAACTCAGATTCAGAACTCATAAGAGTTTAGAGTCTGAATTCAGAGAACTTGGAACCTAAATTCGGATCCTAAAAATAGAATTCTCTTAATATAAGTATTATATGATTCTGAGGTTTTAGATATGAAACTGAATTTTATACATAGACAAGATAATGAAAAATGAATAACACGGTAATGATAAATTTCATTGGGGATGAAAATTTTCCTTATGAATGAAAAATACAGGGAAAATAAGATTTTCATTGAGATAAGGTGAGATGCCATAGGATTTATAAACTTTGTTAAGTGAACAATGATATGTTTTATAATGATGTTTCTTGTTTTAAATGTTTCGTTTTTGATACCAACAAAAGAATTGAAACTAAATAGATGAAAAACAAAGGGAACTGGTATATATTAAAATGTTACATTTCTACAGACTCAAACTAACCAAGAACACCATGTGCAAGACTCAATATGGCCACAACAAGACTGCTAAGAATCACAACTCTAGTAATCGGATAATATTCATCTTCTGGGTCTGACAGTGTGGAAAATAGAATCGCCAAGACCATAGCGCATGAACTCAGAACCAATGGAATAAGGAGAGCCATCTGCCTAGGGTCAGGTGTTTTGATAATATAAAACACCCTACCCCTTGTTTTTATAATTTTCCTTTAGGATATAACCGTTAGATATATATAGACCATAGGGTTTTAAAAAAAAACCTTTGGGTTTCCGTTGATAAAGTTTATCTTTATATGAAAACTTGGTTTTTATTCTCTATGATATTATTATAATGTATTTTCCACCAAAGTTTCATATTTTTTAAATAAAAAGAGTATTCATGGAAATAAATCTTTTTATTTTTACAAAAATCCTGATGGATACTTATATGATTGAAAACTTAGTATTCTTTTTATCAGAGATATGTTTAAAGGGTATCTATAATAATTATTTCCTTTGACCGCTAAAATTATGAATTGGGGAAAACTATTGGTCTTTTAATTCTATGAAAACAGATAGGGGTGTATTTTAAAGATCCAAATAATTATACGGGTTTTGTATGTAAAATATGGGAGGTATATCTTTTAAAATATTTATAGAAAAGGTATTTATATTTTAAATTAAAACTATTTTTTTATTGTATATTAACTCATTTTTGTACAAATATTTGTGTTACACGCTATTTTTTTATTATGTATACTTATACTAGTTGTTTAGTAAATCTAAATAATTTTTTAACAAAAAATTTGGATGAGGCCGAGACCAAGCCCCACGGGACCCGAGGTGCCCACCATCGGGGTCCCAAGCGAGTTTAGTGGGTGTCTAACCAGATCCCAATCCGAGCATAGGTCTATTAGGTCTCATGTAGGACTGTGTGTAAGGCCCGCGGTGCGCGCTGCATGGGGTTGGGCCGAAGCTCGTATGGGGCCCGTGTATAAGGCCCATGTGTGTGTGTGTTTGTGTTATTACTCCATTTTCGGCAGAGCTTGTTTGTTAAACCGTGGATTTTATTCGGTTAGTTTCGATGTGGGAACGGGTTTTTTGGGCGGAACGCAATCGTGGACGTCGGATTCCCCTCACGTGATCTGAAACGTCCACCATCATTTAAACGACGCATTCTAATCCTGGCCGTTGATTCTTTAAAACCGATCTCTCCTGCGTGTATCACTGAGTTGTCCGATATCTACCGAGATCTAATCCCAGCCCTCGGTTTATTTTTAACGCTTAACACACCTCCCGCTCTCCTAGAAGACTGATCACGCCTAGATTTAATCAGCGCTATCCGCTTCTTTACCGCGTTGACCCCGTCGTCTTCTTCCTCGCAACAAGGGTCCCGACCCATAGGCCTGATCAAGGACGCCTCGGACTGTCCCCGCACTACTCCTCTTGACCTCGAAACACCCCCTCCTAGCTCACTATTCCTTCTTCATTCCCACATCAGTATAACTCCTGGATCAAACCCTTTTAGGTGCACCGAAATCCTTTATATAATCCCTCTCCCCACGATGTCCCTCGGACTCCCGATCTGCTCACGGTCTCTCCAACAAGACCAACAAGTTTCCTCTAATCCGAGCGTCCTCCAATTCCATGTAAGGGTACTTTCGGGTTTTGTTCCATTTTAAGAGAAACCTATATATACTTGGTATATATATGTATGTATGTACATATACGATGTATGGTTATTTGCATATATTTACCATGCAAACCCCTCGGTTTAAGCATAGTACTCTACGGGTGTTTTCATGTTTTATGAAACCTATACTATTATACCCTCGGTATATACAGTATATATATGTATATAAAACATAAACCCTTCGGTTTTTAAGAATATTCAATGGTGTTTCCATGGTGATATAAAAAGGGTTATCATTTTTGAGTTATTTTTAACGATCCTGTTTTACAAACCTAAAACTCAGGTTTAAGTGTATTGTGTATATATAGTTTTTAATATATATATATATATATATATACACAAATATATATAAATTTATAACTCAAACCCAATTTTTTTAGGGTATCCAAGATTATTCAGTGTTTTTATACTAAGAATTATACTTTTGAAAATGGGTCTTTCTAAAATCAATTCCAAATATGTATGATTTTATGTAAGATGTATATATATAATTATATATTTATATAATGTTATGTATTGGAATGCAAATCAGTTTTGATTTTTAAGAGATGAATACTTATCTTTGAAGAATATTTTTAAGCGAACTTTTTCTTTAGTTTAAGTACAATTATGTTATAGTTAAAAACAATGTTTTTATATATTTATGTATTTATAGTTTCATGAATATTTAAACCCCCATAAGGTTTGATTTGTAAACTGAATAGATGATAAGTAGTTAGAGGTTTTCAGATTTAAAGTGAACCATGTTTAATTTATGAGAAAACCTATATATACTTTGTGTATATATCCCTATGTATGTATCTGTTTTTAAGATTAATATCTGAATACCTGGTTTCAAGAAACGGTTATTAATATTTTTATGCATGTAGGATTTTAGTGCTTGCTTATACTGTTTTATATTTTTGTGTCTAAGAGTACACCTATGAACTTGACTAATTAAAAATTTCTCCCTCGAAATGATTTATGTTTTTTTAAAGGATATGCTTATTCCTGTTTTAAACTTGTATCAAAAGGATAAGGATTTAAAGGGTTATGTTAATATGTAGAAATCCTCTTTTATTTTTATACCAAACTCGCTGTAGTGATTATTATTGATCAGAGTTTATATGAAAATTCTATGACCAATTATGAACAATAATTAATGCCAAGTATTTTTTTTAATGTGGTTTATTTCCATGTATTGGAATTTTAAAGATTGAAAATATTTATTCTTTTTATACCAAGCATGCCGCAGTAATTATTAGTGGTTGGAGTTTTGTTGCAAGTACAATGACCTGTGAAGAACAATAATTAATGCCATTTATTTTCTTTAAGTATTTCATTTCCATGTACTGGAATTTTAGAGACTCGTTATTTAATATCCCTTGTGGAAAATCTCATACATTCATCATTTTATGTGCTTAAATAATAGTTCTATGCACATAGTATGCCTACTGAACCATGCTTTCTTTTATTCCATATTTTCAATTTTATCTGTCATATCATGTATTTGTTAACGAATTATATAATAGTTACCTTATTCATATTATTATTAATGCATATGACTCAACATGATAATAGACTAAGAACTAAATTACCCAAGGTGGTATGGGACACCTTGGGTAATGAGAAATGAAAATAGAATTACCCAAAGTGGTATGGGACACCTTGCGTAATATGAAATGAAATTAAATATTCTAAGTGGTATAGGACACTTTGAATATCAGACCCTACTGGACATATGAGGGATTCATTGTACTTATTAAGTGACGGGTGAGGCCCGCTAAAGCCTCTCGATGCATCGGTAGGTCTCATGAGACAAACTAAGTTGGGTTTTTTCACGTAAGTAAGTGGTTTTGGCATGAAGCCTAGACCATGTGGTAAGATAGTCGGATATTATGTATTCCCGCAATATGATCCTAGTAATTATAAGTCCAAGTGATTATTTCGACTAGAGAAATATCCTCGGTTTAAGAACCATTATCTATGAATATCAGTATGATCCTAGTAATTGTAATTTCAAGTGATTATTCCGACTAGAGGGATATCCTTGTTTTAAGAACTTACCTATGAGTATGATATTCAAGTGAACTTGGAATATGTTAAGATATTAAGGATCAGTTTACCATTTCAAAATATTTAAGCATGTGCCAGTATTACATTTTAATTATGTGCACTCTTTTAAAACTAGTTGTGATGGAAATTGTTTAAGTGCAACTATGATATAATTTATGTTCAGTAGTACTTACATGTCATGCATGTTATGATTTCCTTATAATTCATTCATTTTTGCACAATCATGTTCATTATGTACTTTTGGTATCTATCCTAAAAATACTTGTGCATAAAGTGGTTAATTGTTTTTTTTACTCTTGAAATGTTATGAAATTTTAAGGGAATTATTTTATGTAAGCATTTTCAAAGTAGTTTTCAAAGCTCTATTTAAGTATTTTTTTTAAAACCCCTTACTGAGTATTTCAATGCTCACCCTATATTTTTGATGGAATTTTTACAGGTTGATAGAGTATTTCAATGTTTTGGGATTTTGATCTTAGATTTTAAGGAAGAAGTGAAGCAGTTGACCCTGATTCTCCAGGATCTAAACCAGAAAGTTACTCCTGCTATGTTATGATGTGTAACTTATTTGTTTCTTTTGTATGGAATAAATTACACACCATAAACAGAGCACCAGCTCCAGGCTACCGGGGTCGGGGTGTTACAGTTGGTATTAGAGGAATGGTTTAGGCAACCCTGGAAAATTAAGACAACACAAATACATTAATAATGGTTTACTAAGAATACTTTGTTCTTAAACATCTTAGATGGAAAGACAGTGAACCACACCTAGTCTCTTGACTCTCCCTACAGAGATCATAGAGACTATTGTAGCAAAATCCTGCTGAAAAAGTTAACAACCTTTTGTTAACTTACGACTCACGTGCAAAACCCTCTATGAAATATCGAAAAACTCAAATGTCCTTCGAATCATCTGAGGGTAGGAAGTTGTGTATAACCAAATGGCCAATGCACTATTTGAGAATTATAAAAAGAAAGGGAATTACTATGAGGGACTCTTCTTGTGTTTCACCATGAATAATAAATTGTTGGCCTTCACGGCCATGAGAGAAGATACAAAGGAGTTGGGCTTCCACGCAGTCTTTATGTACCAAATCCCGTGTTTCAGCATGATTGGGGAGCTCTGCGATTCTGGATCTTTCATCAAATCCTTCAAATTTAACGTGGTTCGAGAGATCATTAGGAACCAAATCCAAGCGGATGTCATGGAGCTTCATGTCGCTCGTGCCCATCTCTGGAAAACCACCTGTATCAAATAGGAGCTTGGTTTTAACCACGATCCACTTTGCCAAGAATGTATTTGGGAAGAGGAGACTCACAAGATTTGTTCTGCCCTAGGGATAGAGTTGAATAGTAGCTTCTTCCATGGGTGATGGAGGTAGAGGGACATCCCCAAGGGTGTCGGGAAATCCCTGTGAATAATTCAGTGTATGTACGCCAATCGAATTGCGAGGAAGAAATTCTATTAAGAGGGGGATAATGAGATGCCCGAGGATTTATGAACATGGTTAAGTGAACAATGATATGTTTTATAATTATGTTTCTTGTTGTAAATGGTTGGTTTTTTATACCAATAAAATAATTGAAACTAAATAGGTGAAAAATAAAGGGTAATGGTATATATTAAAATGTTACATTGCTACAATGACTCAAACTAACCAAGAACACCATGTGAAAGACTCAATATGGCCACAACAAGACTGTTAAGAATCACAACTCTAGTAATCGGGTAATATTCATCTTCTGGGTCTGATAGTGGGGAAAACAAAATCACCACTACCACAGCGCACGAACTCAACCCCAATGGAATGAGGAGAGCCATCCGCCTAGGGTCAGGTTTTTTGAAAATGTAAAACACCCTACCCCCTATTATTATAATGGTCCTTTAAGATATGACCATTCGATATATATAGACCGTTGGGTTTTCAAAAAAATAACCTTTGGGATTCGGTTTATAATGTTTATCATTATATGAAAACTTGGTTATTATGCTATATGCTATTATTATAATGTATTTTCCACAAAATATTCATATTTTTAAAATAAAAAAAGTATTCTTGGAAGTAAATCTTTTTGTTTTTACAAAAATCACGATGGATACTTATATGATTTAAAACATAGAATTTATTTTATAAAAGATATGTTTAAAGGGTATCTATAATAATTATATCTTTTGACCACTAAAATTATGAATTGGGGAAAACTATTGGTCTTTTAATTCTATGAAAATTGATAGGGGTGTATTTCAAAGATCCAAGTAATTATACGAGTTTTGTATGTAAAATATGAGAGGTATATCTTTTAAAAGATTTATAGAGAAGGTATTTAGATTATAAATTAAAACAATTTGTTTTATTGTATATTAACTCATTTTTGTACAAATATTTGTGTTACACACTATTTCATTTACTAAGTATACTTATACTAGTTGTTTAGTAAATCTAAATAAGTTTTTAACAAAAAATTTGGTTGAGGCCGAGAAACAAGCCCCAAGGGACCCGAGGTTCCGACCATCGTGGTCCCAAGAGAGTTTAGTGGGTGTCTAACCAAGTCCCGAGATGAGAATAGGTCTATTAGGTCGCACGCAGGCTCGTGTGTAAGGCCTGTGGCACGCGCTACATGGGGTTGGGCCGAAGCCCGCATGGGTCCCATGTATAAGGCCCCTGTGTGTGCGCGTTTGTGTTATTGCTCCATTGTCGGTGGAGCTTGTTTGTTAAACCGTGGATTTTATTCGGTTAGTTTCGATGTGGGAATGGGTTTTTCGGGAGAAATGCGATCGTGGCCGTCTGATTCCCCTCACGTGATCTAAACCGTCCACCATCATTTAAACGCCGCGTTCTAATCATGGCTGTTGATTCTTTAAAACCGATCTCTCCCGCGTGTATCCCTGAGCCGTCCAATATCTCCTAAGATCTAATCCCAACCCTAGGTTTCTTTTAAATGCTCAACACACCTCATGTGCTCCTAGCCGTCTGATCACGCCTGGATTTAATCACCACCGTCCGCTTCTTTACCGCGTCGACCTCGTCGTCTTATTCCTTGAAACCGGGTTCCCGAACCCTTGGCCTGCTTAAGGACGCCTCGGACTCTCCCCACACTACTCCTCTTGACCTCCGAACACCCCCTCCTAGCTCACTATTCCTTCATCTTTCCAACATCGGTCTAACTCCCGGATTGAAACCTTTTAGGTGCACCGAAATCCTCTATATAAAACCTCTCCCCATGATCTCCTCCGGACTCCCGATCTGCTCATGGTCTCTCCAGCAAGACCAGCAGGTTTCCTCTGATCCGAGCGTCCTCCATATCCATGTAAGGGTGCTTTCGGTTTTTTTTCTAATTTAAGAGAAACCTATATATACTCCGTATATATATATGTATGTATATACATATACTATTTATGGTTATATGCATATATTTACCATGAAAACCGCTCGGTTTAAGAAGAGTACTCTAAGGGTGTTTTTATGTTTTATGAATCCTATTCTATTATAACTTTGATATATACAGTATATATATGTATATACAACATAAACCCTTCGGTTTTGAAGAATTTTCAAGGGTGTTCCCATCGTGATATAAAAAGGGTTATCATTTTTTGAGTTAGTTTTAACGATCCTGTTTCACAAACCTAAAACTCATGTTTAAGTGTATTGTGCATATATGGTTTTGAATATATATATATATATATACAAATATATATAAATTTATAACTCAAACTCAATTTTTTCAGGGATCCAATATTATTCAGTGTTTTTATACTAAGAATTATACTTTTGAAAATGGGTCTTTCTAAAATCAATCCATAATATGTATGATTTTATGTAGGTCGTATGTATATATATATATCTATATATTTATATAAGGTTATTTATTGGAATGAAAAATAGTTTTGATTTTTAAGATATGAATACTTATCTTTGAAGAATATTTTTGATGAGATCTTGGTCTTTGGTTTAAGTAAAATTATGTTATAGTTAAAAATAAAGTTTTTATATATTTATGTATTTATAGTTTCATGAACATTTAAACCCCCATAAGGTTTGATTTGTAAACTGAATAAATGATAAGTAGTTAGAGGTTTTCAGATTTTAAGTGAACCAAATTTAATTTATGATAAAACCTATATATATACATTGTGTATATATCCCTATGAATGTATGTGTTTGTAAGATTAATATCTGAAACCCTGGTTTCCAGAAATGGTTATTAATATTTTTGTGCATGTAGTATTTTAGTTCTTGCCTATGCAGTTTTATATTTTTGTGTCTTAGAGTACACCTTTGAAGATGGCTAATTAAAAATTCCACCCTCGAAATGATTTATGTTTTTTAAAGGATATGCTTATGCTTGTTTTAAGATTGTATCAAAAGGTTAGGGATTTTAAGGGTTATGTTAATATGTAGAAATCCTCTATTATTTTTATACCAAACTCGCTGCTGTGATTATTAGTGATCAGAGTTTATCTGCAAATTCTCTGACCAGTGAAGTACAATAATAAATTCTAAGTATTTTTTTTAAAGTGGTTTATTTCCATGTATTGCAATTTTAATGATTGAAAATGTTTATTATTTTTATACCAAGCATGCCACAATAATTATTTGTGGTTGGAGTTTTGTTGCAAGTACAATGACCTATGAAGAACAATAATTAATTCCAAGTATTTTATTTAAGTAGTTAATTTCTATGTACTTGAAGTTTAGAGACTGATCATTTAATTACCCTTGTGGAAAATCTCATACATTCATCATTTTATGTGCTTAAATAATAGTTCTATGCACATAGTATGCCTACTGAACCATGCCTGCTTTTATTCCATATTTTCAATTTTATCTGTCGTATCATTTATTTGTTAACCAATTATATAATAGTTACCTTATTCATATTATTATTAATGCATATGACTCAACATAATAATAGACTAAGAACTAAATTACCCAAAGTGGTATGGGACACCATGGGAAATGAGAAATGAGAATATAATTGCACAATGTGGTATTGGACACCATGGGTAATATGAAATGAAAATAAATATTCAATGTGGTATGGGACAATTTTAATATCAGACCCTACTGGACATATGAGGGATGCATTGGACTTATTAAGTGACGGGTGAGGCCCACTACAGCCTCTCGATGCATCGGTAGGTCTCATGAGACAAACTAAGTTGGGTTTTTACACGTAAGTGAGTGGTTTTGGCATAAAGCCTTGACCAAGTGGTAAGATATTCCGGCATTATGTATTCCCGCAATATGATCCTAGTAATTATAAGTCCAAGTGATTATTTTGACTAGAGAAATATCCTTGGTTTAAGAACCATTATCTATGAATATCAGTATGGTCCGAGTAATTGTAAGTTCAAGTGATTATTCCAACAAGAGGGATATCCTTGATTTAGGAGCTTACCTATGAGTATGAGATTCAAGTGAACTTGGAATATGTTAAGATATTAAGGATCAGTTTACCATTTCAAAATATTTAAACATGTTCCAGTATTACATTTTAATTATGTGCACTCATTTAAGACAAGTTGTGATGGAAATTATTTAAGCGCAACTCTAATATAATTTATGCTCAGTAGTACTTACATATCATGCATGTTATGCTTTCCTTATAATTCATGACTTTTTGCACAAGCATGTTCATTATGTATTTTGGTATCTATCCTGAAAATACATGTGCATAAAGTGGTTAATTTTTTTTACTATTGAAATGTTATGAAATTTTAAGGGAATTATTTTAAGTAAGCATTTTCAAAGTAGTTTTCAAAGCTGTATTTAAGTATTTTTTTTTAAAAACCCCTTACTGAGTATTTCAATGCTCACCCTACGTTTTTGATAAAATTTTTACAGGTTGATAGAGTCTTTCAAAGTTTTCGGATATTGATCTTAGCTTTGTAAGGAAGAAGTGAAGCGGTTGACCCTGATTCTCCAGGATCTAAACTAGAAAGTTCCTCATGCTATGTTGTGATGTTTAACTTATTTTTTTAATTTGTATGGAATAAATTACACAACATAACCAGAGCACCAGCTCCGGGCTACCGGGGTCGGGGTGTTACATAAGGTGTTTGTGAATTTCAAAACAAGAATGAATGGTAAAGTCATAAGGAGACCTTATTGACTCTACAATATCCCCCAAACATGAAGAATGGAAAAGTCATAAGGAAAACATTATTGACTCAACAATATACCCATTTTTGGAAAGCATAAACATCCTTATGAAAAATAATTAAAATGTATTAGACAATATTTTTATATAATTTGAATTTAAAACTCATCTCCTTTATAATATGGGAAAGGATGAATACGACTGACTCCCCCTTAGGCTTTGGAACACTAAGGATCGTATCGAAGTCTTCTGGAATGAGATTTTTCATTATCTTGAGTACGGAAATCTTTGTAATGAAAAATCCCCCTTAGATTAACTCCCCCTTAATTAAGGATATTTTTTCTTTCTACGGTATTATTTTTTACTTTCTCCCCCTTTTTGATTTTCAAAATGAATTTGAGGGAATGGAAATGAAATTATGGTACCTAAAATATTTTTACAAAGCATCCAAAATAAATTGAGCAACCAAAAATTTCATTAAGATAGAAAGAATTTTAGAAAAGGAAAGAATACAAAAAATATATCATATTGGATCTATTTTCAATCCTTCTCATTGGGTATCAATGTATTTACTATTTTATTCAGCTTTTTGAGTTCCTTATGGTCTTCCTCTTCTTGCTTTAGGACATGATCCTAATCCTTTTCTTTCTTCTCTAAATCTTTCATATTTTCATCATGATCCATCAGAGTATCTTACTGAACCTTCTGGGATTCTTCCTGCTTCAATAGCTTCTCTACAATCTTGATCCAGAGATCCCTTTCCCTCTTCCATCTTTGGGCAACATAATACAACTTCCGATTAAGATCCTTTACTTCTTGAATCTAGATATTCTTCTCAAGAGATATCTTTTACTAAAAGCTACTTGTGAGAACCTTGATTTTACTATCTTCATTATCAAAAGCTTCATTAACTTCATGTTGAAACTCATCAAGATCTCTGAAGTCTTAAACAACTCTCTATGACCAGCTAACCATTTTCATATATGACCTTTTGTGGGAATCATAGTTGATAAGGAAAGATTTGAAATATTCCTCCAACTTGACACATTTTTTCATCACCATGGACACTTAATCTGATTTTTGATTCATGATGTGTCGGAGCATCTGACTTGTCGAGTCAGTGCTTGGAAATATCGGAATGGTTCCAACCAACATCTTCAAATATAGGACAATGAAATCATGTCCAATTGAAGATGATTCTGAATCCAAGACTTTTCTTGGTGAGGGATCTTTCTCTATCTCAACAAGCTTCCTCTTCGAATATCCACCAAATTATTTCTTCTTTTCAACCCCTTTAGTGGGTGTATCAACAACCACTTGTTTACCCTTTTCAGTTCTCAGAACACCTTCCTCATCCAGAGATTCTAGTTCACTTTCAGACAGCTGAACAATTTTATCCTCATCTACTTCTTCTTCCCGAGCTCCTTCCTCAACATCTTCAGGGTGAATGAAATGATTATTATTACTTTCTTCCTCAGAGGTCTTATTCACTTCATCTTCATCTTTTTCATCTATCCCAGGAGGAGAAAGCTTTGAAGATCTGGCTTGAGAAGTCTGGATTGAAAATTTCTCAGTTGCACTTTCCTTCTCATGAAAGTAGTCAACTTGCTTTATGGGGTATTCTATGTGAGCACTTAGTTCTTCTTCTTGTACTTCTTCCACATCTTCCTTTTCGTCAACAATCCTTTTTGGTATTTTTTCGGAAGTGAGAAATTTCTTCCCTTGTGTCTCAGGTAATTCTTCTACCAAGAGGGATTATTGTGTAGGGATACTCTCTGATGCCATTTTAGTCACCTTCATAAGATATTTGACTATCTCAGCTTCAGAAACTTTCTTCTTTTTCTTCATCTCCTTAGCTTGCTTCTCAAGCTCATCAACTGTCTTTTCTATTAAATCCTTACCTTCTACAGTATCCAAGCCAAACTGTGGATCTCCTTCCTTTTTATTTTTCTTATCTTCCCTCCACTTGGATACAACCTCATCTGGATTGTTTTTTTTTTCTTCTTAGGATTTGGAGGTCTGGATTGTACTTTCATATCTTTTGGGGTTTTCCTTCTTCTTCTACTTCTTTTAGCTTTCCCTTATTTCCACCTTTTTTCAATGGTAAAACAACATCTACATTCTTCAGAGTAGTTTCAGCCTCTTCGTCTGGTATATCATAGAATTCTCCAAAATATTTAGAGAAAACAAGATTCATTCTCTTCAATGTATCACCACTTACTAACATGACTTTACAATTCCTGAGCTTGGAACTGCATGGAATCTTTAAAGACTCAAGGCACCGAACTATTAACATTTATAGGATGGCTGGATACAAGATTTTCAGGTCTTTCAAATTTATATTCTTAATATTCTCAATTTTAATGAGAATATGCTTCATCAAGTCGACCTTCCTCAGATTCACCAGAAAATCTAAGATGTACATGTCACACTTTTTCAAGGTGTCCTTATCACCTTTTCTCGGAATGATGAAACCTTGCACCCACAATTCAAGGATCCAATTATTTGTTGAAAAATGAGAAATATTCGGAGTATTGACATTTGACATCCCAAGATACTCCATAGCATTTACCTTGACAAAAATTCCTTGTACATCTGGAAATTTAGAGGAATTGAATTTAGCTTCTCCTTCATAAGGAAACCTCACCAAGCTAGAAACCTTGGTGTATGAAAGGGCATATATTTTTCCATAACTATTCAAGGGAAACATACTCCTCTCTTCTTCTTTGAATAAAAATATATATTCATAATACTCCACAAGAAGATCTGGATAAACTATATCTTGGGCTCCTAGATATGATATGCAAACTCTTTCCCATCCATTCAACCAGATGCTCTTGGATTTATTGGAGTTGTGCTTAGTAAAGAAATTAGGATGGAACAACCACTCTCTGTAAATCTACCACTCCGAAATCGGCTAGCCATTTGACATCACTTGAGAAAGAAATTCACCGGACATTCAAATTTGGGAAAGAATTGAAAGGTTCATAATGGGATTTTGAAAGGGGGCAGAGATCCAGCACACAAAGGCTTGTAATCCGATGTGGTACAACCCTTCGGGGGTCCATTATATATGTATTTGAAGCGATGGTTTAACTTCCAAAGTCAATAAAAAGGTTGAGAAAAATTATGATTAGATCTGACAGTTGAAATGATAGGTATGAGGAAAACTTGATAGAATCCGATCTTTTGAGGTTTTTAAGAAAACCCATCATATTTAAGGAATCTAGAATCTGAGAAATTTAAAACAACAAATGAAAATAAATTCAAGGAAAAGATGATTATGAAAACTCAGAAAAGGATACATACCTTTCAGACTTATAAGAAGATTATTCTAAAATGGAAAAATTTTCCTTGAAGAACTTTAGATTCCGAAAAATTTGATTATGAAAAAAAAAATTCATTACGAAAAATTTTGAGTACAGAAAACTCTATTACAAAAATATTGAGTACGAAAACATTCAATACGAAAACAGGGAGTACATGACTTTTTATTATGAAAATTGCGAGTACAAAAATCATTATTATGAATTTTTTGTACAAAAATCTTCATTAAGAAAAATTTGAGTAAAAATATTTTCATTACAAACATTTTGAAAAACCAAATATGAAAAAATTTCATTACAATTTTTTTAGAAAAAATGACTATGAAAAAATGTTCATTACAAAAAAATTCCATTACGAAAAATTTTCATTTAACTAAAAAGAAAATGAACTCCCCCATGAAAAGGATTTTCTTACTGTAAGGAGATTGATTTCAATAGGAATATAGTGTGGAATATTACCTTTCATTTATCATTCCTATCTTCTGTTTAATGTATTTAAATCATTCTATGTAGGTTCCTGATGGATTAAAAGAGAAAATGGAGGGGTGTGGGGTGGTTCCATAGGTGTTGGTCCATGCCAGTCCAAATGTGGTGGGCAACACACGAAAAGAACTCCAACATCGACCTCCCATGGCTCCATTAAAGGAAGGTGTGGTTTCTGAGTGTACTGATGTTAGGGGCATACCGAGTGGATTGTGGGAGGAAAATTCGTTGGTGGATGAGTTTTCTGTGTCCGAGCAGAAGCCAGTGGGTGAGGCTTCTAAAGGTACCGATTCAAGGGGCATGCTGAGTGGATCATGGAAGGTGAATCCCTTAGTGTCGAATGTTTTTAATCAATTGAGGACTGACTTGAGTGCACCTCAGCTCTATATGCATGCGGTTTTAGGGCTTAAGGGATCTGGTGGGGCAGAGGAACATCCTGGCAGTGTTATCAACTTGGTGGCTCCCCAAATGGTAGATGAGGGAGATTCCACGTTACATGGTAGGGCTTATTATGCATAGGTGTTGAGTTTAGGTGGATGTAAGAGTGATAAAGGTGATAAGACCCTAGAATAGGCTGGTTAGCGTGCGGTTGTAGTCAGGGAAAGCCCTATAGAGGTTGAAGTTACTGAGCTGGTAAACCGGTTTGATGCTCTGGTGGTTGAGGATCCCATCCAATCTGTTGGAAACAACTTGGTCAGAACCTCCATGAATGAGGAGATGACCTCAGAGAGTGAGTCTAGTGATGAATGGTCTAGCGGCTTTGTTGGAGATATTGAGGAAAAGGACCAGGTGGGCAGTTACCCTAGTCCAAGATGGAGCAAGAATAAGAGGGGAAAAAAGAAAGTGAAATATGACTATTCATAATTACCTTTAATGATGGAGACCAAATCATCAACAAAGTCGAAGGGAACGTTGAAGGATTGAGGCCCACAACCCCCCCCCCCCCCCCCCCCCACGGTGGCCTGTCAGTATCGGGAGGTGGCCGATAATTCTTTAGATATGCTCTTGAGCTCGGATGAGGTTATGCTAGAAACAGTATTGACAATCAAAGGTTCCAATGAGGAGGCATAAATAATGATGGGAAATACTCTTAAGGTGGACACCAATGATGATCATAGTTCCTAGAATGACAAGGAGGACTTGATTCTAGTTTGGGGGTTCAACAAAGGAAATATCAATGAAGAGGAGTACATCCAGTCATGGTGAAATCTGGCATTCAGATTTGAAGACATTCTGATGGAGCAACGAGACATCATGGTAAATACATTATCATGGAAACTATTTTCAGAGATCAAAATGAGTAGGATGAAATATCACTTTAATGACTTTGTCCTCTCTTTTAGGGTTTGACGGGGTTTCTGACTTTTTCCCTTAAAAGTGTTTGATAATAAAAATTTAAATTTTAAAGTGGAGAAGATAATCTTGTGTTCTGATAAATTGGAGAATGATATCTCCTTTTTGGGTGTGATCCCTAAGAAAGTGATTCCCAATATCTATGTGTTTTTCTCAAGAGTTATGTGTAGGGTTTTTACATAAGCTATGGCACTAGTATTATCTCACAAAATTTGAGTTTTGGTAAAGCTCATACCATAGTCTGTGAGTGTGTGTTGTATCCACAATACTTGAGTGAAACAATTCCCAACTGCTACATATTCAGCTTCAGTAGTGGAAAGTGCTACTGAGTGTTGCTTCTTGCATGACCAAGAAACTAATGAATCTCCTATGAAATAGAAATTTCTAGATGTACTATTTCTATCAATTCTACATCCCCCAAATTCAGCATCCGAAAAAACTTTTTTGAATAAAATAATTTCCAGAAGTATACAAGAGTCTAAAATACATGGTTCCCTTTAAGTAGTGAATATTTATTCACTTCCTTTAAATGAGCTTCCTTAGGATTGGATTTATATCTTTAACATAATCATACTGAAAACATTATGTCTAGATGACTATCTATCAAGTAAAGTAGACTTCCTATCATACCTCTAAAAGGTGTTTGATCTACTGGTTTTCCAGCTTCATCAAGATCAAGAGTTTTTGTGGTACCAATAAAAGTTCTTATACTCTTAGTGTTGTCATATCCATACTTTTTAAGAATATCTTTAATATAATTATGTTGGGATATATAGATTCCTTTTGGTTTTTTAGAAATTTGAAAACCATGGAAAAATGTTATCTCACCGATTATACTAATTTCATACTCAAATTTCGTTAGATCCACAAAGGAATCAGTTAGGGATTGCTGAGATGAATCAAATATAATGTCATCAACATAAATTTGAACAATAAATACATTTTTCTATTCTTTATTTATAAAAAGGGTTGGATCTGAATTTCCCTTAACATAATTATTTTGAAGCAAAAATCCGGTATGTCTATCATAACAAGCTCGAGGGGCTTGCTTAAGTCCATACAATACTTTTCAATGTCTAAAAACGTGATCATGATGTTTTTCATCTTTGAAACTAGGAGGTCTTTCAACAAAAACATTCTCTTGAACATAACCATTAAGTAAAGAACATTTAACTTCCATTTGAAAATTTTGAAATTGAGGAATGCTACAAAGGCAAGTAAAATACAAATAGATTCAAATCTAGATACTGGAGAATAGGTTTATTCATTGTCTATTCCCTATTGTTTATTGTATCCTTTAGAAACTAATCTAGATTTATTTATTACTGTGATTAAATTTTCATCACACATATTTTTGAAGACCCATTTTACACCAATAACAGAAGTTTCCTTAGATCTTTCATCCAAATCCCATACTTTATTACTTTCGAATTCATTTAGCTCATATTGCATATATTTTATCCAATCATCATCACCTAAAGCTTCATGAGTGGTTTTTGGTTATAATTGGGAAATAAATGATAGATGTCCAACTTCATTTCTCAAGGAACTTATAGTCCTTACAGGTTGATTCACATCACAAATGATACTATCACTGGGAATATTCTTTGAAAGAAACTGATTTGGGTTTTGTAAAACTTGTTCATCAACATCAGGTAGGAAATATTCTAGGGTAAATGTTTTAGAATTATCTTCTTGGACATTTTCCTTATCAGAAGGATCTTCTAACAAATGATGATAATAATTTTTTTAAAACACATCTGAAGATATAGGTTGGGGTTGATTAAAAACGAAAGGACCAGTTTCAAAAAATTTAACATGCACTGTTTCTTTAATAGTACAAGTGTTTTTATAGAAAACTCTATAAGCCTTAGATGTCATGGAGTAACCTAAGAAAATTCCTTCATTATATTTTGGTGCAAATTTGTGAATATTATTTTAGTATTCAAAATGAATACCTTGCAACCAAAAACCATGAAGTAGGAAAGTCTAGGTTTAATACCATTATATAATTTATATGTAGTTTTATAAAGAAAATGTCTAATAAAAAAGTGATTTATAGTATAACAAGCAGTACTTACAGCTTCATACCAAAAATGTTTGGCTATAGAACACTCAGTCAACATAGTTTTTGTTATTTCTTGAAGAATTCTATTTCTTATTTCAACAACACCATTCTGTTGTTGTGTTCTAGGTGTTCAGAAGTTATGAGTAAGGCCTTTTATACTACAAAAAGTTTCAAAATCAAAATTTTGAAATTATTCTCCCTGATCACTATGATTAGTTATCAAAGGAAGGTTTTTCTCATTTTTAACATGGGATCTAAGACTTTTGAAATAAGAAAAAGCTTTAGATTTCTTTGATATAAAATAGACCCATGTAAATCTAGTGTAATCATTAACTACGAAAAATACATAATATTTTCCTCCAATGATTCGAGGTTGTGTTGGACCGAAAAGATCCATATGCACCAATTATAATTCATCAATGGTTGAGACTTCACTGACTGATTTAAAACTTTATTTATGTTGTTTTTCATATTGACAAGGATCACAATCTTTTTAAGAAGAAAATATAAACTCTGGTAGATCCTTAACTAGTCCTTTCTTAGAGAGTTTACATAAGTTCCTAAAGTTATAGTGACCTAACCTTCTATGCCATAAACATGAATGATCTGTCATTTCACTAAAACAAAGTAATATTTGATCTTATGGTCTTCTGTGTTTAGGGTGTAAACATTATGTTGCCTATTGGAAGAAAGAATAAAATATTCCTTGGAATTTTTTACTAAGAACATATCATTACTAAAATTCACAAGGTACCCTTCATCACATAATTGACTTATGCTAATGAGATTGTGCTTAAGACCCTTAACAATCAAAAAATTTGAAATCAATGTTTTTCCAAGAAGAACGATGTTACCAAAACCTATAATTTTTCTCTTAGTAATATCTCTGAAATTTAGTTTTCCTCCTTTCGTCTTAATAATATTTTCAAAGAAGTTTTTGTTACCAGTCATATGCCGAGAACATCCACTATCCACCTACCAAGTATTTCTATTGGTACCTTCTTTATTTTCCTGAAAATATGAATGTTAGACTTTTAGAATCAAACCTTTATTTGATCTAAAATTGTTAGAAAACTAAATTTTGGGTATCCACATTTGTTTACAGAAATAAGCTTTATGAAACCCAAGAGATTGAGCATTATTCAAAGAGAAATTTATCTTCCAATGCCCACCACTTTGACATTTAGTACAAAAAGGGGCTCTGGAAGGAATGAAATAATTGATTTTGAAAATAGGTTTTCAGTGAGTATAACCTACTCCAGTAGTATTTCCTTGAGGTTTGATTTGTGAATACATCTTGTCAACAATTTACTTACCAGAAAAGTGATTCTAGAAATGAAACTTAACCCAAGTTTACAACAACTAAGATTATACCTTAAAGAATATAGAATCCTATATAATCAGAGTTCAAGTTTAAGGATGTATGAGAATGTTATACTTTCCTTAACAAAAAAAATTATAGCGAAAAAAAACTCAAACACTACAAGTAACAAGTAGTAACTCTTTTAACCCGAAGAGAAGGGTTTCCAACAACCCTCGATAAAGCTCCCTGGATTTATACATTAAAAATATTATGTCTTACCCAAACCCAGGTAAGCCCTCAATCCAAAGATCGGTATCTTTCTTGCTATCCCCGCAATCCCTCGATTTGTAAGGAAATCAAAAACTCTGACTTCACAACCCGAAGTCTTTGATTTCATGAAAATCACACCTATGCGCAAAGCAAGTCTGCATAAAAAATGATTGAACAAGCCGTTAAATCTTTCTGCATGAATCCTGAGAGTTTATAAAAGCCTCTCTCTCTAGAAATCACATCAACAACATGTAAGCAAAGTGAAAGTGTGTTCAATTATTGAGCTCGTTCAAAGGAGATCCTATTTATAGGCCAACTCCAATGGTCGGCTCCCTCCTCCAACTGTCATATTTCTCCTTGAATTTCAGAGGAACCTATACACATGTCAGACAAACAACATTTAGTTTTTGACTGAAAGCACAACATCATTTTATAACAAAAATAGTGTAAGCAAAAATATGGTTACATAACCAAAAATTGATATTCGGAATCTAAGAAAATAAATGTTCGGAGTGTAACCAAAAGCACATTCGTTGTCAACAATACAAGGATATTCAGATTCTATTTTCTATTGAATTCAGAACCCGAACACTATATAATTATGGAGTTAGAATTTCTAGGAAATTCAGAATCTGGATTTATAATGTTCGGAGTTAGAGTTCATGAGAAATCAGAGTCAGAACATAGAAAGTTCAGAGTTTGAATTTAGAGAACTTGGAGTCAGAACTCATAAAAGTTTGGAGTCTGAATTCAGAGAAACTGGAGTCAGAACGCATAAGAGTTCGGCGACTAAATTTAGAGAAATCGAAGTGAGAACTCTTAATATTTTGGCGTCTCAATTCATGGAACTCAGAGTCAGAACTTATAAGAGTTCAGAGTCTAAATTCAGAGAACTCAGAACCTGAATTTGGATCCTAAAAATATAATACTCTTTATCTAATTATTATATGATTCTGAGGTTTTAGATATAAAAACTAATTTTATACTTAGACAAGATAATGAAAAATGAAAAACATGGTAAGGATAAATGTCCTTGGGGAAGGAAATTTTCCTTATAAAAGAAAAATATAGGGATAATGAGATTTTCCTTGAGATAAGGTGTTTGTGATTTTCAAAACAAGAATGAAGGGTAATGTCATAAAGAGACCATATTGACTCTACAATATCCCCCATACATGAAGGAATTGGAATGTAATAAGGAAAAACTTATTGAATCAACAAGTATATGAATAAGGGTTCTCTGAATGAGTTTTCAATGATAAAGTTTATCTTTTACTATAATGTATTATGTTTTATTTTCTTATCTCGTCATAAAAATTTTATCATGTCTGTATTTAGTTATAAAAAACTACTAAACTGACTTTTCCATTATAATTCAAACCATTGTATCTATACCAATTCAATAAAGTAAGGCAGTGAATCATGGATACTATGGTTCAGGTCATTATATAAACTATACCCCAAACAAAAGAATCATATCTTTTGTAACAAACATGCATGATATACTTTTCAGTTAACACAAAAAACAAGGATAATTATGAAATAATATTAATTAGTGAGTGATAAGATGTTATTAGAGGATAATATATGATATTATAAATGTGAGTATAACTTTGGAATAAATTATTATCATGATTAAATCCATTATACATGTTCTAAAACATGTTAAACTAAATTAAATAATGAGATAAGGTACTTTGTCTAAATTCCCCTTTATTGTAATTTATTTTGATTATATTATTATATATTTACATTTTTTTAGATTTATAGTTTACACACAAAGTCAATTCAATGATTAATCCCTAATTCAACACTAGGATTTTTGTTAGAGATTTCAGGTAAAATTCCACTCTCTTGAGTCATCTTTTTTATTATGACATATTTATTTCCATGAAATGCATATAATTACCCTTTTATATGTTATTTAATGAATATATTTAAGTTCATGGTATTTAATGTTTCATATAACACAATTTTTTTTCTTAGGGGTTCTGATCCAAATGATACCAATGTTGTATGGTTTTATTCTTCAATTTCATGTTAATCTAGATTGTCTATACTTAAATTTAAATATAAAGAAATTAGTTGATCATTTTGTAATATAAAAATTTAATTTTCTTATCATATGTTTATTAATGAAATTTCCAACTGATAGTACCATTTTAAGTTGTTTGGTACTCATAATGATTGAGAATTTTTCATAAGAAAAATCCAAGAATATTTCCCTCTTCAGTAGAAAATCAATTTCCGTGAAAATCTATTTTTTATAAACATGTTTTGATTATTTTTTAAATATAATTCTATAAATATTTATGTCATGTATACCAATTATTATATATTTTTAATTTTTTAAAATAAATCATCCGGTCATTTTTAAAAAATGTACTTTTGATGTATTAAACAAATCATGAAAGGAATAATTTTATAATATACCCATAATGATTGATTCTTTCCCAAAATCATGAACACACATTTATTTGGATCTTACATAAAAATTTTACAATATTATTTTTTAAAGAAAGTCTTTATTATTATATAGAAAATGTATTTTTTTTAAATGTTATTTTCAAATTGAAAAGGATAAATTTATAAATATTTTATTTTTAGAGATTTTCATTATATTTATATTCCTCAATGAAAATGGACCTTTAATTTAATTATAATAACCTAAGAATATGTTTTAATCAAATAGAAATTATTCGTTATCTTGATGGGTTATGATTATTTTTAGCATGGAAACTGTGGGAATTCATCTTCTTGATTAATTTTTGTAGTTGTTGAATTTACAATAAAATATTCACTTTATAATTATCATTATTCATTATATTCCTCTTAAATATAAATATTATTTTTATCATGGATATGAATATTTTCTAAAAAATATACGGTGATTTATTTAGAAAGTTATTGGAGTGATTGGGGAATATATTGATATATCAATAATCTTTACTCAATATAGATATTTATTTATAAGGAATATTATTTATAAAATAAAAATATCATTTAATATGTGAAGAATGATTTGTTCATGTAGTTAAGGGTGGGTCCTATAATTATATATCCTCTATATACATCAACAATCCTCATGAAATAATTTAATAAAATATCATTAAATGTGTTTTAGCTATATACCTACCCATAGTTACACTATTTTAGTGGAAGGGAATGATTATAAATATATCATCACATATGATATGATAACATCCAATAATAATTATTTCCTTCATTTTTTATTTAGTGACAATTATCCATGAGATTACGAGATTTATATTATATATGGATTAGTTTCAATATGATATGATTTATTATATGGAAATAATTGATGATCATTTATTCATGAAATATTATTATTCATGAATTTTTTTTTGATTATATAGAATGTGTTTTAGTTATTTTCCTTCCCAGATTGACTATTAATTTATGATTTATGGTAGTTCGGTCTGTATATAATCATAATTGATCATCTGAACTCTCCCTTATATTTTTTATTTTCCCCAATATTTGAAGAAGAAATCATTAAATGAGTTCAATAATGTAGAATATTCACTATCACTATGATAAAATTTTATGTTTTCAATTGTAATGTGATATTTATATATGTATATATTTTACTATGAAAACAAATTTATTAAGTCCTTAAATATTAAATAAAATTTATCCTATGACAAGGCAACATGGGTAAGGGTCTTTAAAAAATAGTTTTAGTTTAATCAACAATAGAAACAGATTACCAAGAATCCATATCTGTATCTTGTATAACAGAACTATATCCCACCTAGAGGATATGGAGATAGTACATGTTATACCAATTTTTTACTAGAACCATAGAATCAAAGGGACAATCACATTCATGGATGTGGTCTTCAGTAGCATGGTAGTGGATTCAGGTGTACCGAACATTATATAATAGATATACTATTGTAAGAGGGACCATAGATCCTTCAAAGTATTATTTTCATGTCTAATAACATTATTTAATCCTTGTTTTATTATGGATAATTTATCTTTTTTATTATTTCCACAGTGTAATATTCCTTGGTATTTGAGGTGAAGCATCTTCATGTTCCCCGAGTGGTAACAACAATACATGGGGGTTAGAAAAGCCATCTTGATGTCTGTTTGGGTAGTGATTTGATTATGGGGATTCATCAGTCATATTATTATTTATTTATACATTAGGTACAACCATATAATGAATATTTTAACATTGATTGGTAATATTCTCTATAAATACTATCAATTTCTTCGAGAGAAGAGTCATTTTTTTAATGAGTATATATGAAGTGATTCATTTATTGATGATCTATATTATCATATAAGACATAAATGTTTGGAAACAATTTTATCTCTATTCATATATTTGTCATAGGGGTTTTTAGAGGAATATGTTGTAGATTTTCCAAGAATCAAAGAGTATTTCCCTAATTTTTTCACGAAGAGGTTGTGGGTTTACAACTTCAAATATTATTAAGTTTAAAAATCAATTATTACAAAGTGCCTCTCTGATTTTGATGGATCTTTATCAGATGAAACCTTTAAATCATTGGGTTTTGGAAATTCTAATTTATAGTCTGAGGCATAATGAATTTCTAACCCAGTGTGTTTCTATAGGGTTCTCTAATGTTGTTCACCAAATAGGTGGATGATGGATTATGGTTTCTTATAGAGTACCAATTATTGAATCAACTAAAAGAACCATTACTCTCTATCAAGTATTAATTATTTTTTGACCATTTAAATCAATTAAAAAATCATTAAATATCAATACATGGATCGGAAATAACAAGATGATAATAAAGGTGGATGACATCCTAAAGACCACATTTAGGTGTTAGTAAAAGTATTTTGAGCTTATGATCATGGAATTACTCATCATGATATCCAAGATCATAATCATGGGGAACATGTAATTCCTTTTTTGTGAGTTAATGGATTAGTTTTTGGCCATGATCATCAATGAAATACTTGTATACATGAGTTCAGATAATGGGTATTCTGGGAAATATAGGGTTGTTCTACCAGTCCTTTGACACCCCACAAATAACGAGAATATGTTCAATTCTATATTTTAGATGTGGTAGGTGAAATTACATGTACCCAAGGTTTCCCATAAGGGAGTGTGAATTTATTATATGAATATTTAGTCCTCTTTTATTTGGTATAAACTAAGTGTGTTTCAAAATTCCATCACTTCCATGGTCCTACAAGAAATTATCGATGGATAGTTTCAAATTTTTCTTTTGTTTTGGTCCCTTTTACAACCCTGAATATGAAGGATTAAGATATATTATTGACTGAAAATTAAAATAAAAAATTCAAATACCTTTATGAGAGGTCGATCAGGGCTCATTCTCTTCAGTTTCTAAAGGAGAGATTTTCCATTTGTGAATCTAGTGATGTGTGGAGAGAGATATGGAATTTTCAAGGATGTATCTTGATGCTAAAGATGCAGATATAATAAGTATCTTATTTCATATAATATTGAAATTTTCCATGTTATTATGGGAGGATGAGTATTATATGGTGAAAATCAGTGGTATAAGTGATATAGGATGAAATCAGTCATGATAATTACTTGAAGGAATGGTTGGAGGATGGATAACATAAAATAATGTTTCAGGGGTAGTTATTTTTCATATAGGTGATATGTGAGGAGGTTCTTAATGATGTTCATAAATCATTATAGGAAGAATATCTTGGTGTGTCCAATATGTACTATTCATTGAGGGTATACATTGGAAGAACTATATGAGTATATCAATAGAGGTTCTTATGTCATGATAATTTTTCTATTTGCAATGAAGGAAAATAATCATGTTGTGGGTGGTCTACTATAGCTGCTAGATGTACTTAATTTGAAATGGGATGGTATCTAAATGAATTTCATCACTATTCCATAATTTTTTTGGTGAGGATATTATACTATATGGGTGAATTTGTATTGGTTAATGAGATTGACCAAGTTCATACATATTTTTAATCTAGTGTTTATAAAGTCTTTGAAAAAGACGTGTGTGGGTGAGTTTATGTGACTTCTTGGGGTACTGAGTAATATCATCTATGATCAGTAATATTATTTAACTAAATGGATATATATATTATAATGTAAATAATTTGGATCCTAGGTATGACTTAGAACTACTTTTAATCCTCAAATTGATGGGTAGATTGAATATACCATCCATTCGTTAGAGGATATGTTGTGATATTTCATCTTAGACATTGGTGGATCTTTAGATTGGTGAGGTATTCTTCCTTGGTAATTATTTTTTATAAAAATAAATTCCACTCATCTATTATCATGACATAATTTATGAAATTATATGGATGACCTTGTATATATTTTTTTGTTCTAAAATGAACTTTGGGAGTCAATAGTCCTTGGTCAATATGTCATGTTAAAAAAATAGAAAATATTCAATTGATTTCATATTAGATGATGGTGGAATAATAAAATTGTTTTTTACACACTGGTGGTGGATACCTATATGTTTTATAGGTTGGTGATCATATATTCATGGGTGTTTCCCCGCATTTTATGTAGTGAAGGTTTGGTCAGTGGTGCAAGATTTCTCTTTTATTTATTAATCCTTTAAAGGTGTTGAAGTGCATTTGAAATGTGGTTTATGGATTGGAAAATTCTCTACATATTGGTAATATCCCTGAAATTTACCATGTGTTTCACATCTGAAAATAAATTTATAATCATTATCATGTAATTGGTTGGGGAGATCTATACAGTGATGATGATGAAACATTTATAGAGTGTTTTTTTGAGATGAAGGATCATTCCGAGAAGGTGTTGTGTGGGTTATCCATTCCATTGGGATGAGTTCTTTGAAGTCAGGATGGTGTGAAGGATATATCATCAGAACCTGATTCATATATTTGAACTTATTATTATGAATTTTTTATTCTATTATTTTCCCAAATAACGAGGTTATGGATTTTTCATTGGATTGAATAAAGTGGTTGTTCTTTATTTATTTCTCTGTCTTTTCCTAGTCTCATGAACTTTGATATTGGTTGTATCTTCATTCAGGGGTATCTCATGGGGAGTTCTTGTTTGTTGTCTTTAGTGGTTTACTTTATGAGTTGGGTTTTGATTCTATGTGATAAAAATCATTCAAGAGGTGTTTTGAGGGGACATCAGTGGAGTTGAGATGGAATTTTGGCTAGGAGACAAATCTTGCGGTATGGAGTTGTGTAATAAACTATGAGGGGAAAGAAATAAGGAAAAACTGAAACATAGTGATGGTATATATGGTGTAGTATTTTAGAATGTATGATTTGGTTCCCCTATTAATTAAAGAATAACTACTTTGTATCTATTGGAATAAGAAATGGTATGGGTTTAATGATGGGTCATGCAAAATGGTTATAGACATTCCACTACGGAGGATAAATTAAATTATTTTGGGGTCACTGCTATTGGAATTATTAATCAGGAAACAACTTCAATTTAATTTATGATTATATTTCTGAATTATCATTAATATTAATAATCTTCTTATCACATCATTATTTTTATTATTCATGAAATTATATGCGATAATTTCCTAAGTTTATGTTTCATACTCAATGGTAATAATCATCCCCCACTTTGATGATAACCTAGAAGTTTAATAATATTATTATTAAATATATAATCTATATCTATATAATTTAATATTATGGAATAGAAATGATATAGTCTATTAAGTGTGTATACTCATAGGACGTTGAAGTTTTTATAATGTTTTATGCATTTAACAACTTTTCGTTCCAACGATTATGAGAACATTACCCACCAGTAGGAAGTACACATTTATATGTGTCATTAGATGTTTCTACCTACTAATTTTGTATTAATACTTAATATTTATGATTATTATTAATAGATATCATTATTCATATACTTTTATTTATTAATAAAAACATGTATGACATATTTTTGTTGTGAACTAGGATACACTGGGTTCACCATGAGGGATATTTTGTAAATGAGTAATGAATGAATAAAGTTTTCCCTTATATTATTTAATGGAATTGTCTAAATAATTCTATTTCTGTGGTTTTCATGGGAAAGATCAATTCCAAAAAGTCAATGAAAAATACATTGACTATAATTTTTAGTTACACTATCATGTAACCAACGTGAATAAGGATACCGAGATAAAGGGATTATATTACATAGTGAGAATCTACATGAGGTTTTATTTTGTTACAAAGTTACATTATTTATCTTTTGGAACCTGAAAATGTTTCTAGATGAAAAACATGGAAATTAGGTGGTTCCACCAAATACCATTGACAAAGGGTTCTATAGGGTCACACAACATGTTTATTCCTAATCTTAGTTAAACTTAATATTAATTTTACAAATTATAGAAAAGATTATTCTCAATTTTGGGTTTATTAAATATTAAAAATGAACTTCCAAAATTTAAACATGATATATTCAATTGAATTAATATGTGATATTAATAATAATGATTATTTATTCACATGTTTTGGTTTTTATAATATTAATCATACATATCAATGAATAAAAAAGTAATATTTATTTACTAAATAATTAATCATCATTCATGATCTGATATATATTGATTAGGGTTGTAGATTGAGTATAATGGATCAACTGGAAATGAAATATTAATTATCTATTACTTAAATATTATTATATTTATTCAAAAATGATATTTACTTATCCACATGTGTTTTTAATGTCAATAAAATAATAACAGTGAATTTTTTGGACACATGGTTCACTAAGGAAAATGGAATTAACTAAGGTCCTATGTTAATTAACAAAACCTATCATAGCTATATATTTACCCATTCACATTATATTATAGGGTTATCTAATTATTTTCCACAAAAAACCTAGAGATAATTCTCTCAATCCCGTGAGAGATTCCTATCAATAACATGCTCAAGAAAAAAGAGATCCAATCCTTCTTTAAACTCTCAATCCATATAATAGACACATAAGAATACATCATCCCAGAATAGATCCTTACTTTAATTAAAGATGAATAATTAGAGTAATAATAATCAATTTATCTTGCACCTGATTATTTAATAACGATGCTCCAATATTTCTAAGAATGTGAGGGTAACATATAGAGATATTATACCGTTGGTTCCTATGATGTAATTACAGTAAGACAAGTGAAGTTATCCAAATCATTAATAAATGACGGCTTAAGAGGCACGAAAATTCAAAATCTATATGATGTATTATATGCAATGATATAACCTTATTTCTTTTATTGCTAAGTAGTAAGTTAATATTTGATTAAATTTCATTATTTCTGATTCTTTTATTCATCTAAAACTCATATTTTTCATTTATTAGCAGAGAAATATTTGTTTTATAAAACCAATAGGTGATTCCATTGCACTCAAAACCATAAACTAGTATAGCAGTAGTCACACAAATTATATATAATTATTTATTAATATTTTATTTATTATATTAATTTGTATCATGTTTTATTTATATATTATTAACTATATAATTGTGAACATCAATTTATTCTACCTTATTACTATTAATCACTCAAATAATCAAGATAATGTTATATTTACATAAAGAATATTTGATGAATCCATTCAGAGATATCATGGATTCTGACTTGATAACACAATTGTACATGTATTATAGTTTAAAGGTGAACGTCGTGTACTCTTGTTTAATGTACTAGGACAAATCAAGTTAATGGATTATGGTTTGTGGATCGAGGTGGGTCAGCTCGTGGTTTGAGGTGGATAATGGAGGCTTGATTTGATTTTTTATTTCTGAAATTTGAATGTGGAATTATTAATTTTTTAATGTGGTGTGTATGGTTTAAGTGGAAATGAGATATTCATAAACATGTTTCTCTAGTAATGATTTATAATTTTCCAAAACACGGATTTTTATAAATACAAAAAATAAGATTTGGATGATTAATCAAGTTAAAAGTAATTCCTCAATCATTAACTACATGAATAACGCATTTAATTACACTACATGTTGATCAGTAAAAGATGAAAAGAGGTTTTTTGGGACTATACATGGTGTAACTCACTTACATGCTAGAAATTCAACATGTCTTCATAGTGGAAAACAGGGCAGGTATAAGACATGTTTGGTATTTAATACAAGATGTGGTAAATGGAAAACTATGAAACTCCAAGTTCACCTGATTTATATTTGGTGTATATGTTTTGTAACTCATATTAGGTCCATATAATATAATCATTCACCATCAATTGGAATGTGTCACATATATAATCATAAGAGGTTACACCATGTGTAGATCCTATACACACAATGCAACCTTCTATACTAAGATTAATTAGTTTAATATAGAGTGAGAAATTACAGATATAATTAAACCTATTTACACCTATTCCATGTGTCATTAATTCGATAGTACATGATGTAGGATATGGCTATTTGTAATATATTAAAATAAATTTTATGTTAAATTATGAACTAAAACTATTGTATGGTCTTTACATATAGTTTACACTATGGGAATTAATAGTATCACATACTGTATAATTTAGATATGGTCATGCCTCATTTATTGAAAAAATCATCCCTTGTAATTATATACCTTAAAATGTCTGTTGTATTCCATAGGAATTTTTAGCACATGGACTATGTGGAGTAGTTTATATGTGCTTATATCGTTTCCTCCAAGTACACTTATTTAATTTATTAATTTTAAATAATATAATATATATATATATATTAAAAAATTATGGATGATATAAATTTTAGAATGGTTTTTATGGAATTAAGAAAAAATTAATTAATTGTATGAATTCAAGGAATTAATCATAATTTAATAATGAATTGAAGTAATTTCTATCTATATTGAAACTGTATATTTTTTTTCTATGTGTGGGTGGTCATGTACTTAGTCAAAAACTATGTATGTGAAAAATTACATTTATACTATTATTATTATTAAATTAAATTAATGGTATGTATATCACCCCTCTGCTTTCATAATGTCTTGTGTGACTGTGGTTTTTTATGTAAAATCATTAAACTAGTAATTTTCTCCTCACATTTTTGTGAGTAATTTTTATATAATGGATTTTTATTCAAGGTTCGTGGAGACGGTTCAAATTAAAATTTAAGGTGAAACCAATCCAAGAATTTTTAGGATCACTTGTGAAAATATTGTAGCTCATACCCCTATAAGATTAAGGACTAATTCCTATATGTTATGAGTTGTTTTATATTCCATTTCATAAAAACTCTATTAGATAAATCACCTGAATCAAAATATTGGTGAGATTGGTCAGGGATTTATTTCTCCTAATCATTTTGGGTTTGTTCCTGAGAGGAATATTTAGAACTACCTTTACACTACATATGAATGTATGAATATCACGAAGAGGAAGATAAAGGATGGTAATATGTTTTTGACTATTAATATTTTGAAGGATTTGATACAATAAATAATATATTCATTTTTTTCAATACTAAGAGTTCATGGATTTTCATAGAGTATTATTGTTTTGATTAGTTCTTCTTTGAAATGTCATAGGTTATCTACTTTTGTTAATGGGTCCCCAAGGGGTTTCTTTCAGTACTAAGGAGGGGATATGTAGGGATATTCTTTATCTGAGTTTTATTTTTAAATTTTCAAGATTATTTGAGTTTGTCCCTTACAGATGTCATCAATTTTAGACACTATCAGAAAATGAAGGTTGGTAGGGATTTCGTTGAAACTTCACATTTTTTATATGCTGGTGATATTTATCTTTTTGGAAATGAATACTATGTTACCATCAACCATATCAAGTTTATTTTTCAAATAATGAAGAGGTTGTGAGGTAGGTCAGTAGCCGGTACAAGTCCTTAGTTATGTTTGGATAAGGAGTGCTTATTTCAAAGCAAAACCTGGTGGATCGATGTTTTGGTTTGAAGAGAGGATCCTTACCATTTCTTTATCATTGAGTTCCCATTTTTATAGTGGGGTAAAAATATTTACATGGAATATATATTCCTGGAAATTGTTAGTCAATTGAAAACCATGAAGCAGAACACAATGTATCTTGTTGGAAGAATTTTCTTTGTCAACTCTATTAACACCACAATGTTTGTGAACTCTTTATCTTTGTTCAGATGGTTCCGAATCCTAAATAAGGAGTTACAAATCATTATTCAGAATTTTATTTGGACTGGATCAACTCATAAAAGAATGTTGGTTATGGTTTCCTAGAAATAATGTGTCAACCTTGCGAACATGAGGGGGTTGGGAGTTAAATTTCTCTGGTTATTCAATGATACTTCATTAATAAATTTCATATAAAATATCCTATCCACTTATGATTCCTCATTGGAATTTATTTCCCCTAATTTTGTAAAAAATGGAATAATGGATCTACCATGTATGATCCCTCATTTTTTGGCCAGATTTTATGAATTATTATTGTGAGATTATGGACTATTTGTATTGGGTGGTTTATTTAAAATCAAAGCACAATTTTTGGAGCAGTACTTGGATTTCCAAGCCTATCATTAATGTTTTTATAATTCTAACATTGATTATGAGTGCTACCATTTCTGAAGTATAGGGTAGTATGGAAATGTGTAATCTACTACCCACCAATCTTGGTATGGAGGTGTCTAGGTATGCTTACACCGATAATGATACTCTGATTTGGATTCATAATATTGATGGTAGATTGAATACTAGTTATTTTTATAGACATAACTGTTGTTTCTCAATTAGTTTATTGGATTGGATCTCATCTTTCAGGAAGCCTTTCATTTACCCTGATGAAATTCTTCTGATTTGGAAAACATGAAAGCATCATTTTCCCAATCAGTCTCTTCAACAGCGTACATGAACGCACCTTGCTCCAATCGTGCTCTTCTTCCATTATGACGATGAGTAGATGACTTATTTCTTTATACTACAATTTTATGATCAGGCTTTGGAATGATATGTGGGAGATATTCTATAGTAATGTAGACCTATAGGGAATCAAATTACATCTCAACTATGTGTACCTAATTCCTTTAAGAGAACATATTTATGCTCTTTTGGTGGTCGATGTTATAACAACCCTTCTCTTTATTTCATACATAAACAAGATTTTCTACATAAAATCTTCACTAGATAAAACATGGAAGGTCGCGAGGTCCAGTGTCTTTGGGTATTAGGATCATTACATAAAAACTTAATACATGAAATACAACATCAATATTGAAAACTTCATTTACATGGCCACTACAATCCCTCGTACTTAGCATTGCATGGGACATCCTGAGAACATGCAAAATAAAATATGAGCTATAAATCCTTGTAAGGGAATAAACATGGAATAACATGAAAAATACAATAAATTTTAGACAATAGGCATATCAATGGATCACAAGAAAACCTGAACATAAATGCATGATAAATAATGATAATCATAACATGGAAATGTGGGAACAACACTTAACATTGAATTAGCATGAACCAAGGATCATTGCACATGGAGCATGAGTAAACCCTCGTTTCACATGAAGAACGAGTGAAACCTCTCTGAACATTAATTAGAAGGATTCACCACCCATTCCACATGATGTATCATGATACTATACTTTACCTAATGCATTGGAGCGCTATCTGGGCACACCATTCTTAAACATTTCATTTCATGCATAAGTGAGCCACATGGATCATACAACATGGAATCAATCATCATCGTTTATTCCACAATAAAGAGATATGGAATAAATACATGAAGCTTTATAATAAATGCATAAATGTGAAAAGAGGTTAATACCCTTGTTAGAGAAATGTGCATTGTATTCACTACATAATGACATTGGCTAGAAAATTGTATTGCAATTTCGGCAGCATAACAGTGTGAAATAAGAACTCATAAAAATGGTAGATGACAGATAAAGGGTTGTCTCATCATATTTACATGAAATTTATAGTAAGAGGTTCATATATATACATTTACCATCAAAGGTAATTGAATTTAGATTCATAATACAAAAGAATTAATTGGTTGTAAAAGAGGAGAGAGAAATTCCTCACGGAATTTTGGCATGGTAACGAGTGTACATGGGAGACATTAATGAGAAAAAGGGGTCTCCCATCATCCAAAAATAAATAGGGAGGTATGGGGGATGTTATAAATAATACCCCAACATTTTTAATTGAAAAAAGTGCATAATAACTTAAAGGAAATTGGACAAAAATGAGAAAGGAAGAAATCCCTTACTTAGAAGTGTGAACCCCAAGGCTTGGGAGAGCCTTGAGAGAGAATTCATGGGAGCTTGGGGCACATTGGGAGGATTCTAGGGATATGAGGGAAGGCTTTGGTTGAACTCAAAAGGCTTTGAGTGAAGAGGATATGGGATCTTGGGTGGGGTTATATAGGAAATGAGAGGGAATTCTTTATTATTTAGGTTTGGGTCACCTCACATTAAACTAATCCAAACCACAAACCAGCCCATGGTTATTCCCATGGTTTTGTCCAAAGGAGAGTAGAAAACAATATTATATAAGGCCAATGTCCTAACATCGTAAAATAATGGGGTTTCATATGTGGAGGTGAGTCACACTCATAAGGAAAACAATTTAAAAAGACAAATTGTTTTATAAGTCTTGGAGGGTCCACTAAAGCTTTGTATAATAAATCAAACAAACCCAAAATTACATTATATTAATGGTAAAACATATATTGTCCTAAAATAATGTTTATATAATCTTATTACATTACTATTGTGTTATTATGGTGTCATAAAACTCAATATATATTTAAACGGTATTTAATTTTTACCCAAAAATTCGGCACACTCAGAAAATTATGGAAACATCACTGTTGGATAATTTAAATGTCCTAATTCAAAAAAATATATTCATTTTATCTAAATAATTTTCAAAATATTTCAATTTTTACATTTACAATAAAAACTAACATTTGTTGAAAATTCATGAGTTTTGATAAAAAATAGCTTTAAAACCTTAATAAAAATTAAAATTTCATTCTTAATATTATACGATAATATATATTTAATAAAAATTATTTTTATAATAATATTAATAATAATAATAATAATATTTTATAAAAAATTATTTAATTTTAAAATCCACTAATTAATCAAAATAGATTTCTTAGTCGAATGTTAACTAAAAAACTATTTGTACTTTAAAAACTATTTAGAAAGTAATAATACAAAATTGAATGCACATTATTTATAAAAAAAATAATTTTCATAGTCATAGTACTATTGTCTTGTTACATAAACTCTTATAATGTAACACCCCGAGATTTTATGAGAAATCTTCTTTTTAATTTATTTGAAGTCTTCTGTTGTATGCTACACCAAGATTATCTTGCACTATATGCAACACCGTATTAGCTTTCAGAATATGCACGACTATTCTTCGATCATGTTACAAACAATTTCAAGTTCATTTGATAAAAGTTATTCTACGCTACATTGAGTGTCTCTATATATATATATATTAAATGTATATTTGAAATGTGGTTGGATTCTACTATATGCAACAACAACAGAATCTTACACTACACACAACCATGACTTGGCTTGCATTACAGGCAATCATGACCTTCCTTGATAGTGTGTGTTGTACGCAATATCGAGTTTCACTAAACAACGATATGTTATTAAAAAATTATTTAAACTAGCAGTTATGAATAGTAATACCCACTTTTTTAAATTTTTTAAATTTTATCATTCAAAATGGACCTCATTTTTTGATTCAAAATATATAAATTATCATAGGGTGAATTTTTTGTATTTTTTTGAAAACATTCAATTTTTTTTGAATAGTGAAAACACTGGGTTACTATTTAAAAACCGAATTTTTTAAAATAATAATTTATTTTATTTAAATTTATTTTAGGTAAAAATAGATACATAATACCTATATAATTTCAATGTAATTCATTTTAGTCATTTTACAATAATATAGATATATAAAAATTTTATTGAACATTTTTACCATCTTTTACCCACCTCCTAGGAGCATTTGCAATTGTACATAAAAATTAATTTTACAGCTTCTGTGAGTTGAATTTCGAAAATCTGAGAGACATGGTTAATATCAAGGAGTAAAATGTGGTTCAATAAGATAAAAATATTTTTTTGTGAATAGTATCTTTTTACTTTTATTTACCACGGTTAAAAGTAAATAGGGTAATTGAGGGTAAAAAGACATTATTATACCCTAACTCATGTCCTAATTCTATTGGATAAGTGTAATTTGACCCCAAATAACCTTAGGAGTAAAATATTACCCTTTAGGTCCACTTGGTTTAGATTAGGACACTTATTATTATAATATTTAATGAAGAGTTAAAGGAGTTAAAATTAAAGTTTAATAACTAAAACATTTTTCATATAGTTTTATACATAAGATAAATTTGACTATAAATATTAATTATAAAAAGAAAAATCTTTACTACAAAATGTTATTTTATTTATAATTTTAGATATTAAATAATTTAATTTATTTTTGACACAATGATGATGTAGTAATTACCTTATTAATGAAATATTAATTCTGAGATATTATATCATCCACTCGAATTCAATTCAATAATCATGGGAACGATATCATCACTCGTGCGTACGTACGGATTACCGTCTCCACGACGCGATGGGATTCATTCTCCATGATAATCATTAAAAAATGATTATAAAGTATATATAAGGAATAATAATGAAATATATGACCTGATAAAGCTACTGGATTTCTGTATATATATATGTCATATACTTACTTTTATTCAAGTCAATAAGGAAAGGAAAACAACGTTCATGCATATGTACGACCTACCGTCTCCATGAACGGTGTATTTCATTTCATTTATCTATCAATTATATATATATACTGAATATATATATAAATCATGATTTAAATTATGTAAGTAATTAAATCATGATATAAGTAATAATAATATCAATAACAACATGTCCAAACACGTATGATAAATAAAACAATTTTACCCAAAACACTACTTTAACATGGAATTTACAAAGGAACGGGTAATATAAAGTCATAAATGAACCATATATGATATAATAACAATGAATATGATTATATAATAAGTCAATGACATTATTTAAATCATTATACATGCGTTTCAGATACGTACGAAGCATATCAGACCTAAGGTAACAGATAATTTTGCAATATAATTTTTTATCCGAGATTGGTTATACATAAGTATTTACTGGGGTTATATTTTTCATCCATGTCCATAGAAATGTTTTTCCTAAATTTTTTAATATTCTTACATGTATTTTTAGAGTCATTTTTCCCCTCTTTGACTTTTACTTTGTGTTATGGAAATAATCTTTCTTTTTTTTTACAATATAAGGTACTTTTTGACTTTTCCCAAAAAAGTACGAGAAGAATGTCTTTTAACTTATACGGCGTGAATGGATTTTTACGGTTTTATAACTAATTTTTTCAATGAAGTTTCATCTAAAAAATTTCATCATTATTTTCAACAAAATCCTTTTCTTTTAAAATTGAATGGAATTTTGTGAAAATAAAATGATTTTTAAGAAGAAAGGATATTTTCCTCAAGAATTCATTTCAAGTGTTTTGTCAAAATTATTTTCAATTTATGATGACATTATTTAGTATGTTTTTGTTTCAAGTATAATTTCTCTATTATTTACATGGTTTTATTTTTCTTGTGATGAAATGATATCCATTTATTTTATATGGATTATGTTATGATGGGATGATGTTTATCAAACCCATTTTATTCTTTGGGATATAATTAATTATTTATTTTTATTTTGTGGCACAGGTAAGAATGATTTAATTATGTGATGGGTGGGACCTATATCTCACTCCAATAAATTGGGTATAGATTTATATCTCATGAGATAGACAAGTCTAGAATGGTAAGTTAATCTGGTTCAGTGATACATGACTCGAATGAGGAGTGAACTCGATTCAGAAATGGACTTTATCCACTAAGATGGTTTTGGCAGCAATGCCTTGGCTACTATGGAAATCATATCATGTGTTTAATGATTTTCTATAATTACAAGTTTTATTTCCATACTATTTTATCATGATTTTATGTTCTTTTATGATATATTTCTTTTGTACTTTGAAAATTTATGTCATTGCTCAAGATTTTGATGTTTAGATTTTATGTTCAATTTTTTGCATTCAAATGATTATGGATTGTTTCATGTTCTATATGATTACTCTTACTGGTTATTTGAGCTCACCCTTAATATGTTTTATTTTCCCTAATATTTAATGAAATGTTTTAGGTAAGAAAACAAAAGGGGAAGATCTTTATGGAATATGTTGAAGATCTTTCACCATGATTAGAAGATTGTTTTTCGAGTTTCCAAAGACACTAAACTATTAAGGTCCTTCAGTGTTGGTTCTTGTTATGTTTTAATTATTCTTCAAAAGTAATGTAATGTCTATGTACGTCAATATTGTGTCTCTACAGTTGGTATCAGTGGCTAGGTTTAGTTAACCTTTGGAAACTAGGATGAAAAAACATTAGTGAGATCCCTAGAAATATTTCCAAGGTACGTCTAGGGATGTCCCTAAGGATAACTATAGGTATAGGTTATAGTCCTAGAATTATAGTAATGATATTAGAATTAAACTTAAGATGTTAGATATTTAATGTATTCCCCCTTTATTATGTTTTTTCCTAGCATGATTTTTGCCTCTCACACTGTTATTTTTGGGTTTTAGATGATGGCTGGAACCTGAAGGAACTGTGTTGATCAATGTAATGGAAAATAAAATGATTGTCCTCTCGAACAACCAAATGTGATGGGAGATGGAATGAAAAATTTATTGTTATACCTACACAAGCTGTTAGTCATTCTGGACTTCTAAATGAGAATAGAAAGGAACAATATTCTATTGAGTCCTTCATGAGGCAACACCCACCTTCTTTCAATGGGTCTTCTGATCCACTTGTTCCTTGAAAAATAGATCAGTACCATTGAAAATATATTTTTCAAACTTCACTGTTCATTACTAGAAGAATCCATTTTAGCTGTTTAACATTTAGAAGGTGAAACTGACCAGTGGTGGACTTTAATTAAGAATACAAGGCCCCAAGGTGAAATTGAATCCATGGAATGGAAAAAGATCAAGAACTTGTTTTTCAATAAGTACTTCCCTCGTATTCTTCGAACAAAGGTGGAGAAGGAGTTACTTGAGCTTAAGAAAAAGGATGACGAATCTGCTGGTATATACGAAGGGAATTTTACAAGGCTTTCAAGGTATGCATTCAGATTTATCATCCAACCTGAAAGAAAAGTTAATCGATTCTTCAGTGGCTTAAAACCAAGTCTTCTAAGGGGATTAACGATAAGAGACATCATTAGCTCTGAAGAAATTGTGTTTTGTGCTTTCAAGGTAGAACTAGAAGTTGGTGTTACATATCCATATCATGTTTTTGACAAGAAATGAAAGATGCAGTTTAAGGGAAAATCTCAAATCAATGGTGAAAAGATAGTGAATGTTTCATTGTGCTCAATGTGTGGAAATAAACATGGAGGAGATTGTCTAATAGGTACTAGAAAATGTTTCAAGTGTGGAAAATAAGGTCATAGAGTAGCTAAGTGTCAAAGTAATGGGAAAAAGGTAGCTAATGGTATGAATGGAGAAAATAATGTGGAAAACACACCACCAACTCTTCAATGCTACAAGTGCAAGGAAATGGGGCATTATGCTACCCAATGCCCTAATACAAGGGTTAATGATGATTGACATCAACAACCTCTTAAGGAAAATGACAAAGGGAAGTCACATGCAATCACTATTGGAGATGTTGAGTATGAAAATGATGTGGTGGAAAGATTAAGTGTTTATATAATTGGATTCCAAAATAATGTTGTGGTATCTCATTTATAGTATCATGGAATATTGGAATATCTATGTATTTTTTTATTATGGTTTGTAATAATATTTTAGTATCAGTATCCATGAAAAGTGATTGAAATATTTTTGGAATGAAGATGATATGCGCATAATGAAGGGATAAGGAGAAAATAATATGTTTGATAGTATTCATGAGCTCATGAATGATATAAGGACAAAGTGATATCACGGTTTGAGTATATATAAATTTTTGGATTTTGGTATGTGGAAAGAGTTAACTTTTGATAGCATTCAGGTTTTCACTAAGGTTTTATGGTAATTCATGTTTCAAAAGAATACATGATTAAGGTATTCACATGTTTGGAATGTGACCAAAAAGATATATCTTATTATATATGGGGGATAAATCATGGTATTCACGCGCTTGTTATGTGACCTTTCAAGTAATAGTTTTCTTTATTCTATGAGCTTGGACCAAAGTATTTTGGATAAGCCTAAAGATTGGAATGAATTATGTTAGACACAACATAGTATTGTTTATGTCTAGAACTTTTTTCTGATATTATTGAACGAATGTTATAATAATGTAGTTTTAGAAAAGGGAAAACCTCTAGGACAGGTGAAAACCCATCGCGTCGGACAAGGTTGCAGGAATAGAACCCACAACCAAAGTGCGATAGGCCTTTATCGCCTACTAATGGTCTTCATGAAGTCCCTGGTTAGTAGAAATTAGTTTTATTTTATTAAACAGTATGATAGATGAAGTATAAGTCCATTTTTGGAACCATATGTGATTAATCTAACCTAAGACGGACTTATTTATATAACTTTTTCTAAACATATGTTTGAGACAGATGGAATGACCTATCATTCTATCGCATGATTTTCTAACAAATCATGGAAGACATATTCAACTTCATTTCTTTAAGAGATGAAGTGGAAATTGATTAAGGAAAAAACAACAATAACGGTGCACCAAAATCAAGTAAGTATTTCTTTTAATTCAAAAATGCTTCAACATTAACAAAATGATCTTGAAAACCAAAAATGTTTCCATAGTGCCCTCATATCTGATGAATAAGATGGAACCTTAGATCATCAAAAATTTATGGATTTGTGATTGTTGGATTTTTCATAGCCATTTCCTCTACCACTCTTCATCAGAAGTTGATGGTAATATTTCTCTTCCATATTCATATTTTCAACTATGTTACCCTATGTGGAAACCCAGTGATGAGTTAATTTGGGTAACCGTTACGTTTCTTACTTCACTTTTTAAAATTATGTTTTAGTATTCCTTTTTACGATTTGAGTTTGTAGGAAAGAAACATTCAAGTGGTAAACGATTTATAACTCTGCTGAATTTCGAGGGAGAAATTCATTTTAAGGGGGGTAAAATGTAACACCCCGAGATTTTATGAGAATTATTCTTTTTAATTTATTTTATGATTTTTTTTATGCTACACCAAGATTATCTTGTGCTATATGCAACAACGTATTAGCTTGAAGAATATGAAACACTATTCTTGTATCATGTTACACACAATTTCATGTTCTTTTGATAAGAAGTTATTCTACGCAACATTGAGTGTGTATATATATATATATTCAATGTATAAATGAAATATGTTTGTAATCTATTATACAAAACAACAACGGAATCTTTCACTACACGCAACCCTAACTTGGCTTGCATTACATGCAATCGCAACCTTCCTCGATAGTGTGTGTTGTACGCAATACTGAGTTTCACTAAACAATGATATGTTATTAAAATATTATATAAACTAGTCGTTATGAAGAGTAATAACCACTTTTTAGAATTTTATAAATTTTATCTTTCAAAATGAACTTCATTTTTGGATTCGGAATATCAAAATTAGCCTAGGGTGATTTTTTGGTATTTTTCTGAAAACATTCAATTTTTGATGAATAGTGAAAACACTGGGTTACTATTTAAAAACCAAAATTTTATTTGAATAATTATTTATTTTATATAAATTTATTTTAGGTCAAAATAGATACATAATACTTATATAAGTTCATTGTAATTCATTGGAGTCATTTTATAAAAATATAGATATATAAAAATTTTATTGAACATTTTTACTATCTTTTACCCACCTCCAACGAGAATTTACAATTGTACATAAAACATAATTTTACTGCTTTTGTGAGTTGAATTTCAAAAATCCAAGAGACACAGTTAATATCAAGGAGTAAAATGTGGTTCAATAAGATAAAAACAATTTTTAGTGAATAGTAACTTTTTAGTTTTATTTACCATGGTTAAAAGTGAATCGGGTAATTAAGGGTAAAATGATATTATTTTTACCCAAAAACATGTCCTAATTATATTTTATAAGTGTAATTCTCCCAGAAACAACCTTAAGATTAAAATATTACCCTTTAGGACCACTTGGATAAGATTAGGACACTTATTATTATTTTATTTAAATAAGAGCTAAAGGAGTTAAAAACAAAGTATAATAACTAAAACATTTTTAATATAGGGTTATACATAAGATAAATTTTATGATACATATTCATTATAAAGATAAAAATATTTCCTACATAATGGTGTTTTATTTATAATTTTTAGACATTAAATAATTTAATTTCTTTATGACACAGTGATGATGCAGTAATTACCTTATTAATGAAATATTAACATAATTAATATCATAAATATCAAAATAAATATAATTTGAGGCTTTATATGAATTAAAATAATTTTATAGGTTAATATGACTTGTTAGTATTGATTAAATTAACTTTTTTTGAACTAATCACGTTGTTATGATTTTCAAAAAAATCAATTACCAAATAGTGTTAAAATTGACATAAAATAGTTTTTAAAACAAATATTATATTATTAATTGTTATTATATTTTTAAAAATATAAGGTTCATAAAAATGACTTATATAAAATTATATATATTAATAATTAACCACTGGGGGTTATTTTCGTTTGTTATAGTAATTTTATTAACCATATAGTGTAAGAAAACAAGAAGACATGGTAAAAGTTAAAATTATTTAACTTAGAGTTAAATTTAAATGATAAGGTTCAAATATTAACCTAAACATGACTAAAGCATGTTGTTTGAGTGTATTTAAAACAATAACCACTTTATCTTCGAAATAAGTCACTTTTGAGTCATTATAAATCGAATATGACTTTATTATACAATAATATTTTAAGTTTTTCCTAAAGTGCCCCTCTCCTCCCTTATAAAAAGGCACCTCCTCCCTCTTCTCTTTACACAATTTTTAGCCTTCATCCTCGGCCAACCCCTGGCCATTTTCATTTTAAACTTCCCTAGAAACATTACAATGGTTCTGTTCTCCTAAAAAGACCAACTCTAGTGTCTTAAGAAGAATCATAAAAGAGGTACGTCGAAGAAGAGGTAATCTCCTCTACCGATTCTTTCATGTTTCTTTCTTCTTCAAATTATTATTATTTAGTTTTTTCATTATAAAGTAATGACATAAATATAAATAATATACCAATATGTCATTATAAATATTAAAAACCCCCATTTTACCTTCTATCCATCCTACAGAAAATGAAATCACCGCGCGTGCGTACGTACAGAATACCGTCTCAACACCGTGGTGTAATCTGTTTTTCCACCACAACCTTACATGGATGGGTATAATGGTGTAAATAATAACTATATATATTTATTATAATAACATACTTATTCTGAGATATTATATAATCAAATCCAATTCAATTCAATAATTTTGGAAATTATATCATCGCTCGTGCGTACGTACGGATTATCGTCTCCACAACGCGATGAGATTCATTCTTCATGTTAACCATTCAAGAATGATTATAAGGTTTATATAATGAATAATAATGAAATATATGACATTATAAATATACTATATTTATGTATATATATATATATATATGTCATCTAATTAATTCCATTTAAGTCAATAAGGAAACAAAAACAGCGTTCATGCGTACCTACGACCTACCGTCTCCATGAACAGTGTATTTCATTTCATTTATCTATCTATTATATAAACATATATACTGAATATATAGATAAATCATGATTTAAATTATGAATGTAAGTAAATCATTATATAAGTTATAATAATATCAAGAACAACATGTCCAAACGCGTACGATAAATAAAATGATTTTACCCAAAACGCTGCTTTAACATGGAATTTACAAAAGAACAGATAACATAAAGTCATAAGTGAACCATATATGATATCATAACAATCAATATGGTTATATAATACGTCAATGACATTATTAAAATCATTATATAGGAGGTTCAGATACATACGATGCAAATCAGACCTAAGATTAGGGATAATTTTGCAATCTCATTTTTTATCCAAGATTGCTTATACGTAAGTATTTACTAGGGTTATATTTTTCATCCATGTCCATAAAACTGTTTTTCATAAAGTGTTTAATATTTTTACATGTATTTTTAAAGTCATTTTTACCCCTCTTTGACTTTTACTTTGTGTTATGGAAGGAATATTTCTTTTTTTACCATATAAAGTACTTTTTGACTTTTCCCGGCAAAAGTACAAGATGAATGTTTCTTTAACTTATACGGAATGAATGGATTTTTATGGTTTTATAAATACTTATTTCAATGAAGTTTACTCTAAAAAATTTCATTATTATTTTCAAAGAACTCCTTTTATTTTAAAATTTAATGGAATTTTGTGAAAAGAAAATTAATTTTTAGAAGAAAGGATATTTTCCTCAAAAATTCATTTCAAGTGTTTTGTCAAAACTATTTTCCATCAAAGATGAAATTATTTAGTATGTTTATGTTTCAAGTATAATGTATCTATTATTTACATGGTTTTATTTTTCTAATCATGAAATGATATCCATTTGTTTTATATGGATTATGTTATGATGGGATGATATTTGTGAAACACATTTTATTATTTGGATTATGATTAATGATTTATGTTTATTTTGTGACACAAGTAAGAATGATTTCATTATGAGATGTGTGGGACCTATATCTCCCTTAAATTTATTGGGTAAGGATTTATATCTCATGATATAGACATGGCTGGAATCGTAAGTTAATCCAGTTCAGTTATACAAGACTGGAACGAGGAGTGAACTCGATTCAAAAAGGGACTTTGTCCACTAAGATGGTCTTTGAAACAATACCTTGGCAACTATGGAAATAATATCATGTGATTAATGGTTTTCCACAATTACATGTTTTATTTCCATGCTATTTTATCATGATTGATGTTATTTTATAATATATTCCTTACGTACTTCCAAGATTTAGGTCATTTCCCAAGATTTTGATGTTTAGATTTTATGTTCAAGTTTTTGCATTCAAATGTTTATGGATTGTTTCATGATCTATATGTTTACCCTTACATATCATTTGAGTTCACCCTTTATATGTTTTATTTTCCCCATGATTTAAAGAAAGGTTTTAGGTAAGAAAACAAAAGGGGAAGATCTATATGGAAGATGTTGATGATATTTCACCATAATTAGAAGATTATGTTATGAGTTTCAAAAGACACTAAACTATTATGGTCCTTGAGTGTTGGTTCTTGTTATGTATTAATTATTCCGTAAAATTATTGTAATGTCTATTTACATCAATATTGGGTCTCTACATATAACACCCATATAAGACTGTTGGGTAAGGAGTGCAATGGTGAAAGACTCTTGGCTTGGCTTAGATAACAACGCATGGGTGGTAATATCTATTGACTTCTACTTCTCCCATAGTTAGTTCGGATCAAGCATAACGTGTTCAACCTTGTATTGGTCTTGGTCAAGAGTGATGCCCAATGATGCTACCTCCTTTCCGAGCTCTGATAAATGGGCTTCGTATGGGGAAAGTCTACTAAATGAGGGAATCACTTCATTTTTCTGAGTAAATTTGATTTATTAAAGCCATATATTTATACTAATCATCTGATCACTATTCAATGTCTATATTATCAATGGTCACAATTTATAATAGTATTTTAAAATCCCGAAACAAAAAACCAATGATGTTAAAATTTTATATAACAATAATAAGTCATTTAATTAGATCAAGAAAAATTTCCTTTAATGAATGTTTCAGACGTTACAATCTCCCCCCCTTAAGAAATTTCACCCTCAAAATTTCTTTTTCCAACACTAAAATAGATAAGGGTAACACTTCTTTATCACTTCCTCTGATTCCCACATCACATCATCAATCTTTTGGTTTCACCACAACACCTTGACGAGGGGTATTTTCTTATTTTGTAGAACCTTTTCTCTACAATCTATGATTTTCACTGGTTTCTCATCGTAAGAAAGATTGTCCTCCTATTGTACTACCTCTGAAGAGAGTACATGTGAAGTGTTTGGTAAGTACTTACTTAAAAGGGATACATCAAATACATCATGTTCATTGTACAAGGTAGGTGGATGTGCTATTCGATAAGCCACAACCCCAACATGATCAAGAATATCGAAGGGGATGATGTACATAGGACTTAACTTTAGTTTCGTGCCAAACCTCATGACCATATTCCATGGAGATATGCGTAGAAATACCATGTCTCCAACTTTAAACTCAAGTTATTGTCCACGGTTATCTGCATAACTCTTTTGTCGACTCTAGACATCTTTGATATGATGCTGAATGGTTTTCACCTTCTCCTCCACTTCATTGACCATTTCTGGTCCTAGCTGTTTATGTTCACTAACTTCATCCCAATATGCCAGTGTTCTGCACCTATTCCCATATAGGGCTTCATAAGGTGCCATTTGGATGCTCGAGTGGAAACTGTTATTGTATGAGAATTCAAATAGTGAAATATGTTGGTCCCACCCTCCTTTGACGTCTATAGAACATGATATTATCATATCCTTCAGTTCCTGAATAGTTTGCTCAGATTGGCCACCCGTTTGATGATGGAAGGTCATACTGAAGTTCATTTCAGTTTCTAGTGAATGTTGAAGACTCATCCAAAATTTAGAGGTGAATAATGGATCTTGGTTGAATTTAATAGATAGAGGTACTCTATGTAGCCTTACCACATTCAAGATATATATCCGTGTCAATTTATCCAATGAGAAATCCTTATGAATTTCAATAAAGTGTGCAGACATTGTATCATGATCCACAACTTTCCATATTGTATTGATGCCTTTATATTTCTTCGGATGTTCGGTGACAAATTCCATGGTGATGTTATCTCATTTCCCTGCTGGTATGGGAAATGGTTGCATCATCCCCTTAGACTTTTTCCTCTCTTCCTTAATTTGCAGACACACCAGCCATATTGATGTATACTCAGCGATCTACTTCATCATATTATCCCACCAATAATTCTCTCAGAGATCTCGGTACATATATGAGTTTTCTGAGTGAATAGAAAAATTTGAACAATTTGCATCATCTAAAAGTTCCTTCTTCAGCTCTGGGATTGATGGAACACATCATCTTTTCTCAAATCTCACAATTCTTTCTTCATTAACATTGATCTCTGAGGAATTGACTTTTCTGATAGCTTCCACTTTTTCCTGAATTCCCACATCATCCTTTTGAGCATCCATTAACCTTCCCAAAAGAGGCGGTTGAGCCATCATTTTTTAAAGTATTGATGAAGTTTCTTTCTTTATGATTCCCATGTCCATCTTCATTAAGTCTATGAAGATTGGAACCTTCTCAATTCTCATCGATGATATAATTTCTAGGTCCTTTCTACTTAGAGCATACACCACCTTTTTCGCATTCGAGGGGTGGTAATGGATTGTGCAGTCATATTCTTTGATCAGATCTAGCCATCTTCATTGGATCATGTTGAATTATTCTTGTGTAAATATATACATGAGGATTTTGTGGTCCATATATATTTCACACTTCTCCCAAAATAGATAATTCCACCAAAATTTTAAAACGAAGATCACTGCAGCCAACTCCAAATCATGTGTTGGATAATTCTACTCATGAACTTTTGATTGCCTTGAATCGTAGGCAATGACTTTTTTGTTTTTCATCAACACACAACATAGGCCCTTCTTTGACGAATCACTGAATACCACAAAAGCTATCCACTTGTGGGAAAATTTAGCACGGACATAGTGATGAGCCTCCTTTTTAACTCCTTGATGCTTTATTCACATTCATCACTCAAAGCAAACATTAGTACCTTCCATGTTATCTTGGTAAGAAGGTTGGATAATCGTGAGAAATTTATCACAAATCGTGGATAATATCTTGCTAACCCCATGAAGCTACAGATAACCATTACCAAGGCTGGCCTCAACCATGCCCCAATTGATTTTTTTGAGGGATCCACAGATATCTCATTGCTTGTGATGATAAGGCCCAAGAATGAGACCTCCTTCAACCAGAACTCACACTTATTGTACTTTTCATAAATATCCTTCTTCCACAAGGTATCTAGTACAGTTTTTAGATTCTTCTCATAATCCTCCTCGGTTTTGGAGTATATCAAGATCTCATCTATAAAGACTACCACAAATTTGTTAAGGTAATCCCTAAAGACTCTATTCATCAATTCCATAAATATTGACAGGGCATTAGTGATTCTGAAAGGCATTACTATTAATTCATAGTGCCCGTATATTTTATGAAAAGAATTCTAGGGGATATCTTCCTTCTTTACACATACTTGATAATATCCTGACCACAAATAGATCTTGGAGAACTATTGTGCTCCATGCTGCTGATCGAACAAGTCATCGATTCGTGGGAGATGATACTTGATCTTTATCATGAATTTGTTAAGCTCACGATAATCGATGCCAATGCGCATTGACCCATCTTTCTTCATGACGAAGTGGATTGGTGCGCCCCATGGTGAAGCACTTGGGTGTGTAAGCCCTTTATCCAGATTATCTTGTAGTTGTTTTTTCAGATCCTCAATCTCTACAACAGCCATTCTATATGGAGTCTTGGATATTGGAAATTCCCCATTAATACGATCAATTGAGAATTCAACATATCTTCTTGGAGGAAGACCATGTAATCTCTTGGGAAACACTTCAGTGAATTCCCTCACAATTGGAATGTCTTCAAGGATGGTTTCTTCCTTAGACTCAATTATCTGATCCAAATACGCATGCTCATAGAAAAGTAATATCCTTGATTGAGATGATAGAGCTAAATATGATTCATCTTTCTCCTTACATTTTTATAGAATTAGGGGTGAATTCTCCACATAGAGAGTGATTTCCCTCTCATGAAAATTTATTTTGGCTCTATATATGGAAAGAAAATCTATGAAATGAATTGATTTAAATTCCACTAGAGGGAATATGATGAGGTTCAATAGGAAATTCAATCCACAAATTTTGACTGGGGATGAGTTATATTCCTTGGATGCATTGATTTCCCCATTTTTAGTACTCGCCAACATCTTTACTTCCATGATTTGTGGTGGTGTTGGGAATGTTATACTAAACATTAGAGATATAAAAGAAGGATTAGAACCATAATCAAAATTTACGTTCAATATTCGTGAATGAATAACTAGCGTACCTGTCACCACATTATTGTCAGGGTTCACGTTGGAAGTAGTACTGGAAAAATCTTGCCATTTCAGCTATGGAGGTTGTTCGTTGCCTATGAAAACCCTTGTCTTAGGGAACAGATTTGTAAGATTCCCTGGTTCTTGCAGTTGTAATACTGAACAAGCCATTGAGGTTCGAACTAATAATTCTACTCCTCTATTGTAGCCACATGTTTTTCTTGTCGAAAGTTAACATCTAGGTTCCCTTTTCTTCCACATATAAATCATTTCCTCATCCACTTTAGGTAATTTCTGGGGTTCTTTTTTCAACACATTTGAAAAGTGGGGTGATGGATCTTCTTAGCACCATTGGATTAATCCATGAGACTGCCATCATTGAAGGCCACCTTACAATTTTAATCCCCATGATACCCTTGAGATTCTTCAATCTCTATTTCGACCTTGAGGTCACATCAGACAATATCCTCATAGCTATTGATGTCATTTGTCACCAACGCTTTCCGTAGGATAGGCTTCAGCCCACCAAATAAGCGGTCAGCCTTGTATTCGAGGGTAATGAAAAAGGCGAAGGCATATTGTTCAATCCTTGTGATTTTTTCCTCATACGCTCCAACAGATTCATCATCTATCTGCTTAGGGCAAGGAACTCCATTTCCGTCTTAAGCTGGAGGGTTAACATAAAATATTTATCCAAAAACATCTTTCGGAAATCCATCCATTCAAATGCCTCGAAATCCTCATTGGGCTTTATATTTTTTTATCAATGTCCACCATTGATCAGCTTCACCCTCCATACGATAAGCATCCAGGAGAACCGTCTCTATTCATAACATTAAAGGATGGATAATATCTTCTCAATGGATTTGATCCATTGTTCGGTGATTGAGGGTTCAAAAGATCCATTAAAAGTAAGAGTAATTTGTCTCATGAAGCTCTAGATAGTGACTTGTTCTTTCTCATGGGGGTTGAACATTATTCTTGACCCATGTTTCTATTCAAAGAATGAGTTAACTAAGAGAGAAGCATGAAAAAGTTCATGATTCCTGCTCCCATCAGATTGGGCATCTCATTAGCACAATCATAACATTGATCTTCACATCAGTTGTTAGCCTGAGTACTCTTATTACCGACCATTGGATGGAATAAAAGTAAACTTAGTGGTTACACATAATGTGTAATCCAAGGACAAAACTGATGAATTATAAATAACTTTTTTTCCTTAACTTTTTAATCCATAGGCTTCAATCTTTGATATTCATGATCAACTCTCTAACATATATTCTTAGGGTAATTTTTTTAATTCTGTTAATAATGGTTCATACTAAGCTTGTAAATTTACTAATGAATATCCCATGAGAGTTTGGTAACAAAGAGTTCAGCAATGCCCATTTTTAGGCACCAATTCTTGTTCGAGTCTAGCTCAAAGTGGTGTTTTCCGGTTTTTCTCCTAGGATACATCTGTGCCAGAGCTGCCTCTAACTACTAGTATCTAGAGAGGGATGAATTAACACAATAAACCACTTTCTCAATATTCACCAATACATAGGGATGTTTTTATTATATATATTCTTGTCTCTATGTCTTTATTAGGGTTTTCTAATCCAAATACAAAGAATAACTAAACATATCCTTCGGTACCAACTATAACAACCCTGCTCTTTATTTCATACTTAAACATGATTTATTACAAAAACAATTCTCTTGATACAACATGGAATATCGATATTTCTAGTGTATTTGGGGATTAGGATCATAACATAATAACTTTAAACATTAAATACTACATCTTTATTGAAAACATCTTTTACATAACCACTACATTCCCACATATATAACATTGCAATGGATAACTTGAGGACACACATACAAAAAGGGTGAGGTATAAAGCCTAGTGAGGGAATAAACATGAAATAACACGAGGAATACAATAAATGATGGAAAATAGGCATATCAATGGAGCACCAGAGAAACATGAACATAAAGACATGATAAGGCATGATAATCATAAAATGAAAATGTGGCAACAACACTTAACATGGAATTAGGATGAGCCAAGGCTCATTGCACATTGAGCATGAGTAAACCCAAATTGAACATGAAGAATGAGTAAAACCTTATTGCACCCTAATTATCATGAGTTAACACCCATTGAAAAATACGTATCATGACACTATACTTTACCCAATGCATTATAGCACATCAGGGCACACCCTTCTTAAATGTTTCATTTCATGCATAAGTGTGTCGCATGTATCATACAATATGGAATCGATCATCATAATTTATTTCAGGATAAAGGGATTTTTAATACATATATGAATCTTTATAATAAATAAGTAAATGTTCATAAAGGTGAATACCTGTGATAGAGAAATGATCATTGTATTAACTACTCAATGACATTGGCTAGAAAATCATAGGGCAATTTTGGAAACATAACGGCGTGAAATAAGAACTCATAAAAATATTTTATGAGAGAGAAAGGGGTTTCTAATCATATTTACATGAAATAGAAAGTAAGGGGGTCATATAGATACATTTCCCCTCAAACGTAATGGAATTTAGATGCATAATAAAATTGAATTACATGGATGTGAAAGAAGAGATAGAAATTCCTTAGGGAATTTTAGCATGGTAACAGGTGTACACGGGAGGCATTAATGAGAGAGAATGGGATCTCCCATCACCCAAAAATCAAGATAAAAGTATGGGGGAGGTGAGAAATTATACCCCAACATTTTTAATTGAAACCAATAGTTCATAACAACATAAAAAATTTGGACAAAAATGAGAAAGGAAGAAATCCCATACATGGAAGTGTGATCCCATAGGCTTGGTAGAGGCTTGAGGGAGGCTTCTTGGAATCTTGGGGAACCTTGTGAGGATTATATAGAGAGGATATAATAGGTTGGTTGAACTCAAAATTCATTGAGTGAAGATAAAGTGGGTACTTTGGTGGGTTTATATTGAAAAAGAGAGGAAATTATTTATTATTTAGGTTTGGGACACCTCACATTAAACTAAACAAAACCACAAACCAGCACTTGGTTTTTTCCCACGAATTTTTCCAAAGGGGAGTGTAAAACAATATTTTCTAAGTCTGATGGCCTAAATTCTTAAAATAACAGGGTTGCTTATGTAGAGGTGAGTCACACACTTAAGGAAAACAATTTAAAAAGACAAAATGTTTTATAAGTCTATGAGGGTCTACGAAAACTTTGTAAAATAAATCAAACAAACCCAATATCACATTTTTTTAATGGTAAAACATATATTATTCGAACATACTATTTATATTATTTTATTACATCTCTTTTGGGTCATTATGATGTCATAAAACACATTATATATTTAAAAAGTATTTGATTTTTACGCAAAAATTTGACTATCTCAGAAAATTATGAAAAAATTCATCATTGGATAATTTCGACATCCTGATTCCAAAAATAATATGTACTTTATCTAAATAATTTTCTAAATATGTCAATTTTTACTTTTTAAAAAAAATAAACATTTATAAAAAATTCATCGGTTTTGGAAAAAATAGCTTTCAAACCGTGATAAAAATTTCAATTGAATTCATAAAATTACACAATAATTTATATTTAATAATTATTAATTTAATAATAATAATAATATTTTATTAAAATATTATTTAATTCAAAAATCCATTAATTCATCAAAATATATTTCTTAGTCAAATTTTAACTAAAAAAACTACTTTTTCTTTAAAAACTATTTACTAAGTACCAATAATAAAATGAATGCACATTTTTTATACAAAAATATTATACATAGTCAAAGTACTTAGGTATTGTTACATAACCCCTTATAACACCCGCATAAGATTGTAGGGTATGGTGTGCGATGGTGATAGACTCTTGGGGTGGCTCGGATAACATCACTCGGGTGGTAATCTCTATTAACTTCTACTTCTCTCGTAGTCGGTTCTGCTCAAACTTAACATGTTCAACATTTGTTTGGGATTGGTCAAGAAATAAGCTCGATGACACCACGTCATTTCCAATCTCTGAAAAATGGGCTTTGTATGGGGCAATCCTTCTGAATGAGGCCATACTTCCTTTGTCTGAGTAAATTGGATCTGTTAAAGCCCTGTATTTATACTAATCTTGTGGTCATTGTTCAACAGCTATATTAGCGACATTCACAATTCATAAAAATATTTTAAAATATAGAAACATAAAACCAATGATTTTCACATTTTATATAACCATAATAAGACATTTAATTAGATCAAGAAGAATTTCCATTAATGAATGTTTGGGTCATTACAGATGCTGCTATTTTTTTATCATGTATATGGAGAGAAAGAAATGATTTCGTTTTTAATTTCCATATACCCCTTTTTTCCTGTTGGTTATTTCTATTAATTATGAGATCATTATTGATTCTAAAAAATGGGTTCAGTGAATAATGATTTTTCTAACAATGATATTTTGAGGTCAGTTGGGTTCAATATTAGGTTGAAAAAGCTATTAGTGGTCAAATACAATAGATGGATATCGAAAATAAAAATATGGGTAAAAGTAAATGTTGTTGGGGAATCTTTAGGTACACTAGGGCCCTCTAGTTATGGTGTAACCTTTATCATCCAGCAGGCTCTCATTAAGGGATTCTTTATTCATTTCATTTGGAATGTGTATTCAATTGATGCTAAGTTGTGGGATATGGTAAAGGTGATTAGATATATTGTCATTAGGGATGGAATGCTTATGGTTGAAATACAACTCTTCTATTGTAGTTAACATTATCAAAAGTAGTTCCATGAACGTACCATAGAGCATGTTGACATCATGGGTTGACTGCCTTCATCTTTTTTACATGATTTCTATTTAGATAACACATGTTAATTGAGAGGAAAACCATGTTTCTTATTCTCTGTCAAAGAGGGAAATTTTGGAGGTTAGTTCAATATATTCCATTATTTTACCATATTATTTTTTTAATCTGGTTGAGGTAGACTATCGAGGTGATTTAAATTCTCGCCTTTGTAGAGACACTATGTAATGTCTTTGGTAATTTAATTTTTATAGGAAATTTCTTAGGTGAATGTTTTCCAACCTAATAAAACTTTTGGATATACATGTTTCATAGAAAGTATTTATTGGAATAGATGACATTCACAAAAAATAAATAAAATAACTAAACATGAAAAACAGAATTAAACAATGGGATTATGCATAATTTTATCCTAATATTTATAATCACTTAATTAAATCCACATAATATTGTAACAAATGTAATAATGATAAAATGGGTTATTTATACATATAAATAAAATATCTCAAAGTTCTAGATCGACCAAATTATGGGTGATTTCAATTATAAGGTAAATCTAGATTGATTTTTTGGTTAAATTAAACATAGTTCAAATAAAGGTTTAATTTCCCATGTTTTACATGGTATTAGTGAGAGGTAAGGGTTTAGTTAATCCTTTTACATGATTTCATAACTGGTAAATCCACTCAATAGAATAAGGGCTAGTGAGTCAATATAGTTGGAGAGTTTCACCTACCTATAACTATGTAATAAACATTTTTGGCCAAGTGTGGGTTATGAGAAGGGGAATATGGATACATTCTACTTGAGTATCCTTCAGATAGGATATTTCCAAAAAAATATTGATGGTATAGTTTTTTATAAAAATAATATAAGATTAATAAATTGAAAATTTATTTACCAACTTCTAATAATAAAAGTAATGTAAAAATTTATTAACCAAATCATTATATAAATGGAAATGAAAAAAACATTATATATATAATTTTGATATGTAATAAAGAGTGATAACCATCAAACTTTATCAAATTTCTAGGAATGTAATTTATTATTTCTTTTTATACTAATCCATGAATGGAAAATATAAATTCTAGAAACCCCACTTCCTAACTATATTGATAAAAAGCCTAATCATAAACTATTTTTCTACCTAAAACTTGTGTATAATTACATGGTTGGACAATTTATCATGATATTATCTATGTCTAAAGATATTGTTATGAAACTTGAGGATATGGATGTGTGTTGCATGGTGTATCACCTTAAATATATTTTTCAAGAGAAGGAGAGTAAATAGAGAAATGAGACTACAAATGCACTATTAACATGAGTTCTTGGTGAGTTGATACTGGATATGACACATATAATAAAGAAAATTGGCTAAATAGGGTGCTCAAGAATCTTGGAATTTGTGATCTTTGATTATATGCACATATTCTCATTCCATATCCAAACTACCTAAAGGATTAAACAGTTTCATTATGATTTAGAGCATGATAAATATAAATAAGACACTTTAAATTTATTTACATTAATTATCCAAAATTATAAGGACTTGGGATGTGAAAAAATTACGATACTTGTGGTGAAGTAGAAAATGATGAGTAAGGAAAATGGATCCAAGACTCAATCTATTGATAAGCCTCCTAACAACTATCCTTACAAGAAAAAGAGGATACAAAAACATGAAATGTAACAAAAAAATGGAACATTTCTTATGTGGAAATATTGGAACTCGATGAAAAACTGCACCTAGTGAAAGAAGATAGGGAACGATTGTAGAGACCCGTATCTTGACTTACATGGACATTACATTACATTTGCGGAATACTTAGTACATAACAAAAACACACACACAAGGATCGTAATAGTTTAGTGTCTTTGGAAACTCGGAACGTAATCTTCTAATCGTGGTGAATGATCTTCAACATCTCCTATAAGGATCTTCCCTTTTTTTAGCTAAAACCTTTCTTTATATCCTGGGGAAAAGAAAACATAAAAGGGTGAGGTCAAATTCTCAGTAAGGGTAAACAAAAGAAATATCAATCACATCGTATTCATAAGAACATAACATTTTGGAAATCGTAACCTGCAAAAGAGAGCATAATTTCATAACATGGGATAAATCATGGCAGTGAAATGTAATCACAATAATCATAACTTAAAACATGAAACTTTGTGGCATTCACACATAATCATAGAGAATCATTTCTTGTTAGTCATGACTCATTGCCAAGACTATCTTAGTGGACAAAGTCCCTTTCTGAATCGAGTAACCCTCGTTTCAGTCCTGTTTCACTGAACCGGTATAACCTACCGTTCCAGCCCTGTCTATCTCATGAGATATAAAATCTTTACCCAATGCATTGGAGGGAGATATAGGTCCCACCCATCTCATAATGATACCATTCTTATGTGTGCCACAAAATCAAAAAACATACATCATAGCATAACCCATGTAATAAAAATGGGATTCTTAAACAACATGACATCATAAAACCATTCATATAAGATAAGGAATTCATAAAAATATTTCCATCACAACATAATCAAATCCATGTAATAATAGGGATAAAAACAGAACCCTTTTATTATCTTAGATGGAAAATAATTTTGATAAAATACTTGAACTCCATTCTTGAGGAAAATATCCTTTCTACTTCAAAAACATTTTTCCTTTCATAACATGTCATACGACTTTAAAATAAAAGAAGTTGATTAAAAATAAACTTGAAAACTTGTAAAGGAATCTTCTTGTAAATAATGTTTTAAAAATCCATTCATGTCGTATAAGTTAAAAAAAAACATTCTTCGTACTTTTGTCGGAAAAGTCAAAAAGTACCTCGTACGAAAAAAAATGACAAAAGATTCCTTTCATATTCTTTACTAAAAACTCACCAAAGGGTCAAATTGGATTTAAACTATTTTAAGTGGATGGAAACAATATTACATATTGAGGGAACATGGATGTGGATGATAAAATACACCCCAGTAAATACTTACGAATAAACAATCTCGGATAAAAATGAGATTGTGATATTTCCCTTACCTTAGGTCCGACTTGCTTTGTACGTGTCCGAACCTCCTGTATAATGATTTTTATAATGTTATTGACTTATTACAGAATCATATTCATTGTTATGATATCATATATGGTTCTCTAATGGCTTTATATTACCCGGTCTTTTGTAAATTCATGTTAAAGTAGCATTTTGGGTAAAATCGTCTTATTTGTCATTCGTGTTTTTAACTTGTAATTATTAATATGATTACTTGGATCATGATTACTTATATCCAGAATGTAAAAAATGATTTATATATAATATATATTCAGAATATACATATATATATTATATATTGATAATGGAATGAAATACACCGTTCATGGAGACGGTAGTCCGTACGTACGCATGAACGCTGTTTTCGTTTCCTTATTGAATTGAATGGAATTAAGTAGATGACATACATATAAATATACATAAATACAGTATCATTATTATGTCATATATTTCATTATTACTTGTTATATATGCCTTATAATCATTCATGAATGGTTAATGTGGAGAATGAATCTCATCGCGTCGTGGAGATGGTAGTCCGTACGTACGCACGAGCGATGATATCATTTCTATAAATATTGAATTGAATTGGAGTGGATTATAAAATATTTCAGAATAAATATGATGTTGTAATAAGAATGTATAGTTATTCTTTACACCATTATACTCATCCTTTTAAGGTGATAGTGGAAAATAGATTACACCACGGCGTGGAGACGGTATTCCGTACGTACGCACGCGCGGTGATTTCATTTTTCCGTAGGATGGATAGAAGGTGAATTAGGGTTGTTTCATATTTATAATAACATATCAGTATGTAAGTAATACTTATGTTATTACTTTATCATGAAACAAATAAAGAAGAAGAATTTGAAGAAGAATGAAATTGAAAAAGATCGGTAATGGATATTACCTCTTTTTGACGCGCCTTTTCTTAACCTCCACTTAAAGAACTAAGGATGGTCTTTGAAGAAGACCAGGACCTCTATAATGATACTAGGGAAGTGGAGAAGAGATTTTGGTAGGGGTTGGCCGAGCTTGAAGGCTCAATGTTGTGTGAGGAAGAGAGGGAGGAGGTGTCCTTTTATAAGGGAGGAGAGGGGCACCTTAGGAATATCTCAAAATATTATTTTATATTAAAGTCAAAATCGGTTTATAATGGCTCCAAAGGGTCTTATTTCGAAGCTAAGGTGGGGATGGGTCGAAATACTATCAACCAATAGGATTTAGACAAGTTTAGGGTATTATTTTAACCTTATAAATTAGATTTAACTCTAAGTTAAATAATTTAACTTTTACCATGTCTTTTTGTTTTCTTTCACTATATGGTTAATACACTTACTATAACATGCCAAACGAACCCCAAATTGTTTATTATTAATATATATATCCTTATCTAAGTCATTTGGCCGAACCTTAGATTTTTAGGAATAAAATAACAATTAGTAATATAATATTTGATTTAAAAACTATTTTGTGTCAATTTTGACACTATTTGATATATGATTTTTGTGAAAGTCATAACAGAATTATATGTTCGAACCAAGTTGATTAAATCAACACTAATATATCATAGTAACCTAGAAAATTAGTGGAATTCATAAAAAGGCTTAAATTATATTTATTTTGGTATTTATATTATCAATTATGTCAATATTTCATTAATAAGATAATTACTGCATCATCTTTGTGTCATAAATATATTAAATTATTTGATGTCTAAAAATTAAAAATAAAATACCATCATGTAGGAAATCGTTTTAGATTTCTAATGAATATTTACAATCGAATTTATCTTATGTATAACCCCATATTAAAAATGATTTACTTATTAAACTTTGATTTTAACTATTTTAACCCTTCTTTAAATAAATTAATAATAAATGTCCTAATCTAATCCAAGTGGGCCTAAATGGTCATATTTTATTCCTAAGTTTGTTTTTGGTCGAATTACACTTGTCCAATAGAATTAGGACATGTGTTAGGGTAATATTAATATCATATTTACCATTAGTTACCCTATTTACTATTAACCGCGGTAAAAAAGGTAAAAAGTTACTATTCACTAAAAAATTATTTTTATCTCATTGAACCACATTTTACTTACTGACATCAACCGTGTCTGTCAGATTTTTGAAATTCCATTCACAGAAGCGGTAAAATTAAGTTTTATGCAAAATTCAGTTTTTAACCTACCACTTAGTGGTTTTACTATTCATCAAAAATTGAATGTTTTCAGAAAAATACCAAAATTTCACCCTAGGCTAATTTCGATATTCTGAGTCCAAAAATGAAGTCCATTTTGAAAAATAAAATTTATAAAATTTCAAAAAGTGGTTATTACTATTCATAACGGCTAGTTTTAATAATATTTTAATAGCATATCGTTGTTTAGTGAAACTCGGTATTGCGTATTACACACGCTATCGAGGAAGGTCGCGATTGCGTGTAATGCAAGGCAAGTCAAGGATGCGTATTGTGCAATCTCCTTTTGGTGTAGCGTACAACACAAGACATTAATAAAATTAAAAAGAATAGTTTTCATAAAATCTCGGGCTGTTACATTCTACCCCCCTTAAATGAATTTCGCCCTCGAAATTCGTCGGGGTTATAAATAGTTTACTATTCGAAAGTTTCTTTAATAGAAACCCACATCGTAAAAAGGAATACCAAAACTAATCTTTAAAAACAAAAGTATGAAACGTAACGGTTACCCAAATAAACCAATCACTGGGTTTCCACATAGGTGAAAATATGGATATGGAAGAGAAATCTAACCATCATGTTCTGATGGAGAGTGGTAGAGAACATGGCTATGGAAAATCCAGTAATCACAAATCCATAGATTTGTGATGATATAAGGTACCATCTGATTCATCAGGTATAAGATCACTAGGACAACATTTTTGGTTTTCAAGATCATTTCCCTAAAGTTGAAAATTTGAATTAGAATAAATACTTTCGTGATTTTGGTATAGTCTCACCGTTTTTCGTTCTTTGGACAATTTCCACTTCATCTCTTAAAGAAATGAAGTTGAATTTGTCATTCGTGATGTGTTAGCAGATCATGTGATAGAATGATGGGTCATTCCATCTGTCTCAAACAAAAGGTTAGAAAAGTTATAAAAAAATACATAAGTCCATCTATAGTGATATTAATCATATATGGTTCCTAAAATGAACTTATACTTCACATATCATACTGCTTAATATAATAAAACTAGTTTTCTACTAAACAGGGACTTCCTATAGGTCAGTGGTAGGCGATAAAGGCCAGTCGCACTTCGGTTGTGGGTTCGATTCCCACATCCTCGTCCGAAGCGATGGGTTGTCACCCGTCCTGCAGTTTGTCCTTTTTCTAAAACTACATTACTATAAGATCACATAAATAATATCAAAAAAAAGTTTTATACTTAAACAATACTAACTAATGGTTAACATAATCGATTACAATCTTTAGGCTTATCTAAAATACTTCGGTCCAAGCTCATAGTATAAAGAAAATGATTACTTGAAATGTCGTCAACCAAGCATGTGAATAGCATCATTTATCCCCCATATATCTTGTTGGTCACATTCCAATCATGTGAATACCTTAATGATGTATTCTCTTGAAAAAAAAAGAATACCCATTAAACCTTAGTGAAAACATGAATGCTGTCAAAAGTTAACTCTTTCCACATACCAAAATCCAAAAATTCTATATACTCAAACCATGATATAACCTTCTCCTTATATCAGTCATGAGCTCATGAATACTATCAAACATTTAATTTTCTCCTTATCCCTTCATTATGCGGATATCATCTACATTCCAAAAATATCTGAATAACCTTTCATGGATACTGGTAACATTAATCAGACAACAGTGTAACAATCCTCACATGTCTCTTTATTCCATAGTACCATAAGATTACTTATACAACATTACACATGATAAACATGTAATCATTCCACTACATTCTTAAACCATTGACCGTGCTTCAATAATTCTTTCATCTCACATATCATTTGTAGTCTCTTCATCAACATCCACATAAATACTTCCCATATGACCATACTGATTATCTTCATGAGACTTTACCTTAGGGCATTGGTTTGCATAATACCCGTACATTCCACATTTAAAATATTTAACCATTGTTGATGTCGTAGCAATACCATTATCCTCATCCATGGTGTTAACTGAACCTTTTCCTTTGCACTTACTAGCTTTGTGTCCTTCTTTTCCACACCCAAAGCATCTTCTAGTTCCTTTGAAACATTCTCCTTGATGCCTCTTCCCACATGATTTACATAGGTGAAATTGAACTTTCTTTCCTCTATGATCATCATGAAACTCCATCTTTCTCTTATTAGCCGAGTCAGGAAACTTACCAAATTTTACTTTATTGATCATATTATTAGATTGCTGATTCAGCATAATAATGATGTTTGTACTTCCAAATCCCATTTCATTTGGTTGCTCATGAATAATATCATTCCATTGTCCATCATATCCTCCATTATCGTGAATCACCTTGTTTCCAGCCATTTTCTAAAACCCAAAAAGAATAGTGTGAGGCAAAAATCATAATAAAGGGGGAGTAACATAAATATCTAACATCTTTGGTTTAATCCAATATCGTTACCATAGTTCTAGGACTATATCCTATACGTATACTTATCCTTATGGTCATCCCTAGACATACCTTATAAATATCTCTAGGGATCTCACTAACGTTATCGCATCCTAGTTTCCAAAGGTTGACTAAAACTTTCCTCTGATACCAACTGTAGAGACCCGTATCTTGACTTACATGGACATTACATTACATTTGCGGAATACTTAGTACATAACAAAAACACACACACAAGGATCGTAATAGTTTAGTGTCTTTGGAAACTCGGAACGTAATCTTCTAATCGTGGTGAAAGATCTTCAACATCTCCTATAAGGATCTTCCCTTTTTTTTAGCTAAAACCTTTCTTTATATCCTGGGGAAAAGAAAACATAAAAGGGTGAGCTCAAATGCTCAGTAAGGGTAAACAAATGAAATATCAATCACATCGTATTCATAAGAACATAACATTTTGGAAATCTTAACCTGCAAAAGAGAGCATAATTTCATAACATGGGATAAATCATGGCAGTGAAATGTAATCACAATAATCATAACTTAAAACATGAAACTTTGTGGCATTCATACATAATCATAGAGAATCATTTCTTGTTAGTCATGACTCATTTCCAAGACTATCTTAGTGGACAAAGTCCCTTTCTGAATCGAGTAACCCTCGTTTCAGTCCTGTTTCACTGAACCGGTATAACCTACCGTTCCAGCCCTGTCTATCTCATGAGATATAAAATCTTTACCCAATGCATTGGAGGGAGATATAGGTCCCACCCATCTCATAATGATACCATTCTTATGTGTGCCACAAAATCATAAAACATACATCATAGCATAACCCATGTAATAAAAATGGGATTTTTAAACAACATGACATCATAAAACCATTCATATAAGATAAAGGAATTAATAAAAATATTTCCATCACAACATAATCAAATCCATGTAATAATAGGGATAAAAACAGAACCCTTTTATTATCTTAGATGGAAAATAATGTTGATAAAATACTTGAACTCCATTCTTGAGGAAAATATCCTTTCTACTTCAAAAACATTTTTCCTTTCATAACATGTCATACGACTTTAAAATAAAAGAAGTTGATTAAAAATAAACTTGAAAACTTGTAATGGAATCTTCTTGGAAATAATGTTTGAAAAATCCATTCATGCCGTATAAGTTAAAAAAAACATTCTTCGTACTTTTGTCGGAAAAGTCAAAAAGTACCTCGTACGAAAAAAAAATGACAAAAGATTCCTTTCATATTCTTTACTAAAAACTCACCAAAGGGTCAAATTGGATTTAAACAATTTTAAGTGGATGGAAACAATATTACATATTGAGGGAACATGGATGTGGATGATAAAATACACCCCAGTAAATACTTACGAATAAACAATCTCGGATAAAAATGAGATTGTGATATTTCCCTTACCTTAGGTCCGACTTGGTTTGTACGTGTCCGAACCTCCTGTATAATGATTTTCATAATGTTATTGACTTATTACAGAATCATATTCATTGTTATGATATCATATATGGTTCTCTTATGGCTTTATATTACCCGGTCTTTTGTAAATTCATGTTAAAGTAGCATTTTGGGTAAAATCGTCTTATTTGTCATTCGTGTTTTTAACTTGTAATTATTAATATGATTACTTGGATCATGATTACTTATATCCAGAATGTAAAACATGATTTATATATAATATATATTCAGAATATACATATATATATTATATATTGATAATGGAATGAAATACACCGTTCATGGAGACGGTAGTCCGTACGTACGCATGAACGCTGTTTTCGTTTCCTTATTGAATTGAATGGAATTAAGTAGATGACATACATATAAATATACATAAATCCAGTATCATTATTATGTCATATATTTAATTATTACTTGTTATATATGCTTTATAATCATTCATGAATGGTTAATGTGGAGAATGAATCTCATCGCGTCGTGGAGACGGTAGTCCGTACGTACGCATTAGCAATGATATCATTTCTATAAATATTGAATTGAATTGGAGTGGATTATACAATATATCAGAATCAATATGATGTTGTAATAAGAATGTATAGTTATTCTTTACACCATTATACTCATCCTTGTAAGGTGATAGTGGAAAATAGATTACACCACGGCGTGGAGACGGTATTCCGTACGTACGCACGCGCGGTGATTTCATTTTTCCGTAGGATGGATAGAAGGTGAATTAGGGTTGTTTCATATTTATAATAACATATCAGTATGTAAGTAATACTGATGTTATTACTTTATCATGAAACAAATAAAGAAGAAGAATTTGAAGAAAAATGAAATTGAAAAAGATCGGTAATGGATATTACCTCTTTTTGACGCGCCTTTTCTTAACCTCCACTTAAAGAACTAAGGATGGTCTTTGAAGAAGACCAGGACCTCTAGAATGATACTAGGGAAGTGGAGAAGAGATTTTGGCAGGGGTTGGCTGAGCATGAAGGCTCAAAGTTGTGTGGGGAAGAGAGGGAGGAGGTGTCCTTTTATAAGGGAGGAGAGGGGCACCTTAGGAATATCTCAAAATATTATTTTATATTGAAGTCAAAATCGGTTTATAATGGCTCCAAAGGGTCTTATTTCGAAGCTAAGGTGGGTATGGGTCTAAATACTTTCAACCAATAGGATTTAGACAAGTTTAGGGTATTATTTTAACCTTATCAATTAGATTTAACTCTAAGTTAAATAATTTAACTTTTACCATGTCTTTTTGTTTTCTTTCACTATATGGTTAATACACTTACCATAACATGCCAAACGAACCCCAAATTGTTTATTATTAATATATATATCCTTATCTAAGTCATTTGGCCGAACCTTAGATTTTTAGGAATAAAATTACAATTAGTAATATAATATTTGATTTAAAAACTATTTTGTGTCAATTTTGACACTATTTGATATATGATTTTTTTGAAAGTCATAACAGAATTATATGTTCGAACCAAGTTGATTAAATCAACACAAATATATCATAGTAACCTAGAAAATTAGTGGAATTCATAAAAAGTCTTAAATTACATTTATTTTTGTATTTATATTATCAATTATGTCAATATTTCATTAATAAGATAACTACTGCATCATCTTTGTGTCATAAATATATTAAATTATTTGATGTCTAAAAATTAAAAATAAAATACCATCATGTTTGAAATGTTTTTAGATTTCTAATGAATATTTACAATCGAATTTATCTTATGTATAACCCCATATTAAAAATGATTTACTTATTAAACTTTGATTTTAACTATTTTAACCCTTCTTTAAATAAATTAATAATAAATGTCCTAATCTAATCCATGTGGGCCTAAATGGTCATATTTTATTCCTAAGTTTGTTTTTGGTCGAATTACACTTGTCCAATAGAATTAGGACATGTGTTAGGGTAATATTAATATCATATTTACCCTTAGTTACCCTATTTACTACTAACCGCGGTAAAAAAGGTAAAAAGTTACTATTCACCAAAAAAATATTTTTATCTCATTGAACCACATTTTACATACTGACATCAACCGTGTCTGTCGGATTTTTGAAATTCCATTCACAGAAGCGGTAAAATTAAGTTTTATGCAAAATTCAGTTTTTAACCTACCACTTAGTGGTTTTACTATTCATCAAAAATTGAAAGTTTTCAGAAAAATACCAAAATTTCACCCTAGGCTAATTTCGATATTCTGAGTCCAAAAATGAAGTCCATTTTGAAAAATAAAATTTATAAAATTTCAAAAAGTGGTTATTACTATTCATAACGGCTAGTTTTAATAATATTTTAATAGCATATCGTTGTTTAGTGAAACTCGGTATTGCGTATTACACACGCTATCGAGGAAGGTCGCGATTGCGTGTAATGCAAGGCAAGTCAAGGATGCGTATTGTGCAATCTCCTTTTGGTGTAGCGTACAACACAAGACATTAATAAAATTAAAAAGAATAGTTTTCATAAAATCTCGGGCTGTTACAACGATGATGGTATTTTCATTATCAATTACAATCATTTTATATCTACAAATTTGGTAATATCTATTACAAGTGGTGCTCACATATGTATAAATTTTTTGAACCAAGTAGATTTTGGAAAATAATTAGGGTATAATATGATATTCCAAAAACCAATGGAGTGTGCCTTTCTTATTTGACTATAAAAGTCTACAACCCTCTATTTTGAACTGTCATAATATCAGTTTTAAATAATAGTTATTTTTAGTTTTAAAAGGATCATCCACTCAATAAATTTCCTTCAAATTCATGGATTTATTATTAAATTTATAAAAATAGAAGGTCAATTTTATAACAATGTTATTAATTATGTCATGATATAGAAGATTAATAGTCATTTTTTATTAAATTACAAAAACTGAATATTGGGAATTGATAATGAATCAAATTCTTCTGACAAAATTCACACCTATTTTTGTAATTACTATCTTGGTCATGTAAATAGGAAGTGTCAGGCAAAGATCTCTCAATATCATTTTTTACACTTTTTATACTAAAACCAATTGATTGATGCCATGCTTGTTTATAATGAATGATAGACAAACTATCATTTGGTGGACATAGTGAAAGAGACCAATTGATTCTAGAATTGGGGCACAATAATGTCTCTATAGCTTTTTCTGTATAACCTTGATGTGTGAATTCTTACTTCATAAATTTTACTGATGACTCGAGTACATATGGTTATTATTATTTGATGAGGTATAAGTCTATGAACGTTGATAAATTTATTGAATTTAGGAATGAAGTAGCCATTCGACATGGAAAGAAGATAATGAAGATTTAATTTGAGTGTGGTAGTAAATATCATTACATAGATATTTTTCAATTTCAATCAAATTATGTGATTATATCGCAACTCACTCTACCTTTTACACCATATTTGATTGGTGTAAGAAAAAGAAAGAATTGTAACATTCCTGGTACATTGTATTTGATAATTCATTACATAGATTTTCCATGATCCTTTTGGGGATATTCTTTAAACACTATAATATAAATACTAACCAAAGTACAATGAAAATTTAAAAATTGAATTTCTATTGAATTATATAGTGAAAATAAACATTTTTTTCACATACTCACAAAGGGGGATATAAGGAATTTGTTAAGTCCCACTCAAGTAGAAAACTGACACCCTAGTGAATGAATTATGTCATTATATATTATCCCATGGAAACAACATGATACTATCTATACAACTACTCAAACAAAAAGGTCACTATCACAAGAATTTTTTTTTTTCAGGAGATGGATTACATCTTCAATATTGATATTAGATGAAAATTTTAATTTCATGAAGTTAATTATCATGATACAAAAGGGATGGTTAAAGAACAATTTACACATGTACCAATGGAATATTTTGTTCCTGAATCAAAATAATTTCATAGGAGGACCATATATATTATAGAATCATATTGATATGGTTTTTAGTATCAAAAGATGGTGAAACATTTTTGATTAACAACTATTATTCACTTTCTTACAAGGAGTGAGTAGATAGATCATAAGATGCACAATGGAAAGAATCCATGAATTATGAAAAACATTTAATTTATCAAAGCCATGTTTGGGATCTATTTGATCCAATGAATGATGTAAATCTCATTTCATGGAAAATTTTATTTAAGATGGACAATGAAATGTAAGGTAAATTGAATACACATAATTCAAAACCAATGTCTAAAAGGTTTATTCACATTCCAGGAATTTATTATTTTGAAATATTGTATCGATTAGAAAATTTTAAATCCATCAAAAATCTAAAAACTATAGTATCCTTCCAAAATTATGATTTTTCATTGATGGATGTCAAAATAATGGACCTTAATAGAAATAATTAATATGGTGTCATTATGAAAAAATCATAGGGCTTAATACAGCACGTAATTTCAAAGGCTTATAATTATTTCAAATATCCATTTATATATAGAAATAAGAATCAAGGTCATTGATATTTCCATACTATAATGCTGTAAAATAATTTTGTTCCAGTTATAATGAATGTGAGACATCTGATTAAAAGTTGTTCAGTGGGAGTGTATTTGTTATCCTCATATTATATTTCAATGAGATAATAATTATTGGAAATTATATACCATCTTTACTGTCTGTTAAGGATAGCTTGAATAAGTTATTCTCCGTGAAAGACATAGGTGGAATTCCTTGAAAATTATAAAAGAGTATCTTTTATTTGATAGTGTGAATGACAAGAAAAACCATGCACGTAAGGGAATATAATATCATTTTAAATTACTATATATTTAAAATTTCAAATATATTCTCTATATATATATCCATTAAAACACTAAGAAATCATTCCTTACATTAAAGAACTATCTTGTTTGATAGTTTTCATTAAACGTAGAAATGTGTTTTACCGAAAAAATACCTTATTATTAATAATAATATTTAATATAATAAGATATATCCTAGACCCTAAATTAGAGGTTATGAAAAATTTTAATTAACTTATGAAAATATATGGTTTATAGAAATATAAATATTGGTCTTCAATAACAAATTAATTGGGAATGAATATAAAAACCAATTTAATATAAATGGAATGTTTTAATAGAAATATATTTTATTTCTATAAAGATATTTAATAATAATAATTTAAATTAATAATAATTAGTGATTGATATTAATATAATATAATAATTTTATATTCAATATTTTATTTGATATTAATCCAATAGTTTTTATATGCATAAGATAAGAGTAAATCCAATATTACACATAAAAGCTATATTTTTAAAGGTACTTTTGACTTCTTTTAATGAAGAACCCATTTTAAATAATTTTTTTTGGAAAATTTATAAATATTATATCTTAAAATAACCTTTTTTTAATTGATAACATCAAAATTATCTTTGGGTAACTTTTTTTTCTCTTTCTATGAAGTCTCGATTTTTTATGAATAATGAAAATATTACATTTTAATTAAAAAATCATATTTCTTTAATTTATTTATAAAGTTAAATTATATTTTTGATTCATTTTTAGGATTAATTAGATCATTTATAAACAAATTAATCTGATTTGGTTAATATTAATTATTCTCAGGTTGAAATTGTATATAATAATGTTTCATGCTTTTGAAAATTTATATTTTAAAAATCCACTTAGTCATCCTATCTGCTAGATTAAATTTAAATTAATCTATTCAACTTATATGGTTGAAAATTGGAAAAAAGAGTAAATATTTTGAATCAAAACAAATGAATACATATTATAAAGTAAACTTAGTTTTTACCAATAATATGAGTTAAATTAATTGAAATAAATTACAATTATTAAGAGAAGGAATTCGATTAATAAGGGAATAAAACATAATCTTAAGGGAAAACATGACCTAGAAACCAGTATAAAGGACATTTTATGATAATATTTTTATTATATACTCACATGGATATAATTTTTCCCACATTAGAATCCAATTTAAATGGTAAAAATATATGTGGAATTCTATTTTCCAAACATTACAAGAATGCGACTCCTCCTCCAGAATAAAAAGAAACTCAGCCCTAACAGTTGTTCACAATTCTAAAACCATTTTTTCCACAAATATCTTCAAAAATAAGATACTTAAATCTCTCCCAAAATTTTATAATCCTCACTTTTGGGAAAATTCTATCCAAAAATCGCTTTGGTGCAAACTAAATGGAGTTACCCAAAGAAGAGGTAACATCATTCCTCGAGATCTTTTTATATTTTATCACACTCCACCCCTTTCATTATACTTATTAAAAGATTATATATTAATTATAGTATCCAAAATATACTAAAATATTTTTATATTATGAATTATACCTACATTAACACATGTATCCATCAAAAGGGTAACGAACTAACCATCCATGTATGGAAAATTACAGACTCATGAAACCATGTTTTTGGTTTTTCCCCTTAACACATATCATGGTTAGGAATTTTGATGGAAAATATATTTTTGTATGATATATATATATATGATATTTATGTTCTATTTATACTTATGGAATTGATATATAACACATACCTTCATGATTTCCCTTCTTTATAAATCTGATAACATTGTTTGTGGATGTGTCGACTAACGCCTCCTCAAAGTGATGTGATTCGTTCAGACTAAAAATGGAATACATAAAAGATGGTTTTTTAAAACAATGTTTAATATATGACATAAATATGTTAATTTAATTTTAATATAAATTTTCATATATATTAATTAATTTTAATTCATCTAAATATGGAATATAAATGAATATAGTGTTCATTCATATGTTTGACCAACTTTCTCCACAAACGGTGTAATATATTTTTTATCAACAAATTTTAAGGATTATTCTAAATTAATATATAATGAATATATATGATATTTAAATCATGTTTCAAATTCTGGATATGGTTAATTCATGATCTAATTAATAGTAACAACATTTAACAAGTCCAAACATACTCGAGAAACAAGTCAATTAACACCTAAAATATTGAAAATAACAAAAGATTACTAACAAATGGGTAATAAGAATTTATAAAAATATAATATATGATATAATATTAATAATAATTGTTCTGTTTTATTTTTTTTATATGTTTAAAATCATTATAATGGAGTTTAAATAATGTTCACCCAGACGGGAATACAAGGAAATGGATTATTTTCTCCATATTATTTCCATGAGGCATACTGCATTTTCCCCACCTATTTCTTTTGTGTGGTGTATATAATACACAAATTTTATTTAATGTTAGGTCTAAATTAATTGTCATGGTATCAAGATCTTTATTTAAATTTATTTATTTAATGGGTAATATAATTCAAAAGTTTCTATGTAGTAAAGGACTTCATCTCAATTTCCATTCCTTGAGACATGTTTTATTATTGTGAGCCTAATTTCTTATATATAGTGTATATATATCATCATTGACATGTAATATAATAATTAATTCATTTTTCATGATATTTTTAGATTCAATTTGAATTAATTAATATAAATGGATTTTATTCATGAATTACTAAGTGGAAAATAATTTCAAAACCCAATTTCTATTCATTGGGTTACATTACTTCCCCATCATAATTAATACTATAAGATTTTTTGTGTAATAATTTTTTACTATATATTGTTTCATTTACACATCCCAACTATGGTCATCATCATTATGGTCATTTCAAGGGTGTTGCACGCAAGACACATGATGCACGCAAGTCGAACCAGAGACATGCGAGAAGACAACCTGCACATAAGTCAGATAGGTGGCATGCAAGGACGCATTTCATAGAGGGGGAATGCACGTAAGATGAGAACTTTTCATGCAAAGAACTTTGAAAATTTATGAGGATCTGAGGGTCCATCCTAAGGTGCCCCCACCTATCGCGCAACAACCATTACCACAAGGCCATGGGTTTTCACGCGATCGCAGAAGATGAGGTTTTTACGCAGTAGAGAGTCACATCGACTTCTGTAATCATACCCCAAAGTGAGGGGATATGGTTTGTTTTATAGTCGGAGTTCCCAAAGGGCCACGCAAGCGACCGACGCACAAGGGACCGGCACAGAAACTTTGGTTGTTGTCGCCTCAGGCATGAAAACGGGATCAGCTATATAGACGGTCCTTCAATGTCACCTTCAGCGTAGAACTGGTCCCAGCCACAGAAATTTTGTTTGTCATTATCTTCAGCATACAACAGGCCCACTCACAAATGGTTGTTCGTCATCGCCTTCAGCGCGGAAATGACCCACATGCGCAAGCCCTCTTTTGATGATGCCTTTGGTGCAGAAACAGTGCCCAAAGGCCAGTCATGGAGGGAAGCATTTTTTGGTGCCGAAGCTAAGGCTGGAGCACAATGGTTTTCACGTTGAAGGATTCTTGCATGCGTTTTTTTAAATTTTTTTAATATTGCGCCCAAATTCCCCCCCCCCCCCCCCCCCGCCCCTCAGAATCAGAGATGAATGGGAACCCGAAGGTTAGATTCTGAGGGCATGATGATGAATAGAAATGAAATCCTTGGTGGCGCGCAAAAACATAGATTATACATGCAAGAAGACTATACGGTTGTGTATGATGCATATGCACTTTATAAATAGGATGAGGCCCCCCCTTAGACCCACTTTGACTTTTCATGCTCGATAGGCTTTCTTGCTCTCACACGTGAAAAACATCTTCTTCCACGTGTATGATTCTGTGATTGACTTCAGGTTTTTCACGTCTTTTGGAAATTTTCCCTGAACGTCAACCGTCTTTCACGCCTCCACTTTTGTGCTCTAGATTTTCTTTCTTTCTCACCATCACTGTTTTTTGAGCCGATTCCTCCATCTTTCTCACATACCCCTTCGGAGTTCTAAAAATGGCCTCTCATCAGACCGAAAAACAGAGGGAAGATGTCGCTACAACAAGGAGAACTCAAATGATCATGAACCCTCAGATTATTTGGGGGAGGAGGGTCATTTCTAACAATCAAATGCTTTTTGGAATATTGAAGCTAGCTCAAAAGGACTATGTCCTGAGTGGTAGCTTTCCGCTATGGAATTTTAGTCTTCTGGAAGAAGTTTTGCTTCCAGGTATTGAGACGGACACACGGCAGTCATTAGTGATGCACGGGGATAGTATTCAATAATTCAATACTACCAACAATGGAAATCCTGTTAGGAAAACACAAAATATATCCATATATGTCCTTAATCCAATGACCAGGACGATTACAATAAGTGATCCAGTTCTCGAGTAATATCCTGCTATTTATGCAAGTACTTTCAGAAGCAGCATTACCGATGTGACAATGGGCTGGAAGGAGTGGGATTTCAGATCCAGGGGAAACGTTACCAATGAATAGGTTTGGCCGTACTGGGTACACCAGACATGTGAGGAATTTGGGCCAGTGCTGCAAGCCATTAGGATTTTTAATGCCGTTTGGACCAACATCAAGACTTAGTAGCAGAGCTATTTAGTCGTTGGTTGCCTGATACTAATACTTTTCACCTCCATCATGGGGAGGTGGGCAGCAGTTTGTGGAATGTCCATTGCATCGGAGGGATCCCCATGGAGGGGTATCAGTATGATGAGTTTCTTCTGACAGAGAATGTCTACCGGGATCGGACTCGCACCCCAATTCTGTCATGGAACCTGCAAGAGCTAGTTAAGGAGGAACTAAAAATAAAATATATCTTAATGGACATATCCTACTTTGGGTGGTTTAGCCTCTTCCTGACCCTGGACGGTGTCGTGAAAATCCCAGGTCGAGGGAAGCAATGCCCGAACACATCTCATAGGGGAAAGTCCTGATTGTATTGGAAGATTTTAGAGATGAGAGAATATCGACTGTAGGGATTTTGCATCAAGGATGGTTGAGAACCGAATTTGTCATATTTCAACCTCTTCAGTGCGTTCTTGAGTGGCTGTTTGTGACATGTTAGTGACACGAGGATGATAGTCCGCCTGGGGATGCTAGTGATGGTCGGGATCATGGTGGAAAAGAACAGGGTAATCCTAGGGGTACCAGTGTTGGATAGGATATACAGTATCCTAGGGAGCATTTCAAGGGGATGCATTACTAGGAGGATATACGGCCCATTCTAGATCCTCCACGATTGGGTCACAACCCAATGTAGTGGTTATGATTTCTCGAATTCCATACACCCCCTAGAAACAGTATGCAGCTATCCCTCTTGAACATCGTTGGGATTTGGCCATTGACACTCAGGGATGATGAAGTCAAGCTCACAATCGAAAGCCACAATCAATTTGACTTCCACCCATTCTGAACCCCAGTTTCCCAAATGGTAGATGATGGGTGGGGTCCACTAGAGCAGAGGAAGTACCTACAGAGTATCTGGGGCGGCGTGCTCGTGGACCGAATTGACGATAAAATCTTCTACGATCCCTATTTTCCAACTAGATTATCCAGGAAATTTGAGTGAATGCAAAAGATGACCACGAAATTATATACAGAGGTATGGGAGGAGTGGCATCCCTGCATTCTCTGCTAGCTATAGCTTATGTTCATGACGGCTGACCTAGGTGAAATCATTAATCTTCCCCCCACCGATGTCAGTGATGGACTGTAGATAGAGTATGCTGAATGCTGGATGAGGACGTACCCCGAGGTGATTCTTTGGAAACACATTAGGCAAATCAAGGAAACTAGTGTAGAGTCCGAATATTAGGAAGGTTGGCGAGGTGCTGCAGGGAAAGTAAAGAAGATAATAGGTTGGGGGCTAGCTCGGCATAGACCGATACTTCATCGTTAGGGGAAACAAAAACTGAAAATGTGCCTCTTCCCTCTAGGGAAGGGTGGTCTCATGCACAGCTTTGAAGTCCAACTAGGGACCTCTTAGGGAAGATACTCAGGTACCTCTTGACTCCATCCGATGATGCTATCTTCCATTTCTGTTGTCTACTTGGATAATTTTGTGGCAGTCCATGTCCGCCAGAGTTATGGCAGAGGTTGATGCGTACCGGGCGCAATCAACAAGACTTAGGGTGCATTGGGATACTAAAAAATGTAAACATTCCGCACCGACAAGCATGTCTAGCAACCATTGGAATGTTTGCATGCCAGTAGGGGAAATATGAAGAACCACATCTCCTATTGAAAGTAATGCTTGGCCAGGCCAGAGATTCAGAGAGGCTACTGTCCGGGGATGAAAGTATACAGAATGAAGAGGGAAGAAGAGAAGAAGAATAAGAAGAGGAGGAGGAGGAGGAGGACCAAGTCAAGGGAGTTGGTGGAGAGGTGCCTTCAGAATCTCCCAATCACCAGTGGAGTTCCTGAGAGAGTGGCAAAATTTTTGGATCTGATACAGAACCAAAAGAGTAACTTGATGTATGGTTTAAACCTCATACTGGTCTTCTTTTTTTTTCATATTATTGATTAGTCAACAAAACACTATCCCATTTAGGAACACGGGGGGTGAGGGTTACCAGGAAGCCTTCCTCGCTGAGGGTGCAGGTACGCCTATGGAGACAGGGGAGAAACCTCGGGGATCAGACCTTGGGACTGGGCGTAATGGGGCACCGATCTCAGCTAGACTAGGTGATGATGAGATGGGAGGAGGTACCCCTGCCATCCCTATTGGCCAAGACTATTCGACATTAGTAATCAAGTTAACGAGCACCGAAGGTTCTCCCATGGTGGGGGCCCCGTTCATGACACATTCTTTGGACACCACTGCGCTTGGATCCTGTATGTCCTTTCTCCCTAGATTTTCCTCTTTGCTGGAGAATTCAGCTGATCAAGATATCGATTCCTGATGCAGTAATCACAAGGTTGGATCCATGAAAAACCATTGAATCTATGACATCTAAAATATTTGGATGGGCCGTGACCGCATCAGATTTTTCATAATAAAACCTTCTATAAAACCCTACCCTAGTAATCAGTGAGCTGGAGATCGCAATGAGAGGTGGTAATGCCACCAGGATGGAACTCCTGTCTGACGAGAGCAAGGTCGCTGATAAGGTGGAGGTTCTTAGAGAAGACCCTACCACTGATATCCTCACTACGTTCCCCATCTGTTGGCCTACAAATCCTTAGGAGATAGATGATTCTGATTTGGAGGCGGCCAATGAAATTCATATGAGGCGTCACAAAGGGTGGAAGTGTATCAAGAAATTTCTTGGCCAACCTAGGATGGAGTGGCTAAAACAGATGGGATAGATCTATACCTAGCTATACATTCTCTATGATGGGGTTGTGGATTCTCAACGCCTTCATTTGAAAGTTCGTGAATACTTGTACGAGAAGCTACACGAGAGCAACTGTAACGCCTCGACCCTATTTACCCAGAGTCAACGCATTATTTTAATACATTGGCATGATTACAAGGAATCATGTCCCGAAAGACCGATTGGTTTAACAGTCCGGGAAAATATATTACATACATGAATGTTACATTACACTTCATTACATACAAAAAAACATAAATAATCCTTCACGAATGCCACTATTCCCTTGGCATTACCCTGTATATCAATCAAAATACACTTCTTTGAATCCTGGATAAAATAAAACATAAAAAGGAGTGAGCTCAGATGCTCAGTAAGGATAACAATACAGCGAAAGCATTTATAAATAAGCATAAACATTTAAGGCAATGTATAACTAAAAGAAAATCCTTTTAAACTTGAACATTAGCATAATATGCCAGAAATAAAATGAAATAATTCCATTTACTTATTCACATAGATATTATGCTAATAGAATAATCACATGCAATATCAATAACCACTTTCATAAAGATGGAATGCATAATGCCAAACTTTAATTTCTGTGTTAAAGCCTCATGCCAAGACCTAAGGGATAACTGTAACCGGAACCCAACCCAGAGTGCCTCTAATAACCAGAACCCAACCCGGAGTGCCTCTAATAACTAGACACCAACCTAGAGGGCCTCTTATAGCTGGACACCAACCCAGAATGCCTCTAATAACCGGACACCAACCTAGAGTGCCTCTAATAACCGGACACCAACCCGAATTGCCTCTAATAACCGGAAACCAACCTGGAGTGCCTCTAATAAACAGAAACCAACCCGGAGTGCCTCTAATAACCAGACACCAACTCGGAGTTCCTCTAATAACCAGACACCAACCCAGAGTGCCTCTAATAAACGGAAACCGACTCGGAGTTCCTCTAATAACCGAACACCAACCCAGAGTACCTCTAATAACCAGACACCAACTTGGAGTGCCTCTAATAACCGGACAACAACTCGGATGGCTTATTTTTACCGGTCTTGAACCCGAAACATAGTAGACCAACACATTCTTCTTATGAAGAGGATGAAATGTAATATAAACATTTGTATTATAATTACTATATTGAATGCCAACACATTAATCAGAAGCCATTAATGGAATAAAAATGACTCATCCATAGTCAAACATATCACAAAACCTTAAATGCAATACGGAATATTTGTATCATAATAAATCAACTTCAAAAAAGTGTAAAATTTATCAAAGGATGTTGACATAGATGAAATCAAAACCATTCGAGAGAAATATCTCTTTTTTCATGAATACATTTAAAAGTCACATAATTTGGAAAAGAATTCATTTAAATACATTTTTGAATCAATTTGTCCCATACCACTTTGAAACTTTTCAAAGGAATTAACATTTTAAAAACATTCATGTCCATATAAATAAATCCTTAAAAACCATTTTAAGACATGGACATTAATGAGAAAGACTTAGAAGAATATATATTTAAAACATTTAAAATGATGTTTTAGTAAAAAGTCCCTTCAAAAAATCCCTTTTAAAACTCTTTCATAAAACATGGACATGGATAATAAATATTTTACCAATAGATACTTACGTAAAAACAACCTCGAATAATAAATAGATTGTGAAATTAATCCTAACCAATTTGGTAACTTACGAAACATACACCCCAAGAAAGAGGTATCATACAATGAATATGTAAATACACATAAATTAAATTTTATTACATAAATAATACAATTGTGGGAAGTACATACACCACACAAAAGGTAATAGTGGCAATATGGCATGAATCTCACGGAAATAAGAAGTGAGATGAAAACCCCTTACCTTGCACTTTCCTTTAGTCGAGGGAACGTTTAGCCTCATGTATGAAGACTATAGTCTGTTATTAAATTATAACAGAACCATATTAATATTTGTGATATCATACATTATTCATTTATTACTTTATACTACCCATTTAATAATAATTTCCATGTTATATTAATATTTCAGGTAATAATCGCTTTCTTTATCGTATGTGTTTTAAATTGTTTCTCTTGATTGTATCACATAGATCATGATTTAAATTCTTCCAGAATATTAATAACGATTTATTTATCATATATATTTAGAATATAAAAATTTATAATAGATGTATATACGAAATAAAAACACCGCTTATGGAGACGGTAGTTCGTACGTACGCATAAATGATGTTTCCGTTTTTACATAGTATTGAACGAAAGTAAGTGAATAAGATATATGTAAGTAAATAAATACTTATATATAGAAATATATATATCTCCAGTAGCATTATTATGTCATATATTACATACTTATTAGTAATATATACTTTTATAATCGTCGATGAATGGTGAACTTGGAAATGAATCTAATCGCGTCACGGAGACGGTAATCCATACGTACGCACAAGTGAAAATATCATTATTTTGATATAATATATAATTGAATGGTATATAATATATAAAAAATACTTATCATGTTATATTTTTTATTTACATAAAATACACATAATTATTATAACCATCCAAATAATAATGTATTGAATAACAATTACACCACGACGTGGAGACGGTAAGCTGTACGTACGCACTTATGGTAACATGTCATTAAAAGGGTGGATAGAAAAATGAATTTGGTTGTAAAATAATTATAATAACATCACAGTATATATAATATACTTGAGTTATAATTTTATAATGGAAACAACAAAGAAAAAAGAAGTGGAAGAAGAAATGAACTTGAAAGAGGGTGGTGAAATCATTACCTCTTCTTCGGGTTCTTACTTTTGATTTGATCAAAAGGTCTCCATAGGTTGGATTTAGGATCAAAATAAAGCCTCTATAATTAAGGTAGGATATTTGAGAGTGTATTTGGGTAGGGTTTGTCCAATAAAAATGGCTTAGAATGTGTTAATTAGAGAGAAGGTGGAGTTACATTTTATAAGAGGGGTGAGGGGCACCTTAGGAAAAACAGAAAATATTATTTTATAATAAATGTATATTCGGTTTCTAATGGATCCAAAGTTTATTATTTAAAGTATATGGTGGTGATAAGTATAAAAAAACTCATAAAATAGGTTTTAGACAAGTATAGCTTACCATTTTAACCTTATCATTTAGATTTAACTCTAAGTTTAATAATTTAACTTTTACTGTTTCTTCTTGTATTCTTACATTATATGGTTAATAAACATACTATATACTTCCAATAGAACCCCAATTGGTTCATTAATGTAATATATATTATTATATAAGTCTTTTTTCTGATCCTTATATTTTTAGGACCATTATATAAATTAATAATAAAATATTTGTTTTAAAAACTATTTTAGGTCAATTTTGACACTATTTGGTATTTTTTTGTTAAAAGAATAACAACATGATTACTTAAAAAAATACATTGAATCAATACTAACATGTAATATTCCCCTATAAAATTCTTGTATGTCATAAAAATTTTAAATTTTATTTATTTCAATATATTTATAATACCATTTATTTGATTCTTTCTTGAATAAGGTAATTACTGCATCATCATTGTGTCATTAATAAATATATTTATTTATTGACTAAAAATTATAAATAAAATACTATGATTTAGGTTATCTTTTTAATTTCTAATTAATATTTATAATTTAATTTATCTCATGTAAACCCCCATATTAAAAATGTTTTAGTTATTAAAATTTGATTTTAACTCATCATTGAATTAAATAATAATAAATGTCCTAATCTAATCCATGTTGACCTAAATGATAATATTTTATTCCTAAGATTGTTTTTGGTCGATATAAACTTGTAAAATAGAATTAGGACTTGTTTGAGGGAAATATTAATATCATTTTTACCCTTAATTACCCTATTTAATTTTAACCGTGGTAAATAAAACTAAAAAGTTACTATTCACCAAAAATTATTTTCATCTCATTGAACAAAATTTTACTCCTTGATATTAACCATGTATCTCATATTTTTGAAATTGTACTCACAGAAGTGGTAAAATTAAGTTTTATGTGAATTTGGAAAAGCTCATAGGAGGTGGGTAAAAGGCGGTGAAAAGTTCAATAAAATTTTTATATATCTAAAATTATTATAAACCAACTCCAATAAATTAAATTGAACTTATAAAGGTATTATGTATCTATTTTGACATTAAATAATTTAAATAAAATAAATAATTATATAAATAAAAATTCAGTTTTAAACATTAACTCAGTGTTTTTCACTATTCATCAAAAATTAAATGATTTCAGAAAAATACCAAAAATTTACCCTAAGATAATTTTGATATTCTGAATCAAAAACTGAAATCCATTTTGAAAGATAAAATATATAAAATTTCAAAAATATGGTATTACAATTCATAACGACTATTTTGATTGGTTTTGGTGTGTGTTAGAACTCGAAGTTGAGTACAACACACGCTACTGTACTATTCAAAGAGAAGCATACCATGGATGCTTGGGGGGTTACATTATCCCCTCCTTCAATAAATTATATCCCTGCAATTTAAGTCTGGTATTGGAAACATGGGGTTGATGTTTCAAAATATCTTAGTTGAAATCCCACATCGAAAAATAAATTAATGAGGCCTCTATTTAAAATAAAGAGTGATAAGTATGAAGGATACCAAAAATAACACATACTAGGGTTCTATGTAGGAATATATGGATATGGAAGATAAATTTATCCATCAATATCTGATGGAGAGTGGTATAGAAATTGGCTATGAAAATGCCAAAAATAAAAAATCCATAAATTGTGATGATCTAATGTACCATCTAGGACAACATTTTTGTTATAAGTTCCTTTTCTTAATGTTGAGGAATTTATTTAGGAGATTGGATAAGATCATAAGTAGATATACTTACTTTATAATTAGAGTTTTACCCATTAATAAATTTATACCACAAACTCATCTTTCACTAAAAAACATAATACAACTAAAAAATACTATATTTATCCTAATCATATAGGGTTCCAAATATAATGAATGTATAAGTCACAAATCAGACCCATTAAAAAAAGAAACTACATTATACAATCCAGGGACTTCACGTAATCTACTGGTTGGAGATAAATCCAATCTCACTATGGTTGTTAGTTCGATTCCCGCATCTTTGTCCGACGCGACGTTTTGTCACACGGTCTGCGTGTTGTCATTTTATAAAAATTTAAAAATAACCTTTCAAACATAATTCATCTAACCTTTAGACTTATCCAAAATACTACTATCCAAACTCATAGTCCAAAATTTATAAAGAAGTTAAACACAATGAAGATCGTTTTTTCCATGTAATAACATGTGGACACCTTCACCGTGAATTATTTTTAAACGTGGTAACATCCTGAATTACCATAAAACCTTATTGATTACATTCATGCTCCCTGATTATTTATATAATTCTGGATATACTCCTTCTATCAAAAATTTTGTAAACTCCAACGATGAAAATCAATAATCCGTTTCAAGGTATTCAAGAATATCCAATATAATTTACCCAAATCAACCAAATCTTGTCCCAAATTCAGTACCTCAATATTAGGACCGTATTAAGGGTTATACTTCCTTCAAACATGTAATTTCCAAAACATTTGAGTCGTTGTAGAGTCACTTATCTTATTACCATAAAATCTCAAATCCTCAATGAAATAGTTCTGTAGTACAATCCTTATTTATTTCCAGTACATCATTGATATAACACTTTAATGGAATAATTCCAAAACAACATAAGAACACAATTCATTCCTCTTCATATGTGGTAGTATCATAACATGATGATTATCCAATAGCATCATTTGAGTCATAGTCTAAGGACTGGGACATTGGTTCACGTAGTGTCCAAACTTCTTACAGATGAAGCATTTTACATTTGAAACCTTTTTCTTACACTTTCAGTCACGTACATGGTGTCCTTTTTCTCCACACTTATATTATACTCCCATTACCTTCAAGTATTTTCCAAGGTGATTCTTTCCACAGTTATCACATATAGAAAAATCCTTCTTTACCATCTTCCCTTTATCTGTTCTACTCTCTACCATCCTTTTCTTCTATGGCTTCCCTTCAAATACATAGGACTCCAAGAATTCTTTCCTTATATTATCAACACATGATATTATTTCTTCATATGATGATAATACATGGGAGACTATTTCCCATTTAATTCTGGATTAGGACCATGAATGATATTATCCTTCTTACACTTTGGATCATGTGTATTGCTAGAGTTCTCATTCCTTCTACTAGGCGCCATTTCTAAACAATGGCATACACTAGATTAGTTTATAAAGAGAAATACCTAATCCCGAACTTGTAAAACACTTAACATAAATTAAATAGTTTATGGATATAATCCATAATAATAAAAATGTTTTTTTGAGTAAATATATACTCATAATCCCTTCATAATTGTTTCTAAAGAAACATAGAATTATCCTAAGCATATCCCCCGGGAGTGTCATAAACAAGAGTGCAGCAAGGCGCATTGTCGTGCACCAGTTTCCATTTGAGTCTAGCTCAAATCGGTGTTTTCGGATATTACCCCTAGGTACATTTGTGCTAGATCCACCTCTACATGCTCATATCCAGACAGAGATTCATTATTCGGAAAACTCACAAAATCTCTACAATACCCAAATTCAAGGAAGTTCTTCTATACTAATCCTCAAAGTCTATCTTAGGGCTATGTGCTCTAATCATAGTTTATCTAAATCTAGTTTCCAAGGTTATTTCTAAACATCCACTGATACCAACTGTAACGCCCCAACCCCAATTTTTCTAGAGTCGGTGCATTATTTTAATACATTGGCATGATTACAAATAATCAAGTCCCAAAAGACCGATCGGTTTATCAGTCTTGGAAAATAAATTACATACATGAATGTTACATTACACTTCATTACATAAAAAATAACATAAATAATCCTTCATGAATTCCATTATTCCCTTGGATGAACCCTTCATATCAATCACAATACACTTCTTGGAATCCTGGGAAAAATAAAACATAGAAAGGGGTGAGCTCAGATGCTCAGTAAGGATAACAATAAAGAATAAACTTTAAAAAATATGCATAAAAATTTAAGGCAATGTATAACTAAAAGAAAAGACTTTTAAACTTGAACTTTATCATAATATGGCAGAAATAGAATGAAATAATTCCATTAACTTATTCACCTAGATATTCAACTATTTGAATAATCACATAGAATATCAATAACCACTTTCATAACGATGGAATGCATAATTCTGAACATTAATTTCTGTATCAAAGCCTCATTCCAAGACCTAAGGGATAATTGTAACCAGAACCCAACCTGGAGTGCCTCTAATAACTAGACACTAACCCGGAGTGCCTCTAATAACTGGGCACCAAACCGGAGTGCCTCTAATAATGGGACACCAACTCGGAGAGCCTCTAATAACCGGACACCAACCCGGAGTGGCTCTAATAACTATACAACAACCCGAAGAGCCTCTAATTACCAGACACAAACCTGGAGTGCCTCTAATAACCCGAAACCAACCCAGAGTGCCTCTAATAACCGAACACCAACCCGGAGTGCCTCAAATAACCAGACACCAACACGGAGTGCCTGTAATAACTGAACACCAACCTGGAGTGCCTCTAAAAAGCGGACACCAACCCGGAGTACCTCTAATAACCGGACACCAACCCGGAGGGCTTACATTTACTGGTCCCCAACCCGGAACATACTAGTCCAACACATTCTTCTTAAGAAGAGGATGAAATATAACATAAACATTCGTATTAAAACTAGCATACGAAAAGCCATAACATTAATCCTAAGCCATTAATGGCATAAAAATGACTCATCCATAGTCAAACATATCACAAAACATTAAATACAATATGGATGATTTGTATCATAATAAATAAACTTCAAAAAAGTGTAAAATTTATCAATGGATGTTGACATAGATGAAAACAAAACTGGTTGAAGGAAATATCTCTTTTTTCATGAAAACATTTAAAAGTCACGCAATTTGGAAAAGAACTCATTTAAAGAAATTTTTAAATCAAAGTGTCCCATAAAACTTTGAAATTTTTGAAAGAAATTAACATTTTAAAAACATTCATTTCCATATAAATAAATCCCTAAAAACCATTTTTAAGACATGGAAATTAATGATAAAGATTTAGAAGAATAAATATTTAAAAAATTTTAAATGATGTTTTAGTAAAAAGTACCTAAAAATAATCACTTTGAAATCTATTTCATAAAACATGGACATTGATAATAAATATGTCTCAATATATACTTATGTAAAAACAACCTCGAATAATAAAGAGATTGTGAAATTAACCCTTACCAATTTGGTAACTTACGAAATATACAACCAAAGAAAGAGGAATCATACAATGAATATGTAAATACACATAAATTAAAGTTTATTACACAAAGAATACAATTATGGGCAGTACATACACCACACAAAAGGTAATAGTGGCAATATGGCATGAATCTCACGGAAATAAGGAGTGAGATGAAAACCTCATAACTTGCACTTTCCTTTAGTCGAGTGTACATTTAGCCTCCTATATGAAGACTATAGTATGTTATTAAATTATACCAGAACCGTATTAATATTTATTATATCATACATTATTCATTTATGACTTTATAAATCCAATTAAATAATAATTTCCATGTTATATTAATATTTCGGGTAATAATCGCTTTCTTTATCGTACGTGCTTTAACTTGTTACTCTTGATTGTATCACATAGATCATGATTTAAATACTTCCAGAATATATAAAATGATCTATTTATCTTATATATTTATAATATAAAAATTTATAATAGCCGTATATATGAAATGGAAACACCGCTTATGGAGATGGTAGTCTATACGTACGCATAAACGTTGTTTCCGTTTCTAGATAGTATTGAACGGAAGTAAGTGAATAAGATATATGTAAGTACATAAATACTTATATATATATATTTATCTCCAGTAGAATTATTATGTCATATATTACATACTTATTAGTAATATATATTTTTATAATCGTCGATGAATGGTGAACTTGGAAATGAATTTAATCGCGTCGTGGAGACGGTAATCCGTACGTACGCATGAGAGAAAATATCAATCTTTTGATATAATATATAACTGGATGGTATATAATATATAAGGAATCCTTATCATGTTAAATTTATTATTTACATCAAATAAACATCATTATTATACCCATCCAAAAAATAATGTATTGAATAACAATTACACCACGACGTGGAGACGGTAAGCCATATGTTTGCACGTATGGTGAAATTTCATTCAAAGGGTGGATAGAATAATGAATTTGGTTGTACCATAATTATAATAACATCACAGTATATATAATATACTAGATTTATTATTTTATAATGGAAACAACAAATAAAAAAGAAGTGGAAGAAGAAAGGAACTTGAAAGAGGGTGGTGAAATCGTTACCTCTTCTCCAGGTTCTTCCTTTTGATTTGATCAAAAGGGATCTATAGGATGGCTTTATGAACAAACTAAAGCCTCTAGGATGAAGGGAGGATATTGTAGAATATATTTGGATAGGTTTTGGCCGAGCCAAATGGCATCAAAGGTGTGAATTAGAGAGAAGGGGGAGTTCCCTTTTATAATAGGGGTGAGGGGAACCTTAAGAAAAACATAAAATATTATTTTATAATGAATTCATATTCTGTTTCTAATGGATCCAATGTTGATTATTTAAAGTCTAAGGTGTGTATAGGTCGAAAAAAACTCAACCAATAGGAATTAGACAAGTTTAGGTTACCATTTTAACCTTATCATTTAGATTTAACTCTATGTTTAATAATTTACTTTTACCGTGTCTTCTTGTATTCTTACATTATATGGTTAATAAACATACTATATACTGCCAATAGAACCCCAATTTGTTCATTAATGTCATATATATTATTATTTATGTCTTTTGGTCAAACTTTAGAGTTTTAGGACCATTATATCAATTAATAATATAATATTTATTTTAAAAACTATTTTATGTCAATTTTGACACTATTTGGTATTTGTTTTTTTTGATAAATTAATAACAACATGATTACTTAAAAAAATAAATTGAATCATTTAAAACATGTCTTATTCACCTAGAAAATTCTTGTATGTCATAAAAAAATTGATATTTTATTTATTTTAATATTTATAATACCATTTATTTGATTCTTTCATGAATAAAGTAATTACTGGATCATCATTGTGTCATAAATAAATTTTTTAATTTAATGTCTACAAATTATAAATAAAATACCATGATTTAGGAAATATTACTATCTTTATAATGAATATTTATAATCTAATTTATCCCATGTAAAACCCCATATTAAAAATGTTTTAGTTATTAAACTTTGATTTTAACTCTTTTAACTCTTCTTTAAATTAAATAATAATAAATGTTCTAATCTAATCCAAGTGGGCCTCAATGATAATATTTTATTCCTAAGGTTGTTTTTGGTCGAGACAAATTTTTCCAGTAGAATTAGGACCTGTGTGAGGGTAATATTAATATCATTTTTACCCTTAATTACCCAATTTACTTTTAACCGTGGTAAATAAAAGTAAAACGTTACTATTCACCAAAAATTATTTTCATCTAATTGAACCAGATTTTACTCCTTGATATTAACCGTGTCTCTCGGATTTTCAATATTCAGATCATAGAAGTGGTAAAACTATGTTTTATATAGATTTGCAAAAGCTCCTAGGAGGTGGGTAAAAGACGGTGAAAAGTTCAATAAAATTTTTATATATCTAAAATTCTTATAAACCGACTCCAATGAATAACATTGAACATAAATAGGTGTTATGTATCTATTTTTACATTAAATAATTTAAATAAAATAAATAATTATTTAAATAAAAATTTAGTTTTAAACTATAACTCAGTGTTTTTCACTATTCATCAAAAATTAAAAGTTTTCAGAAAAATACAAAACATTTACCCTAAGCTAATTTTGATATTCCAAATTCAATAATGAAGTATATTTTACCAAATTAAATAAATAAAAATTTACTTTATTAATTTAAAATTAATTCTCGCTTTCAAAACAAAAATCATATTTTTAAGAAACAATAACTATCAAAAGATTGACACTTGTTTATGTCCGGTTTAAATGTGAAATTTTGTCCAATGACTAACATTGGATTAAATTGTAAAATTATATTCTAAATATAATTTAAAAAAACTCAAATTCATACTTTATCACTGTTAATTATTTCAATTAAAGAAGTTGTTTTGAATTAAAATTTAGTAAATTTCACTATTCATCAAAATATGAAAGTTATCCGAAAAGTACCAAAAATTCACCCTAAGCCAATTTCGATATTCTGAATCCAAAAATGAAGTCTATTTTGAAAGACAAAATGTATAAAATTTAAAAAATCTTGTATTACAATTCATAAAGGCTAGTTTTATTGGTTGTGGTGTGTGTTAGAACTCGAAGTTGCGTACAACACACGCTACTTTATTATTCAATGAAAATCGTACCGTGGAAGCATGGGGTGTTACAGCAGCCAATGCTTCGACATTTCCTAGTGTCAAGAAGAGTCGGGGAGTACCCAAGAATTTATGGAGATAGAACAAGAAGTACAACGTATCAAAGAACGGATGAAGGAAAAGGAGGTATTCATTACAAACTTCTCCGAGCTTACGGAGCAATTGATGGCCCAACTGGCTGACACCCAACAGCTGCTAGTGGAAGCGGGTAAACAAATGACCACACTACAAACTAGGTAGGTGCAAGAACATGCTAGGGGCAGTGAACTACACCCTGTGGCCGCAGATTAAGGGAGAGCTCTCAAGGGGCGGGAGGCAATCCTGGAGGCCACAAGACAAAAGGTAATGAATCCAGAGCGATTTATCCATGATGTTGATCCCTAAGGGCCTTATTTTGGTCAAACTCATAAAAAAATATCTCCTTAATGTCTCTTATTTTGAACTTCATTTTTGGATATATTTATTTACTTGTTTGTTAGGTTTAATGGATTCGACCACAATCCTGAAAAAAATAGCAATCTATTTCTAATCTCACGTGGGTCATACCCGGTGTGAGAAACAAGGGATACATTCACTATTACTTTGTTTGAATGTAAGAGTGACTACCAATCTTCGAGAACCCGAGGTACAAACAACAAATTCATATTATCGGAATGAGATGCGAGAGACATGACTGGACAATGAGGTTCTCAGAATAATCGAATTACCGTTTTCCAGATGTGCTCTTGTGTACGAACAAAGTAACACCATGGGTGCTGGAACAAATCCGAACAAGGGGGATGGAAGGTGTGGATCACAATACACAAGATTTATAACACTGCAGTGACGACATGACAATTAGGAATGACTATTGATCATGTTCTAAACACAACATCCTTATTGTGTTAGCCTGAAATGGAGATAACAAATGAGGGATGGCCACTGACCATGTTTGAAACATGGGGCCTAACTCAAAATGTCATCTGTTAGTCTTCCAGAACGTTGGATCCAGATAGTAGGTGGGCCATAGTCTGATCATACATACTGTTAGGGGGTTCCTCTAGATGTTAAAGAGGGTGAGGATCCGAATAAATGTCATTCAAAGCTTGGAGAGCGGAGTGACGGTTTGTTCGACTAGAGTCCAACACTCAAGAAATTATGCCACTGTGGTGGAAATGCATTAGGTTGATACACCAGCTTGGTCAAGGGTCAAACATACTTCTGAATAGGACCTCTCTGACGAGGAAACTGTCTCCTCCCAGAATTTATCAGGGGGCATCCCGAACTTGTTTAGGGTAAAGCTGCAATTTCATGGTTCCCAAAAAGAGCTCAGGTCAATGAACCGAAAAAAGGGGGAAATGGGAATTATGATTTCTAGGGATGGACCCAAAGACATGATGTCTATGGGTTCCTATGTATCCCATTAGAATTTGAATCAAGCCAAATGTATATCTTGGGGAACAGAGTGGTCAGTGACCAACACTGCTAATGAGAATTCTCTCTGGAGAGGAAACTGACGCATCCCATGATTAACATAGGGAATCCCGATCTTGTTCAGGGTAGAACCACAGAGTAGTGTCATGCATTAAAGACATATAAACTCATGTAGATTATTGTCATATGATAGGATGTGGATTGAAATGGAAGATCCCTATAGGGGAGTATGTGGCGCGGTAGATATCAACCTGATGTGAATGAGGACTTGGTGTCCAGATCGCACTATGTATCCCAGGAAAAAACACTTCAGGTCAAGGGACCAAGAGTGAGAATTAGGCTGGGCCCGAAGAAAAGTGGTAGATCATTCCTACATACCTTATGAGGATGGGAATCAAGCCATACATAGTTCTGAGATCTCAATTTAACATCATGCGGGATGAGGAAAAGCATGTGTGGCAATGGCTATGCCTGTACACGTCTTACTAGAACTACTAAGACCACGTGAGTTTTTCTCAACATGGGAAACAAGAAGTAGTGATGGGACTTTCCCATCATAGGGAGGCACACGTTAGGTATGATGGGGCATTATATGACAGAAGTCCCACGGATTCTGACCCGCCTATGTAACGCTCCTAGATGCGCTAAAGAGTAATGTCGAGCATGTTGGAATTCCACATGAACAAAAGGGATTGGAAACATGTGAATCGTGATGCTCGAGATATATACCACAATGATGGTGGAATAATGATAGAATATTTCTATTGACCATGTTCAAAACATAGAATCCATATCTCTTTAGCCTGAAATGGGGAAAGACCGATGAGGGTTGACCACTGACAATGTTCAAAACATGGGACCTGTCGCAAATGTTGTCTGGGTCATTTGGGATGCTGGCCCGAAATAGTAGTTGAGATAAGGTGGTATGATACCAGGCCGTGAAGGGTGTCCCAATGGATTTGGAAGAAGATGAAGATCCAAAGGACGGTCTCACGAAGCATGGACATGGAACGAGGTGAATGCCCCTGTGAAAATTCCATACTTTGATCTCATTGCCTAAATGAATTTGAATGTGACTATAAGATGCATCAGATAGAGGGAGTCAAGTCCCCTCCAAAGGATAAGGGTCCTTGGGCCACGCACCTCCATCTTAAGGTACTGGGGTGGACCGTTAAGGGGGCCTGATTTAATGGAGTGTGCGCAGGGAAGTGAAATAGCCAAACGTGACGCACAATTTCCATTGGGAGATCTTAGTTTTTGGTCATAGAACATAGACCATGCTACGAAAGGATGTGGGAAACACATAGTGAGGATATTGAAAATCCCAACGTGAATGAGATCCCATGAGGTACTCACCACAACACATGTTCCCAAATGAGTTCGGACCAAGAGGCTGAAAAATAAGGGACAAGATTTGTAGATACTTAGGGCTGTGCCCGAAGACAAAAATGCATGGGTGTTCCTACGTATCTCATAATGATGGGAGTTAATCCATACATAGTTATCAGAAATGTCATGCAGTTTAATGTTTGCAGCAAGGATGTAGATTGATCTTAGTTTATGGTTATAGAGATTGGACCACTGAGGAGAGGAATCCTTCCAAGTAATTAAAGACCTCAACCTGATCCCTAAGCCCACGTAAGTAGTGCTCGGTGTGGGAAACAAGGGTGGAAGAGGTTTATTTTAAGTACCTGGAATGCACGCCAATGGGAAATCGATGTGGAGCCCCAAATGATGCCTTTACCGTGGATTTTTCCTCCTAACGTTCTCATGCACACTGAGGGATAGTGTCAGGAGTGTCCAAATTCCACTTGGAAATGATGGGGTGGACCTTGATGAGAATCATGTAACGAACATTAGATATTTAAAGGGGCTGGCGTGAAAAGGGAGAATGATTGTTAACCATGTTTTAAACAAAGCATCAATATCGTGTGACTAGAGGTGGGAACAACAAACAAGTGTCGACTACAGATGAAATTCACAACAAGGGACTTTTATCATTTTGTTTCATGAAAACCTTGAAGACGTTGGCCCATAATGGTAGGAGAGACATTGGTCCTAGAATCCATGCCATTCGGTGGTCCCTTTGGCTGTGAAAGGTGGTGGAAGCCCTAATGAAGGGGAACATGAAGCCTAAAAATGGGTGAAAGAATCTCCGGGTAGAATCTGACATTCTAGGTGATAAACCAAAGTAACCTTGGGCACATTAGTGAATCACTGAATAGGATCGAGGGGATCATATTGAAAGTGGCCGATTTCAAAAGATGAGTATAGAACAACGGGTTGGAAAACGCTCAGGAGGAGGAGGTAAATGGAGTGGCTGTTAAAAAAACATAATGTGAATGAGGACGTAATCCCATACCACACCATATACCCCTCTCATTGGGGGAATATAGGACAAGGGGCCATGATTTGGCTAGACCCGAGAACTAAATGTCTGGGTGGTCCAAAATATCTTATGATGATGGAAATCAATCCATATGTAGTTCTTGTAGAGAGTAATGTGTAGTTTACGATCATGTAATATGGAAACAAATGGGTGAGGTACCCCACACAAAGGGGGGTGTATGATGCAGCGAGTAACCCGACGTGAATGAGGATATAATCCCATACCACACCATACAAGCATTAATGAGAACTTGGGTCAGGGGCCCGAAAAGGCCAAGTGGCCAGAGGCTGGGCCTTAGACAGAAAGGCCTGACCAGTTTGCATTTTATCTTCTTAAAGCGAGGAAGAAGAATGGGGGAAGATCCCCAAACAATGGAGGTGTACAACGCGACATGTAACGCGATGTGTATGAGGACATAATACCATACCACACCGTACAATCCTATAAGAGTTAATACTTGGGGTGGGGGCCCGAGATTGGGCATGCAAAACACAGTAGGGATTGGGCTCACGGTATGGATGATAAATTAAGGGAGGGATGTCTCAAGGGGGCTTGTGTGGCCTTGTGAAATAGCCTAACGTGATTGGGGACATAAGTCCTCTCCACACCACACAACCCTAAATGAGAACTTGGGCCAGGGTCCGGAAAATCCAAGGGGCTAGAAAAGGCCAAGGGCCTGATAAGTCCAAGGGGTCTGGGGCATGGTGTCTCGTCCAATGGTAGCCATACGACCTCTTATGCGATTACCACCTCATCATAGCTCCTTAACCCAGGTGAGTAGTAATCGGTGTGGGAAACAACAAGCCGGACTCGACTCTCTCTATCATATGGGGGGATAATAGCTGGCATCTCCTGAAGGGAGTTCTTTGCTTGGAGATACAATGGGGAAGAATGAACCACTACACTCAATGTTTAGGAAATATTGGGGTGGAACTAACAACAAATTATAGTTGTTTACCATGTTCGGAAAATGGAATTCTTATAGTTGGCTGGAATGGGAACAACAAATGAGCATCGAGCACTGACCATATTCGGAATGCTGGACATGTATCAACCTGTTGCCAACCATCTGTGAGGGTGTTTGCTCGAAGTGGTAGGAGAGCCCTAGGGCCTAGCATCCCTGCCATTTGGGGGCCCTTCTAGATGGGAAGGATGATGGAGTCCCAATCGAATGAGTGGGCTAAGCATAGCTATACCCATATGTGAAAGAGGCGAACACCTCCTGGTATTGGGATGTATGGAGGGATCGAGATGAGTTCGACGTGAAATGGGGAAAAATTCTACACCACACCATATGTATTGACCCAAGGGAAGAATCCATCATTTGGGCTGAGCCATTAGACGAAATGTCTAGGAAATCATATGTATCCCATGAGTATGTGAATAAAGACATACGTAGTTCTTGAAGGCCATGCAGTTTTACGTAATCCGGTGAGGACGTGGGAAGATAAATGAATGGGGAGTGGGAACATGGTGTAACCATTGTAATCCTAGCATGAGCGGGGAAAATGAAGCATACACCATATCATGCAAGGATCCTCCATGAGAACTATACCCATGTGGGATATTCAAAGAGATGATTTTGGGTGTGGGGATCAAGATGAAATGCTTGAGAGTTCCTATGTATTTCATTCATATGGGACTCAAGCCACACATAGTTATAAGGGTGGAGTTTAAGGTTTTGACGGACTACATATAGTTTAAATTCATGTGGGATGAATTAGTTTAGGATCATGCAGGACCAGACTATTTAGGGTCATGTCGGACTCGAAATTTTAGGGTCATGCAGGACCATATAGATCAGGAAATGTATTGCTTGAGAAACCTTCCATTGGTGGGAGGAGTTATATGCTCACCATCCACGGTTACCAGGGAGTATGCTCCATTGGGGTAAACCCTATGAATTATGTAAGGTCCTTCCCATTTGGGCTCTAACTTGTGTGGTTTTCCTACCAGGGATCATTGGTGTCCTGAGGGACAATACCAAGTCGCCTTGTAGGAAAAGTTGGAGGAGAACCTTCTTGTTGAAGGCTCTAGGTAACTTATTCTGATATCCTTTGAGATTGTGCAGGGCACGAAGCCTATTCTTGTCGAGTGCTTCCAATTCAGCTAGATAAATTTTGGCTACCCTAAAGAAATTTCAGGCCATAGACCGATGTGCGTAACAAAGGCAGCTGGATCTCGATGGACAGGACGACCTCAGATCCGTACACCAGGGAATATGGGGTCACCCAGGTGGAATTACGAGCCATCATCCGAGGAGCCTAGAGGGTGTTGGGGATCTTTCATCGCCAACTCTTCTTATTCTGACCAACCATTTTCTGCAAAAAAAATTAGAGGGTTCTGTTGAATGCCTCGATCTGTCCATTTTCCAGTGCGTGATAGTGGGAGGTATGGTTTGAATGGATGTTCACTACTAGAAATGGACATTTTCCCAACGGTTCTGAACCATTGGGAAAGCCTTTAGAACCATTGGTATATCTTATACCAATGGTTCGGCAAACAATTGGTATGTAAGATTTTGGGAAAGCATTTCCTAACGGTTTACACAAAACTGTTGGGATAGGTTAGAAAAACAAAGCTATCCCAATGCTTTGGAACAACCGTTGGAATAGTTTTTTCCAACAGTTTGGCTTTAACTAATGGGGAAACCAACAGTATGACATCTTTCCCAATGGTTTCTAAGCTATTGGGAATGTTTTTTTACCAACAGTTCATGGAGAACTGTTTGTAAAAAAAATACTCCGTATCTTATGCCAACGGTTTGAAACCGTTGGCATAGCCTATGCTGTGAAAATTGAACAGCAGCCTGCAATTTCCACAGCAGGCACAAAGCAGGTGTCCATTCCCTCTCCATTCCAATTCCCTCTCATTTCCAATTATTATACCTTCAATAATCAAATAACACATACATATAAAATTATTGTACCTGCAATAACCAACTAACACATACATATACAGAACAAATTCATACACATTTAACATATAATGCATCCTGAAACTATACACATCCAGAATTAAATCAGAATTCATAACATAATTATAAACATACATAATTCATTTAGAAATAAATTTAAAATTTAGATGACAATTATATGTGGAATCCGGAATTCAATTTCTAATTTGATCGGTTTTTATTATACCAGATGTTTTTACTATAAATGATACCCATTTTAAACAAAATACATACAACTGGAGTGATACTGGCCACACGGTGCCTCAAATTGAGGCTAGGTGAACTCATACACGCCACAAATGACCCATGGATCTTTGTCCAAAAGTATCAACATATTCCGAAAGCGTTTGGTCAGTTTTCTGTATGTCAGTTGTTGTTTTCACATAAAATGAAGTGATTTTTAAATAAAAGAGAGACACTTTGAGCAGTGCTGGCCACACTGCACCTCGGATTGAGGCAGGTTTGACCCTTACATGTCACAAATGACCCATGGATCATTGTACTAAAGTATCAACACAATCAGAATTTGTTTGGTCGGTTTACCTTATGTACTAAAAATGTTGTCCATTTTAAACATAAGAGAGACACTTTGGGTGGTTTCAGCCACACCGTGACTCGGATTGAGGTGCAGTTGACTCGTGCACATCACATATGACCCATGGATCATTTTCCTAAAGATTAAACAGATTATGAATGCATTTGGTCAGTTTTCTGAATGCCAGCTGTTCTTTTCACTTATAATTCTGTCCATTTTAAACAAAAGATACACAGTTTGAGTGGTACCAGCCACACCACACCCCAGATTTAGACGAAGTTGACTCATAAACGTCTCAAATGACCCATGGATCATTTTCTTAAAGTATCAACACAATTCGAATCCGTTCGGTCAGTTTTCCGTAGGCCAATTGATGTTTTCAATTAAAATGATGTCATTTTGAAACAAAAGAGAGACACTTTGAGTGGTGTTGTCCACACCGCGCTTCAAATTGAGGCAGGGTTTATTCATAAATGTCACATATTACCAATAAATCATTGGTCTCAATATCAACACAATCAGAATCCGTTTGGTCAGTTTTCCATATGTACTTAAAATATTGTCCATTTTAAACAAAAAAGTGACACTTAGAGTGATCCCAGCCACACCGAGGCTCAGATTGAGGTGGGGATGACTCGTACACATCACATATGACCCATGTATTGTTTTTATAATGCATAAAAACATTACTAATGCGTTTGGTCAATTTTTCGTATGTCAGTTGTTGTTTTCAATTTAAATGATGTCCATTTTAAACAAAAAAGAGACACAATGAATGGTGTCGGCCACACCGTGCCATTTATTGAGGTGGGGTTGAATTGTACACATCACATATGACCCATGTATCATTGTTCTAAAGTATCAACACAATCATAATCCGTATGGTCAGTTTTCTGTATGCTAGTTGTTGTTTTCACTTAAAATGAAGTCAATTTTAAACAAAAGAGAGACACTTTGAGTGGTGTTGGCCACACCGCACCTCAGATTGAGGCGAACTTGACTTTTTCACGTCACAATGATCCATGGATCATTCTCATAAAGTTACAACAGAATTAAAATTCTTTTGGTTGGTTTTCCGTATGTACTTAAAATGTTGTCCATTTTAAATAAAAGAGAGACACTTAGAGTGATCTCGGCCACACAGCGACTTGGATTGAGCCCGGGTTGGATCGTACGTGTCACATATGACCCAAGAATTGTTGGGATAAAGTATAAATATAATCCAAATGCATTAGGTTTGTTTTCTGTATGCCAGTTGTTACATTCACATATAATCATGTCCATTTTAAACAAAAGAAACACAGTTAGAGAGGTACCGACCACACTGCACATCGGATTTAGACGGGGTTGACTCGTACACATCTCAAATGACCCATGTATCATTTTCCTAAAGTATCAACACAATATGAATGCATTTGGTCAGTTTTCCGTATGCGAGTTTATGTTTTCACTTAAAATGACATCCTTTTGAATCAAAAGAGAGACACCTTGAGTGGTGACGGCCACACCACACCACAAATTGAGGCAGAGATGACTCGTACACATAAAATATGACCCATGGACCGTTTTCCTAAAGCATCAACACATTCCAAAGGCATTTGTTCAGTTTTTCGTATGTCAGTTGTTGTTTTCACTTAAAATGATTTCCATTTAAAAAAAAGAGACACTATGAATGGATCCGGCCACACTGTGCCTCAAGATTGAGGTGGGATTGACTCACCCAAGTCACATATGACCCATGGATCTTTTTTCTAATGTATCAACACAATCAGAATCTATTTGGTCAGTTTTTAATATGCTAGTTGTTGTTTTCACTTACAATGAAGTCCATTTTAAACAAAAGAGAGACACTTTCAGTGATGTCGACCACACCGCACCCCAGATTGAGGTGAGGTTGACTCGTACATATCACATATGACCCATGGAAGATTCTCTTAAAGATTAAATGGAAACTAAATGCGTTTGCTCAGTTTTCAGTATGTACATAAAATGTTGTTGATTTAAAAAAAGAGAGATACTTAGAGTGATCTCGGACAAACCGCAACTCTAATTGAGCTGGATTTGGCTCGTACACGTCAAATATGTCCCATGGATCGTCTTGATAATGTATCAGTAGAATCTGAATGTGTTAGGTCAGTTTTCCGTATGCCATGTGTTCTTTTAACTTATAATCCTGTCCATTTTAAACAAAAGAGACATAATTAGAGTGGTACCTGCCACAACCCGCCTCAAATTTAGACGGGGTTGACTCGTACACGTCTCAAATGACCTATGGATCATTTTCCGAAAGTATCAACACAATACGAATGCGTTTGGTCGGTTTTCCGTTTTCCATTTGACGTTTTCACTTAAAATGACGTCCTTTTGAAACAAAAGAGATACACTTTGAGTGGTTCTGGACACACCATGCCTTGTATTGATGTGGGGTTGACTCAAACATGTAACATATGACCCATGGATCATTTTCCTAAAGCATCAACACATTACAAATGCGTTTGGTAATTTTTTCGTTTGGCAGTTGTTGTTTTCACTTAAAATGATGTCCATTTTAAACAAAAGAGAGACACTATGAACGGTGCCGGCCACACTGCGCCTCAGATTGGGGCAGGGTTGACTCGTACACGTAACATATGACCCATGGATTGTTTTTATAAAGTATCAACATAATCAGAATCCGTTTGTTCAGTTTTCTGTATGCTAGTTGTTGTTTTCACTTAAAATGAAGTCCATTTTAAACAAAAGACAGACACTTTGAGTGGTGTTGGCCACACCACACCTCGGATTGAGGTGAGGTTGACTCATACACATCACATATGACCCGTGGATTGCTCTCCTAATGTTTCAAAGAAAACTGAATTTGTTTGTTCTGTTTTCTGTATGTACTTAAATTGTTGTCCTTTTTAAACAAAAGAGAGACACTTAGAGTGATCCCAGCCACACCGCGACTCGGATTGAGACCAGGTTGGCTCTTACTCATCACATATGACCCATGGATCGTTGTGATAAAGTATCAATATAATCCGAATGCATTTGGTTGGTTTTCCATATGCCAGTTGTTCTTTTCACTTATAATCTTTTCCATTTTAAACAAAAGAGACACAATTAGAGTGGTACCGGTCACACTGTGCCTCGGATTTAGAAGGGGTTGAATCTTACATGTCTCAAATGATCCATGGATCATTGTCCTAATGTATCAACACAATCCGAATGCATTTTTTTGGTTTTCCGTATGCCAGTTGATGTTTTCACTTAAAATGATGTCCTTTTGAAACAAAAGAGAGACACTTTGAGTGCTTCCGACCACACTGCACCTTAGATTGAAGCGGGTTTGACTCGTACACGTCACATATGACCTGTGGATCGTTTTTCTAAAGTATCAACACAATCAGAATCCATTTGGTCAGTTTTTTTATGTTAGTTGTTGTTTTCAATTAAAATGATGTCTATTTTAAACAAAATAGACACTTTGAGTGGTGTCGGTCACACCATGCCTCGGATTGAGGCAAGGATGACTCATACACATCACATATGACACATGGATCATTCTCATAATGTTTCAATAGAAACTAAATATGTTTGGTCTGTTTTCCATATGTACTTAAAATTTTGTCCATTTTAAACAAAATAGAACACATAGAGTGATCTCGGCCACACCGCAACTTGGATTGAGCCCGGTTTGGGTCGTACACATCAAAAATGACCCGTGGATCGTTGTGATGAATTATCAATAGAATCTTAATGTGTTTGGTCGATTTTCCGTATGCCATTTGTTCTTTTCACTTATAATCCTTACCATTTTAAACAAAAGAGACACAGTTAGAGTGGTACCGGCCACACCGCACCTCATATTTAGACGGGGATGACTCGTACACGTCTCAAATGAACCATGGATCATTTTCCTAAAGTATCAATACAATTCGAATGTTTTGGTCAGTTTTCCATATGCCAGTTGATGTTTTCACTTTAAATGATATCCCTTTGAAACAAAAGAGAGACACTTTGAGTGGTGCCGGCCACACCACACCTCATATTGAGGCGGGGTTGACTCGTACACGTCACATATGACCCTTGGATCGTTGTCCTAAAGCATAAAGACATTCTGAATGAGTTTGGTCAGTTTTTCGTATGTCAGTTGTTGTTTTCCCTTAAAATGGTGTCCATTTTAAACAAAAGAGAGACACTATGACTGGTGGCGACCACACCCCAGCTCATATTGAGAGGGTTTGACTCGTACACGTCACATATCACCCATGGATAGTTCTCATAAATTTTCAATAGAAACCGAATGTGTTTGGTCAGTTTTCCCAATGTACTTAAAATGTTGTCCATTTTAAACAAAAGAGATAAACATAGAGTTATCCTGGCCATGTCATGAATCATATTGAGACCGAGTTGTCTTGTACACATCAAATATGACCCATGTATCATTGTGATAAAGTATCAACAGAATCCGAATGTGTTAGGTCAGTTTTCCGTTTGGTAGTTGTTCTTTTCACTTATAATCCTGTCCATTTTAAATAAAAGAGACACAGTTAGAGTGGTACCATCCATACCACACTGCAGATTTAGAAGGGGTTGACTCTTCCATGTCCTAAATGACCCATGTATCATTGTCCTCAAGTATCAACACAATCTGAATTCGTTTGGTCGGTTTTCCGTATGCCAGTTGATGTTTTCACTTAAAATGATGCCCTTTTGAAACAAAAGAGAGACACTTTGTGTGGTACCGGCCACACCACGCCTCGGATTGAGGCGGTGTTGACTCATACATGTCACATATGACCCATGGATCGTTTTCCTAAATCATCAACACATTTTGAATGCGTTTGGATAGTTTTTCGTAATTCATTTGTTGTTTTCATCGGAAATGATGTCCATTTTAAACAAAAGAGAGACACTATGAATGGTTCCGGCCACACCGCACCTCGTATTGAGGCGGGGTTGACTCGTACCCTTTATATATGACTCATGGATCATTGTGCAAATGTATCAACAAAATTAGAATCCGTTTGTTCGGTTTTTCATATGCTAGTTGTTGTTTTCACTTATAATGAAGTCCATTTTAAACAAAAGAGAGACACTTTGGGTGGTGTTGGCCACACCGCGCCTCAAATTGAGGAAAGGATGACTCTTACATGTCACATATAACCCATGGATCGTTATCCTAATGTTTTAAAGGAAACTGAATGCGTTCGGTCAGTTTTCCATATGTACTTAAAATGTTGTCCATTTTAAACAAAAGACTGACACTTAGAGTGATCCCAGCCACATCGTGACTCGGATTGAGCCCGAGGTGGCTCGTGCACATCAAATATTACCCATTAATCCTTGTGATAAAGTATCAATAGAATCATAATGTGTTAGTTTTGTTTTCCGTATTCCAGTTGCTCTTTTCACTTATAATCCTGTCCATTTTAAACAAAAGAGACACAATTAGAGTTGTACCGACCATACTGCACCTTGGATTTAGACAAGGTTGAATCTTCCACATCTCAAATGACCCATGGATAATTTTACAAAGGTATCAATACAATCTGAATGAATTTGGTAAGTTTTCTGTATTCCAGTTGATGTTTTCACTTAAAATAAAGTCCCTTTGAAACAAAAGAGAGACACTTTCAATGGTGTGGGCCACACCGTGCCTCGGATTGAGGTAGGGATGACTCGTACACATCCCATATGACCCATGTCATATTTTCCTAAATAATCAACATGTTCTGAATGAATTTGGTTAGTTTTTCGTATGGAAGTTGTTGTTTTCACTTAAAATGATGTCCATTTTAAACAAAAGAGAGACACTTTGAATGGTGACGGCCACACCACGCCTCTTATTGAGATGAGGTTGAATCGTACACGTCACACATGACCCATTCATTGTTTTGATAAAGTATCAACACAATCAGAATCCGTTTGTTCAGTTTTTCATATGTTAGTTGTTGTTTTCACTTAAAATGGAGTCCATTTTTAAAAAAAGAGAGACAGTTTGAGTGGTGTTGGACACACCGCACCTTGTATTGAGGCAAGGATGACTCTTAGACGTCACATATGACCCATGGATCATTCTCTTACTATTTAAATGGAAACCAAATGCGTTTGGTCGGTTTTCTGTCAGTACATAAAATGTTTTCCATTTTAAACAAAAGAGAGAAACATAGAGTGATCCCGGCCACATCGCAATTCAGATTGATCCCGAGTTGGCTCGTACATGTCACATATGACCCATGGATCGTTGTGATAAAGTATCAACAGAATCTGAATGCGTTTGGTCTGTTTTCCGAATGCCAGTTGTTCTTTTCACTTATAATCCTGTCCATTTTAAACCAAAGTGACAAATTTAGAGTAGTACCGGACACACCGTGCCTCAGATTTAGACGGGGTTGACATATACACGTCTTAAATGACCCATTTATAATTTTCCTAAAGTATCAACACAATACAAATGTGTTTGGTTTGTTTTTTGTATGCTAGTTGATGTTTTCAATTAAAATGATATCCTTTTGAAACAAAAGAGAGACACTTTGAGTGGTTCCTGCACCAACGTGCCTCAAATTGAGGTGGGGATGACTTGTACATGTCACATATGACCCATGGATCTTTTTCCTGAAGCATCAACACATTCTGAATGTGTTTGATTGGCTTTTTGTTTGCAAATTTTATTTTTCACTTAAAATGATGTCCATTTTAAACAAAAGAAAGACACTCTGAATGGTGACAGCCACACCACACCTCTTATTGAGGTGGGGTTGAATCTTACACATCACATATGACCCATGGATTGTTTTGATAATGTATCAACACAATCAGAATCTGTTTGGTCAGTTTTCGAAATGCTAGTTGTTGTTTTCACTTAAAATGACGTCCATTTTAATCAAAAGAGAAACACTTTGAGTGGTGTTGGCCACACCATGCCTCGGATTGAGGCGAGGATGACTCATACACGTCACATGTGACCCATGGATCATTCTCCCAATGTTTCAACAGAAACCAAATGTGTTTGGTCGGTTTTTTGTATGTACTTAAAATGTTGTCCATTTTAAACAAAAGAGAGACACTTAGAGTGATTTGAAACACACCGCGACTCATATTGATCCCAGGTTGGCTCGTACACATCACATATGTCCCATGGATCCTTTGGAGAAAGTATCAAAAGAATCTAAATGCATTTGGCCATTTTTCCTTATGCCAGTTGTTCTTTTCACTTATAATCCTGTCCATTTTTTTAAAAAAAGAGACATAGTTAGAGTGGTATCGGCCACACCGTGCTTCAGATTTAGACGGGATTGACTTTTACAAGTCTCAAATGACCCATGGATCATTTTCCTAAATTATAAACACAATCCAAATGAGTTTGGTCGGTTTTCCGTATGCCAGTTGATGATTTCACTTAAAATGATATCCTTTTGAAACAAAAGAGAGACACTTTGAGTGGTGTCAGCTACACCGCGCATCAGATTGAGGCGGGGATGAATTTTACACGTCACATATTCCCTATGGATCGTTTTCCTAATGCATTAACATATTCCAAATGCATTTGGTATGTTTTTCGTATGTTATTTGTTGTTTTCACTTAAAATGATGTCCATTTTAAACAAAAGAGAGACACTATGAATGGTGCTGGTCACACTACACCTCGGATTGAGGCTGGGTTGACTCGTACACGTCAGATATGACCCATGTATCATTGTGCTAATGTATCAACACAATCATAATCTGTTTGGTCGGTTTTCCGTATGCTAGTTGTTTTCACTTAAAATGAAGTCCATTTAAAAAAAAAGAGAGACACTTTGAGTGGTGTCAGCCACACCGCGCCTCTGATTGAGTCGGGGTTGACTCGTACACATCACATATGAACCATGGATCATTCTACTAAAGTATCAATAGAAACTGAAGGCAGTTGTTTGGTTTTCTGTATGTACTTAAAATGTTGTCCATTTTAAACAAAAGAGACACTTTGAGTGATCTCGGCCACACCGCGACTCGGATTGAGCCCAGGTTTCCTCTTACATGTTACATATGAACCATGGATCGTTGTGATAATTTATCAACAAAATCTGAATGCGTTTGGTTGGTTTTCGGTATTCTAGTTGTTCTTTTCACTTATAATCCTGTCCATTTTAAACAAAATAGACACAGTTAGAGTGGTACAGGCCACACCGCGCCTCATATTTAGATGGGGTTGACTCATACATGTCTCAAATGACACATAGATCATTTTCCCAAAGTATCAACACAGTCCAAATGCGTTTGGTTAGTTTTCCATATGCAAGTTGATGTTTTCACATAAAATGATATCCTTTTGAAACAAAAGAGAGACATTGTGAGTGGTGCCAGCCACACCGCTTCTCAGATTGAGGAAGGGTTGACTCATACATGTCACATATGACCCATGGATCATTTTCCTAAAGCATCAACACATTCCAAATGGGTTTGGATAGTTTTTTTATGGCAGTTTTTGTTTTCATTTAAAATGATGTCCATTTTAAACAAAAGAGAGACACTATGAATAGTGTTGGCAACACCACGCCTCATATTGAGGCTGGGTTTACTTGTACACGTCACATATGACCCATGGATTGTTGTGCTAAAGTAACAACATAATTAGGATCCGTTTGGTCAGTTTTTCGAATGCTAGTATTTGTTTTCACTTAAAATGTGGTACATTTTAAACAAAAGAGAGACACATTGAGTTGTTTCGGCCACACTGAACCTCAGATTGAGGCGAAGTTGACTTGTACACGTCATATATGACCCATGGATCTTTATCCTAAAGTTTCAATGGAAACCGAATGTGTTTGGTTGGTTTTCAATATGTACATAAAATGTGGTCCATTTTAAACAAAAGAGAGACACTTAGAGTGATCTCGGCCACACCGCGACTCAGATTTAACCTAGGATGACTTGACAACGTGACATATAACACATGTATCATTGTGATAAATTATCAATAGTATCCTAATGTGTTTGGTTGGTTTTCCGTATGCCAGTTGTTCTTTTCACTTATAATCCTGTCCATTTTAAACAAAAGAGACACAGTTAGAGTGGTACAGGACACAACGCACCTCGGAATTTGACGGGGTTGACTCGTACACATCTCAAATGACCCATGGATCATTTTCCTAAAGTATCAACACAATCCGATTGAGTTTGGTCGGTTTTCCATATGCCAGATGATGTTTTCACTTAAAATGATATCCTTTTGAAACAAAAGAGAGATACTTTGAGTGGAGCCGGCCACACTGTTCCTCGGATTGAGGCAGGGTTGACTTGTACGTGTCAAATATGACCCATGGATGGTTTTCCTAAAGCATCAACACATTCTAAATGTGTTTGTTCAGTTTTTCGTATGTTAGTTGTTGTTTTCACTTAAAATGATGTCCATTTTAAAGAAAAGAGAGACACTATGAATGGTGTAGGCCACACTGCATATCATATTGAGGCGGGTTTGACTCTTACATGTCACATATGACCCATGGATCATTTTTCTAAAGTATCAACATGATCATAATCTGTTTGTTCAGTTTTCCGTATACTAGTTGTTGTTTTCACTTAAAATGAAGTCCATTTTAAACAAGAGAGAGACACTTTGAGTGGTGTCAGCCACACTGCCCCTCAGATTGAGGCAAGGTTGAATCATACACGTCACATATGACCCATGGATCATTATACTAATGTTTCAATGGAAACCGAATGATTTTGTTTAGTTTTCCATATGTACTTAAAATGTTGTCCATTTTAAACAAAAGAGAGACACTTAGATTGATCTCGGCCACACCGCGACTCGGATTGAGCCTGAGTTGGCTCATACAAGTCACATATGGCCCATTGATTGTTTTGAAAAATTATCAATAGAATCTGAATGCGTTAGGTCAGTTTTCAGTATGCCTGTTGTTCTTTTAACTTATAATCCTTTCCATTTTAAACAAAAGAGACATAGTTAGAGTGGTAACGGCCACACCATGCCTTGGATTTAGATGGGGTTGACTCGTACATGTCTCAAATGACCCATGTATCATTGTCCTAATGTATCAACAAAATCCGAATTCATTTGGTCAGTTTTCTGAATGCCAGTTGATGTTTTCACTAAAAATGATGTCTTTTTGAGACAAAATAGAGAAACTTTTAGTGGTGCCGGCCACACCGCACCTCGTATTGAGGCGGGGTTGACTTTTACATGTCACATACGACCCATGGATTTTTTTCCTAAATCATCAACTCATTCTGAATGTGTTTGGTTAGTTTCTCGTATGGCAGTTGTTGTTTTCACATAAAATGATGTGCATTTTAAACCAAAGAGAGACAATATGAATGGTTCCAGACACACCACACCTTTTATTGAGGCATTTTTAACTTTTAAATGTCACATATGTCCCATGGATCATTTTTCTAATGTATCAACACATTCAGAATCTGTTTGTTCAGTTTTCCGTATGCTAGTTGTTGTTTTCACTTAAAATGAAGTCCATTTTATTCAAAAGAGAGATACTTTGAGTGGTTTCGGCCACACTATTCCTCGTATTGAGGCGAGGTTGACTCGTACGCGTCACATATGACCCATGGGTCTTTCTCCTAATGTTTCAACAGAAACTGAATGTGTTTGGTCATTTTTTCGTTTGTACATAAAATGTTGTCCATTTTAAACAAAAAAGAGACACTTAGAGTGATCTCGGCGACATTGCGACTCGGATTGAGCCTGAGTTGGCTCATACATGTCACATATGACCCATGTATCGTTGTTATATAGTATCAATAGAATCCGAATGCATTTGGTTGGTTTTACATATTCCAGTTGTTCTTTTCACTTATAATCCTGTCCATTTTAAACAAAAGTGACACAATTAGAGTGGTACCGGCCACACTGTGCCTCATATTTAGATGGGGTTGACTCTTACACATCTCAAATGACCCATGGATAATTTTACCAAAGTATCAACACAATCCAAATGCGTTTGGTCAGTTTTCTGTATGATAGTTGATGTTTTAACTTAAAAATGATGTCCTTTTGAAACAAAATAGAGACACTTTGAGTAGTGTCGGCCACACTGCGCCTTAGATTGAGGTGGGGATGACTTGTACATATCACATATTACCCATGTACTTTTTTATTAGAGAATCAACACAATCATAATCCGTTTGGTCCATTTTCTATATGTACTTAAAATGTTGTCCGTTTTAAACAAAAGAGAGACACTTAGAGAGATCCTGACCACACCGTGACTCGGATTCAGCCGGGGTTGACTCGTACAATTCACATATGACCCATGGATCGTTGTGATAAAGTATCAATAGAATCGTAATGCATTTGGTCTTTTTTCCATATGATAGTTTTCCTTTTCACTTAAAATCCTGGCCACACCACACCTCAGATTTAGATGGGGTTGACTAGTACAAGTCACTTTGAGTGGTGTCGGCCACACGCGCCTCAGATTTAGGTGGCCTCACTTGCCATTTATCTCACATAGGAGACTAGGTATCACCTGAGGCATGGTATTACAATCTTGAAAAATAGGTATGTCCTTGGTTTATCTCTAAAGAACCAATATCACTCATGAGTAATAAAATCCATCCTGGTTTCCCTCACCTAGAAACCAAAGCATTCATCTGAGAATTTCATGTTTGAATTCACTAGGCATGAATAGTCTGTCCAAAAGTCCTTAACATGTAACCCATGTATTATCCTATCAATTGACAAGTAAACCAAATCAAACAATGTGTAATTCACATAACATGAAGAATTTAAACAAGTCTTTGTATTCAATTTAAATCATAGCATCACATGCATTTGATGAGCATGAGCTAATAATATTACCAAGACATTCATATAATTCAAGACATAAAAAAATGGAATAATCGTAAATAACATTGCATGATCAGAGAAATAAAAAAAAGGCATGTGAAATCAAGGAGGTGGGTGGGGGCTGTCTTGTGGTCTAGGGAGGAGGGTGGAGGGATGTCCGGGGTCCAGGGAGGAGGGTGGCCTGGGGGGGGGGGTGGTTGTGTGGGGGGGTGTTCGGGGGGTGTTCGTCGACCAAAGAGGAGGGTGGGGGGGGGGGGGGTTGTTCGGGGGCTGTCTGGGGGCTGTCTGGGGGGTGTCCGAGGGGCTGTCCGGGGACCAAGGAGGAGGGTGGGGGGGGTGTCCGGGGGGCTTTTGAGGGGTGTCCGGGGACCAAGAAGGAGGGTGGGGGGCTGTTTGGGGGGCTGTCTGGGTCCAAGGAGGAGGGTGGGGGGGTGCTGTCCGGGGGGATATCCTGGGAGTTCCCAAACACATAAAACTCTAAAAACATGCTCAAGATACACCGCAACCACTAAAAGACATCAACATACATGAAAACCGACAATATATAAAAATAACTCAACCCCAATACTATACTACGGGTCTAGATAAAACCAACAACTAGAATAGGTTAAACATCAAATCTCCACTACTAGAAAAACCGGTATTTGCGACGGGAGATTTGTGACGGGATCCCGTCACAAATGGCTTTTTGCGACGGGGGCCCGTCGCAAATCGCCCGTTGTGGAAAACGTTGTTGCAACAACAACTATTTGCGACGGGCCCGTCGCTAAAGCTAGTAGTTGCAACGGGGATACTTCCCGTCACAAATCTTATTCCATATTTTTTGTAAAAAACTTTTAATAGAGTAATTGCGACGGGGCCCGTCGCAAATACTGTTTTTTAGAAAAAAAATAAAAAACAATTATTAAATTATTTTAATGAATATAATAATAATAATATTTGCGACGGGATACTATGCCCATCACAAATACTATAAAAAAAATAAAAAAAATAAATTATTAATAAATTATTTTAATTAATATAATAATAATCCAATTATAATTTAAAAATGAAAATTTATAAATTATTAATAAATTATTTTAATTAATATAATAATAGAATTATAATTCACAAATAAAAATAATAAATTATTAATAAATTATTTTAATTAATATAATAATAATAGAATTATAATTCAAAAAAATAATAATAGAATATTATTAAATGATTTAATTAATATAATAATATTAGAATTATAATTCATAAATAAAAAAATATTAATAACATATTTTAATTAATATAAAAATAATAGAATTATTTTACATTCAAATATTAAAATAATTCAAATATTACAAAAAAATATAATTAAATTATAATATTATAAAATTTTAATATATATATATAATGTAATATTATAAAATATAAATAATATTATTATTCATATTAATATTTTATAATGAGACAGAAACTATGAATAGAAAAAAATTGATATTTGATTTTACAAACTTTATAACATAAAAACCAACTCTAATCTGAAGGAGGGGGGAGGGGGAGATCTACAGATGCTGGTGGAGGAAACTTCATCCCTAAAGCTTTAGTGAGTCGGCGCATGTACTCCATCTGCTCCTGGTGCTGCTGCTGCCACCGAATCATCTGCACCTCGTACAGCTGCTGCTGGCGTCAATGCTCCTCCTCATGCTGCTGCTGCTGCTGATGCATCTGCTCCTGCTCCTGTCGGAGACTCTCTATCAGTGCAGTCTGAGATCGCAACTGATCCTCATACTGTGTAGCAGAAGAAGATGCACGAGCTCCTCTCGAGCTGGACACCGACATTGCAGCACTGCCATAATAATCATCAGGAGTCAGTCGAGAGCTAATATCAACTACCCGGCCCTTCTCGAAGGCATACTGGGTGGCCTGCATCCATGCCGCCTCATCAAACTGACGGCCAGTGGTCTGATCTGATGACTCGCCCTGACTCTCAGTCCGGGTCTGTGATGCTCCGGCCTTATATGACTCTTGTAGTTGCAATTTAAAATTAAAATTGTGAATATATTATATGCAGATAATTTTTAAACTTGAAAATAAATAATACTGACCACGATGAGATACAGACGATCACCTCTGAGCTCCACAGTAGCAGGATCACTATACATCCTCTGATATACGTCGTACTCTGTAATATCGGTGTTCTCAACAGCTTATAAGAATAAAAAATAAACTGTTAATATTTATAGTTATATAAAATATTTATAAATAATGTACGTACCAGATGCTGTCTATGAGTACTGAAAGAATGACTCCCAACTCGATGAGTCACCTCCTGTCTCCCCCGATTCTGCCTCCCCACCGATGATCTCCTCTGAAAGGCACCACTCAACCAGTATGCACATAATCCATCCCATACATGGGATGAAATGTACTCTGGTCGGTGTACTCTACATGACTCGTCAAAATCTGACACTCCTGGTTTCTTCGTGGCAGCTTTTCTTAAAATGTACAAAAACTGACGGAAGCGATCACGCATGGCCACCTCCCATTCCTTGTGGATGGTGTCACGCATGGTATCCTCGATCGGATACCATAAACCCTACAAATAAATCAAAATATCAAGTTAGAAATGAAATAATTTTCAAAATAAAAATTATTAATTTACTTACGTACCAACCAATGGTCGAACATGGCCTGCTGCACATCAATGGGAATCTTCTCCCATGCGGTCCACGACTGAGAGAAATAGTTGTGCAAAATAGCGCTGCCCTGTCCGACTGCTATATGCAGAAAACTGTAAAAATAATAAACATTTATTATGTGAATATATTAAGGAAATCTTAGTCAAATCCACATATTATCACACAGGTTATCACACCTCTGTGTGCGTGGATCAAACCCAAGACGAGGACGTCGCTCGGGGATGGGGTCAGGAATCATCAATCGTGCAAGACCGTGCCCCCTCAGCATACTCCCTGGAGCGCCTGCAGGCTGAGGGTCGTCTGCCAGCAACTTATCTGCATCGAAAGGCAAGTCAACATCCTCCAACTCACGAAATGTGGTGTCGTCCATCTGAAACTGAAAATGTTAATGTTGTTAGAAAATAATTGACAATTACTATTATATATACATATATACATATTATGATTGTATATAAATACCATGGAATTCTATCAGTGTCCATCTTCATCATCATATTCATATATGTCAATGTCATCTTTATATTCCTCCTCAACATCATCGATATCCATTCGAGTTACAGTTGCTTCATCTCTTACCATTTCAAATTCATATGTGACATCATTAACATCATCGTCATCACAGACTCTTAAATGTGGGGTGTCTTCATCGATACTCATGTCTCTTTTTAAAAAAGATTGATTTTGAGTACTCTCTTGAAAAACTTCAATTCTTTGCACATCAGTGAAAGCCCATTCACTTTGACTAAACTGATTGTCTCGAATTTTGATTTTTATTACACTCCACCAATTAGTCAAGTCTCTTGATGTAGCACAGTACTTTGCGTAATAAACTTGATGTGCCTGTTGAGCCAATAATAATGGTCCATTTACTACGAGAACACTTTTACATTTAATATAGATGATTCCATGAGTCGGATGAACACGCACGCCTCTGTCTGTATCCAACCACCGACATTTGAACATGGTTATGTAATGTTGTCCAAGATAACAGAGTTCAATGATTTCATTAAGTATGCCATAAAAGTCAACTTCATTTTCTCGATGATGAGATCCTCTCAATCTAACTCCACTATTCATTGTTTTTTTCGATTCCCCATATGCATGTGTGTGAAATCGAAATCCATTCACCACATATGCATTATAAGTTTTAACAAGTTTGGAAGGTGGGTTACTCAATATACACAGCCGTTTGTCAATTTTATCAGCATGTCGAGACACCTGAAAATTTGTGAAATAATTATCAATATAGTAAACTATTCATTGAATCAGTTGTTAAAAGATAAAGAATTTATGTTACCAGTTTTTGAAACCACTGAGCTAAATTTTTCAGTCGACGTTTTGCGAGAGAAGCAGCTGTAATTTGTGGAATTTGTTTCTTGATATGATTATCATAAAACCTATAAAAACCAAATCTATTTACTGTAACATAAATGATATAATAAGTGATATAAACACTTACAGTACAACTGATGTCATCTCTTCACAGTTGAGCAGAGCATAAGTATGAGCTCTATGATGTTCATCTTCCGAAATCCAGCATTCATAAACTCCACCAAAACCAAGCTCTGGATGGTTGAAAACAGATAATTAATTGTCGATTTCATTAATATTCCTCTCGTTCCATCCCATTCAGATGTGTTTTGAAGGATACTCAGATTCAAAATAATGGGAGCAAGAAAAAAGATTTTCCTCTTTCAAATAAGCTTCTGCAATATATCCTTCAATAGATGCTTTGTTACGTACTTTTCTTTTCAATTTTTGCATGCATCTTTCAAATGGGTACATCCATCGAAACTGTACTGGACCTCCAAATTTGGCTTCATATGGAAAATGTAACATCAAATGTTCTATTGAGTCGAAGAAAGACGACGGAAATATTTTATCCAATTTACATATAATTACAACAACATCTTTTTCAAGTTTTCCTAGAGCATCATAATCTGCTGTAGCCGCACAAATTTCCTGAAAAAAATGAGACATGTTTGTTATGGAATCCCAAATCACAGAATTCAACAGACCTCTTAATCCAATGGGTAGAAGTCTTTCCATTATAACATGACAATCATGACTTTTTAATCCAGTAATATGACCATTCTTTACACATCTACCCAAATTGGAAGCACAGACATCTGGAAGTCTCAAATCTACAATCCACTGACAAAATAATAAACGGTTTTCTTTAGACAGTGTATAAGCTACTTTTGGTTTCAGTAACCTTTCTGTTCTGACATTCTCAAACAGTTCTAATTCTGGACACCTACAAATTTGGGCAAGATCTAAACGTGCATTTACATTGTCTTTGCTCTTTCCTGGCGTATCCAAAACTGTATGAAACAAATTATCAAAACAGTTCTTCTCAATATGCATGACATCTAACATGTGTCAGACCAACAAATCAGACCAATGTGGAAAATCCCAAAATATGCTACTTTTAATCCAATTGTGCTCTTTCCCAAAACCAGAAATTTTCTGTTGGTTTATTGTGGGACCAAAAGTAATGGGAGGTAATGAAAATACAACTGATTTTAACTCTGAACCTGATAGAATTTTTTGAGGTCCATCCCTTTCAACTGTTCCTTTTCCGAAATGAGATTCGTTTCTGTGAAAAGGATGATCAGCTGGAAGAAATCTGCGATGAAAGTCAAATTAACAAGGTTTCTTTTTATGAATGAGCATAAATGCTTAGTTCTCTCCCATACAGTGAAGACATGATTTCTGACCATGTGTACTCCAGCCAGATAACATCCCATAAGCCGGGAAGTAACTAATTTTTTACATCAATGCTGCTCTCAGTATGAAATTTTGTTTCATTGGAACATCATATGTACTGACACCAGAACTCCACAAGAAACTTAATTAATCAATCAATGGTTTCAAATTAACATCAATATTTTTCTTCGGATGTCCTGAAATTAGTAAAGTCAACAAGATATATGGCTCCTTCATCAACATCCATGGGGGTAAATTGTACAGAGTTAAAAAAACAGGCCAACATGAATATTGACTACCATAAGATACGAACGGACAGAAACCATCAGTGGAAAGGCCCAGTCGAACATTTCTAGCTTCTAATTCAAAGGATGGATGCAGTCTATCAAAATGCTTCCATGAATCACCATCGGCTGGATGATTCAAGCTTTTATTAGTTGAAATATTCTCTTTATGCCATGACATCATTGTCGTTATATTCTTAGACATGAATAAACGCTGAAGTCTAGATGTAAGCGGAAAATATCTCAACTCTTTTACAGGAATCAAACCAGACTTCCCATGTTGTCCTTCTTTATATCTCAGTTTCCCACATGTGGGAAAACTATCCAACGACTCATTTTCCCCAGAATATAAAATGCAGTCATTTGAACACGCATGAATCTTCTGACAAGTAAGTCCCAAATTTTGAACCAGCCTATTACTCTCATAGTAATTTGCAGGCAAACCATTTCCTTCGGGTAACAGTGTTTTAAGCAAAGAAAATATCTGGTCAAAACAGGTGTTTGACATTCCGTTATCTGATTTGATAGCCATAAATTTTGCTACTGCTTCTAATTTCCTCATCTTGCAGCTAGGATATAATGCATCCTCACCAGACCTCAACAACTCATAAAATTCAGACGGTGCCAACTCAGGATTTGAAGCTATATCAGCCGGAGTTTCTGTATGTTGAACAGATGAACCTGCAACATTATGTTCTAAATCATGAAACCGGGATGGATCCGGAATCAAGTTGGTATCACCTGCTCTGGAACTTCTTTCACCGTGTTGATACCAAAAAACATAATCTGGTTGAAAACCAAAACGCAAGAGATGTCCCCCCACTTTGTCAAATGTGTCAAACGCTCTCAATGCACATTTTCTGCAGGGGCATTTTATTTTTCCTTCTGAAACAAATTCTGGATTTGATGCCGCAAATGATGAAAAAGTCTCCACACCCTCTACATATAGTGGATTTAAACCAGAACCATTTGGATTTCTTCATTGATTTATCCATATGCAGTCACCTAATAATGATTGTTGACGACCTCGTTGTTCCATATTTTTTTATAAAATATAAAAGCATTACTGTTTTTGAATAATTTGTTAGAAAAAACACTCAAACAAGGATAATTATAGAGTTTACATCATACACAACTGATGCAAACTTTTTATTGAGATGGACCTAAAAATTGACCCTTTAAGAATTGAATATGCTGAGAATAAAGCAAAACCTGTTACAAATATTGTTAATTTTAATATTATATAATTTTTTTATTATTTTCATAGTACTAATATTATTGGTAATTATTCCTAATTATTGGTAATTATTCATAATTATTGGTAATTATTCCTAATTACTGGTAATTATTCCTAATTATTACTAATTATTGGTAATTATTACTAATTATTGGTAATTATTACTAATTATTACTAATTATTACTAATTATTGGTAATTATTACTAATTACTGGTAATTATTACTAATTATTGGTAATTATTACTAATTATTGGTAATTATTACTAATTATTGGTAATTATTACTAATTATTACTAATTATTACTAATTATTGGTAATTATTACTAATTATTACTACTTATTACTAATTATTGATAACTATTACAAATTATTACTAATTATTGGTAATTATTCCTAATTATTACTAATTATTACTAATTATCGGTAATTATTGGTAATTATTGGTAATTATTCTTAATTATTGGTAATTATTACTAATTATTGGTAATTATTACTAATTATTAGTAATTATTACTAATTATTACTAATTATAACTAATTATTGTTAATTATTACTAATTATTACTAATTATTGGTAATTATTACTAATTATTACTAATTATTGGTAATTATTATTAATTATTACTAATTATTGGTAATTATTCTTAATTATTACTAATTATTATTAATTATTGGTAATTATTCCTAATTATTGGTAATTATTCCTAATTATTGGTAATTATTCCTAATTATTGGTAATTATTGGTAATTATTACTAATTATTCTTAATTATTACTAATTATTACTAATTATCAGTAATTATTGGTAATTATTGGTAATTATTGGTAATTATTGGTAATTATTACTAATTATTGGTAATTATTGGTAATTATTCCTAATTATTGGTAATTATTCCTAATTATTGGTAATTATTCCTAATTATTGGTAATTATCTATACTTATGGGTAATTATTGGTAATTATTACTAATTATTGGTAATTATTACTAATTATTACTAATTATTGGTAATTATTCCTAGTTATCGGTAATTATTACTAATTATCGGTAATTATTGGTAATTATTGGTAATTATTACTAATTATTGGTAATTATGACTAATTATTGGTAATTATTGGTAATTATTCCTAATTATAGGTAATTATTCCTAATTATTGGTAATTATTCCTAATTATTGGTAATTATCGGTAATTATTTGTAATTATTGGTAATTATTGGTAATTATTACTAATTATTACTAATTATTGGTAATTATTACTAATTATTGGTAATTATTACTAATTATTACTAATTATTGGTAATTATTCCTAATTTTTATTAATTATTACTAATTATCGGTAATTATTGGTAATTATTGGTAATTATTGGTAATTATTGGTAATTATTGGTAATTATTACTAATTATTGGTAATTATTAATAATTATTACTAATTAGTGGTAATTATTCCTAATTATTGGTAATTATCGGTAATTATTGGTAATTATTGGTAATTATTACTAATTATTACTAATTATTACTAATTATTGGTAATTATTACTAATTATTACAAATTATTGATAATTATTCCAAATTATTACTAATTATTCCTAATTATTGGTAATTATTCCTAATTATTGGTAATTATTCCTAATTATGGGAAATTATTCCTAATTATTGGTAATTATTACTAAATATTACTAATTATTGGTAATTATTACTAATTATTGGTAATTATTACTAATTATTGGTAATTATTACTAATTATTGGTAATTATTACTAATTATTACTAATTATTGGTAATTATTCCTAATTATTTGTAATTATTACTAATTATTGGTAATTATTCCTAATTATTGGTAATTATTCCTAATTATTGGTAATTATCGGTAATTATTGATAATTATTGGTAATTATTACTAATTATTGGTAATTATTACTAATTATTCCTAATTATTACTAATTATTACTAATTATTACTAATTATTACTAATTATTTGTAATTATTCCTAATTATTACTAATTATTACTAATTAGTGGTAATATTAGTAATTATTACTAATTATTACTAATTATTAATAATTATTGATAATTATTGATAATTATTACTAATTATTACTAATTATTGGTAATTATTTCTAATTATTGGTAATTATTACTAATTATTGGTAATTATTACTAATTATTGGTAATTATTACTAATTATTACTAATTATTCCTAATTATTGCTAATTATTGGTAATTATTTCTAATTATTGATAATTATATTAATAATTACCAATAATTAAGAATAATTACCAATAATTAGGAATAATAACATTATTAGTGTATTTTATTATTAATATTAAAATAATATAATTTTCTATATTATATACAATTCTCCTTTCATCTGTGTGTTTTCTGTCTCCACATACAAATATTACATGTGGAGACAGAAAACACACAGATGAAAGGAGAATTGTATATAATATAAAAAATTATATTATTTTAATATTAATAATAAAATAAAATAATAATGTAATAATGTTATTATTCCTAATTATTGGTATTTATTACTAATTATTAGCATTTATTCTTAATTATTGAAAACTATTACTAATTATTCCTAATTACCATTAACTATGAACACTAGTAATAATTTAAATTTATTAAGTAAGAAAACAATGTAAACATAATTAAATTACAACTAATTAAGAATAATTGAAACTAATAAAAAAATTAAAATAAATATTAAATTAAAATGAACATAAATACCTTTAAAATTGATCTGAGGTTGATCTCTGATCGTTCTTGAAAACTTCAATATCAACTCCGGAAAAAAAAATTAAACTTAAGAAACGCTAAACTCTAGAAATAGAATTTTGAGAGAAGAGGAAGATGGAGTTTGAGAATGAATTGAAAAAAAAGGATGGGGGTATTTATAGGTTAGATTTTTTGCGACGGTACCCGTCGCAAATACCTTAGCCATCATTTATTACGGTCAACGGTTAAATAGTTATTTGCGACGGGTCCCGTCGCAAATAATAACCTGCCGACATACTATTTGCGACAGGGGAATATTACAGCCACAAATACCTTTTACCGCCACCGGTTATTTGCGACGGGCAATAACCGCCCGTCGCAAATACGTTTCCCGCAATTTGGCGCGCAAAGCGCACCAGTTCTTTTGCGACGGGGAAAGCTAACCCGTCACAAAAGACTACTTATTTGCGACGGGCAAATACCCCCGTCGCAAATACCCATTTTCCCGTAGTGCTTGGTAATATTTGTCAAAAATGTAACGGATCAACTTGTCCCACATCACCATCACTATCATCACCATCATCATCACCCTCATCCTCATGGTCATCATTGTCCTCATCATCATCCTCGCCCTCCTCAACGCCCTCCTCCTCGCCCTCGCCCTCCACCTCGCCCTCCTTTCCCACCCCGCCCTCCTCCTCTCCCTCCTCTTAGGCATTAAACTCCACGACATCATCATCGTCAGGCTAGAAATCATCTTGACCACAACTAGAACTACCACTTGCTACACCATATATAGAATGTATTGACAATATATATTCATCAAAAGCTATGTTGGCCTTTGGTGGAAGTGTTGGACGTAGAACATCAATAAATTTCATAAATGCACAGTTTTCCATAGTAGACTGTTCTGTCGTCTATATGGTCTTTTTGCCAGCCTGTTCTGCATGTGCCCTAACTTGATGCATCTTGGTGGCACTACAACTCATACCTGAGGAGGGCCAATACTTCGTCGGGGCTATCATAGGTCTGCAGTGTACTATGCCAGAATGATCCTCTCCAAACACCTGATGTAAGTAATCAGTTGGCCCAAAATTGTCTGGTTCTTGGGCATCGAGGGACTCTAAAGCAGCCTGTTACAAATATAAAAATATTATTAAGTTACAAAATAAATATTAAAATATAAAATCAACAAATTAAAACTTACAATCTGCTGCTGAGTCGGTTCGTTGACGACACTTCCTTCCTTTTTCCATCTACTTGAGCAAAACTGTTTTGCTTGAGGTACGCATCCTTCAATATTCAGTTTTTTCTTCTACAATGACCTTGAAAACTAAAGTTATATGAAAACTTTAGAAAATGCTTAAATAATTGAGGAAACAAATGAAACTGTAAGTCTTAAAGAAAACTTATAAACAATTGGCATAATAGCTTCCTCTCATGATCTCGCATCGTAGTACGTCCCAGTGTGTGGAGTTATTTTTTTACATAAATGTTTTTTTATTTTTTTCAGATGATTCCTGAGTACAATTCGATAATGTAAAGGATGATATTAATGCAAAACATGAATTTTATTATTTAAATACCTCAAATGTAATTAATACATTAAACTGAGTAGTCTTCTAATGAGTAATCATCTGCTGATACTACTCTATAGAACAATCATCCATGACTGGTACCGCCTCTAACTCAGTTACAACTCTAGCATGCCATCCAATATAAAACTCATGCTTTTCGTCTCTCCAAATCTCACTTAAATCCTTCAAACATGCCAGCTGTGTACCCTTACCATTGGGATAATTAAATCGAAGCTACCACCAAAATATTAAGTCATATAAATACAAACATAATTCAAGGCATTAAATACAATAGATTTTTTTACCCATATATCTGCCCAAGCTCTATCCTTGACCTCATGTGGAAACTATCAGCAGGATAGCGTGTTGACAGGAATGATGTCAAAGTATTTGGAAAACATCGCCAAAAAACTCCGACATTGCTGCCCCATTATCTCAACCATTTGGTTGCCTTCATTGTAATCCACCATTACCTGTGTGTGGCGGTTCCACACCGCACGCATGCATGTACGCCCCCGTCCCCTCCTCCTGTTAGTATTTGTATCTGTCATGAATTAAAAACAAATAATTTATAAAAAAATGTTATAATGAAAATAGATATTGGTATAAAAAATTTTCAGGGTTCTATAAATATACCTGTGCCAGTCAGATCATTGAGCGCCGTTGGATCCACAGAAACTGATGGAACACCCTGTGGTGGAACAGGAGTCGAAGACGATGGAATACAGAAGCTCTGAGAGACAGAAGTAGAAGGAAAAGAAGATGGGACATCTGTATGACCAGATTCTAGCCAAGGAGTGGGAATCATCATGGGATATGAAAAATATAGGCCCGAAGATGCAAAAGGTGGCGAAAACATGATAGGAATAAATATCACGTTTGTCCCTAATGACACACCGGGATCAGAATGTGGGAAGGATGACATGATAGTGGGAGTGGCAGGGTCTAGTCGGGTACCCGAAGCTGCTTGTCCACCTCTGGTATGAACCCTCCTCATACCACTGGCCTGAGTACTAGGACCAGTACTAGGCTCCTCGTCGAATAACTATCGACGTATAGGTAGATCCTACAAAAATGTTTAGAAAAAAATTAATCACATGACATTATATATTCTATAAATATATATATTTGAAAAAAAGTACTGACTGCAGACACTAATGGTGGAACGCCCATCTCCCCCATTCAATGACTGTTCTCCATCATTTTTTTTGCTTTATCTCTCTTCTATTGGCTGCATTTCCTGCTTTTGAATACAAATATGTAATTTATTAGAAAAAGGAAACTAATGTGTAACCCAAAAAACAAAATATACGAGGGAATAAGGGGATTAATTGGTAATTTAGCTATCAATTGTTTTAGAAGATCTTTAATGGATTTACTAAATCATACAAGTTTTAATGTTCACCATGTTTGAAATATTGTTTGACTAGGTTTGAATACAGTTCAATTCCAAATTAGAAAATTCAATTCAAATAAAACAGCAACCAATAAACATTCAAAATTCACATAACAGTCAAGTCAGCTAAAACATTATTTTGATCGATACTAAATCAATTTGAATATTACAAACCTTAACAACCCAACTCGAGGTAAACCAAATTAATTGAGAACATGGATGAATGATTCTATATATTTTCAACCATAACTTTAGTGTCAAAATCAACTCTAACAATTGAGGTATTGGATTCATCAAAAGAAATAAATGGATTGGTTCCAATGGCACTAGGGAAAGTGTCAATTCCATCATCACCATAATCGAAAATATGTCCTGGAATTACTTCAACTATGACACCAAATTCATGTAGAAGTTGGTCTTTGGAATAAAAATCTTGTTTAGACATTGATTCCAACACATATGGTTCTTCGGTAGCAAGAGTGCGAGTCATCTTAGTTTCTCAAAATCCACAATCATTAATAAAAGTTCTCTATATCTTCATCGAATCAAACCAATGGAATTTCATCATTGTGACTCATCCATGAGAGTAATAATCCTATATTATTATTTTCTCAACGACTCCTTAATAACCCAAATTTTCAAATCATGATCTATTATCTGATGCACTGGGATAACAATATGTTATGGATGTAACCATAACACTATCATGTTTTGTTCTCATGTTTTAGCTCGTTCAGTGAAAATAATTTTGTACCCATTGATAAAAATTGATTTACAGTCAAGAACCACAGTATTAGGACCAAAATCCAAAGCCCTTATTTCCTCAGAGAAAGAGTTAGCAGACAAACTCAATAACTACAATATAAATGATTATTAATCTTAATTAAATATTGATATAATTATTTTAAACAATAATATTTTTCCTTTAATTTTAATGACGAATAATACTATTTGATATGAAAAGTCTCACTCATTTTCAAAGATAATGAATGATGTTTTCTATTTATCATTGTTTTATGTTCCCTGTAGATAAAAAATGAATAGTTTAACCGATATATATGTAAGATATACATATTAAATTTAGTTACCTGATATATTCATCGAAAAAATCACAGTTGAACAAAACTGTGCGATGTGACATATTCCCCTCTTCATGGCTTAATGACCTCAATGTATATGATCCAGGAATTCATCATATTTGAGGAAGTAATGGAAAACTGGGTTCAATTTCCGCATAATGTACTTCTTCATTTCTCATTGTTCTATTCATTCTTGTAGTAAGATCATACAAATACATTGAGTAGAAATCCATACATTCTTGATCCAAGTAACCATTCATTATAGAACCTTCGGGATTATTCCATTTTTAAACATAAGACATTAATGTGTACATATTTCTTTCATTTGGACACATCCAACAAAAAGAAATAGGTCCTCCGAGAAGTATTTCAGTGGGAATATGGACATTCAGATGCATCATGCATGTGAAAAATGATGGAGGATATATTTTCATCAACTCACACAAAATTAATGGGCCATTTGTCAACATTTTTTTCAAGAAATACTTGGACAACTTCTTAGCACAAAGATATCTAAAAAATGTCACCACAGAATAACATTCACCTATACGTTATTGGACAAAAGATGAAAAATTTCTTTTGGAAGAAACTCATGCAGTAGAACGTGATAATCACGAGTCTTCAAAGATTTTAGCTTCACCTCTTTTATTGATTCATTTAGATATGTTTCTTGAATAGCCATTTGGAACTCTAATAGTATCTAATACTTCTAGAAATTGTTTTTTCTGTAGGTGGCATCACATAAGAATCACATGGAAGTTTCCATTTATTTTCACTGATACGCACATGATGCAATTCTCGTCTGATGCCCCAATCCACCAAGTCACGCCAAGATCGTAAATCATCTTTTGTCTTCCCCTTGACATTTAAAATAACCAAAAGAAACATTTTTCATATATTCTTTTCAATATGATATACATATAAACAATGAAATAACAAATTGGTTGACCAATAAGGAAAATAAAAATAGATACTCCTCTTTCTACAATTGTAACGGGTTTCAGTGGAAACATTCATTCTCTTTCTATATTTCATTTGACCCTTCTCGAATGAAAAACTTAAATCTTTCAATTAATTAAGCACATCAGTTCTAGTCATAAGCCGAGGTGGATCATCAGACTCTATAGTATTATCAAATATCTGACGAATCATTCTATAGGGATGATCCTTTAGCAAGAATCATCGATGTCCCATAAAACTGAAACTACAACGATGTTTCAGTCTTTTGGATCGTGTATTCTTCATACAAACTAGACATGATAGTTTTCCCTTCGTGCTTCATGCATACATCATTGCATAATCCTGAAAATCATTGATCATCCACATAAGCGCATCACGCATCTTAAATATGTTTGAGAACATGCATCGTATGTGCGCACACCCAAATCCCAAAGAAGTTTCAACTCTATTATTAAAGTTTGTATGTATACATCAATATCAATGCCGGGATCAGAAGGACCAGATATGAGTATACTCATGAAAGTGAATGGTTTTTACATACACAACCATGGGTGAAGATTATAAATGCGTATAAAAACAGGCCATGTGTTGTGCAAAGTAAGCATATTCCCAAACAGATTAAAACTGTCTCATGAAAGACCTAGCCTCACATTACACACGTCAGCTGCAAAATCAGGATGTCGAGCATCAAATCTCTACCATGTAAATCCATCTTCATGATGAACCAACTCATCATTAGTCTTATTTCTCTCATTATCATTCCATATCATTTTTATTGATATGTCATTAGACATAAAAATATTCTAGAGTCTAGGGATCAATGGAAAGTGCCACATTACTTTCTGTGGAATATGGGATGGCGTTCCATCAGATTTTGACTTCCAGGAGGATGTACCACATTTTATATTATGATTTTGTTCTAAAGTTTCCTCCCAGAATAAACTGCATTCTTTCGGGCAAGCATGAATTTTGTTTCTTGAAAATCCATGTTCCCCAACTAACATCCATGCCATATAGTGGTTTTAGGGAATATCTATATCATCTGGAAGTAAATCCTTCAAGAGGGTAAGAATGTAATCGATTGCTGTATTAGAAATCCCATACATAGTTCTCCCATGAAACAATCGGATAAAAAATTCACGCTTTTTCATTTTATCACATAGTCGATATACTGGTGTCGTGGCAGCATCATTCAATTTTTTCACCCTATCAATATCATCATTTTCACTAGATGTGTCATCTATCCTCATATCAAAGTCTTTTTGAGTTGAAATCCATTCTTTTTCATGATGACGAATAAACGGAAACCGATCATCTATCAAATTCTCTATTCTAGTCCTTTCATTTAGATCATCACCAATTTGAGATTTCATTTTTTTTCTCGATTGTGATACCACAAAAAGTAGTTTTCTTGAAAACCGTATATGGTTATGTGGTATCTGACTTCTTCATGGCTCAACCAAGGTCTACCAACACAATAAGAACATGCACAGTGTATGCGACCACTATCTGAAGCACTGTGAAATGCAGAATCTATAAATCACTCCAAATTGTTTTGAAAATATCATGAGATCCGATCAGCTTCATTCATCCATCTTCAGTACTTTCTGTAAAAAGAATTTATATAGGTCATTTTGTCATAAAAAATTCAATAGGATTGACCTTTATGTGAAAATAAATTTAAGTAAACGATAAAGGAAGATGTTTCTAGTCAATGTAGAGAACTATTAAAATAATGTAGAGAATAAGTACTCAAAAATTAAATTAAAATTTATTTATATTCATTTTCATTAGGTCTATAAGAGGCACATGGCTCAGGTCACATTATCTGTTATAGGCATCCGAAATCAGTCAATCATGTTCAATAACTCATTATTGGCACCTCTATGTCCATAGCTTTCTTTACCCAATTACTTATCCAAGTCAAGTGCACCCCATGAGTGAATAATTTTTAGGCTTCTAACCTAATAGGTTGATCATGGCATGTAAAAATATTTAATTTCATAAATTATAGACAATAAATTTATTTTTAAATTTGACATTAATAATAAAGTACGTCAATGATAAAAACATTACTGAATTAAACATGTGACTTCTCTAAAAATTTTATGGATGTCTACACATACCAGCATGGCTAGTGAACAGCCCCACACCTTCAAAGATGTGAGTATTGTCCAAGAAGGACACATAATATACAACGTACAATGAGAACCATATCTAATTGACCCTAAAGTTATATTAGTACAATCATCTTGGGGGAAATGGAATATATGATCCCGGTTATCTGATGCATTAAAAAGATTGTATTCCATATGTTGGAAAATATCTATGTTAAGAAATCATGTGAGTAGGGGTATACATCATTAAATTTTTTACATGCTACTGAAAATGAAGTCTTGAATTAATGACTTGAGTTCACTGATTAAATGAGGGTTGAGGTTGAATATGCTTTGAAAAAAGAATGATTAAATAAGGGTAGAGGTTGCGTACACTGTGCATGGTGGGAGAGTCTTAGACGATTTAGAAACAAAAATAAATTCCCATCATAGGTATCAATAAGAAACATAAGCATAAAAAAACCCCCAAATAAAAAAGGACTAAAAACATCAAACACTTTTTATGTTATCCCACCAAAAAATGATCATGAATGTCCCTATACATTTTCATACTTCTAGAATTTATAGAGAGTTTATAGTTATGATCTTCATCCATCTACACACCCTACCCACCCCACTTAGACAACCCTACCCCCACCCCACTTGGACAACCCATCCCCCCCCCCACCCCACTTGGACAACCCTACCCCCACCCCAATTGGAAAACCCAGCCCCCCCCCCCCACCCCACCTGGACACCCCTACCCCCCACACCCAACTTGGAAAACTCATCCCCCCACCCCACCTGGACAGCCATACCGTCACCCCACATGTACAACCAATCCCCCCACCCTAGCTAGACAGACTCTCCCCCACCCACTTGAACACCCTCCCCACCCCACTTGGAAAACCCTACCTGGACACCCTCTCCCACCCCACCTACATGTAGGATCAAAATTACGATGTAGATGCTCAATATACAAGAGGGGAGGGGGTGAATTGTACACTTTAAAAATTTCCTTAAACAAGGAAATATATAAGTTTATCAAATTTAAACTGAGAAAATTCACAACACCTCTAACACCAAATATATGATTGATATAGGGTATGAAGTTACAAACTTCTAGTTCTATGCACTTTCTTAAATCTGGAAAGTGATTTCGAAAAACTGGTTCCAGAAATATGGATTCGGAAAATGAAACTTAACTAAATTTTACTATATTAGATTCTACCTTAAAGCGTATAGAATCTAAATTAATCAAAGTACAAGTGTAAGGAAATAAAAGAAGGTTATACTAGCCTTACAATACGAAATGAAGTGTAAAAACAAGTAGTAAACTACAAGTAACAAGGTATAAGTCTTTCAACCCAAAGATAAGGGTATCCAACAACCTTGGATAAAGGTCCCTTGATTTATACTTTCAAAAAAGTATGTCTTACCCAAACCAGGGTAAGCCCTCGATACAAAGATCGGAGTCTCTTCCTTGTTATCCCCACAAGCCCTAAACTTCAAGGTAGTTGGAACCTCTGTCTTCCTCAGAAGGGAAGCCCTTGAACTTCAATGTAGTCGACACCTCTGTCTTCCTATCCCCGGAAGCCCTCGAATGTAATCAACAACATTTGGAGTCGCACTAAGAAATTCTGCACAAGGAAATTTTTGAACAAGTCGTTCAAACTTTATACATGAATCTTGAGAGGAGATAAGAGCCTATCTCTCTAGAATTCACTTCAACAGCATGTAAACACAAGTTATCAAAGTTCAGTTATATTGTGCTCATTCAAATGAGCTTCTATTTATAGGCTTGGTTGGAATGGTCGGCTCCCTCCTCCAACGGTCATATTTTCCTTAAATTTCAGAGGTACCTGTACACGTGTCACTAATCCAACGGTTAGTTAGAAATAGAATGGACGACAACGCTTTATAATAGAACATGTGTAACTGAAAGCACGCCATCATTTTATAATGAAAAAAGTATAAGTATAATAAAAACTAAAGTTTGTAATGTATGTAAATAAATGTTTGGAGTCTAACCAAAATGGAATTCGGAGTCTATAATAAAAGGATATTTGGATTCTGTTTTATAGGAATTCAGAACGTGAATTCTGTATAAATCCAAAGTCTGAATTTCTAAGGAAATTTGGTGTCTGGTTTCACCAGAGTTCAGAATCTAAACTTACTGAGTTCGGAGTCGAACTTATAGAATTTTGGAGTCAAACTAGTTAATGTTTGGATCCAAACTCACAGAAGTTTGGAGTCGAACTCATAAATGTTCATAGTAAAACTTATAGAAGTTTGGAGTCGAACTAGTAAATGTTCGGAGTCGAACTCATAAAAGTTTGGAGTCGAACTTATAAAAGATCGGAGTCGAACTAATAAAAGTTCATAGTCGAACTTATAAATGTTCATAGTCCAGAATTAGGAGTTGAACATTGTTAGAGTTTGTATCTAGAATTCATAATGGAACTTTATTAGAGTTTGTATCCTGAATTTGGAGTAGAACTTTATTACAGATCATATCCAGAATTCGGAGTGGAACTTCATTACAGTTCTTATTCAGAATTGGGATCCTAAAACAGAATGCTTCATATCGTCGCATTATATGATTATAGGGTTTTGGGTATGAATCCGATTTTTATACTTAAGAAAAATATTGCTATGTATAAGGAAATCTAGGTTAGGGTAAATTTCCTTACGGAAGGAAATTTTCTTTATAGAAGTAAAATATCGATTTTCTTAAGTATAAGGTGTTTGTGATTTTCAAAACAAGAAGGAATGAAAAATTCATAAGGAAAACCTTATTGACTCAACAATCTCCCCCTTTTTGGAAAGCACAAACATCCTTATTAAAAAGAATATAAGGACTTTGAAAATTTTCATTAGACATTGAAATTAAAACTTATCTCCCTTTGTTCCTGGATGATAGTGAATAAAACCAACTCCCCCTTAGGTATTGGAACTATAAGGATTGTATTCTGAATTTACGGAGTGGAGTTTTCATTATCAAGGGAATGAAAAACTTCATAATGAGAAACTACCCCTTACTTTAAGGATATTTGACATAGAAATTTTTCTTTCTCCATTTTGAATTTTTCCTTCTCCTCTTTTGAGTAGTTCTTTTTCCTTCTCCCCATTTGTGATTTTCAAAAATAATTTAATGGAATGGAAAAGAAAATATGGTACCTAAAACATTAGCATATAACAAGATACACCAACCAGTTTTTCATTAGAGATTAAAAATTTACAAGGAAAGCCAATTGCAACAAAAGAACCGATTTGTCAATTTGTCCTCCTTTTCATTCAGAATAAGCTTCTTCAACAAGGTTTTACATTTCTTAAACTCTCTTTAATCCTCCTTAGCTTGCCTCTCCAAAGCTTTTATCCTTTCATCTTGAGCTTTCAATGCTTCTGCCTGAGCCTTCATGGCCTCGTCCTTCATCTTCACTAAATCATCTTGCTTTGCAAGACTTTTTTTGAGCTCAATCCGTAGATCTCTATCCCTTATAAAATTTTGAGAAAAAGAGTTAGCCTTATCATTCAGCTCCATCACTTTTTGATTCTGAGAACTTTTTTCAATGATCAGATCATCCTAAAGATTTGTAATCTTGTTATCCTCAGTGTCAAAGGCACATTTTACCTCATTCTGAAAGCGGTCAAACTCATCCATGTCTTCTTCAATTTTCTTAGAAAACAAGTTGATTTTGCTGCATGATTTTTTGTGTACATCATAATTTATAAGGAAATTTCTGTGGTCGACCTCAATCTTCACACACTTATCCATCACCATGGATAAGGATTATGATTTCTGATTCAAGGTATGTTACAGCTTCTGGCATCTAGAGTCTATTGTGGAGAAAATCATAATGGTGTCCACCAGCTTTTTCAAAGACTCAACAATAAAATCATGACCGTGTGCTGATGACTCTAAATCAGATAAATTTCTTGGGGATTTCTCTTCTGTAACCTCCACTAACATTCTTCTAGAAGAACCACCAACTTCTCTCTTCCTAATAAAATCTTTTTCTGGTGTATTCATGAGAACTTGTTTACATTTATATATATTTTTAATGGGTTGATCATCTGGAGACTCTTCTTCTCTCTCTGAAAGTTGAACATTTTTTTCTTCATCTATTTTCTACTTTCCAGCTATTTCCTCAAGATAATTCTTCTTATAGGATTCTTCCTCATCATACAAAACATTTTCTTCCTCTTCCTCTTCCTCTTTTTTATCATCATCCTTCCTACTTTCTTTTTCAACTCCCTTTCCTGAAGTGAATAATTTTTCTGATTCATCATTTTCTGGATAATATTCTACTTGTTTGATTAGGTCATCAAGATAATCAATTCCTCCTTCTTCTTCGTTCTCTACTACTTCTTCTTCTCTTTCAACAACTTCTTTTTCTTTATGATTTTCTGGAGGGATGTAGTTATTTACTGGAGTCTCTGGTAATGGTTCGGTAAGGAATGTTTCCGGAACTGGAATCTATTCTGAAGTTATTTCAGTTGCTTTCAAAAGAGATTGAAAAACCTTGGCTTCAAACATTTTCTTATTCAACTTCTTATCTTTTTCTTGATTCTATGACTAATCCACAACATTTTCTTTTAAGGCCTTCGCCTTAACAGGGTCCAATCCAAACTGTGGATCCCCTTCTTTTCACTTCTACTTGTCTTCCCTCCTCTTAGAATCCACTTCATCTGGGTATACTTTTTGTTTCTTTGGGTTGGGAGGTGCGGACTGTGTTTCCTTATCTTTGGGGGTTTTGTCTTCAGGAACCAATTCGTTAAGATTCCACTTCTTTGTAAATTTCTTCACTGCTTCAGTTTTCTCCACATTTTCCAGAATGGTCTCAGCCTCTTCTTTTGGTAAAGCGTAGAATTCTCCGGAATCATTAAAAAAATCCATTTTTGTCCTCTTTAATGTATCATCACTTACTAGAATTACATTGAGATTTATTTGCTTGGATGTGCAAGCAACTTTAAATGAGTCAAGACATCTGATGATATGTTTAGAAATCAGGACTGGATACATTATGATTTGAGATTTCTAATTCCCTTCTTTGATATTCTTAACTGTAATCAAAACATGACTCATCAGATTTATCTTCCTTAGATTTACCAAGAAATCTAGAACATAAATTTCACTCTTCTTCAGATTATCCTTATCACCCCTTATTGATACGAGAAAAACATGTACCCCCAGTTGTAGAATCCGATTATTCAGAGTGAGATGAGCAATCTTAGCACTCCTGGATTCTTTAAGTCCAAGACATTTCAATGCATTCACTTTGTTGAAACTTCCTTGCTCATCCAGAAGCGTATGTGAACAAAACTCAGCTTCACCCTCATATGTTAAACCCACCAAACTTCCATCCTTGGTGTAGGATAATTTGTAAGTCTTCCCATAAGAAATGAAAGAGAAAAAGTCTCTGCCATCTTCCTCAAGGAAGGAAACAGACTCATAGAACTCGACAAGAAAATCTATATAAACCGTATCCTGTTTCTCTAGCTTTGATAAGAAAACCTCCTCCGAACCATTCAATTTTTTATTCTTACATAAAAGAGAATCATACTTGAAGAAACTCGGATGCACTAACCTCTCCCTGTAAACTAACCATTTTGAGATTGGTTTTGAGGTAGACATATCATGGGAAGTAGCTTTAACAGAAATTCAGAATGAAGAGTTCTGGAAGATTCGAAACAGGCTTTGACAAAGATCAGAATAGGCTTAATTAGAGAGGCAGGGCTTCGAGACGCGAAAACTTTGAAAAACCGATGTGGGACGACTCACGGGGGTCCCCTTTATATAGACGATGGGGGTGACCTTTGAGCTTACAATAAAACGGTCAAAAAACCCTTTGATCTAATTTAATGGCTGAAAACATATCTGCAAGGAAATGATGAATCCGATCTCTTGAGGTATTTAAAAAAAAAATTGAATTTGAGAAAGCTATAACCCAAAAATTTTAATACTCAAAAGAAAATACCAGCAAGAAAAATATGATTACAAAGACTTATGTAAGGAAGTCATACCTTTCGGATTGGCTAGAAAGATTGTTCATAATTGGTAATATTCTTCTTGAGGATAATTTGAATAAGAAAAACATACTATAAAAAAACATCAATACGAAAAAATTAGTAGGAAAACTTCATTACAAAAATTCTCAGTACGAAAATTTCCATTATGGAATCCTTATTTCCAAAATTATGAGTATGAAAATTATCATTACGAAAACTTCATTATGAAAATTCTGAGTACGAAAATTATCATTATGAAAACCTTATTAAGAAAACATAAGTTTCGGAAATTTTCATTATGAAAATTTCAGTTTCGGATATTTTTATTTCAAAAATTTCAGTTCCGGAAATTTCCATTCCGAAGATTTTAGTTCCCAAAATTATGATTAAAAAAGCCTTTTGGTTACAAAGACCTTTTAAAAATATGACTATGAAAATTTTGGTTACACTATCAAGCAATTGTACTCCCCCTATGAAAAAGAGTGTATTCCTGTAAGGATAATTATTCAACAAGAAGTTAATGAAGAATGATTACTTTACGGTTATCATCCCTAAATTATGTTTAATGAATTAAAATCTATCAGAGTAAAGATATTTTGTGAATATGTCATCATGTTGATCTTGCGTACTGATAAAATGAAGAATGATATCTACTTTATGCGTGTGATCCCTAAGAAAGTGATTCCTAATATCTATGTTATTTTCACGAGAGTGATGCGTAAGGTTTTTACTAAGGGGAATTGCACTTGTGTTATCACACAAAATTTGAGTCTTAGTAAAACTCAAGCCATAATTTGTCAGTGTGTGCTGCATCCACAACACTTGAGCACAACAACTTCTACCTGCTACATATTCAGCTTCAGCAGTGGAGAGTGCCACTGAGTTTTGCTTCTTGCATGACCAAAAAAATAATTAATCTTCTAGGAAATGAAAAGTTCCAGATGTACTTTTTATATCCATTTTAAATCAACCAAAGTTAGCATCTGAAAAAATCTTTAAAACAAAATCATTTTCAGAAGTATAAAATAGTCCTACATCTATGGTTCCCTTTAAGTAGCAAATTTTTTTTCACTGCCTTTAAATGAGATTCCTTAGGAATGGATTGATATCGTGCACATAAAAATACTGAGAACATCATGTCTGGTTGACTAGCTATCAAGTAAAGTAGACTTCCTATCGTACCTTTATAAGATGTTAAATGTATTGGTTTCCCAGATTCATTAGGATCAAGTGTGTTTGAGGTACCAATAGGGGTAATTATACTCTTATTGTTGTTAGAAACATAATTTTTAAGAAGATATTTAATATAATTATGTTGGGATATGTATATTACTTCTGGTTTTTGAGAGATTTTAAAACCAAGGAAAAATGTTAACTCACCCATCATACTCATTTCAAACTTAGATTTAATTAGATCCGTAAAGGAATTAGTTAAAGATTGGTGAGTTGAACCAAATATGATGTCATAACATATATTTGAACAATCATTTTTTTTCTTATATTTCTTTATAAAAAGGGTTGGACTTGAATTTCCCTTAACATAGTTATTTTCTAGCAAAAATCCTGTAAGTCTATCATACCAGGATCACGGGGCTTGTTTAAGACCATACAAAGCTTTGGTAAGTCTAAATAAAATATTAGGATGTTTTTTATCTTCAAAGCCAGTAGGTTGTTCAAAAAAAACATCCTCTTGAACATAATTGTTACGAAAATACCATTTTACATCCATTTGAAAGAGATTAAAATTGATGAATGCTGAAAAGGAAAGTAAGATACGAATAAATTCATGTCTGGATACAGGAGCATAACTAGTCTAGATATTTTTCAAACGATGACTCCATTTTCATCAAACATGTTTCTGAAGATCCATTTTACTCCAATAATAGAAATTTCCTTAGATATTTCAACCAAGGTCCAGACATTATTCCGTTCGAATTCATTTAGTTCTTCATGCATGGATTTTATCCAATCATCTTCACCTAAAGCTTCATCAGTGCTTTTTGATTTCAATTGTGAAAGAAATTCTAGACGATCTACTTCATTTCATAAGGAACTTCAAGTCCTTACATGTTGATTTACATCACCAATGATACTATCACTAGGATGATTCTTAAGAAACACCTGACTTGGGTTTTGTAAAACATGTTAATCAACATAGGATAGAACGTCTTCTGGGGTAATTTTTTCAGAAGTATCTTCTTGAAGATTTTCCTTATCAGAAGGATCTTCTATCAAAGGTTGATAATCAGTTTTTGAAAACACATCTGAGGATGTAGGTTGAGATGGTTCAAAAACAAAAGGATCAGACCCATGTAATTTTACATGTATTGTTTCCTCAACAGTACAAGTGTTTTTATTGAAAACTCTATAAGCCGTAGAAGTTGTGGGGTAGCCTAAGAAAATTAATTCGTCAGATTTTGGTGCAAATTTGTGTAGATTATCTTTAGTTTTCAAGATTAATACCTCGCAACCAAAAACCTTGAAGTAGGGAAGTCTTGGTTTTCTACCATTCCATAACTCATAAGGAGTTTTGTTAAGAAAAGTTCTAATCAAAACTCTATTTATAGTATAAAAAATAGTACTTACAGCTTCATCCCAAAAATGTCAAGCTATAGAATATTCACTCAACATGGTTCTCGTTATTTCTTGAAGAATTCTATTTCTTCTTTCAACTACACCATTTTTTTGAGAAGTTCTAGGTGCTAAAAAGTTGTCAGTAATACCATTTCTATTACAAAAGGATTCAAAATCAGAATTTTGAAATTCTCTTCCATGATCACTATGAATTGTTTTACATGGAAGGTTTTTCTCATTTTTAAATTAGGCTCTAAAACATTTGAAATAAGGAAGAGCTTCATACTTCTTTGCTAGAAAATAGACCCATGTAAATCTAGTGTAATCATCAACTAGAACAAACACATAGTATTAGACTCCAATGCTTACAATTTCTGTTGGACCAAAAATATCCATGTGCACCAACTGTAATGCATTAGTGGTTGAGACTTAGCCGATTGAATTAAAACTAGATTTATGTTGCTTTCCAAATTGTCAAGGATCACAAACATTAGAAGAATCAAATCTATGCTTCAGTATATCTTTAACAAAACCTTTTTTAGAGAGTTTTAATAAGTTCGTAAGGTTAAAGTGACCTAGCCTTCTATGCCATAACCAAGAATGATCTTCCATTTCACTAAGGCAAGTTATGGCTTAGCTCCTATGGTCTTCTATGTTTAAAGTGTAAACATTCTCTTGCCTGTTGGTAGAACAAATAAACTATTCTTTGGAATTGCGTACTAAGAACTTTTCATTCCTAAAATTCATAAGGTATCCTTCATCACATAATTATCTTATGCTAATGAGGTTATGCTTAAGACCCTTAACAAAAAAAAACATTTGAAATCAAGGTTTTACTATGAATAAAAATATTACCTATACCAATAATTTCTCCCTAAGCATTATCTCCAAAAGATACTTTTCCTCCTTTCGTCTTGATAATCCTTTCGAAATAGTTTTTGTTACAAGTCATGTGCCGGTAACATCCACTATCCATGTACCAAATATTATTGTTGGTACTTCCTTTATCTTCCATGTCCATAAGACATGTATGTGGAAAGGAAGTATTAGAAATGAATCCCATATTCTTCTGAGCTGATGAATCATATTCTGAAGATTCACTTTCTGAAGAGTCACCACAGCTAGCACTCTAAGTAGTATTAGCTTTCATACTTTACTTTGCTTTGGCTTTGTAAATCTTCTTTTTGTTCCTTTCAGAAAGACTTTCAATTATTTCTTTCTTTTTAAGCATAGGGTAATCAGGTCGTATGTGTCCACTTCTCGTGCACTCATAGCATGTGACATCTGAATCTTTATTATCTTTTATTTCCTTCTTCTTATACCTGGATTGGAAATTTCTTTGACCAGCTATCTTGTTCATCCTTCAAGAAAGATTAGCTAACTCATTCTCTAAGAGTTCACTCTCACCAGATTTGGATTGGATGGTAACCTTCTTAGACTTTGATCTGGTCACTCTCTCTAGAGTTTTTTCTTTGATGTGATTTGATGTTGTAGTAAAAGCAACAGTACCATTCCCATTCTTCTTTTTGATGTTTTCATCATCTCTCTTCATTCTTGTTTCATTTTAGAGAAGAGTTCCAAACAACTCATTTAAGGAAATTTGAGGAACCTTCTTGTTCTCATCAATAACTATCCTTTTTGATTAACACTCATTGAGCATAATATCAATAATATTATCCACAAGAGCTTCATCATCTAGAACTTTCTCCCCCATAGATTGTAATCTATTCACGATAGTCATAAATATTTGGTGCACTTTTCAAATGGGTTCTCCATAAGGAAAATTAAAACCATGATACTTAGCTCTCAACATAGCTCTTCTAGTCTCAATCTCTTTAGATGTAACAAAATGAGTAACCTCAAGTTTCATCCATATATAGTTAGATGTTTCACATGAAGAAATTTTGATATATATGTTCCTAGTCATTGAACATAGTATAGTATCGCGTACCTTATAGTTTAATTGATAATCATGCTTCTCTTGTTTGTGAATGCACTTAGTTCCTTATCAGGAATTTTATATCCACCAGTTAGAATGACAATGTTATCTACCCTAGTATTGATAAAGAAAGTATTAATTCGATCTCTCCAGTATTCATAGTCATTGCAATAAAAAATTGGTGGTCTTGTAGGATTTAGGATGTCAATGGAACCAACATTTAAACCTTCCATCTTTAAGAAAATATTTCCACACAGAAATTTGTTAATAAACAAATTTTGTATTCAAGGAAAATATTCCTAAGTAAGGAAAATATAGAACAAATAAAAACTGAGCAAGAAAAACTTATATGTGAGTATAAGTATTACAGAGACCTTCTCTGATACCAATTGTTGGATCGAAATTACAATGTAGATGCTCAATATACAAGAAGGGGGGGGGGGGTGAATTATACACATTAAAAATTTCCTTAAACAAGTAAAGATCAAAGTTCAACAAAGTTAAACTAAGAAAATTCACAACACCTCTAACACCAAATGTAGGATTGATATAAGGTATGAAGTTACAAACTTCTAGTTTTATGCACATTCTTAAATCTAGAAAGTGATTCCAAAAAAATGGTTCCAAAAATATGGATCCAGAAAATGAATCTTTACCAAACTTTACAATATGAGATTATAACTTAAAGTGTATAGAATCAAAATTAATCAGAGTACAAGTGTAAGGAAATATAAGAAGGTTATACATTCCCAACAATACGAAATGCAGTGGAAAAACAAATAGTAAAACTACATGTAACAAGATATAAGTCTTTTAACCTAAAGAGAAGGGTATCCAACAACCTTGGATAAAGGTCCCTTGATTTATACTTTCAAGAATGGCTGTCTTACCACCACCAAGGCAATCCCTCGATATAAAGATCGGAGTCTCTGTCTTGCTATCCCCACAAGCCCTCAACTTCAAGGTTGTTGGAACCTCTGTCTTCCTCAGCAAGGAAGCCCTCGAACATTAAGGTTGTTGGCACCTCTGTCTTCCTATCCCCGGAAGCCCTCGAATGTAATCACCAATATTTGGAGTCGTACTAAGCAAGTCTACACAAGGCAATTTTTGAACAATTTGTTCAAACATTCTGCACGAAGCTTGAGAGTTGATAAGAGCCTCTATCTCTAGAAGTCACTTCAACATCATGTAAGCACACGTTTTCAAAGTTCATATGTATTGTCCTCGTTCAAATGAGATTTATTTGTAGGCACGATTGGAAGGGTTGGCTCCCTCCTCCAATCGTCATATTTTCCTTAAATTTTGAAGGGACCTGTACATGTGTCACTAAACCAATGGTTAGATAGAACCATGATGGATGACGCCGTTTTATAACAAAAAATATGTAACTGAAAGAACAACATAATTTTATATTGAATCAAGTATAAGTATAAGAAAAACTAAAGTTAGGAATGTATGAAAATAAGATTTCGGAGTCTAACCAAAATGGAATTCAGAGTCTATAAAAAAGGATATTCAGATTATTTTTTCTAGGAATTCGGAACCTGAATTCTGTAGAAATCCGGAGAATGAATTTCTAAGGAAATTCGGAGTCTGGTTTCACCAGAGTTCAGAATCTGAACTTACAGAGTTCGGAGTCCAAATTTTAGAAGTTCAGATTCGAACTAGTATAAGTTCAGAGCCAAACTAGTAAAAGTTCGAAGTCGAACTCATAGAAGTTCGGAGTCAAACTCATAAAATTTCGGAGTCGAACTTATAGAAGTTCAGAGTCGAACTAGTAAAAGTTCGGAGTCAAACTAGTATAAGATCGGAGTTGAACTCATAGAAGTTCGGAGTCGAAATCATAAAAGTTCAGTGTTGATCTTATAGAAGTTCAGAGTCGAACTCGTAAAAGTTCAGAGTCGAACTAGTAAAAGTTCGGAGTCGAACTTATAAAAGTTCGGAGTCCAGAATTCAGAGTGGAACTTTGTTAGAGTTCATATACAGAATTCGGAATGGAACATTATTAGAGTTCGTATCCTAAATTCGGAGTGGAACTTCATTACAGTCCATATCCAGAATTCAGAGTGGAACTTCATTACAGTTCTTATCTAGAATTCAGATCCTAAAACAGAATGCTTCATATCGTAGAATTATATTATTATAAGGTTTTGGGTATGAATCTGATTTTTATACTTAAGAAAAATATTTCTATGTATAAGGAAATATAGGTTGGGGTAAATTTCCTTAAGGAAGGAAATTTTCCTTACAGATGTAAAAAATCGATTTTTTTAAGTATCGGGTGTTTTTGATTTTCAAAACATGAAGGAATGAAAAAGTCATAATGAAAACCTTATTGACTCAACACCGCACACACTCCCCCACCCAAAATTAAAATAGTAAACATAAAACAAACAAAAAACCCTACCCCCACCCCATTTGTACAACCTAGCCCCCTCCCCCGCCCTACCTAGACATCCCCTCCCCCACCCCACTAGCATAACCCTGCCTCGACATCCTCCCCCACCCCATCTGCACACCCTCCCCCACCCCAAATTAAAACATGAATTCATCCAAATCAAAACATAAAAGAAAAATTCCTAGATTCATAAATCCAAATCAAAATAGAAAACAAAAAATCATAGAATCATAACAGCAAAACAAAGATATCACATACCGATTTGTAGTGTAGAACAAGAAAAGTGTTGATTGAAGAGGATGGAAGGAGTTTCATAAAGTTGGTAATGAGATACCTTCGGAAGATAAAGTGAGCTAGGGCTGCAGTCGCGTGCGGACATGGAAATTTGGGTTCTATGTATTTAGAGGAAAACATTCCCAACAGTTTTAAAAAAATGTTGGGAAAGGTATTCTTTACCAACGATTTTGTATAACCATTAGTAAAATAGGTAAAAGTTAGACATTTCAGAACGTTTTCAAAGAAACCATTGGAAAAAAGTGTTCTAATTGGAGATTTCTCAACAGTTTCCTTAAACCATTGGGAAAAAGTGTTCTAATATGAGATTTCCCAACAGTTTCCTTAAACAGTTGTTAAAAATGAACTATACCAACATTTTTCTCAAACCGTTGGCATGAAAGTGTTGGTATATCCCACCATTCCAGTAGTGGTTGTAGTTGGCCTACGACTTCTTCAAATCACCTTCTCATGAAGTTGGTGTCGTTATTGGTGAGGATGGCGTGAAGGACGCCATACCAGTAAATGATATTTTAGCTCATGAAGTCAACGATAGAATGGACCTTGATCTCATTGATCAGAAATGCCTCCTCCCACTTGGAAAAGAAATCTGTAGTCGTCAAGATGAACCTGCACTGGAGTGTTGTCTTTGGTGGATATGGTCCCATGAAATCAAGCCCCCACACTGAAAATGGCCAAGAGTAAACAATGGAGTGGAGAGGTTTAGGAAGCTGATGCCTGAAGTTATCATGAATTTGACATGCATGACATCTCTTGGAGAACTCGATGAAATCTTGGATCATGGAGGGCCAACAGTACCCCAGTCTGTGGATCTGGTGGAAAAGCTTCAACCCAGTCTAGTGGGCGCCATAGGAATTGGCATGAACCTCCTGCATGATCTGAGAAATCTATACTCCTTGGATGTAGCAGAGGAGAACACCATCATACCCACACTTGTAGAGGGTCTGCTCTAGACTGGGACCACTCTGGAGGGTAAACTGCAGCACGCGACATCAAATTTTCTTATGCTTAGCCCTATCAACAGGGATTTAACCATTTTGGAAATATTCGACAAAGGGGGATCTTTAGTCAAACACTAAATCTAAGGGACATGGGGGGTCCTAATGTGGAGGCTCCAGCAGTAAGACAACTTACCCGCATGCCATCGTCGTCAACAGGGGTGACTGGAGCAATAACTCTCTGATGTTCCACGTGTATAATCAGATGATCCTGCACAGGTTCTACAAGTGATGCAGTAGGGCTGGCCAGGGCATCTGCTTGACCATTCTGAGATCGAAGGACATGAGTTACTTCTGGCTGTGATTAGAATTGGGCCATTAACTGGAGGGTGCACTCCAAAAATGGTTTGAGTTATGGTTTTCTAATGACATAGTCACCATTGATCTACCTAATGACTACTTTGGAATCCACATTAACATGAAACTGGGGCACATCAATCTCAAGGGCCAGCTCGAGGCCAGCGATAAGAGCCAAAAACTATGCATTGTTGTCAGTGCATCCTTCTGACAATAAGAATGAGTACGACAGAATGGCTTGTGCCGAGGTAATAAAGACAATACCCAGGCCTACCCTGTTGAGCCTAGGATCATTGAGCCTCCTGCCGGTGGGATTTGAGAAGCACCCTCAAAAGTGCATCTACCAACACAGGATGAAATTATCTACTGAGAGGATTGCCTAATCAAGTAAATAGTGTTCCAAGGACTGGTCAGCAGGAGCCGTATGGACAGCAAGGAAGTCTTCCAATGATTTCCATTTAATATATTACTAAGAGACAAACATGATATCAAAATTCTGAATAATCACTACCCACCATTCTAGACATCCAATCAATAAGGGGTTGTTCATACTTCACTTTAGCAGGTCTCCCCGAGACACCACCTTCACCTCATGGTACTGCAAGTAGTGTCACAATTTCTATAATGTGAATACCAGTGCAGGGAAGCTCTTATCGATGGGGTCGTATCTGGTCTCTATATCGATGACCATACAAATTAGGTATTAGAGGCTATTTTCTGTCCCCTCATTGTTCTTCTAGGCAAGAAGAGCACAAAGAGATCGTTCTAGGGTAGTCACATATAGGATCAATGGTTTTCCAGAGATGGGTGACATCATGAACGGAGGCTAGAGAAGATAAAACTTTATTTCCTCGAATGTGGTATGGAAATCTTTGTCCCACTCATAGGTGGATCCTTTCTTCATGAGTTGAGAAATGTTCTTACACTTTCTTTCCATATTCCTAATGAATCCGCATATATAGGCTAAGTGTCCTTGGAAACCTCAAAGATCCCGAATATTTCTCGAGGGAGGCATCTGACTGATGGCCTTGATCTTTTTTGGGTCAATCTTGATGCCCTGATACCTACCAAAAAATCCAAGGAACTCCTTAGAGGTGACCCCGAAGGAACATTTCAATGGGTTCATCATCAGGTGGCGGGATTAGAGGAATCCGAACACATTCTCAAGGTCCTTGAGATGGTCCTGGCATTGGAAATATATGAACACTAGATTTTCCACATACCATTCCACCAATTTCTCGAGGATTGGCATGAATATGCAATGCATAGACCGCTGATAGGTGGAACCTACATTTTTTTAGCCGAAGGGCATGACCTGGTAACAAAACCTAACTTGCGGAACCTTGAAAGTTGTGGACTGCTCGTCCTTGGGGTCTATTCGGATCTAGTTGAATCTGAAGTAACTTCTTATGAATGAGAGGTATTGGAACCCAAACATAGCATCAATCAACTATTCCATCACCAGAAGGGGAACATCATCCATTGGAAAGTGGCAGTTGAGATCACGATAGTTGATGTAGACATTGATCTGTCCATTCTTATTTCTGATTGGCACAATGTTGGCCAACCATTTTTGGTACTAGACCTCCTTAATGAAGTTGAATCTGATGAGATTTTCAACATCAACCTCGACCATGGCACCGTGAGAAGGGTGCATCTTTTTTGGAGGCTGCTTGAACTCGTGATAAGTTGCTAGAAGAACAACACGGTGGATTGCTACATGACGATCTTGTCCTAGCATCTCATCGTAACTCTAGGAAAACACGTCATGATGTTGTTTTAGAAAGTTTATGTACCGCTGCTCCACCTCGAGGTACATGGTGGCACTGATCAATGTGGGTCTTGGATCTTCTTTTCTATTGAGGTTCACCTATACCAGTTCATCGATTGTGGAAGAGATGCCCTCTTCAATGGATAGGGGAGTGTCCTCCAAATCCTCTTCTTCACATGTGGATGAGGGATCCCTAGTTGGAAGAGCTTCCTCGGGGTCGACAGGCCCCTGTGAGAGGCTGGTACCAGCCTGAGCCACAGTGAACATCATATCGGGAGATTCATGTACTGCTGAAACTATACAAACAAAGGTTGTCAATCTGATCCCGTCTAGTCTTCGGATCCAGGGGGTATGCTTGATGATATCAAAACAATAGTGTCACATTGTCTTGAGCCTTTAAATTCCATCTCAGTGAAATAGGCACGTATAACATACTTCTTTAACCATGGGCCAGACGTCCTGATACCTTACGGGGGTAGGAGGCACCGAGATCACATGAGCCTGATTTGTGTAGGAGTACAAGGTTATTTTCTTTGGTCACATGGACTTGGTAATATAATTCTCCCTTTTACCAAAGACTACAAGATATTTCTCCATGTCGAGGTTCATGGCCTCTAAGTGATGGATCAAGAAGTCATAGGTGTCATCCAGACCTGTCATGGGTCCACTGCAAATGTGACAGGTTCAACCTCACTGGCCTGAATCTACTTTTCCTTGATCTTGAAAAAGTCATCATTCAGGTATCAGTCTTCACAAGAGGCAAAAGGAGACGTGTCACCTTGATGCTTTCCCACTCGACCATTGAGGAAGTACAGGAGCCACTGGTGATGCGATGAGGGAACCGTCGCATGCAGGTGGATCCATGGTCTTCCCATCAATGCATTATATGTGGTGTCTTGGGAGATAACCATAAAATAAGTGCTGGAAGCTAGGCCACCGAACTGGGTATTCAGAAGGATATTACCGACTGGGGTATGCTATATCCTGTCATATCCTTTGATTCTTAAATCGAAGGAAGTCTGGTTATCATTGGTAACCCCAGCTTTCGAAGTGTCCGTGCCAAGATAAGGTTAATCCTGAATCCAGTGTCAACAAGATAGTGGAAAACCTCCATGCCATTAAATAGGAAGTTTATGTACAGTGGGACGATGTTCCCCTGAATGGGAGAGCCTTCATCTTATCCATAGAATAAAATTATGGCCGGACATTCATCATTCTTGACCACTTAAGTAAGAAAGGCTTCTTCAGCTTCTACCTCGGTCTCAAACTGGAGGGGGCTTATTAAGGCCTCAGCGAGGGCCTCACGTATATCTGACAACATAAAAAGGGTCTAGAGGATGGAAAGCCTCACTGGGATGCTGGAGAGGTTCTTGAGAACATCATAATTCACTTCTAGGCACGAGCTTCTGCTTGAAAGAGGTCATTCTATGATAGGAGGCATGGCGGGCCCTGCCGGCTGGGCCGGTGGCTGACTGGTGCTGGGAATATTCTGCTGCTCACTAGACAAAGCCCGCATAATAGTTACCAAATGAGGACCAAAAAACTGATATCAGCCTTTAGCAGTGCGAGGCTAGTCACGACATAGTCGAAGTGGCTCTACCTGAACCAGTTGCACACACAACGGTGGAGGCAGGCCCATGACACTCGATGAATAGGCTGCACGTGTTGAGTTATACACTAGGCCTATGGTCTAGTCATAGTTGCATGCATGGCCTAGCTGTAATGTTCGTTGATGTGCCTCAAGGACCCATATGTTCGTGGCTCCGCTGACATTGGCGTCAGCTAGAGACATAGGGGAGGTTTGCCTGGCGCTCCACATCATCAGGAGTCATATAGTGATTTAACGATTCTACAGTATTAACCGAAGCGTACCCTTGACTATCACTTGAAGATTCATCCATTATTGGGAAAATTCTAGGAGGAATACCCATCTTCGAAGGCATGTAGTCGCCGAGATTGAGGGATGATGATGGCATTGGGGGGGGGGGGGGTTCTTTCCCATAAATCATCGATGCTTTCTCTTATGGGAAGAGGTCGACTAAGATGATGATGCAGAAGTAGTGGTTACAACTTCTAAAGGATTAGGATGATTTCGGAATGCACAAATGATACCATGGGCCTGAGCAGCCATCTTTTGAGCCATCCAGTCACCATACTTCTAGGAATCATGCATAGAAACCGGATTCCACTCACTCTCGCTGTTGTTGCTGCTGTCTGGCCTTACAACGACGATTTCCACTTGTGCCGGAGCTGGGCCCAATCAGACTGTGCTGCTATTTTCCTGGTTCTGATTCCATTCTTTAAACACATAGAACTTCTTAGGGTTTACCCCAAGATCCGATTATAGGGGATGTAGTTGGGGCGATCAGTGAGGTTCAACTTTTATGGACTTCTACACATAGGAAAACACACAATCCCTTGTTCCAAGGCACTTCAGAAATATCCAAGAACCAGATTCTGGTTGAACGAGTATGTTCCTTTTCTTCTATCGGGAAAGGGGGGCCTTGGAGCTTGGCCTCGATGTGGAGCTGGAGGAGTCTGTCGAGGAGGCTAAGCCTGATTATCCCACCTACGTGGTGGCGACACATTTTGCAGGGGCACGTGCTGATTCTAAGGAAGCTGCTGTAGGTCTGGAGGATTCACCTTTGGTTGCGGACCTCTGTGAGGCTTGGGATGTGGCTCTACTGGTAATAATTGAAGGGGTCTGGGGGCCTCTATTTGGGCCACTATGGCAGGCTCGACTCTGACATCCCTTCTCACCGGAATTTCAGGAGGCAACGAACGTGTCTGGATGGCCTATTGGATGGGTTCTTCCAGGTGATGGGCCTTATCATAGAAGTCTCAAAATCCCCTAGGGTAGATCTGGGTTATCAGAGAGGGAACCAGTTCTGTCTTGACATTTCCAACACACATCGTCAGTAATTGTTCCTCAGTCTGGGGCATGTCAAGGGAATAATTAAAACCATTCTACCGGCCGATAAAATCTGAGACACGCTCATCAAGTCTTTGTCTGCACTTGAAGTGGTCATTATTGCTCATTTTCCATGTGGTGGAGCTGAACTGATAGAGAAATTCTAGGCGAAGGTCCTTCCAGTTGGATACAGATTCGATGGAAAGCTGGTTGTACCATATGAATGCAGGCCCCTCCAATGTCTGAACAAAACAGAAGATCTTGGTAGCCTCCTACTATGCTGGAGTCCCCTACATGGGCCCAAACCTTGAGTTAATGTGGGCCAGGTGCTAAATCGGGTCCCCCGTCATGTTAAAGAGGTAGAAGGTGGGATTACCGAAACCTGGAGGTGATGACATATCATCCACCCATGCTGGATATGGTTTTCAATTAGGCGGGATTGCCACCTATCATGTTTCTTATGCCTCTAGGAAATCAATTAGTGCCACCATTAGATCATCTTGGTGGGGGTCCCTGTCTTGATGGGGATCCCTATCCATGAGCACATTGGCGGGTTCATCAACACAGTAAGGCAGCCAGTGGCTCATGGAGTGGCTGGAGGCATGACCCTCAGGGTGGCTGGGGGAGCCCAAGATGGGTCCCTTGGATTTTTGCGCTTTTCTAGAGGGTTTGGCGAGACATAACACACCTTCTTTCCATATGTTCTTGCCTCAACCCTGTCTTCGGGGGCATGATGGTCAGGGTCGCTTAGAGGCATCTTGCCAAGGGGATGTTGTTCCTTCCCCTGCTATACTAGTCTATGATTGCCTTAGTTTGGCCATCACTATACAGTGCATTCACCCAGAAGTTCATCAACCAACATATTCTTCTCAGCATGTTTTTCGAGTAATGTGGCCTTCTCAGGGTCTTCCTACATCTTCTTCATTGAGGCGGATGGGTCGGAGTGCTTGGTATCTCCGATGTTCTCTTTACCCTTATGGAAATTCTAGCTGAGTACTAATTCCTCGGTAGGTGAAAGGAGAACTAGAAGGTTATGATGCTGGAGAGTAACCCTCCCTGATGGGTCCAGTAGTGGTGGAATGCCTTTGGGGGGTAATTCCCTATCGGGAAGCTCGAACTCATCATCCTTGTACACTATGTCGTCCATGTTGACCGTGACCCTTCCTGGGGGCATGTCATCAATATCGCCTAACAAGTCGGGATGCCGCTAGATAGGGCTTAAGAGGAGGGTGCCATACTTTCCACAGACAAGGATTTACACATGGGGGGAAGCCTCCCTGATGATATTATAGAGTGTTTTGAAACTATTCATGCATTGCTCTTGGAAGACCTTATGGCAGCCTGGTGACTCAGGGTGCTGGGCCATAGGGAGCGCAACCAGATCAACTAGATGACATTTATCGTCAATATCTTCAAGATGTGCTTGGATCTCGGGATAAACCACTCACTGATAATTAAGGTGAAATTGCATCACCTAGAGATTTTGGCGGAGACATTCATCCTCTTTTAGGGTGAGGGATTCCTGCAGGCGAAAATTCATCATTGCCACGAACTAGAACATCTCGGGGATGTGTTCCGCTGCGAGGATGTTCCACAATCTCCTCAGATCAGATTCAGGGTATGAACTTTGATTTCCCCATTTATCAACTAGGGGTGTCTGGGGAACTATCATTTGTACTGAGGCAGACTGCTGGGACGATAGGTTGGCCAGTACAGTGTACGGCGAGCGGGCTGACTGACCGCTGACTCTTGGGATGTCTTCCGAAGAGTGTAGCGACCTGGACAATATGTCATGATAAAATGGTATGATGGTCGCAGTTCCAGGATCATGGGATAGGGATACTGATGATATTCCATGTGGCTTCTCGCCCTCCACTGGTTCCCAAAATATCTCTACATGATCTCTTGTTGAGGTAGAGAGAGCTTCTGGTGACGACGGTGGTGATTGCAAGACTGTGACCTTCGGGGTTGACAGATTTTCATCCCCCTGGATATACCTGTGGATAGAGGTGGGAATAAAATGGTCATCGCATTTTGGGAGTATTAGGCTGATCCGCCTTGTCCCAACCCCAACCCTTGACTCGTTTTATTAAGGGGAGGGGTTCCAAGCTGGGTTGTATTTCGGTTCATATTCTGAGAAGCGGATAAGTTTGATCTCTGTCCAGACCTTCCCATAATTCTTCTTATTTTGGCGACGACCTGCCTTCCTGCCCCTGAGTGGCTCTTCGAGACAGGGCTAATTTCTGACACGAGGTCCTTCAGCCGCACTGGTGGTGGGGCAAGGAGGGTTTCCATCTGAGATAGCCAGGGTGTGAGGATCACCAAGACATATGTCGAAGGGTACATGGAGAGGACCTACATGGGTAGTGCTAGAATGGGTAAGACCTCCACTAGAAAGGTTAGGGGCATGGGGAGGACCTCCATTCATGTTTCCCCTGGTGTCCACAGTATGAAGAGGGTCCTTGTATTGGGCTAGCTAAACACGGTTAGGACCTCTATGTTGGGTTTAGATGTAGCAAGGATGACCTTCACCCATCTAGTTACTGAGGTGAGGAGAACATTCACCCGCTGCTAAGAGGACACTGGGAGGATCCCCACATTGAAGAGTGACCAGATGCGCAACATCTTCATACCCGCGGTATGTGCCGGGAAGAATGATTCCATATTCGGTGTACTAGGCACGAGAGAGACTCCCGTGATGAGATTCACTACCACGGGGAGGACCCTCATTTGGACTGAAGGTGGAATGGGGAAGACCTCCGTGCCTTGATTGGAAGTAGGGAAGTGCATCACTTTTCATTGTAGTGGCATGGGGAGGACCACAGTACTGGGTGGCATCACTGCGTGTTAGCTAACGGCGGCCACTGCTCGTGCCGACGACCAAGAGAGTCGACCCAACCTTCCCGTGTTGTGGTTGGGGACTCGATCCTGGTTAGGCGTATAGGTTACCATGCTTAGTGTATTCCGGGAACTGATGATATGCTTATATGGTGGCTCGGGCCACAGTATCCATCGGCGTTGATGCCCCTTATAGGGTGTCATCATCACACACGTGATGCTGGCGTCGGGTCGGACGAACCTGAGCTGGTGGTGCAGGTACGTGGCTTACCTGCTCCTCATCCAACAACACTGGGCGGAGGCACTGATGCAGCCGGGTGGGAGCCCCTCACTGGGAGCCCCTAGAATTAGACTCTGACCGAGTTGGTCCGGATGTCACCCACCTTGTCAGAGTAAGGCAGGGAGTCGTTAAAGAGTTCTAGGGAGAGGATCACGAAACAGTTATATGTCGGTGTTGGGAGTAGCGGACCCCTATGCGGCCATCAGGGGTGGCGTTGACTACGAGGCGCAGAAACCTCCAGATCATAGCGGGCCATATCACGAGTGGGGATTATTCCCTCCTCGTACCAGCGTACGAGGTCATTGATCACCCATCGTTGGATGACCTCGGACGGGGAGATGGGTCATGGGCACACCATGGTGGCAGGTGTAGAGGCTGCCGCGGAAGAGGCATAGCCTTGCGGGAATGCCGCGTAGGCACTGCCCATGCCCCTTCATCGGTATGCAGGAGGTGATTGTGTTTTGGATGTAGCGATTTGATTCTTAAGGAGCATGGAGATTAACTCATCAGTGCTGAATGAAAAATGAATCAACGACCAATTCCCTAGTTTCATTCTGTCTTCCATGTCCAGTATGATAGATCCACGCTAACAATGTCTCAGAACGGGATGTCCAACATTCTACTGCCCCAACATCTGATGAGTTTCACACCAGACCCACTATTTTCCTAGAGGGACTCAACACCAGATAACTAGATCCAGTGAAACACTAATCCATTGATGCCATGAGGGATACTAATCTTCATATTGAGGAAAATAAATTCATGTTTAGTTCATCATTTCTATTTCCAATGATTTTTCTAGGGCGCGTGTGTCGGTCTATGGGGATGAAAGGCATGTTTTTGTTTCCCTACTTTCCCGCTTTCCAATGGCATGTGACATGCATTCCTTGTTCAGGGGAATTTTTTTTCTTCATCGAAATGGGATAATGGGATGTCGGTTCTTCCTTCCCTAGATTCCTCCTTAGAATTAATCACCTAGTCTAGGTCTCCCTTATAGACTTATGATGTTGTTCATGAAACTCTTTCTTGTGCCATATCTTCATGAACACTAGTTAATTACACTACTTTTGTCAAGACATTCCAAGGGGTTTGGTCAGGGTAGCAACCGTCGGTTATGGGAGTAGCCACATTGGACATCATTGGCATGCCTGGATGATGGGACACTAGTGTGTATGGGTTTCTTCCACTTATTATTGGTCTTCTTGAGGGCGCCGAAGCCCAAGGAATCCCACGTCAAAGGTGAGAAATTATATGACATAGGCATGTCTTTGAGGTTTTCCTCAGCTTCTCATGTTTAACACAGGGTATGCTGCAAGTTTAACATCCAGCGGAGATGGATCAGACAGATCAGAACACTGACTAGAGTGGATCAGATGAGCATAACCCTAGGAGGACACACTGATGTAGGTGGGTTGACATGACCTCACCAGGATGTGGTGGCCTGGGTAAGAATCAATATGGATGATGGGGTGCTGAGTGAAATGGGTGGAGAGTGTGGTGTAACCACCGTGAGGACAATGGTAATGTTGGGATTGAGTCTCAAGGAGACTTCCTACGTTTCCCCATGGAAGGGAATCAAAGTCCACATAGTTCATGAGGGTGATGAGATGTCTAAGGAGGTGACCCATGAAAATGGATGCATGGATGGGACCCAAAATAAGTGAAAGATCTGGGTTGGGACATGACCTTTTCGAGACACATAGGCTCGAGGGAAAGAACCGTAGATGAGATCGAATTGGGGAATACACATAGGACAACAACCCGATGGCGTGTATAGGGATTATGTGTGGTTAGAAGCCTGGATTGGTCTGACGACACTGGGACAGACCAAAGGTGTTGGTCCTAACTAATGGGATTACAATGGCTTTCCTCTGAATAGAAGATGCAATGACATGTTGTTGATCGAGATATCAACAAATTTTCGCTGAATGGGGTCACAACAACTTACCGATGATTGAGGTCACAACAGTTTACCGCTGGATAGCGATTTCAACGAATTATCACCGAATGGGGTCACAAGATTAATTCCATTTATTTTGGGTGTGAACATACGTAAATAAGGACCTGGGGTATAGATGGATGGTGAAGGCGAACCGACATGAAGGGTGGTCAGAATGACCGGGAGTTGGGCTTGAACTTCATGGAGGCTTCCTACGTACACTACCATGGAAATGATCAAAGTTCACGTAGTTCGGGTGGGGTGCTTTTGGGGATAAAGCACTAAGGTAGCCCAAAGTGTTGGTGATCTGATGTGAAGATGGTTGGAACGACCAGGGTGGTGGGGTTGAACCTTGTGGAAGCTTCCTATATACCTTTCCTTGGAAAGGATCAAACACCACGTAGTTCATAATGGGGTCTTGGTGCACTGATGTGAAGGGGGTTGGAGCGATCAATGGATGGTGAGCTTGGACATTAGGGAGGATTCCTACATACCTTGCCTTGGCAAGGATCAAAGACCATGTAGTTCTAGTTGGTGTGTGGGGCTTACACTATAGGATTCCCAAGGTGTTGGTGAACCGACATGAAAGGGGTCAAAGAAACCAATGGGTGGTGGTATTGGACCTGAGGGTGGCTTCTTACGTACCTTGACTTATCAAGGATAAAAGAACACATAGTTCAGGCTGGGTTTGGGGATTACACTATTGGCTATCCAAGGTGTTGGTGAACCGACATGAAAGGGGTCGGAGCGACCAATGTGTGGTGGGCTGGGACCTCGGGGAGGATTACTATGTACCATGGAATGGAAGGGATCAAAGAACGTGTAGTTTAGGTTGGGTGTGGGGATTACACTTTAGGCTGGCCAAATAGGATGTCATGGTTGGTGCTTGCTCTAAGCCCATTTGAGTCATTCTCGGTGTGAGAAAAAAGTGATAGGAAAGACCTGACGATCACGTCGCGAAAGTTAAGTCTCTGGGAAATGGAGGGGGGATTACACATGATCGCAGCTCAAAGAGGAAACAAAAGATTATGAATAGTTAGCAGCCCAAAGAGGTTGGGACTTACTCCGGGATAGAGGCCCGGTGGTAAAAATGCCTAGAAGGAGAGGGATTTGTTTCCGAATAAAAGAGGAACAGGGCTGCTGCCTCTTGAAAGAAAAGATAGGGGCTTACACTAAGGTGGATACCCTTTACCCAAGTAAGATGCATGGCATATGTCATAGTTTAGAATCATGTGCTGAGGTCAATGACACTTGTAAATTTAACACTATGCAACTCGGACAAGGCGGGTTCACTCCACACCCCTAGGAATTACATAACTCGTACCCTCTGCACCTTGGTGAAGAGAAGGGAGAGGCAACACCCTGGCTGGGGGGTGTCGAGATCCGATCCTCTTGGGGGTCCACGTTTGTGTGGATATGCGAAGAAGCAATAGCCATTAGTGTTCCAATGCGAAGAAGAATGAGGCAATGTAATGCAATGAGAAATATTGTCCAACTGACTTTGAAATTACTCCGTGCAAACCTGAGAGGACACACGGTGAATGAGGGCATGACATAGGTGTGTCGCGCATAATAGTTGTTTGAACAAGGTGCCACAAGATGAGGGAAGAACATGGATCACGTGTCAGACAATGGGCCGAGGTAAAATAGGATGTCTGTGCAAAAGAGGAAGGGTTGGCACACAATACGGATGGTTGGCGCACAAGTCGGACCTGGGGTGCGCATGATGGATGCGTTGCAAGCAAAATGAGTGTTTTCATGCAAGTCAGGGGTGTTGCGTGCAAGACATAGTCTGAACTCATGTCGGACTGGAGGCATGCAAGAATATGGCATGCGTACAAGTTGGATAGGTGGTGTGCAAGGACGCATATCACAGAGGGGGCCTGCGCACAAGACGATACCCTTGCACGCAAAAAACATTGAATATTTATGAGAATCTAAGGGCCTGTCCGAAGACGCACCCAAATAATCATGCAACAACCATTACTTGATGTCCATGGGTTTTTGCGTGGTCGTAGAAGAATGGTTTTTCCCACAGTATAGATTTGCTTCTTCTTCAGTAACCGTACCCCGAAGAGAGGGGAGACAGTTTGTTTTGTAACCGGAGTCCCCGGAGGGCCGCGCAAGGGACTGATGCGCATGGGACCGACACGGAAACCTCGGTAGCCATCACCTCAGACACGAAAATGCGACTAGATGCGCAAACAGGCGTTCTAAATCTCCTTCAGCACAGATTCGGGACCAACCGCACAAATGTCATTCGTCATCGCCATCAGCATAGAACTGGCCCACGTGAAAACGACTGTTCATCATCACCTTCAGTGGAGAAACGATACGCACGTGTAAAAATTATTTCAAAGACGAATTTGGAACGGATGCAGGGCTCGAGCATCCAGTCATAGAGGGCAGCATTTTGGGTGCCGATGTGAAGTCTGGCGTGCAACGGTTTTCCCGCTGAAGGCTGCCTGCGAGCATTTTTTTCAATTTTCCATGCGCCCACCCACCTACCCCTGGGATCCACTTTTCTTCATTCCAGATTCATTAAGAAATCTCTGATCCACCCAAATTTCCCCTCCTTCGGATTTTGGCATCAATAATATGGAAACCAAGTCACTATATATTTCTCCATTAACTATGTTATTTTTTCTCTTGGGTTGGATTATCCACCTACATGAAAATTTATAAATTTATAGGATGGATGAGTATGGGGATTTAACTTCAAGTAATATATGATTTATATAAGTATATACTTGATTAAAATTAGTTCTGTAATGGTGAAATTAATATTAACCTTTTTAGTTAAGATAAAAATGTATGTTCATACAAAATCATAGAAACATGATCATGACTGATTTTATCTTTATGGATAGTATCTGAGGCTCCCATATAATAAATTAAAACATTTCAAATATTAAAAAATAATTAATTACAGTACTTATTGTGATCTTATAATGATTAAATTCCTAAAATCAATGAATAAAAACATTTTTTTTCTAAAACTAGTTCAGTACAATCCTGATTACTCACACCCGATATCAAAAATAGATGGTCACTAAAAAATGTACTTGTAGAGAATAATTTTCAATAAATTTTATAAAAGTATACATATATTTTAAAATTATACTTAAATGTGTCTATAATATAATTATTTTTTCTATATTGGTTGTTACAACATTTTTCAACATAGGAGGAATTACGGTAATGGTTTATGCTAACTCATGTTTCATAAATTCAGTTACAAACAAACATATTGATACACTATTAATATAATTTTGATTACTTATAACTAATGAATAATTGTAATTTTATTCTATAATTCATTTTTAGGTTCTAACATTATTCTTTATAACTTATTTATCAAAAGATTCTCACATAAATGATTATAATATAACTAGAGGTTATTTGCCTCAAATTCAAATTCCTTGAGACATGACTTTTTTATAAACCATTTATTCTATTGTATAATTCTATTACACCCCCTTTATATTTTATATTATTATTATTATATCATTATTCATTATATTTAATTTAACAATTGAAATTATATCCTTCAAGAGGTTTTGATTTTAATGTTTCTAAATTTTTCATTCTCATTTGTTTCTATTTCCAACTACATGACGAATTTTTTATATTAAACGCCATGTTTTATTTTATATAATGTATTAAATTACAAATTTAATTTAATTTAAGTGAATTTATTTCAATCATAGAGAATTCCTCACATATTTTGTGTTACCATTTCTATAAGGGTTTTGTCTCTTAACTATGCTTTATTGAGATATGATTCATATTCACCACTTGTTTTCATTTTGTGGTATATATATTAGTCATAATTTTTTTTGAGTTGGTGTCCTAGAACAAAATGTTTTTATATTGACTTCATGTATATTTAATGTATTGAATATTAATAAAACTACATATTATGTATTTTTAATTATTATAAATAATTCTAATGTAATAATGTCTTAAATAATACATCAAATTAATAAGGTCATAGATGTTCCCCACTATTATGAGAACCGTGATGTGATTTGAAGATATTCATAAATAATTTTATAAAGTTGGATAATGTACGGTGATGGGAAACCTAGTATATATACCTTCTAGTTTGAGTACTTGTAAGTAGATGATGGTTCTTCTCATGAAGTAAAAACATGGTAATCTCTAAGATGGGAGATTGTAAAAATAGATCCACTTGTAAAAATAACACATTTTTGGTGTCATATGATAATAAAATATATGAGTTCTTTTTATCGCCATTAGACTTTTATATTATTATAAATTGATGTTACAACTGACGTACATAGTAATATTTTATATTCAATGACAATAATTGTTCATTGATAAGTTGGATATGTTGGGTGGGTCATAAGTGACATGATAGTAATGAATATGTCAAATAAGGATATTTCTCTTCCATATATATGGAAGATAAAATTTCATCCCTTTGATTGGAAAAAAATTGAATTAAATTCCATGACCATGATGTGACAACATGTTTATTTCAGATAGTCAAAGAAAGACATATCGAGCGTAGAGGTTGGTGACAAAAATTTGAAACCTACTTGATCAGATATTGTGATATAGGGATTATATTACACATTCTTTATTTGTAAGTGGTTTTTGATATTTCAATATTATATTCTTTCTCATGGGTTCCTTGACACATTTCTAGAAAATAATCTTATTCTTTGGGAAAGCGCACTTAATTCCAGTGACAAAAAATCATATAGGTTAACAAACTAAGTGTTTTTGTGGATCTCAATTAAATTATATTTGATAATAGTTGATTTAATATATATTACTCTCATGTCTAAGGAATGGGTTTATACATGTTCATTTTATCTCCTAAATTAAATAAATATTTTTTTCGTTGGCTTTTGAATAAATTATTTATATTATTTAATGAATATTTTAATAAATTTTTATTCGCTAGAGTGGGAAAAATATATTTATTTATGAATAATATTTGTATTTAGTTGTTCAATAAATGAAATTGGAGTTTAAATAGACCATGATAGAGACTAGTGAAAATATTAAATAACAATACCATTATATAATATAAATTATTATCAATGTTTTCATGCACCAAAAAAATAATAATTGAATTATAATTATGTGGAATGAGGTTTTTTAAAGAAAATAAATGTTATTTAATAGAAGAATTTAAGATAATAAATATTTTTCCTTAAATATTGTCTCTATAAATAGATGTTTGTGTCTATTATTCCAAGCATCCGAAAACCTGAAAATGGAGAATTTTTTCCCAAAACAAAATCACGTTTAAATCTTAATTAAATATCCCTCTCAATAATTATAAGAATAATAGATATTTCATCAAGAAAAATAAATGAGAAATCAAAAATAGAAAAATAAATACATTGAATTCTCAGTGTTATCAACCAGTAATCGATTGTTGTTTCTTGAAGATCATTGGAACACAAGTGGATCACCCCTAATAGAGATACTATTCTTAGAACCTTACATTGCACTGAAGGAAATAGAAAAAGGTCCTTCTAAGATGATTAATAATCATCAAGGAATAAATATTTTAAGTAGAGGTATTTATTTCTTCACATACAAATAAATTAATTATGAATTTGAAGCCAGAAATCCACGCTCATGGTTTCAGGTAAAGATTATAAAAGGAAATATTAATAGATTTGTTGGGAAATTAATTTAATGGGGTTATTTTATTGAACAACAATTGTTTATTAGGATATCATAGAACACAACAAAAGGATACTAGGAATGTAGCATGAATTTACACGCAGTGTTGTTTGGCTGAGTTACCATACTGATTCCCATGGAATGTGACTCAGATACATGAAAAATGTGGTACATGGTGTGTAGATGTATGTAGATTCCTTGTAATCTCCCATGAATTTAAAAAAAATAAAATTCCATTAAATTATAAAATATTATCATTAAAACATTATTTTATTGATTGGAACACCATTGTCTGTTTCAAAATTCAATATATATTTTAATGGATTTTCAATTCTCTATTAATTTATTGCAATTATTATATCATTATTTGTTTTTAAATTTATTTTTATGAATTCCATAAATGATGGGTATTTATAATTAAGATAGGATTCTCATTAAGATGAAAGGGAATTAACTAAATAAATAAATAATTAATTAATGATATCACATTTAACTTAATAATAATGTATTTAATAATGAAATAAATTCTAATTGGTCACTTTTGTGTATTTTTAACATGTATGACCGATCAAGATCATGAACATGACATATTTATGTGTTGATATTTATTTAATTTAATTTATTTCAATGGTTTTCAATTTTTTAATATTAAATTAATAATGTCATGTGATTCATCTCTCCTACCATTGTTATTTAGGACTTGCAAGTACAGGATGTTTACGTAATCCCATTTAACCAATAATTTGGTTCCCCTCACCTAAAAGCATGTAACAGATACTTATAATTAATAGAGCATACTGAGGTTCTTAGAATTGATTTTAGATAAAACCATGATGATGCCCACACAATGATAAAAATATAAACTGGCAGACTACTATAACTCATTCCATGCCCGGATGATTAGTTTTGTTACCATAATACATAGGTTGATTTAATTTATCCTCATTAAATAAACCATTTAATATTCTCTCGATCGAGTCATTTACTTTTTTTATTTGTTTGTTTCTATGAATTATTTATTTTATGTATCCAAGATGGTAGTCACAATAATTAATTAATTTATATCTATTGAAGGAAATGATATAATTGAATTATGAATAAATATTTTATCTAACATGGTTAATTAATTATGGAACATCCTGTTAATATTAACAATACACTTAAAGGATAAAAAATATAATTTTTTTGAATAAATTAATTAAAACCCATCAATTAAATATTATGTCACTCTAATCCTTAAATTACGTGATTGAGAGTAAAACCATATAATTATGTGTAGTACATGGCCAGTGTTTGGACACTTAATTTTATCAATGTGTTCACATGAGAGTTTTGGGTTGAATTAATCAAACGTTTATTGATTTTAACAACTGAAGCCTATTAAAAATGTTGGTGAGTGTTGAAGAAATCCAAATTAGGATTTCAGGATAGGAGAATCCACTCAATAGGTCAAGGAGTTAAAACTCTATGCATTTAAGTAATTTTTACAGAATCACTTAACAATGGTTTTCATGTCCTATGAATTGATCTTTCAAAAAATGAATGGGGATTTTTTTAACTAGAAAATTAAAGAGTCTAGATATTCGGATTTCAATCGTGAGGGTTTTTGGGACTCGATAAAATAGTGGGATATTTAATAAAAATATTTAATTTACCATATATCACTTAATTTATAATGAAGATAAGTAATCACCAACCTATCTTTTTAATTGTAGAAAATAAAATAGAAAATTCATAATGCATACTATTTCTATGTTCAATATTAGATAAATAAATTCTCCTAATGGGATTTAACTTACAGGAGGGGTTTAGATGCTTTTATGTTTTTCTATGACCAGAACGAAAATATTTAATGATAGGATCTACAATTACTAATCCCCTTACTAAAGACGTGAGTGAGGAAGGGTTTATTGTACCTGAAAAACATTCCAGAGATTCAGTTGAACTTTAATATGTGATGCTATCATCGATGTATAATGAGCTAATGAAGAATCACGAAAAAATTAATGCACAAATAATGCTTGAGATACTCTATGGTGTTTACCAAGAGAGAGATAAACATGAATAGTTTGATATTTATATGGTGCTATTTTAGATCTAGCTTATATAGGGATCCCCAACTTGGTCTCACGTAGTAAATCTAATTGGCTACATTGATCATTTAGAGGTTTCAGGTTTTAAAGACCCAAAATAATTGGGAACTGATATAATTCTGGAAACATTTACTCAGAGATTTTCTATATTTGTGGTGAATTTTAAAATAGAAAACATCTAGATGACTCTTAAAAATCTTCTAACACCTCATTTATGATTAGATTAGTATAAAAAGTGTTGAAAACATTCCCTATTTAGGGTGAACAAATAGAATTGGAAATTGAGGATCTCTAAGCCCAAATCTCCTTTATTCCATTATATGAAGAAGAAGGACAAGGGGAGAGGAAGGGGACAAGATGATGTCTGTATCCCATGTGTAATGAAGGGCTATTGAAAGAATAAATTAATCCAACTAAAGAAGAAAGGGGAATATTAAGGTTAATTTTTTATCTTGTGAAATTTATATGTTTCAACAAATTGGGTATTATATAAAATTTTTGTACTCACTTATGTATTAAAATATTGGAGCCATGTGGATTCTGAAATATTTACAAAGATAGATATATCAATGAGCAACTAACATAGCTAATCGTGATATTATAACTATGGGTGACTACCACCACATGTTTCCATCTAGGATGATATTGGTATTAATGAGTTGTTATTATGTTCCATAATTTCCCAGAAACATTATTTCTACATCCAGACTAGATACAACTAGATTTATCTTCAAATTTAAGAATATAATTCACTTTTTTTGTAAAGATAGATTTTTTTTTGGTTAAGACACATTTAAATAATGGTTTTTATATATTAGATTACGCTAACCATGTAATGGAAATTGATAACTAAGTTACATCACAGAAATCCCCCAAGACACATCTTTTGAACCACCAACTATGTCATGTAAATGAAAATTACATGACTAAATTACATCAAGATAGATATTTATATTCAATTGAACTAAAACCACATTGTGTATGTCACACATGTTTATAATAAGAATGACCAAATCCCCATTTATTGGGAATGTAGTAAGGGCTATAAATCATCTTGAATTCGTTCATACTAATGAGTGTAGACCATTTCTAATTGAAGAATGGGGTGTTTAATTATACTTAATAATATTTAATGATGATTTTAGTAGATATTAATATTTCTTATTATGTATAAGTAATATTATTTTGATAAATTCATGGAATAAAGGAATTAGTTTGATAACCATATTGGTATTAATATATTGAAAATATTCTTAAAACATGGTGAAGAATATCTTGAGTAGGACTTCATAAATTATTTATTGGTGTTTTGGATATTATCTCAACTAAATGATCATTATTGGAATCAGTTAAATAGTGTTTGCTAAAAAAGTAACCACAAATGTTTTTACATTTTGAGATCAATTATGAGTCACACGAGTCTTCCATTACCCTTTTCAAGATTCACATTATAAACCTCTACATATATTCTGAACCAAGTGCTATGTAAAAAACCTACGATATACAATAATAATTATATAATGGAAAGAAAACTATATTTTATGATATACATGTCTTGGGTTGTGATTAAATTATTAATGACTCTTCAGGTAACAATATTTCATCCAAAGGCACAAAGTGTATGTTTGTTGGATATCATAATGAAACAATGTGACAATACATATAAAATCATCTCAACAGAATGGTTTTTGTTGAAAGAGATCCCACATTTCATGAGGAGGATCTTATCTATAAAATATATATTGGTAATGAGATAGACATTTATGAAGTTAATTCTTTAGATACAGAAGCATTGGCACAAGAAAACCTTCCAGAAATCCCTATATAAGAAGAAAATGTTCCAATGATCTAACTACTATGTAAGAGTAATAGAGAGGTTAGGGAAGAAGAATAGTATGGTTTTCTAGTCACTAAGGATGGTGAATCATTATTAGTTTATAATTATGATCCTTTAACCAACATGGAACCAAAAAGTGGCACAAATGTTTCCATGTTTCAAAAGGGCAAGAATACTGAAATAAATTCCATATAACAAAACCATGTCCGGATTATGGTATAACTTAAGGTATATGTATGTCTAATTGGTTGAACATGTGTATTCAATAAGATACTCTACATAATGTTTTGGTTAGTACCTAAAAGGTGTGACAGGTTGAAAGAGGTTTTAAGAAGAATCCAGACATTGACTAAGACGAAACATTGTCACCTGTTTCAATGATAAAATCCATCATAATTATACATTCAATTATGGTTTCCATTATTATATAATTTAAAAAAAATTATTTCAAAATATCCTCCCATAATGGGGACCGTCAGGAATATTTATATATTGCACAACATGAAGGATTTGTTACTCAAAATGATGACCACAAGTTATGAATGTTGCAAATATCAACTTATGGATTAACGAAACACCTATTTCATGAAACAATCATTTTTATGAGGCCATAAGAGAATTTGGTTTCATAAAGAATGAATGCAAGAAATTTTTCTATATATGGATTAGTGGGAGTGTTGTCATTTTCTTAATAGTATATGTTTATGACATATTACTCATTAGAAATGAAATACCCTTATCAAAGTATGTTATGGAATAGATGACTTAATGAGTCTATATGATGGAATTGGGATAGGAATCATACATTATTATGTTCATGGACCATCACGATAGATACAAAAGGTTTCTAATCAAATGTTGAAGTACATACATTGATAATATTATGATGAGATTTATCGTAATACAATCTAAGAGGGGATTGTTTATAGAATCACATGAAATTCATCATTCATGTAAAATGTGTCCTTTGAAACATTCGGAAAGAAACACAATGAGAATTATTCCATATGCATCAATGATGGGGTCATACATGTTTTGTATTATATGATATATGGTAGATTTATCCAACACATTTTGTGTTGTAGGAGTATTTCAATATGAACCATGTGACCACCATTGTGTGGAAGTAAAAACAATCCTTATGTATCTGAGGCGCACTAAGGATATATTCCTAGTTTGTAGAGGAGATTAGAAACTAGTCATTAAAGGACATGTAGATGATAGTTTCTAAACTAGTAAATATGAAATGATGACATAAATAGGATACACGGTTACTTTAAATGGTGGGGGTGTGATCTAAAAAATATCAATGTATGATATGTTTACATATTAATTAGTAGAGTGTGAGTATATTAAAACTTTTGTGGTTTCTAAATAACAAGTGTGGATGCAAAAATTCTTCCAACACCATGATGTGGAATATATCAGTATAAATCCGATCACATTTTATTGTGATAATACTATAGTGGGGGATCTTGAATAAGAGACAAGGTCACATCTGTTGGTGAGGCACATACATCAAATGTATCATCACTTGAGGTGTTTTTCAAAGAGAGGTGATGTTGAATTGAGTTGTATTTCCATGGAAGACAATGTGGGTAACCCCTTGAATAAATCCTTGAATCATCAAAAACATGAATTTCATATGAGGACTATCAAGCTGAATGTCGTAGGAAGTTGGTTCTACTCCATGAGGGAGTTTGTTGGAGTTTTTTTCTAAGTATAATCTATGATTACATTGATTACATGTATATTCAATGAATTGAATAATAATAAATATAATTATTACATATTTTCCATTATTATTCTTGACTCTAACTTAATAATTTTATAGAGTATAAGTCACAATGATAAAGTCATATGAGTTCTCCAATTTGATGATAACCATTATTTTCATTGATTATATTCTTAAATAATCATGTTTTGTTAGATAATATACTATAATTGGACTCAATGTAATCATATTGTGAGGTCTGATTAATTGTATGTGGATGAGGCTTCTTCTAATAATGTTCAAACATGGTAATGCCCATTTTGAGATATTACGAGAATAGACCAACCAATATGAATTATGAATTTTTGCATTAGATATTCCTATATATGAGCACATGTGAAGGTCTTTTTAATTTATTATTATCATTATTAATGAATGTTTGAACTCAAGTACTAATATATTATCCCTAAACCATGATGATGATAGTACCTAGAGATGTTGGATACGTTGGGTTCAACACATTTTACATGTCAATAATGAATACGTTAAAGAAGGATTTCCCTTCCATCTTTATGGAAACTGATTTCTCAGATCTTTGATTAGAATATAATTGTCACATTAAATTCAATGATAGTGTTGTAATGACATGTCTATTTTAGATATTCATTGAAATACATAACAAGCATATAGGTTATTGACACAGATGTGAAACCTTCTTGATGATATATTGTGATAAAATGATTATATTACATAATGACTGTTCATATATATAGTTTTTTATGTTGAAACATTATTTTTCTCATAATTTCCTTGACCAATTTCTATAAAATTATTTTGGACATTAGAAAATCCGTCCTAATTACAATGAGAAAGAATCATTGAGGGTGACACATGATGTGTTTCCGTATATCATTATTTAATTCTATTTGAGTCTAATTAATAGATTTAATATTATTACCCAGTATGAAGAATAATTATATTCATGTTATATTTTTCACATAAAATAAATAAATATTTATTCATAGACTTGTGAATAAAATATTATCTTCATTTATTCATTATTTTAATAAATAATTATTCACTAGAATTTGAATAAAATATTTATCTATGAATAAAAAATTTATTAAATTTTTCAATAAATTATAGAGGAGTATAAATGGACCAAGAGTGAGTCTTGTGACAAATACTAATTAATACGTCAGTTATATAATATTTTTTATTGCATATGTTGGCGCAAACCATAAAATAAAAATAAAATAATTATTATTATGTAGAAGGGGGTTTATTAAAATAAATAAATCTAATTTAATTTTTGGTATGAAATTAAATAAAAGTTTAACTTGACTCATAACTCTATAAATAGATGGCTTTGTCTATTATGTACAGTGTCCAATAATTGTGAATAATGAATTGTTGTGCACAATGAATTCTCTCTAGACTCTACCTTCCCTCTCTATCTATAGAACAAAAAGTGAAAGTGAGATTTATTCAAAGTAAAAAAATGAGTGATCAAGAACAGAAAATGAAAGACATTCAATTACCTGTGCTAGAACCTAGTGATCGAGTGGTGTTGCTTGGATATCATTGAAGCCTATGTGGATAACCACTAGAGGGATTCTATCCTTGGATCCTTACAGTGCAGTGAAGGTAATCTGAAATGGTGTTTTTAGAAGGAAAAGATAACCAATGAAAAAATTCCCTAATCCAAGGTATTTATTTCATTTAATATTAACTATATTAATTGTAATTTTTATGTGAAATATCCTCACTCATGGATTTAGACAATGATTTTTAAAATAAATATTAATACATCACCGACCACCGATCGCTAACATTATGCCAGAAAAATAATAGAATTTCTTCTAAGTCCTATAATACTATTTTCTACTAGGGGATAATACTTATGGATATCCACCACTACTTTTTTCATTCCAAATCATTCTTTGGTATAAGAATAATCTTTCATCCAAATCATATTCTTGATAAACACTCAATATTCGCTTCATTTGATTCGAAGGTGTTCATCTAGTTGTCACTCATCAATTGATTGGGGAAATTATTGAATTAAATGAATATCATTACTTAATATATTTTCATTCAGAGGGATTATTAAATAGAAATCTATTTTATATATGTATTGAGGAAATATAGAAAATGTGTATACTCCTTATTTCAATTTTGATATTTATTGATTATAATAGAATGTTAGTTATGTATTATATAGTTCATCAATTAATTAATCTAATGAATGCATTGGAATTAATAAAAAATGGGTGGGGAACAAAATATCCCCTTGATGAATTGATTGGACAAATGAGTCAAAATAACTTGGAAATTTTGGTAAATGCCTACCCATAATATAATTTTTTCTGAACACAACGCCTTGATGTAAACACTATGAAGAATAAGATCATTATTTATTAGAATAGATAGTGGAATTATTTTTCTAGAAGTGTTAATTTAATATCTATGGAACCAATTATTTCTATCCCTGAGTTTATTTATTGATATGTCATCCTTGGATATCTTATTCTTAATGTTTGTTTTTATTATAGAAATATTATTAATATCTTTCCCAATAAAATTATTTATTCTTATATTATAATCAGTTATGAGATTTGGTTTTTATCACTTTTGTTAACCCTTACTATGAATTTTATATCATGTATTCTTCTATTTCTATTTTCCTAGGTGTTGAATAAGTGTATTATAGATGATATGTCTAACATAATTTCTGATTTAGAATATTTTGTGGGATATATTAAAAAATATTTATAGATTAATTGGTTTTTTATATTAGGTTAATATCCTTTTGATGAGAAAGTCAAGATATTTTTTAGTTTAATTTTTATCCAAACTCTCTCAAGCCCAAACAAAAAATCTCCTTCAAATGTAAATGGATCAATATTTATTATTTATATTGTATTTATTAATTGTAATAATTGGTTTATTTTAGTTCATTTCAATATTGGTATGTAAAGATAGTGTTTATCCTCAATGGATTCTGGGAGTACGGGTATGGTGAATCATAAAGGAGGTCATTTGGGGAAAATGGTATATGAACTATAGCCTCTTTCCGAGCAACATAATTTTGAGTGAATTTTTTTTTCATTACATAGTGGGAAATAATGTCATGGTATGTAAATTTTAAAATCTAGTTGGTATAAATTTTGAAACTCTTTAAAAAATCAACATTCTTCTACCCATTCTCTCAACTAATGGGAGAACTTATAGGATAGAAATGTATATGTACATATTTCAATTACAAGAGGGTAGGTTTAAAAACATTATTTTTTATTCTTAACAAAATCTATGACTAACAAAATAAAACAATATGAATTCAAAAAACCTCTTTAGTTCTTAACAAAGAAACCAACATGCATTGAATCTGATAATATGCATACGTTAATGAAAAAAAATTACATAAGGAAAGATTCTACCTTGAAGAATATAGATTCTAAATCAGAGTTCGTATAAGTGTAAAAAATGTAAGAAAGTTACAGTTTCTAACTCTAACAAAGTGAAGTGGAAATAAAACATTAAAAAAATAAGTAAACTAAAATAAGAAATATTTTAACCTAAAGAGAGGGGCATCAAAAAATGATGAATAATGGTCTATTGATTTATTATTTCACAAAAGTCTATATTTCCCACACCCGGGTTAGCCCTCGATATGATGATCAATATCTATCATGATATCCCCACATGACCTTGATTAAGAAGGTATTTGACACCTCTAATTTTCTATCCCTGTAAGCACTCAATTGATAACTGAAACAATAAGTTTCTCACTAGGAATTCCGAAAAAAGTTTTTCTCAACATGAACAAGTTGTTTATAGCATTTTCACAAGGCATATTTGAGAAGCATTCTCATAGAGTATAACTTCATAACAAATATCATTAGCTCTCAACAAAAACTCTAGAATAAGGAAATATGATAACTATAACAAAACAATTAATTTTAATTTATAGAATAGTGAGATTAATATTCTAAAAATATTTACAATTGGATCAAAAGAAAACAGATAATTAGATTCTAATTTTCTAAAAACTAGAGTTTGATTTATAAAAGAATCAGAGCCTGATTTCTGAGAGAATTAAAATCTGATTTTTGACGGAATCAGAGTCAAATACCAAGAAAATCAATGTATGATTTATAAGGGAATAAAATTATAATTTCTAAGAGAATAAATGTCTTATTTTGAATAGAATAAAAGTCTTATTTCTGAGAGAATCTATGTCTGATTTCTAATCGAATTGGAGTATAATTTCTGAGAGAAATCAGAATCTCAATTATAGGGAAATCAGATTCTAAATTCTAGAGAAATTGAATTCTAAATTCCAAAGAATTTGGACTCTCAATTATAAATAAATCTGATTTTTAATTCCAATGAAATCATATTCTCAATTCTAGAGAAAGCAAATTTTATGGAAATATAATGTTCTGAGTTAGAAAATAATCTAGTTTTCTGACTTAAGGAAAATAGGGTTAGGTTTCGTTAAAAAAAATTAGGTATGTTGTTGAAGATCATAGTTAATGTAAAAAAATTCATTGAAAAATAAATGTTTTCATAATAAAGGGTTTTTTTAGAGAAAGAGAGGATTCTTTAAGAAAATGTGTTTGTGATTTCCAAAACATGATGGACTATAAAAGTCATAAGGCAACATATTAACTCATAAATCTCCCACTTTTTTGAAATCAAAAACCAAATTTCATAAAAGTGTATATAGGACTATGATTTTCATTTTTGAACATTAAATGAACTACTAATATATCTTTTGGGTTATGGGTAATTGTTTATTTGACTAACCCCATTCCCTTAGGTTATAAAATACCTAAGGATCATATTCTTGTCTATATTATACAAATTACTCTCCCTTATATTATAATTCATTAATTAAGTAATCTTCAACTTACATAGAAATTATTTTCTATTACCTTCATATTATTTTTATACATCATTTTCTCCCCTTTTGTGATTTTCAAAAAGAAAAAGTGGGAAAAAAGTTGCACCTGAAAGGTTAGGGAACATAATAGATGAAACAATGAAAAGACAAAAAATTACAATATGATAAAAAATTTATCACAATGGAAATTACAAATAAATTTTGGATTTAGAAAAATTATTTGTCCTTTGTTTTCTCATTTGACATCATGTTTTTTAATGTGGCCTTCAACTTCTTCCATTATTTTGGATCACCTTCTTACCTCTTGAAGAACTCTTCCAGATCCTAATTTTTTCTTTCAAGGTATTTGATTCTCTCTTGTTAGGACTAAAGTATTTTTCTAGGAGACTTGATCTATTATTGATGGTATCTGACTTTTTGACACACCAATTCACTGATTTCTATTTATCTTTTTAGAATAAGAGAAACAGAATTCAATTTCCCATTTAGAACTTTGTTAGATTCTATGAAAAACATGTTTATAGATTCCGATATTTTCATTAGATTTAAAAAAATAATCATTTAATATGATAGTTTAATAATAATATATTTTAAGATCATCTATGAATGACTTCAACCACTTTGGGATTTCATAGAAATATCTTCTATAATTATTATAACTGATCTGAAAATTCTAGAATTCATTATTGATTTTGATGAAATTTTCTATAATAAGATTTTTTGAATCATTATATTGATTTACTATTTCATAAAGTAGTTGAAATTTGGAATCCATGATGGGAAATAAAGTGATGGAGTTCCGAATATTCTTCAAATATTGAACTACTAAATCATGTCCTAATGAAAAAGATGATTCTGAAACACATTTTTTTGTTGGTGAAGAATCTTCAATTTTCACATATTCTTTCTTCATAGATGTACCAAAAACATACTTATTTATTTTTTCAAAATAAAATTTCTTATGTAATTTGACAACAACTTCATTTACTTTTTCATTATTTATGATTTTGTTTCTCAATATTCTGTGTCTCATGATCTCCATTAGAAAATTGAATTATTCTAACACCATGATCTTCAACTTCTTTATCAATACCTCTATCAGAAACAATATCATCTTTTTCATACACATGCTGAAAAATATTTTCATTACTACATTTATCATCTGAAGAGACATTACTAAACTCGTCCTCTACAAAATCATATTTCTGAATAGATTTTCCATCTAAAATAATCCTTGTAGAGGAAACATGAGGAGTTCTTATTGAAAGATTTCCAAAAAGGGGTCTATATCAATTCATATTATTCTACCATTCATATCATATCTTCCCTTTCCTCTTATTATTATTATTATTTTTTCTTATGAATTTCTTCTTCTTCATCTATTGTTTTGAGAACTGAAATATCATTATTTCTATTATCTTGTACCCAATTTGAGTTTCCACTAGTGTTGGAGGAATCATCGGTTCTTGTATGAATTATTCTAGTATGTAAACTTGTTCAAAGGACTTCTCGGTATCTCTTATCAACTCTTGTATAATCTCATCTTCTGAATTTTTTTTATCAATATTTCTTTTTCTAGATTTGTTCTATATATGTTCATCTTCTTGAATTTTGAAAGCCTAATCCTCAATAGTTTCGATAGATAAAAGCATCACTTTCCTTTTTCATCTTTTTATGATCGCTCGTTTTGGCTACTAACTGGCCATAAAATGTTTTTTTCTTTAACTTGAGTGGAGTTGATACTGGTTCAATGAATATTTCTTTTTCCACGGTTTTGGATATTTGGATTTTAATTTATCAGGAGTTTGCATGGAGCTTTCTTTAACTTCCCATTTCATACTTGAAACTTGATCATCCTTATCTTTAAGATCAATGAAATCTCTTAACTTGAAAACGGAGTTGATCTTATTCCTTCTCAAGGTATGATCACATAGAAACATGATCTTAATGGTTTTTCCTTTGACTTTAACATTATATTTATGGAGTCTATGTACAAGATAATGATCTTAGACATGATTTCAGGGCACATCATTATTTGAGATTTTATAATGCCATTATTAATGTTTTTTATGGTTAAAATAATTATCATAACTATGTTAATATTTCTTAAATTCACTATGAATTCCATCATACTTATATCCCATATATTTAAATATTCCTTATATCCCTTTATCCTAACTAAAAATCATTGCATCTAAAGGGATACTAGTTTGTGGTATATTGAAAGATGTTCTATCTTTGGCGTCTTCACTCCCTTAAGACCGAGGCACTAAATACCCTAAAAATTATCAAAATAACCTTCCTCATCAGGGAACTTGTGTGAAAAGATATCAGCTCTCCTTCGTTGGGTATATCTAAAATACATACAACATTAATGTAATATAGAGTGTAAATTGGTCTATAAATCGTAAAGGAAAATATTTTATTTCCACCTTTTCCATAAAACTAATCATTATCATAGAATTCTATAATTAAATTATAATACACTAGATCATGATTCTTTTCCTTTTCTACAAGGAGGCTTCCTCATCCATTCATATTTATGACGTTTAAAATCAAGGAGATATACTTGGAAAAGATTATTGTGTCCACTAACATTTTGCTGATGATTACCCGATCATTGAGTTATTTGATGGATTCTATCAGAGTCTGTGAGGAGATCTGTAGTGATATTCAATGTTTATCGAAGAAGAGAAAAATGAACGGTAATCTAAATGAGATGTTGGTATTTGGCACAAAACACTAAGAAAATTGATGTGGGATGTGAAGAAGGGGGGAGGTCTATTTAGATCTACTTTGGGGAGATGTTTCATCTTCCCATTCCAATAAAACAATTAATATTTACGTGATCTTATTTGATAGTTGATATAAATTCAAGATAAAGATTTATAGTTTTCGATCTTTTGTGATTTTAAGAAAAAAAAATCATATTTAAGGAATGTTAATCCGAAGAGTTTTACTCACAACAATATTGAGATACCAAAAAAATGAAACTATGATGATATAAGAAAGGATATATATCTTACGGATTTGTTAGAAATATTTTTCATTATTGATAAGGTTCCTCTTATAAAACATCGGTTCTCGAATGTTTTATTAGGGAAATAAAATTATTATGTTCGGAAAATTTCAGGTTCCATATTTTTTTGGAAAAGTAAATATAAATGAATAAACATATGTACTCCGAATATGAAAATATGTGTCTTAATATTATAAGATGGTTTAAAAAAAGTTGATATGAATGATTACATTATAGTTGTCATTTTTATCTTTTTTCTAAATATTCAATCTATTTGGAAGGAAATTATTTTGTAATAATATCAGCAAGTTGTTCTTATCTTCTGATAAAGTGTAAAATAATATCTCCTTTATCAAATAAAAAAGTTAAAATTAATCCTTTTCTAAGAAAAACAATGTTACCTATACTAATAAATTCTCTTTTATCGTTATCTTTGAAATTTACTTTTCAAACTCTCATCTTAATAATTTGTTCAACGATGTTTTTAAAACCAGTCAGGTGATGGGAAAATCAACTATCAATATAACATGTATTGTTTTTGGAATTTCCATTGTCTTCTTGAAAATAAAATAGTTAATATTTAGGAATCCAAACATTATTGAATCTTGAAATGATAGAAAATAAAATCTTAGGTATCCATATTTTCACTACAAAAAGGGTTTTATAAAAAAACTAAGGATTTAGTATTATTTTATGAATAAAGCTTCCCTAATTGTCCACCACATTTAAACTTAGTGAAAAAGGGTCACTTTGGGTAACAAAATAGTTGTGTACAAAACTTGGTTTTCAATGAGAATAACCAAATACAGAACTATTTATTAGAGGATGATGTTGTGATTACATTTTATCAAAACAATAATTTCCATGTTTCAAGGTTGAAAAATTATTATTTAAGGAAACGATTTTATATTTTAGTTTGATGACTCCATTCTTATCCCCATTGTCATTAGTCTCAGGATTTGAATTTGTCTCTAAAACAATTTTCTTGAAAATAACCTTTTCAAGTTCCTTATGATGGTTATCCTTTTCAGAATTTACTTCCTTAAGGTTTTTGGAAACATTTTCAAAATCAAGGGTTTTGTGATCAAGATCTTTTGAATCATCCGATACCTATTTTTTTAAAAAAGAGATTCTAGAATTTTCCTTCTCATGTTTCTTATTGATCATTATATATTCATTATAATGAAACTTGGAAAACCTAGATACTCATTCAAAATTTGGTAGAGTATTATATTTTGCTGAGGATGATTCTTTATCTGAAGATTTATAATATTCTTTATTAGGATACTTATCACTTACTGAAATATTGGTGAAATATTCAATAGTGATTTCCTTAGCCATATTCCATTTTTTTCAGTAGGAATTCTGGAAATAAGACTAAAATTCATCTATTTATAAGATTAAATATCAAAAGATTCTTTAGAAGTGTCGCCACCAGTAGCACTCCATCTATCATTATCTTTTAGTACATTTATAGAAATAGACTATTAGACCTTATTATTTTTTATTTCTTGAATTTTGATCCTTTGTTTATTTCCTTTTGAGAATATGATAGTATGGTCTTATATGACCTCCCTTCTTGCGTTCATGAAAAATTACTCCAAAATATTTCTTATCCTTTATATATTTTTTTTGTATCAGTATTGGAAGTATTTCTATCCCAGAATTCTTTTCATTATTTGAGAAATATTGGTAATAGAATTCTAAAAATGATCACTGTCACTTGATTCAGATATAACCGAATCTTTCTTGACTTATAATCTTGTAAATCTTATAGGAATCTCGGATTTTATATGATTTGATCTGGTAGTTAAATAAACACAACCATTAACATTATTTTTCATATTGATATCTGCATCTCTCCTCATTCTAGTTTCATGCTATAGGAGTGTCCCGAATAACTAATTAAGAGTGATGTTTTTAACTTTCTTATTCTCATCAATCAATTTTATTTTGGTTTACCACTGATTGCCCATAATATCAATTATCTTATCGAAAAGAGTTTAGTCATTATGTCCTTTCTCACCCATAGACTGAATACTATTGTTAATAGTCATAAACAATTATAGAACATTATATATATGTTATCTATAAGGAAACATAAAACCATTGTAATCAGCTTTAATAATATCTCTTCTTGTTTCAATAACCATGGATATTACAAAAGTAATAAATTTTAATTTTTTCTAGATACTATTATCTGCTTCACAAGGTGAAGTCTGGCTATATATTTTCCTAGTCATATATTATAATAATCTATTTCATACCTAAAAGATAATTCGATACACTTTCTTTTCTTGATTGGTGAATTTTCTAATTTCTTTATCTGGAATCCTATAATATCCATTTAACATAACAATGTTTTCTACACCAGTATTCATAGTAAAATTTTTTTATCCTATCCCTCTTGTATTCATAGTCATTGTGATAAAACATTGGGGTCTATTATGATTTATGTTGCCTATTGATCAGACATTCATTCCTGTCATTTGTAAGAAAATAAAAAACATCTTTTCAGTGTAAAAGGCTAATAGAAAATGTTTACAAATAATGTGTTTATAAATAAAATATTTAAGACAAAATTTAACATGTAATGTTACATAAAAAAGTGGAGTAAGAAATATTATATTCACGTGTAAGTATTTCAAAGACCTGATCTGGTATAAATTGTAGGATCAAAATGTATATGTAGATTTATCAATTATAATAGCAGGTATAATTTTAGGTTTAAAAACAATCATTTTTATCCTTAATATAATATATTTTTAAAAAAATTAAACAAGATGAATTCACAAGCCATATTTGATTATTAACAATGAAACTAACTCTCTTAGGAATTTATAATATAGATCCAATAAAGAAACATAAACATGTTTACATAAGGTAATAATCTACATTAATGAGTATAGAATCTAAATCAGAGTTTGTATGAGTATAAGAAAATATAATAAAGGAACACATTCAATAATTAAAAAAATGAAATGAAAATAAAACAAGTAAGAACAACAAGTAAACATGTATTAGAATTTTTTTTAACCCAAAGATAAGGGTATCCAACAATATTTGATAAAGGTTCCTTGATTTATACTTTCAAGAATGTATGTCTTACCCACACAAGGGTATTCCCTCAATATTAAGATAAATATCTTTGTTGTTATCCCCACATGCCCCTAATTGAGCCAGAAATTAACACATATGTATTCTTATCCCCAGAATCCGACAATTGATAAAAACAAAAATTAGACTAAGACTAAGCAGGTTGAAAATGTTATTCTCATCTTGAACAAGTTGTTACAATCATTCACACAAGGAATATTTGAGAAGATCTCTCATAGAGTATCACTTAATTATAGAGATCAATATATCTCAACAAAAAATATATAATAGGGAAATATGATAACTATAAAGAAATAAATTATTTGGATTTATAAGTTAGTGAGTTTCATAGATTGAAAATATTAAAAATCGGATTCTCAAAAAACTAATAATAAAATTTTAATTTTCTAAAAATTCGAGTATGATTTCTCAGGGAATTAGAGTCTGATTTCTGAGTGAATTAGAGTCTAATTTCTAATAGAATTAGTGTCTTACTTTTGAGAGAACCAGAGACTGATTTTTGGGAGAATTAGAGTATGATTTTTGAAAGAATCAGAGTCTGACTTCTAGAAGAACGAGAGTTGGATTTATGGGATAATTGGAGTCTGATTTATAAGATAAATTTGATTCTTAATTTCTTAAAAATTGGATTCCCAATTATATAGAAATTGAATTCTGTATTCCAAATAAATTATATTCTCATTTCTATAGAAATTTAATTCTTAATTCCAAATAAATCTAATTCTAAATTCCAGAGAAATAATATTCTAAGGAATTGTATGATTTTGAGTTAGATAAAATTCCAATTTTCTAACTAAAGTAAAATACAGTAAATTTTATCTAGGAAAAAATTAGGTATGGTTTTTAAGATCATAGGTAAAGTCAAAAAAAATACTAGACAAAGAAATTTTTCCATAAAAATGTTTCATTGAGAAAGAGAATGTTACTTAAGAAAATGAGTTTGTGATTTCTAAGACACAAACGAATGGAAAAACCATTAGAGAAATTATTGACTAAATAGACCTATGTATATCTCTATATGCCATCATGAATATTCATACATAGAATTTATACTAATATAGGGATATTTAGTATTAGTTATCTAAAGTGATACCTACACCTTCCATCATTTATTTTATCCCACATCATCTCCCCAAAAAAGGGGCTATGAGATATGGTTATATTGTGGGGGATGGAGAAAGTGGGCGATGATGGTTTTGTGAAATAGGTTGATGAAGGATCACCTACTATGATCTCAGACTTTGGAAATATTTCATTCCTTTGTATTATGCATCATATTATGAATATCTAGTTTATGCAAGGGATTTTAGAACTCCCCCATTTCACTAAAAAACACAATTATATATGTTCTTATATTAGTAATGTTTATAAATATCACTAGTGTATTCACTTATATTTTAGAATTTAGGTTGGAAATGGTGTGTATTTAAATTATTCATGTTTATAAACATGATTTCTTTATACATGTTTATAAATGTAGCTAATTTACCTATACATGATTTACTAATTTTTTTTTAAATTCATGTAAACTCATAAAAAATATTGACCACATGATCTGTGGGGGGGGGGGGCTTTGGGTGCCACTAAAAAATATTATCCCCTAATAAATCTAAAATCCTATGCTCACCATTGAAAATTACTAGCCTCAAATTTCCACCCCATATTGAAAAGTTAAATCAAAGTCTCTGGGAGTTTGTCCTATGTTTAAAGGGATTTAGGAAAGTCACCCAACCAATACTACACAATGAATATATTGTATGATATTTTAATATTTTATATATTTTCATATTGACAAATTTAAGTATATCCATTTACATATAAATGAATATATATATATAAATATTTACATGATTTTTATATTATATATTCACATAGTTCTACGTGTGTGTGGGTATATACCAATTAATTAATACATTTGTTTATAGATCAAAAGGGTTAGAAGAATGTCGCTAAACCACTACACCACACAATTAAAACCACAATTTCTTATGTTAATATATTAAATCATACCTTTTAATTATTGTTTTTAATATATTTTTCACCCCTTTATTAAGTGAAACTTTTAGTGAAGGAATGTTATTCAGCTACACAAGGATATAGAAGTCAATATCGTTCCTCTTCATTTTATAGTCTATTGTAGATGAGATAATTTACATGATCTAGAGAACATGAAATTCCATAATTCATGTACATTCCAACTTCAACCTTTAGACTTCTTTATCAAAGTGGTTATCTTCTATTAGAGAGGCCAACACTATTCACCATGGCTACTTTAACAACTATATACATGATTTTACATTCTTCAAATTATTTGGTATATCCGAAAAATTCATCCCTACTATTAGTACTTTTGATATTATTTTGTAACCCTTTTCCCATATTGGTTTAAATATAATAAATATGTATCTTATAAAGTAAATCCTTGACTCTTAGGATGTGGCTGTGTCTTTAGAAATTAAAACAGTTATATACATGACTCCTTTTTCAGTGGATGTGGTAATAAATGTTGCCAAATGTTGAGATTCATGGATTTATCAATGATGTTAATATTTAAAAAAATGTTTTGTCAATTATATGGTTTGTGGGAGACTCGTCTACTATATTTAATGTTGTAACACCTTGAGTTTTTGTGATTTATTTTTCATATAAAAGTAATATATTTGATATTTTACATTACATGAAAAAATAAGTTAATTTTTTAGATGAAACATTGAAATTATATTTTGTTAAATTAAACGTCATGATTTAGATTTCATTACACAAAATACCACGTTTAAATTAAACATGACATAATTTTAAAATATTATTATGCAATATGATAGTTTTCACGTTGATATTAGAATGGCAGTTATGAATATGAATAAAAAAATAATGAAAATATATGTTTTATACATATATATAGAAATAATTATTTGGTTAATGATTAATTATAAATAAAAATAAAAAAACAAATTTGAATATAATGAAAATCATTTGAAAAAAATTATGCAGAAAGATCTATTTTATCTCATTAATTAAATAAATAGTTTTGGAGAATTATTCTAATAAAATGTATAAATTATATATTCAATAAAATATTTTAACATTTATTTAATGTGTTTTCTAATAATGTGATAAAAATAAAACCAATTTTATACTTAAAACAATATTTATAAAAAAGTAGTTTTATTTCTCTTTACAATTATATTTATAAAATTCAAATTTTCATTGTTTATAAAATTTAGAAAAAAATATAAGAATAACATTCGAAGTCATCATGTAATTTTGTTTTAATCTATATTGTTAATAATTTTTTGAAAGTATAAATTTTTTGATGAATAATAAAGTATAGTGGTTTTTATAAATAATTATAATTTCTTTTAAAAAATTTAAAACAAAAAAATTATATTAAAGTGTGTTTAAAATTAAAATAAGTTCAAATTTATATCTATTAATCCAATATATGTGATTGTAATAATATTCGTTTTGATTTTTTATATAAATTAATTTTCAAGTATTCAAATTTTTCATTTTGAAAACCCACTTTTTCGTTATGTCTACAGAATTAATTTTAAACAAAAGTTCACCAATTATATGAATGGAATTTGGAAAAATGGATTCTATGTCTAAAATAATTTTTTACCATAATAAAGTGTAAAATTAATAAAAATTAATTACCACAATTAAGGTGACAATGGGTTTATCATAGGATAAAGTGAAAAAATAAGGGGTAAAATGACATATAAAATTCTCAAAACCAATTTTCCGGCCATATTTGGACCTTATAATCTATAAGTATTATTAATTTTATATTTTTATCCTCTTTTCAATTAAAAAATAATGGTAAATTTTTTTCATTTCGAAAATTACAACTGTACCTCTCACCTCACTTATAAAAGGTCAACCACTATCCTATCCTCTTCACACTAAAAAACTCCATTAGATTGTCCAAAACGTACCCAATAATAAATTATCTTCCCTCATCTAATAATATAATCATTTATTTAGAAAAAATACAATATTATATGATTTTAGGTTGAATTTAATGGGGTTTTTAAAAGGGAAGGTAAAATTTTAAACTATGGGTTTTTTGTTTCACATTGTCTTATAAATCCATCAAATATCCTTAAATTATGAAGATTTAATAAAAATATATATCTCCCATATAATTATATTTTTTTATGTCAATTTAATAATATATAAACATCTCCTCTACCATAAAATCTGATACTAAATCACTATTTTGGGGTACGACAGTCTACTGCCTCGTGAATTAATGATATTCATTTTCCATCAACATATCTCACTACTGTATATAATGATGGATTTATTTCTTATAAATTATATTTATTATATCAACCTAGTTATGTAATTGTTATATCACACATTAAATCTTAATTTCCTCTCCATGGGAATATGGTAACATCGTTTCTCTATTAGGTGAACTACTGCCTAGTGAATTGATGCGCGTTAGTCTTCAGATTCACTTTATATGGAAGGTAATAACGACATGTTCAAAAAAATATGATATATATGAAAAAAAAATATATTCTACATTGGTAATATAATATTCAATTTTATTTCTCTCAATCCATTATGAAAATTGAAATAGCATTGAAGTGTATATAGGGCCTACCATCTTCGTGAGTAGAGTATTTAATTTTCAATTTATAAAAATTTAATTATTAATATAAATGAAAATATAATTATTATATTGGATATTGAAATCATGGTTAATATTATATAGATAATTTAACCATGATCATTGTAATAGGGAAAATAATAATAAATAAAAATTCACATTAAAAACAAACCAGCTATTATCCCAAATGTGATTTTGACATGGAATTGTTAATAAACATCTTATAAAAGTTCATAAATAAATAATATATTTCATGAAATATATAATTATGGTTATATAATAAATTTATAATAAAATTATATTTATTATATTGGAGGTACGAATGTGTAAGAAGGATGTTGAGACTTAAGGTTAGGGATTTGTAGTCTCTATTTTATTTATGGGAGTCATATTCTATTGTAAGCCCTCATTTATTTTGTGTTGTGTATATACTAACCCCTTGAAATTTTATTTTTGAAATATAAATATATTATTTATATTTAATTTTTCATTTAATGTTATTATTTAAAGGGGAATAAAAATGAAATGTTACCTTGGTGGGAAAGGTTTGATTTTACAATCTTAATGTTTATCAGCGTTGTTTATGATTATACATCAAATGACAAGATCATGGCATCTACATCTAAAGAACTTCATAAATTATTCTCTCCTATGTTTATTTATTTATAATATATTTTTTACTTAATTTCTCTCTCTTTATGTACTCATTTTTTAAAAATAAATTTTTTAATGTAAATTTTATTTATTTTTTTCTTCATTCAAAATTCCTTTTTATTACATATTATGCATTAATTTAAAAAACTGTTTTATCATTATCCAATGGATTTATTAAATTTTTTAACCCATGTTAGAATTTTTTAAATGGTGTTATAAAGGGAATCTTAATGTTTTGTTCCAAACAAGGACCTTTTAGCTTTTACAATTTTTTTTAAGGATTGTTAATTTTTATTTGAATGACATGAAACATATTTTCCACTGTAAGTAACAACTCATTAATTTAATGATTCATTTATAAAATTTAAATTTTATTTTCAAAGGAGTGTATTTCCAAAAAATAGGAATTTTTATTTATTTTCAAAATGGAAAGGATATTTTCCACAAGAAATGTTTTAAATGATTTTTAATTATTACTTTATAATTTTTCATCATTATTTATAAAGAAAATTATTTTCAAAAATTTTTATATTTTGAAAGTATTTTTGAAAGTTGAAAGACTATTATTCTTCGAGAATATTTCCAATGATCCTTCAAAATAATCTTCTATCTGTGATGATATCATATTATGTTATTTATACTTTACTAGGGATAAAATAAAATGATACAATAAAAATTGTTTCTTTAGATTGTTAATGTTTATGTTGATGAAATGTTTATGAAACCCATTTATATTTCTAGGGTTATTCTAGGGGTAATTGATGAAATGATTATGAAACCTATTTTCTTTATAAAATATCTGATGTGATGATATTATGAATGTTTTAAGATATTTTGTAACACATAAGTATTGTTTTAATTATTAGAAGGGTGAGACATATATCTCCCTCAAAAAAATTGGGTAATGATTTATATCTCCATAGATAAAAATAGGAAACATGTTGATGGACTTGTTAAACTATGGAAGTAGACGAGCCCTAATCCACTATGGAAAACATATGTATCTTCATCCATAGTGTAAAATACGAAATGATTCTTAATCCAATATGAATTTATGAAAAGATATGGCTACTAGTGGGTTGTTAATGAATGTTCTAGTAACTACGAAAGAATTAATCTGGTGAAAAACAATAATATCGGGGTGGTTTCATGAAATCAATGTAATAATTTTTTTATCTTTTCAATCAGCAGAGGTTTCAATTTAGAAGACAACTTTTAAAAAAAACCCTAATTCTGACCTCTCCCCAACTCCCTCTGTCCTACCCGACCCACATCCCTTGACCTCATCTCCTCTCCCCGGTAGTAGAACCTCCCATGCGACCACCTTTCCCCCACACCTCATGTTCTTCTCTCCCTTCCAGCTACCCTAACCCAATGACCACCTTTCCCTCCATGAAACCTCATATCCACTGAGAGACGGGGACCCTGATCCGGAACCCCCCAATGCCCACGACCCCCAAAACTACCCATCCCCAAACCCCATGACCCCCACCTACATCCTCTCTTTCTAGATCACCAGTCAGGGGAAAACCACCTCCACATACTTCCCCCAATTGACCTTATATCTGACCAGCTCACCGGTGTTGAGAACCCCCCCCCCCCCAAATCCAACCTCCCTCACCCTGACTCAATTACCCTGATTGGTGGAAAATTTTAACTAATGTGGTATCATTACATTTTTGAAGCCTATTATTTATTGTAATATTTTATTGTCCATATTTATTTCCCTTAGGTGGTTTTATATCTGTCATTGTATTCAATAATTCATTTTTTCTACAACAAATTTAATATAAAATTGGATAACTATTTATTTATGGTGGCTTTTGATTATACATTATGTATTTTTGCCCACTAGATATAGGTTCATATTTTTTAATGTATCTTATAAATTTCTTCATTCTTGTTGATAGTCATCATCCCATGTCAAATTTTAGTTATGATTGGTCTAGAACAGCCATACCACCACCAACCCAGGAGTGGAACCAGTGATATAGGTTTCATTCAATTTGTATCTGATAGGTTCGGTAGTGTTAAAAATATGTGTTTTAGTTTTTTTATTTATCATTGCTTAATTAAATTAAATTTCCTAAGAAATACATCTAATTTTTAGCAACCATAATAAATGGATGTTTTTATATAATAATTTATAAACACTATTATGATTATATATTTATTATCAATGATTATATAAATCATTACAATGATTAATATTTGAATAACATCCAATATGGAAACATGAATTGAAACATCATATTACATAAGTTATATCACAAATATACTATATAATATGATATAAGAATTTTATTAATACCCTTGGATTCAGTTATGATTATAATGCGGAGTTCAATATATATAATATTCAAACAATATGTTAAAATATAACACTTATTCATACTATATGATTCGACTATTTTGTTGAATATTTATCTGTTTCAGACAATAAATAAATTATTTAATTATTCATTATTATAATTTACACTTTTATGAGAATCCATGAAGACTCCTTTTAAAAATAGTTTATAAAAACCCATAACTTTTTGAACAAAAACCTTACTAATAATTTTAATCAATTTTCTATAACAGAAAATTGTAAAAATATGCTCAATAATCATTTGAAATACATAAATATTAGGAATAAATAAAATTCAGGATCGCAGCCAACCAGCATCTCAGATAAGGCCACCACTACCATCATCTTATGAAGATGCTAGTGATTCTTCTATACCCATGATGCTTACAAGCATGCCATTTCTTTATAGGTATTTTGTAGCCCACCGACCGATTCACCTTCTATTAGGGAGAAAATTTAATCCCTCCATAAAGGGGATATTGGTGATTTACAATTACATGTTTGTATGCCATTTTTTAAATAAAACATAAATTTTATTAATTATTTAAATAATTTTTAAATAGTTAAACACAACAATAGATTGGATACAAATAGGAATAAAAATTTTGTATGATACCTGAAGGAATTTAATATTATTATTCCATTTTATTATTTTTGGGTGCCTACTATTGACTCTACCAGAATATACTAGGATATTCTTAGGTAGATTACTTGCAAAAAAGGTGATATTTACCATTAGTTATAATGATTTGAGTCATATTCTTACAACATGAAAAAACTAGCTCTTTGATACTCAAGAAAACATAATAATAATTTTATACTCCATGAAAACAAATTAAAATTACATGAGCAATATTTTTTCATATACATAGAAATTATTTATTTTCATTTCTATATTTTTTTCATTTTGGTATTCCTGACTCCGTTTCACGCCCATGGACTTTAAATAATTTGGTCAAGAAATGCATAGATTTCTAATGTAGATTATGGAAAGAGTTTAATTAATCCTCTCTGAGATCATGAAAAATGTATGAGAATGTTCCTGATGAAATTTTTCACGAGCAATGGAAACTAATTGTCTATATTAATATAGATTCATCTCATGTTGTAATTGAATATTTTATAGTACCATAATAAATCAAACACAATAAAATTATAATTATTATAAATGTTTCTAATTTTTGTATAAATTATAAAAAAACACGAGTCCTGAGAATCTATTCATTCCCCACATTGTTTTGTATCAATGTTTTTCAAGAAAAAGAACAATTTTCGGATGTATTTTAGTCAATATAATTAATATAATTTTATTATAATGCATGGTTGTTTATTAACATGTTTATATTTTTTAATAAATACTCATTAGTTAGGACACATTGTAAGATAAACAAATATTCGGCTTAATGTGCATAGGATACTAGATGTCAGTTTTGTAAAAGTCTTTATGAAAGAAACTAGAGTTTGTAGTTTTCATTACCATTTCAAATTCTATCATTACTATAAAAACATAATAATAATAATATATTATTAAAACTAACCGTACAGAAAACAAATTAAATGGGTCTAGGTATAAAGCTTAAAAAAATTTAATTTGACATCATTTGAGACATATTTTTATCCCCAATTAAATGGAAGTATGGTTTGTTTTCTTTAGAAATATAATTTTTAATATTATGTTTTAATACACATAGAAAACTATATGAACGTTTTTAAATGTCTGTATGAAAGAAAATGGAGTATGTACATTTCATTTCCATTTCATATGATATCATTACTATAAAACAGAATAATAATAAATATATCATAAAACTGATCGGACATAAACCTAATTAAATGGGGCCAAGTACGAGGAATAAACAATGTTAATTTGAAAATATTTGATACATCCTTTGTCCCAAATTAATTGGATTTATGGATTTTTTGTTGTTGTAATATAATTTTCAATATTATGTTTATAATGTTTTTAAATAATACTAAATAAAAAAATTATTAATTATATAACATTATAAAAAATAGATATTTTGAAAAAAAATGTTAATATTTTTCTATTGTCATGTTAAAATACATGATGTATGGGATTAATACACATCACAATCATCTTCAGTTTCCCTGAACAATGTAGTTGGAATAGATTTAGGGATGGGGGGATTCAAGACATGTGTGAAGGACGAGTTTTGGGCTTAGTCCTTCAGGTGGATTTGGTTAGGTAGTGTTATCTGTCACTGCTATACTGGGTGGGGGTTTTAGTAGTGCGTTGATTTGAATCACAAATCCAAATTTCAATATTGAAAGAAATGGTTCAAGATAAATTTTTTATAAGACAATATGGGATCAGTGGAAGTCAAAAATGGAAATTGATTTAGTTTCTAATATTTTAGCAGATGAATGGAATAATCCCCAATAAAATGTCCAACCTTATATCTTTTTTTAATGAGGAAAATTATAATTTCAATAGACCATTCAAAAATTTTCTATGAACAGAAACATGATCCATAATCTTGCTAGTTACAATTTATGATAACCGTCAGAAAAAATATTTATATAGTCTCTTTTGGGATGTTTCTTGATAACTCCCACTAAATAATTTAGTTGTGTTTGTAGTAACTTTTCCCATATTATCGTTTTTGTTTTTTGATAAATAAACATTCTCCAAATGATAAAAAATCCACCATTGAGTAACCAAAAAACAAAACATATAAAAAATGCTACTCAATTATTAAAAAAACTCAAAATGAATATTGACCATGAAATAAATGATTATATAGAAAGTAAAATTATTTTTTTCAATCAAATTTGAGCAGCATAAGATATAAAATTACCAATCTATATTTTAGTATTTAATTAAACTAAAATATGTAATACTGCTAAATCATTAATTAAATTAATAATATATTATTTATATAATAATAATTTTTTAAAAAATATTTATTGAATACAAAAGTTATCACAGGAAAACAACCAAGTAATGATATTTGATATTTTGGAATCAACACCACATCAATCAAAGATATGGTTTTCTAATTATGGTTGTAAATACATTTTTAGTATTTTAAATCACTAAAATTCACATCTGAAAAAAATAGATAAAGATCAAATATTTATGTGAAATCATGGGAAAAGAAATATTCAATTATTTATAACATTTAAAAGCACGAAAAACGTCTATTAAACATGTGGTGTGCTATTAAAGAGTCAACATTAAATTTTATAATATATTAATGTTTTAGAAACATGAGCTAGAGGATCAAAACTAAGAAAATGACATCATATTTCAATGAAATCATAGGAAAATAATCATATATATAATTTCTATATTTATGATACAAGGAAACATAATTAGGAATATCGTTTTTCCTGTTATGACTATAAACATGTTTTTACTGTTTTAAAGTACCAAAACATGCACAGATATGTAAAAACTAGTCAAATGATGTCGGATTTTCCATAAATTAGTAGAAAATTACAGTAGATTTTTTTGATATGTAGGAATTAAAAAACAAAAAATTATGAAAGATGATATCAGTATTATGGCTGTAAGTTCATATTTTGATCTTTAAAGCACTAAAACAGGGGTTGAATAGTGAAAACCCTGAATAAAAAAGACGAATTGTCCAAAAATAAAGTACAAAGAGCATATATTAAATTATTAAATACAGGAACTGATGACACTCCATTACAAATTACATTTTACCATTATGGAAATAAATGTGTTTTTAGTTTTTTATAACACTATAATGTGCATGGAGTGATCAAAACAAAAAAAATGTTGTAATATTGTCATAAAATTATGGGAAAATTATAGTCAATTTAATTTTGAACTATAGGAACCGGCTTCATTGATTAAAAATGATGGTTTTCCAGTTATGGATGTAAATGTGTCTTTAGTATTTTAAACCACTAAAACATGAATGGAATGGTTAAAACCTAGAAAACGATGTCATATATCCCTAAAATTAGGGTAAAGTGACCATAAATTTAGTTATGAAATTTTAGAGATGGTAAAACATCATTATGAATGATGATTTGTCCTTAATGGTCATAAATACATTTTATTTGTTTTAAAACACTCAAACATGCATGAAATGGTGAAAACCAAAAAAGGATGTCTGATTGACTAAAAATAAAGTGAAAATTACAATTGATTTAATTATTAAATGTAGAAACTAGCGGTACATTATTCCGATAGATTATTTTCTTGTTATGGTTGTAAACTTGTTTTTAGTGTTTTAAATCTCTAAAATGTGCGTCAAATTTTCAAAATAAAGAAATTAATGTTGGATTATCTTGAATTAGTGGAAAACTAAAAAATATTAAATTTGGAAATATAGGAACTGACTGAATGTCATTCCAATTGATGGTTTTCTTGTTATGGCCATAAATGTGTTCTTAGTGTATTAAATCACTAAAACAAGTGTAGACCAATCAAAAAAAAAGAAAAATGGGGTTAGATTTTATATATGTTAGGGGAAATATAGTGTACATTAAATAGTTAAATGCGTGAACTGAAAACATCTCATACCAAAAGATAGTTTTCTCATTATAGTCGTAAACACATTTTTTTTGTTTTAAAAATCTAAAACATGGATGGAACGGTAAAAACCAAGAAAACGATGTTGGATTTTACTAAAATTAGGGGAAAAAGAGTTTTAATTATTAAATGCATGAATCAATGTTACGTCATTCCAAATGATGGTTTCCCATTGTTTTTGTAAACATGTTTTTATTGTTTTTAACCACAATAACAGATGTCAAATGGTCAAAACCCTGAAAATGACATCAGATTGTTCTGAAATCAAGGGAAAACAACCTTATAATTAATTTTGAAATTTAGGAATGAATACAACATCATTTGGAATAGATTTTTTTTATATTATGGATGTAAATGTATTTTTAGTGTTTTGAAACACTAAAACATGCATGGAATAATAAAAACTACAAAATCCATAGTGGATTACCATGAAATCAGGAGAAAACCAAAATAGATTTAATTGTAAAATATAAGAACTCAAAACACCTAATTCTGAATTGCGTCAGTCCTCTTATGGATGAAAATGAGTTTTTAGTTATTTAAAATACTAAAACGTATGTGGAAAAATTAAAACTAGGAAAATGACATTAGATTATTATGAAATTAGAGGAAAACTACCATAGATTTAATTACGAATATAGAAATAGATGACTCATTATTCATAATTATGGTTTTCCTATTATTTCTGTAAACTTATTTTTCGTGTTTTAAAAAACTAAAAAGTGGGTGGAACGATGAAAGGAATAGAAATGATATCACATAGTCCTCAAATCCAAGAGAAAAACACTTCTTAGTTTTTTTGATGTATAAGTGCCAAAAAAACATCAGCCCAACATACGATGTGCTCATATATGATAAGTAACCACTTGTAATAGGTTCAAAATGCATTAAAAACATCTATCGGGGGAAGGGGAAAACTTGGAAAAAGACCTCTGATTTCTTGAAAACTAGGGTACAATGACACTATATTTTATATTTAAATGTAGTATATAAAACATGTCATTATCAATGATGGTTTTCCCATGGTGTCTATAAATAGGTTTTTAGTGATTTAAAAAACTAAAACATGTATTAAATGGTCAAACCAAAAAAATGATATCGGATTATCCTGAAATCATCGGAAAACCACCATATATTTAATTGATAAATGTAGGAAAATATAACAGATCATTCTGAATTCTAGTTTTCCCATTATGGATGTAAATTCAATTTCACGGTTTTCAAACCGTAAAACCTATGATAGATATTCATAAATATGAAAATTATGTTAGATTTTCCTAAAATAATGTGCCAATGACCAAATATTTAATTTTGAAATTAAGGAACTGACTACACATCATTCTAAATGGCAGGTATCCTGTTATGATCATAAATGAATTTTTATTGTTTTAAAACACTAAAATGTATGTCAAATGGTCCAAAAAAAGTCAAATGGCTCTATATTATCATGAAATAAGTGGAAAACCACTATATCATTAATTTTTTAATGCAATAATGGACATCACATCCTTACAAGTGACAGTTTTCATGTTATGTCCGTATATTGTTTTTCATTGTTTTAAAACACTAAAATTTGCATGGAATGATCAAAACCATATAAAACAAACTTATGTTGAATTTAAATCATGGGAATCCAATATCATAGTTGATTTTGGAATATGGAAAATTATTTGATATAAAACCCATTAAAATCTGATTATTAATAAAACATGAAGTACACTGCATGTCTCTTTAAAAATAAATTACAATATTTACTTATCCCTCTTCAGTTTCAAGAGGTAATATTATTTAAATAGGTTTGTTTCTATTTTTAAATTGTTTTTCATTATATATTATTATTTTTAAGATAAAATTTAGGCTATTTTGTTAGAAAAAAATATGTGTAGCATTCTAAATATATTACCTATCTTTTCCCATTCACATATTCTTTCTTAAATGTTTTTCATTTAATTATTGGTTGTATATACCAACAGTAGGTAGGAAGTTGATTGTTTTAATCCAAGATATTATTTAGAACATAGTAATAATGGTTCATAATGTCTATGGAATTTCAAAATTTAATCAATTTTTAATCCCTAATTATGATTTATTCTGTGTTGCTTTATTTTTTCACTTGTTTACAATAAATGAGATGATAAGTACAGTTTCAATTGATGACATGATGTGGAGGAAAAATGATTTGGCGGTGGTCATGACATGGATGTGTATTAGGACTTGGTTGTTGTTGGAAATATTGTATATGTATATTGGAAGTTATATGTTTTGACATAGATTGAGGTTATGATGAATGAATCTTTTTATATAACTGTAGATATATGATGAGTTTGTCTAATATTTATGTTTTAATTTATGATATCCCCTTTCAATATTTTTTCTTAAAATTTAAAAAATAATTATGATATAGTGGTGGTTTTCTATAATAGACTATAAATACATTAAGTAAAAAATGTTTAGTAGTTGTTCACATGACCACAAAAAATATGATCTGTTGACCTCAACTGTTTTGATCATCCCAGTTATTCTTTCATATACTTTTATAATCTCAATCTAATGATTTTCTATATATTAATTCTTTAAATCTATGATCCATATGATAATAATATTAAAATATTCCCTGAGATATGTTAATCCATGCCTATCTATTTTAATATGAGTTATGAAGTTCTTCTAACCCATTCAGATATGCTTTGCATAAAACAGACTAGAGATACCGAGCTACCGGTAAGCAAGTCTACCGGCAGATTCAATCTACCGATACAGAACACTAAGAGCTACCGATACAAGATACCAACCAGCCTACTGATACACAGACTAGATACTGATATGAACCGACGGACAGAGTCTACCAATACATGTATAGAGCTACTGATAGAACCAGTCTACCGAGCTACCGAGAGAGTAAGTCTACCGATAGAAGTAGTTACTAATACCTAGAGCTACCGATACCATCAAGCTAATGATACAAGTTCAAAGAGCTACCGATGTAAGGTTCTGCTACACAAAATACCACCGTACACATTTACCCACACGAGCTACTAATGATTGACCAACCATTAAAACTCTATACTCTTAATAATATTTATTTATTAAGCTAAGGGTCACATGGGATGTTTCTAATGCAGTTAATGTTATTTAATGATCTTTGTTGCCATGTCAGGGAACCGTACCTAATACCCATGAAAAAAGTTATCATTCCCTTTTTCCGGAACTAAAATTTTCAAAAGGGAAGATAAATACCAAACTAAAAAGATGATAAGTATAGAACACCAGGTGTGCATAAGACAAGCCACATGGAACTAAGAAGGCGCACGAGTGAAAAAGAAAAGGGAGGAACATCATTAAAACATGGTTAATTTGGGAAAGGATACATCCATCCATCGAGAACAATAGACATACACGAAGCTAATCATTTTCAAGGAGAACACAAGCTGCACCTTGAGGGACGAACTACCAAAAACACTTAATGCACTCAAGCTGACAATCTGGACCAAGAATCAAAGAAGAAAATGACACTCTATTTTCTGAGTAGATACCAGAGAAGGACTAAGATGATTTTTTGACCCACCAAACATGTCTAGAGCTGCACTGGCAATCACTAAAGATTTTCTAAACTCTTTCTCACTTTCTTTAGTGATTATATCTTTACATTTCGAGCAGTGTGTGTACCCTGTTTATTTTACACACACACTATCTCCTAACCTAAACTGTAGGATTCATAAATCCTCATTCAAACTTCATAACCATTTGTTTTCTTATATGGATAGTGGTAGAGGTCAAGTAAGACTGGGACAACATGTGTGTTGTTGTTTGTGTTTCCCACATAGAACTGTGGTAGAGGTCTTTGAACCTAGACAGTAGCATACTGTTGTTTTCCCCCGATCCAGGGTGTGGATAAATTTATATAAATTGTTGAGAGGAATAAGTCTCGACTTGAGACTGAACCTCTTGGTTACCTCTTCTATGTTTTTAGTTTAATTCTTCATGTATACTATATAGATTTCATATTTTGCTGCTATTACATTGAAATACAAATCTATTTTAAAGCTACATTGATAGTTAAATTAGCAAGTTTTTATAATTATTGTAAACCAGTATGTTAGTTTCAAAAGTTAATTTTATCTTCATATATAGTCAACTGAGACCTATTCAATCTTTGAGAAACTGATTGAACATTTACACTCTATATAGATTCACTACAGTTTTACTTTGTTTTTAAATTGGGGTATTTTAAGTGAAATATTTTTAACAGAAATTTTTATTGGAACTCAGTTCACCCCTCCTCTTGATTATCCACTCCAACCAACATTTGGTATCAGAGGAGATTTTTCTTTTCAATGATTTCAAAACAATCTGTTTTCCAACTGTGATTTTAATTCCATCATTAAAGATCTTAAATTTCTTTTAGTTCTAAACTTTATCTCTTTAAAATTTCATTTCTAAAATCTACTTATGGATAATAGACTAGAGGGTGATGCTACCAACATGCCACCTTTATTCAATGGCACCAACTCTGCCCAATGGAAACTTAAGATGAAAATTCATTTAGAATGTATGGGTTTTGATAAATGGACTGCTATAGAGTCTCAATTGTAAATTTCAGAAACTGAATGAACAACTTGGGATGAACCTACAAAGACTGCATACAATAATAATTGTAAAGCTATAAATTCCCTATACTTTTCATTAAGAGATGAAGAGTTTAATAGAATATCTACTTGCAAAACAGCTTATGAAATATGGGATACTTTGGGTGTTTCTCATGAAGGAACAACCAATGTTAATGAAATGTGATTGAATACTTATACTATTAAATATGATAATTTTAAAATGAAAACTGATGAACCTATTTCTGATATGTATCTCAGGTTTAATGAGATACTCAATACAATGAGATTACTTGTAAAAGTTGATCTAGATAAGGAACAAATTATGAGGATACTGAGATGTCTACCAAAACGATGGAGGGGCACTTCTCTTTCAATCAGAGAGTCATGTGACATTGGAGCACTGGTTGTAAAAGAGATTATTTGTAAATTAATGATGTATGAGGAATAACTCAAGGTAAATAAAGGGGAAGAGGATGAACCTAAGAGAAAATCTTTAGCTTTCAAGTCTACTGCTTCTAAGAGAAAAGACAATGAGACAATGCAAATACAAACTGAAAGTTTAACCAGTGAAGATTCTGATTCAGACAGTGATGCTAAAATGGCTCAAATTGCTAGGAGATTCATGAAGTTCTATAGGAAGAAGAAATTCTTCAGAAAACTTAACTACAAATGAAATTATGATAATAAGGGACACTGGTAAAAGGATTGGAAAAATCCTGACAAAGAGGATGATATAGTCTACTACGAGTGAAAAATGAAAGGACACATCAAGGATGACTATCCAAAACTAAAATTCAAAAAGAAATATGATTATAAGGACAAGAAGTACAAAACATCTTTGAAAGCTACTTGGAGTGCTTCAAAGGACAGCAGAAGTGAATCTGAATTTTCTGATTCTGAGAAGAATCGTGCCAACATATGCTTCCGGGCCAACACATCTGAGGTAACTACTTCCCCGATTCTAAATGATTATTATTCTGGAAATATCAGTGATTCAGACAATGATGGAAGTATGTCTAAGGATGAAATGTTTTAATACTATAATATGCTAGAAGAAACATGTAATGAACTTAAAGAGAATTAAAAGTCATTAATGAAACATCATGCTCTTACTTCCAATGTTAAATCAGCCTTTGATATAGAAAAAGAAAATATTGCTCAACTATTTAAGGAAAATACTGAACTGAATTGTCTAACGAGCAACTTAGAAAGGACTTTGAAAAGTTCACAAAGGGAAAAGATACTCTAACTCAAATTTTAGGTAAGAAAGCTGCAGCTAAATACACTACTAGTTTGGGATACCAACCTGGACAGAGACAGTTCACTAAAACTCGATTTATCTCTATGTCTGGACAAAATTATGTTTATTCCAGTTCTGGAAATTCGTATGCTTCAACCAGTTATTCATATGTTTATAGATCAAATAAAGTTTATCTTTCAAAATATATTGATTCTGTAAATTATATGAGACCCATAAGACAAATATGGGTACCTAAAGCTTTGATTTCTAACCTATCTGGACCCAAGAAGATCTGGGTAACAATATCATTTACAATCTAAACATGTATTGTAGGAAACATGTTTGAAGAGTTCTCACAAGAAGGTATGGTACTTGGATAGTGGATGTTCAAGACACTTGTATGGAGATTATTCATGCTTCAAAAGCTTAATAATGGTTGATGGAGGCCATGTCACCTTTGGTGATAATTATAAGGAAAAATCATTGGCCTAGGTCAGATTGGTAACTAAAATTCAGTTTTAATTTCTAAAGGTTTATTTGTTGATGGACTTAAGTATAACCTCTTAAGTATTTCTCAGTTATGTGATGACGGATTTAATGTCATGTTTGAAAATGATTCCTGTAATGTTTTTAATTCTATGAATGTTTTATTATTTTTTGCTTTATGAAATGAAAATGTTTATGCTGTTGATTTAAATTCTTAAGCTAAAAAAATGTTACTTGTTTAAATGCTTTTCATTGAGAATCATGGCTTTGGCACAGAAGATTAGGACACTACAACATCTATTTAAATAGAAAGCTGACTAAGAAAAACATAGTTATAGACCTAAATAAACTTGAATTCCCAAATTACAATGTTTGTAATCCTTGCCAAAAGGTAAAGCAACATAAAGTTTCTTTTAAATCAAAGAAAGAAGTTTCTACTTTTCAACCTCTCAAGTTGGTTCACATGGATTTTTTGGACCTTCAAGAGATTCTAGTTTAAATGGGAATCACTATGTCTATGTTCTAGTAGATGACTTTTCAAGATATACCTGGGTATACTTCTTAGCTCACAAAAGTGAATCTTGTTCTTAATTTGTTAAATACTCCAAATCTGTAGAAAAACATAGTGGACTTAAGACTAAAACCCTGAGAATTGATCACAGCCGTGAGTTTGAAAATCAAGAGTTTGAATCCTATTGCTCACAAAATGGCTATAGTCACAACTTTTCTGCTTCTAGGACATCTCATCAGAATGGTTTAGTAGAAATAAGGAATAGAACCTTTCAAGAAATAGCTAGAACCATCCTTAATGAAAATGACATTCTTATATACTTTGGGGATGAAGCTATGAATAATTCCTGTTATAATATCAATAGATTCTTAATTAGACCAGTTCTTAAGAGGACCCCATATGAGTTATGGAACAATAGAAAACCAAAAGTTAGTAACTTTAGAGTCTTTGGCTGCAAAGTTTTTATTCTTAATACAAAGGATACTCTGGACAAGTTTTCTTCTAAAAGTGATGAAGGAATTTTTCTAGGTTATTCTTTAACTAGAAAAGCATATATTGTCTTTAATAAAAGAACCAAATGTGTGGAAGAATCTATTCACATCAATTTTTATGAAACTGATCCACATTAGCATAAAACCACTCTTGAAAATCATGAAGAAGATTTGAGTGTTCTAGACCTTAATGATAAATCTAAAGAACATGCTGTAAAAAAATCTAGTTCTAGACATATTCTAGAGTCTGCTTCTGTTGATGCCGAACTTAGAGATGAACCTGAAATTTCTAGTCCTACCCTTACTATATCAACTAGGATTATAAATAATCATCCTTTAGATGATGTTGTTGGTAATCTTGATAGAGGAACACAAACTAGAGCTTCTCTAAGAAACCAAGTTGAACATCAAGCCTTTATTTCACAGCTAGAACCTAAAAATGTCAATGATGCTATCAATGATGAATTTTGGGTAATGGATATGCAAGAGGAGTTAAATCAATTTGAAAGAAACAATGTCTGGGAATTATTTGATAGACCTAAGGACACTTTTACAATAGGCACTAAATGGGGTTTTAGAAACAAAGTTGATGAATCTGGAAACATAGTTAGAAACAAATTTTGGCTAGTTGCACAAGTATATAGTCAAGAGGAAGGTATAGAGTATGAGGAAACCTTTGCACCTATATCTAGATTAGAAGCTATTAGAATCTTACTTGCCTATACTGCACATATGAATTTCATGTTATATCAAATGGATGTCAAAAGTTCTTTCCTAAATGGTTTTATTGTCAAAGATGTTTTTTTTGAACAACCACCTGGATTTACTAATCCTCATTTTTCAAATGATGTTTTTAAACATTCTAAAGATTTATATGGGTTAAAATAAGCTCCAAGAGCTTGGCATGATAGACTTAGTAATTTTCTTATTTCAAAAAGTTTTACTAAAGGGATTGCTAATCCAACTCTTTTTATTAAAATAATTTCATAAGATGTTTTGATAGTGAAAATCTATGTTGATGATATTATTTTTGGATCTTCCAAACACTCTTTATGTACCGATTTTTCAAAGATTATGCAAAATGAGTTTGAAATGAGTTTAATGGGATAACTCAAATATTTTCTTGGATTTCAAGTTTTCCAAAATGAAAATGGAATTATTTTGAATCAAAGTAAATATACAAAGGATCTTTTAAAACGTTTTGGTTTGGATAGTATTAAGGAATGTGATACTCCAATGAGTAATATTTGTAAATTGGATGCAGATGAAACTGGGAAACTAGTTGATCAAACTAATTACAGAGGTATGATTGGAAGCAAACTTTACCTCACTGCTAGTTGAGAAGATATTATGTTTACTGTGTGTAGGTGTGCTATATTTCAAGGTAATACAAAAGAATCTCATTTACATGCTGTTAAAATAATTTTTAAGTATCTTGAACATACTGTAAACTTATGTTTGTTTTATTAAAAAGGATAGTCCTTTGAGTAAATGAGTTATTCAGATGATAATTTTACTGGTTGCAAGTTGGATAGAAAAATCACATCAGAAACATGTCACTTATTGTGAAAGTCCTTAGTATCATGGTGTAGTAAAAAGTATAATTCTGTTGCATTGTCCACTGCCGAAGCAGAGTACTTAGCTGCTGGTAGTTGCTATGCAGAAATTCTGTGGATGAGACACAATCTTTTGGACTATAGATAAGACTTTAATCAGGTTTCTATCAATTGTGAAAACTCTGGTGCAATAAACATCTCGAAGAACTCTGTGTCTCAATCTCGGACCAAACACATTGATGTAAGGCACCATTTCTTGAGAGATCATTATCAAAAGGGTGATATTACTCTTGAGTTTATTGGTAATAAACATTAATTAGATGATATTTTCACTAAAACATTGTGTTCGGAGAGGTTAAGTTACATTAGACACGAGTTAGGTATGTTTAACCTTGATTAGTAGCTAATCCCACCGATGTGAAATTCTCACCAATGTAAAATTATCCCCGATGTTAAATTCTCCCCGATGTAAAATTCTCACCGACGTGAAATTCTCACCGGTGTAAAATTCTCAATGATGTGAAACTCTCACTGATGTGAATCCTCACCTATGTAACCTCACTGATATGAATTCTCACTAATAGACCCTACCGATGAGTACACGGATTTAAACTTCTGTCTGCCACCAGAATCTGAATCGCTTTTGTGTTATTTCAATTTATTTATTTATTTTATGATTCCTAAATGATAAAAATAATGTCCGAGCTACTTCTAAATCCCCTGTTCCTCAAACCTTTACCCTTAAAACTTATCTCCTAAATCCTTAGAGAACCATAAATCCCTCGAATCCGAGATGTAAAAAACCAAACTCCCTTCTGTTAGAGATGTTCTTGATGATCCAAAAGAAAATAAGGAAAAGTTTGTGCCAGAAGCAAGTGGCAGTGCTAGCAGGACAAGATCAAGAAGACGACCAGTAAATCCTCATCCGCAGAATCGATTTATTGTGATTGAGAAGGAGCTGTGTGTAGAATGGATGCTACCTAGAAAGTCCTTAGTGCTCGAAGTGCTTGAAGATAAAAAAAATTTGTAGAGTGTTTTTCGAACAACAATGGTCCCTACTTTCCTAAATTAGTGAAAATTTTTACGAGTTTGTGAGCATTGAAAAAACTGAGAATGAAAATCGAGTACCCTCTTTTGTGAATGGAAAAAAGATGTCATTTTTATCTGTTGAATGGGATGAGTGCTTAAATGTTCCACATGAAGGGGTATGTGGATATGTCACGAGAGCCATGCCACCTACCAATGATATTTTCAACTATGAGACTGCTTTGGAAGAGATGAATGGTGATGGAAGTCAAAGACAAGTAGTTGCTACAGAAATGGATGGAGAGAACAGATTACTGTTCAATTTTGTTCAACATGTCTTGATACCGAGGAGACGATAGTTTTACAATTTGAGATATCAAGATATCTATCTTCTGCATCTTTTAAGACATTGTGTAAAAGTTAATTTGTGCAGATTACTGATGATCCAAATGGAATACATGACAAGGACGAAATCAATGAAAAATTCCATATTCTTTGGTAAGTTAATTTCATTGATGATTACGGTAAAAGGGGTAGCTAAGTCTCAAGATGAGACAGTGGTAGTAACGAAGAACTTTTGTATCACATCCACAGTCTGAAAATACATGAGGATAAATTGGAACCCTTGGAGAGGTGAATGGGTCAATGATGACCAGAAGGTGTATGAAAAATTTATTCCGGTAAATCATCCTTCATGACAAAAGGATGTGAGGGATCCAGGTCTGGGACCTGATGAAGAGGAGCTAGAATACAGTGATGATTCAGAAGAGGAATAGTCTTCTACTGATGAAGGAGGAGACCCTGACATACCTCCTAGCCCAAATCCTAAAAATCAAGATAAACATAAATTAGATAAGGAAGAAGCTTCTTTAGAAGATGTTGAAGTCGACTCTGTAGAGAATGATGAAGATATTCATGAATGTGAAGCATCTCTATCTGCTAATTTCAGCCAGAGTCCAGTGATTGGACAATCCTTAGTGCCTTCTACGGATGAAAGTGAAGTTGACATACCCTTGCCTAGTCTGGAAGTCTATCCAGCTATTATAGATAAATAATTGATAGTGGAAGATTCTCCAGTGAAAGGAGGACCTGCTGATAATGTTGAGAATGCTGTTATTTTACTTGAGGATTCACCCATTGAGGAAGAGCATCAAACCAATATTGGAAGTGTTACAGTGGCTGCTGGAATTGAAGATTGGGTAGAAGACATAGGTTTTGTAGTATGTGGTTTGGACTATCATGATTCAGATAATGAGGTATCTCACAATAGACCAAATATTGTTTATAATATTGAATCTAAGTTGATGCCTAAAGATGTGGTATAAATGCATGACCTAGATACATTAAATAAAAGGCTTAAGGATAGTTTTGTAGAAGAGGTAAAGAATATGGAAGTCTCTCTGGTCTCTTAAGTTTAATCGATCATGACTGACTCAGTGGTCAGTTTAGTATCTGAAAGAGTACCCACTGCAGTTGCGCCTACTGATATGATCACCAGGGCTGATTTGGAATCTTTGAAGGATGAACTAAATGAATATTTTAATGCATCAGTTTCTAAGATGAAGCATTGTTTTGCTGAGGATATGAGGATGTTGGAAATATCATTTGAACTCTTTATAGGTTGTAATTTGTTAACCTTCATGGAAGAAATAGTGGAATAAGTTAAAGAGTGTTAGGCTCATGTTTCTAGACTTGAAGCAGATCTTAAAGCTCTAAAGGAATCTATTGTTTCTTTAGACTCTTACATGAGATCAAAATCCCAAGCAGACAAGGAATTAGCCTATGTCAAGAATGTGGTAAGCTAGATGGTTTCAGTGTTCGAAAGTTTTAAAACATCCATGAAAGATCATGTTAAAACCCAGGACTCTCAAGTTAAAAAATCTTATCAGTGGGTTGACCAAGAATTTCAAGGTAACAATAACCTTATCTGTTGGTCCTATTGCTTCTAAACCCTCTGTAGAGTTGAATCAAATTTGAGCTATGATGAAGGAGGAGCTTGGTTCACCTACAACCAGTGGATCTGTGGACTCATCTGAGCTGAATAGAGTTGTGCTTTATACTAGAGATTCAGTTAGAGAAATAATGAAGATAGTCCAAGACTACATGAGAGAATCTTCTGCCTCTCAAAAAGAAGTGAAAGATAAAGTGGACTCCTATTTCCAAAAGATTAACAAAAAGGACTCCTTATTATAGACCATGAACAGTTTTTGTGGCTCAGCCTCCTATGGTCATTTCTAGAATTCCAAAGCCTTAAACTGCTTCCACTTCCCCTGAATCCTCTTCTACTCCCCAGGTAAAATCACAAATTAAGGATGTGGATTGAACAAGTGGCTAGACTGTTTGATAGGAATCCATTGTATTTTGTTTATTTCTTTGTACCTTATCTGGAACATGAAATGAAACTTGTTTTTATCTCTTTTCTAATTTTTATTTTTATTCCTCTTCTCTTTGGTTTCACACTTTTTGATTATCACAAAGGGGGAGAAATATTTTACCAAGCTTTTACAAAGGGGGAGAAGTATTAATGGAAGAATAAATAATGGGGAGAAAGTATCAAATGGGGAGAAATTTTTATCTAAGGAAGAGAAATCTTGCTTGGCCGCTCTGATACTGTTCCATTTCATTATATGATACCATTTTCTCTAACTCTCTGATGCCACTAAACTTTACTTTTGATATTATTGAATTTAATTTTATCTCTTATACTATCACATTTTCTTCTTCTTCTGATCTATTATGTTCTATAACATATTGTTTCTCTAAGATAATGGAATTTAATCATATATCCTCTGATACAACTGTTCACTATTTCAAAATGATAATATCATAAGTTGTGATTATCAAAAACGGGGAGATTGTTGACCTAACCTATTTTGATAATCCTAATTATGCTCTCATATACTTTGATAATCTCAATCTAATGATTTTCTATATATTAATTCTTTCAATATGTGATCAAGATGATAATAATATTAAAATAATCCATGATATTTGTTAATCCATGTCTATCTATGTTTATATGAGTTATTAAGTTCTTATAACCCATTCGGATATGATTTTCATCAAACATACTAGAGATACCGAGCTATCAGTAAGCAAGTCCACCGACAGATTCAGTCTACCGATACAGAACACTAAGAGCTACCGATAGGAGCTACCGACCGGCCTGCTGAAACACAGACTGGTGAATGATATGAACCAACTGACACAGTCTACCGATACAAGTATAGAGCTACTAATAGAACCAGTCTACTGAGATACCAATAGAGTAAGTCTACTTATAGAAGGAGTTACTGATATCTAGATCTACCGATACCAACAAGCTACCGATGCATGTTTAAAGAGATAGCGATGGAAGGTTCTGCTACACAAAAGACCACCGTACACATTTACCAACACGATCTACTAATGATTGACCAACCAGTCAAACTCTATACTCTCAATAATATTTATTTATTAAGCTAATAGTTACATGGGATGTTTCTAATGGAGTTAATGTTATTTAATGATCTCTGTTGACATGTCAGGGAACCGTACCTAGTACCCATGCAAAATGTAATCATTCCCATATGCCAGAGCTAAAAGCTACAAAAGGCAATATAAAGACCAAGCTGAATATATGAGAAGTATAGAACACTAGGTGTGCATAAGACAAGCATCAAGGAACTAAGAAGGCACATGGGTGAAAAAGAAAAGGGTTGAACATCATTCAAACGTGGTGAATTTGGGAAAGGCTACATCCATACTTCAAGAAAACTGGACATACACGAAGCTACTCATTTCAAGGTGAAAACAAGATGCAACTTGAGTGAAGATCTACCAAAAACACTTCATGCACTTAAGCTGACAAGCTGAACCAAGAATCAAAGAAGAAAACACCAATCTATTTTCTAAGCAGAAACTAGAAAAGGACTCAGAAGTTTTTCTGACCAACCAAACGAGTCCAGAGCTGCACTACCAATCACTAAAGATTTTCTAAACTCTTTCTCACTTTCATTAGTGATTCTATCTTTACATTTTGAGAAGTGTGTGTACCCTGTTTAATTTCCACACACACTGTCTCCTATGCTAAATTGGAGGATTCTTAAATCCTCACTCAAACTTCATAACCCTTTGTTTCCCACTGTGGATAGTGGTAGAAGCCAAGTAAGACCTGGACAGCCTGTGTGTTGTTGTTTGTGTTTCCCACATAGAACTGTGGTAATGGTCTTTGGACCTGGACAGTAGTGTACAATTGCTTTCTCCCGATCCAGGGTGTGGATCAATTTATATAAATTTTTTAGAGGACTAAGTCTTGGCTTGAGACTGAACCTCTTGGTGACCTTTACTGTGTTTTTATTTTAAGTCATTAAGTATACTATATAGATTTTATATTTTGCTTCTATTAATTTTAAATACAAAACTATTTTAAAGCTACTTTGATAGTTAAATTAGCAAGTGTTTATACTTATTGTAAACCATTAAGTTAGTTTCAAAAGTTAATTTAATCTTCAGATTAAGTCAACTGAGACCTAATCAATCTTTGAGAAACTGATTGAAAATTTACAATCTGTATAGATTCACTGTAGTTTAACTTTGTTTTTAAATTGGGGGATTTTAAGAGAAATATTTTTAACAGAAATTTTTATTCGAACTCAATTCACCCCCCTCTTGAGTATCCACTCCGACAAACATGTTCCGTGATGGTTTCTTGTATTTAATTTGTGTTTCCCCCAAAATATTTTTTTAATATAAAAAAACATCCACTAAATATATAGTTAACAACCACTAAATTATTCAAAAAATAAATTTAACAAAATAACAATGAATTATTTAAAATGGCAACTAAATTTCTAGAAAATGTTCAATATTTAGCAGTTTTTATAACCACCTCTAAATATAAATGGGGTGTTTTAAACCACCACAAGATCACAAAAAACCCCACTGCTAATTACCCATTTTGTCGTGTATATTGATGTCTTTGGAATTTAACTATCAAATATAAAGTGGTTTCTTAATTTATGTTGCTTCCACACATTTATTACATAATTTTATGATTTATGATTGATTCATGATTATTTACCACTCTTAGGGGTTATTTTTCATTGAATGATTATGTTTTATTTCATGAATCAGGTATAGGATATATGAATGGTTCTATATGAACGTCATAAGATATGTTCATGACCACATACACTTATTCTCATTTTATTAATTAATATGATCATAGATTAATATCTCAATTGATTACCATTATTATGCATTTTAGATTACCATTTCTTATGTTTTTCACATGTTTGGAAGATTGGATTAAGTAGGGTCTTCCTAATAGGATTATCATGATATACATTCTTTATGTTATATGTTGAATATATTTTGATAAAGATGAATATGGTTATTTTATTATCTAAAGACACTACACTATTATGGTCCTCAGGCATGTTTTTATTTAGTTTTTTAAATATTCATCTAAAAAGATGTTATATTTTTGTAAAATAGAAGGGGTCCTTATAATGTTATCAAAGGGTATTTTTTAAAATATTTTTATATTAGGATTATAAAATTAATAGTTAAAACACAAAGGATAATTATACAAATTTGATAACATCAAAAATTGTTGGTAAGAAAGTGATCATGTGGTTTTCCTCATAATATATCCAATTCTAGATAATACAAGTAGATGTATCTATGGTAAAGAGATACATATAATTAATAACTAAAAAATAGTTTCATTGAACTATAATAGATCATCACCTGCTGCATGACAATGGGACTTTCTATACACCAATTTTGAAACTCATGGGGATATGATTTGGTTAATCCACATTTTCATTATGAACCACTATGATGGATTTACATTGATGATGACTATGAATGGCCTATTATAAACCTAAGGAGTTATGGATTAATAATAATGTGTTCTGATTTAGAGGACCTGTAGATGTTTTGTATAATTATGCGCTTTCCTAATATGATTTATGTCTCTAATAATATTCATTTTAGTTTTAAAAAATTGTAGGAACTAGAAGGAACTGGGTAAACATTGATTGTGATATAAAATGTAATGACTTTAAACCAAATCAGGTGATGACTAGTGTGATGAATATTTTTATTATTCTTACCTATTTTTTATGATATATTTTTAAAAAATACTCATAAAAAAAAACTAGACTAACCAAAAAAGTGGAATCTAGAGTTTGCAAAGAGATCGGGTGGTGGATACTCTAGAGTAAAGATGATTATGTAACCCATATGTCAAGAATGTGGGAATTAAAAAACCAAGGAATATATCAAATGAATGAGTGGTGATTTTTGGTGTGTAAAATCAAGTCACAAAAAATGTAATTTATAAATAAAAATGAAAATTTCATTGAATGTATTGGATAATAATAATGGTCTTCTTAAGGTATCATCGATGATTAAATGTGTTAAATATTTATGGGTGTTATGAAAATCAATGTTCTAGAGGGAATGTTTTCTAAGAGAATCTACACGATGGTATGAGTCATAATAATTTGCTAATGATAATGTGACTATGAATGACATTAATATTTTATAGATTGTTCTAATAAATTTCATTATGTTAAATGTAAAAATAATTATTAATATAAGGTTGATGAATCTTAATAAATTATTTATATTTCATATTATGGAATTTGGAATAAATGAATTAGATTATATAACCAAGTAAATGTTGTAATAATGAAGTTTAATGATTGACATGTCAGTGTATTAGAATTAAAAATATTGTTACATGAATAATGAAATATTTAAAGAATGTTATATAGATGTTTTACTTTATTAATTTTCAAAAATATGATGAATGGAACTAATTACCTAGTAATGTTATTTAATGTCAAGGTGAAATTTTGTAGAAAACATGTGATTAATGGAAGATAACACTTATTATGTTCATGATGTTGTGAAAATAGTTTTATTTTGGATAAAGAGTTGATTGACAAGGATAATGTAAAATGGATAGCATTGATGAAACCAAAATTTATTGATGATTTTTCGAAAATTTGGTATATGTTATAATTTTCGGTGTTTATAATATTTTTGGGTTTACAAAATAGAATAAAAAATAGGTTGTTTTATTAATGAAATGAAAAATCATGTATTTTTTTCTTTGATGTTTTATAGTAATCCAAGTCATTACCTTTCTTCATGATAATATATGACTAAGGTATTCAAATATTTGTCTTGTAACCATTATGATATACTTAATGATATTTGGAGGATTAATGATAAGCTTACATTCAGAAATTTAGTGACTTTGTTTATAAATTTTAAATTTTAGAAATGTTATAATGTTAAAATTGTTTGAGAGGGTTTGTTTGGATATTTATATATGGTTTTAGAGAATAACATATTATTTAATCATATGATGATTTATCCAAATGGAATAACATGTACTAATAATATTTTTTTAATAATGACTAGATATGGAATCTTTTTCCATGCCAGTGCTTCATTCATGAAAAATTAACCATCATTTAATTAGTAGGAGATGATGCTAAATTTAATTGAGGAACAAATAATGGATGATATTATAGTTATGAAATAGAAGGAAAAAAATATTTATTTTTTATAGTGTTATCAATCATGATTGTAAAAATTCCCACAACTTTAGGAAAAAGGTTCTTGATTAAAAAATGTTACCTTATTACATTCATTTCTGTTGAATTAATGGGGTTTTAAATATGAATGATATATGGATTTTTGTTTGTTAACTTTCTCCTGACAATTTTCTCTATTATTCCCCTCAGTATTTGGGGGTTTATTTTCTCTCATATGTCCATGTTTTCACATCCCACCAATGTTCTCCTATTTTTAAACAAATTATGTTTTATTCAATATGAATATCATAATTTCTTTTCCATCATTCCATGAAAATGTATTATTATCTCTTTTTTATGGTGGGTTTTACATGAATAAATGTTCAACTAAAAAACCCACCAAGCACCAATTAAAATTATAAATTAGAATATTTTTATGGGGTTGAATGTTACACCCCATGATTTTGTGAAATAATTTATATCATATAAATTTAATCTTATGGATATTTAACATTACACTCAAAACCAAGTTAACTATTTGATGCATACAACACCGAGTTTAAATTAATCATAACATAACATAATATTAAAATATGATTCTTTAATATGATAATTATCATGTTGCCATTTGAATTATGGGAATGTATATGAATATTTAAATTACGAAAATATATGGTTTACATAGATACAAAAAATTAAATATTTTCTTACCAATTCAATATTAATGAATGTAATAAACCATTTGAATTTAAAAAATTATTATATAAGAAACTATTTTTATGTGAAAAAATATTATTTATCTCAAAAAATTTAATAAATAATATTTTTTTTGATTGATATTAATTAAATTTCTATATTATAAAATAAATAGTTTTTTAAAAAAATAATTTTTTTTTGTTTTTTATGAAAGAGATATAAATAAATAGATTTTTTTTGTTAAAAACATTATTTTTTCAGAAAAAATTGTTTCATCATATTTTACCAATATAATTTTAAAATTAATTGTGATTTTTTTAAAATTAACTTTAATTAAATTATATTGATTTTTTAAATAATTGTTTAAAAATTAACATGGGTTTAATTCTTATTAATTTTGTAAAAAGGATAAATTTTTTGATGAATAATGAAAAATATTGGTTTCCATTAAGAATTATAATTTCTTTTAAAGAACATAAACACATAAATATTATTCTCAGGTGGTGTTAAAAGTAAAATTAGTTCAATTATATATCTATTAATTTAATTTAATACATTTAAATCAATTTAATATTGAATTCGAAAATTGAAACATTTTTAGCATCTAGGTATTTTCACTTAAGAAAATTGACTTTTCGTTGCTTCTACCAGAATAATTTGAAATTATAATTTTCCACTTATATGAATTAAATTTTGAAAAATAGATTAAATATTTATAATCCCCAAAATTTCAAATATCTTAATCTCTAAAAAAAATTATTACTATAATGAATATAAAAAATTGGTAAAAATCAATTAACACATTTAATTTGAGAGTGGGTCTACGAGGGTGTTAAATGAAAAATGTATGTGGTAAAATGACATTGAAACTTGTTAAAATACTAGTTTAAAGACATATATAAACCTTATAACTTCTTAGGTTCTATAATAAACCATTTTCGATTGGTTATTAATTTTAAAAAAAAGGTTACACCATTTTTATTTAAAAAAATTACAACTGTGCAACTCATTAGACTTATAAAAGTCCAGTTACTCTTCTCTCCACATCACACTTAAAAAAATATTATTTCAGTAATTCACAAGAAAAATAAATTCTATAATTATCTATCCTAATATTATAATCCTTTTTCTATTCATAAATACAAACATAAAAGGTTATATGTTACACCTAAAGAGTTTTTCCCAAGTAGAGATAATGTTTCAAACTATGCATATTTGTTTTATATACTATTCTAAATCCATAAAATCTATATGACCTGTGATGATATAATAACAAAAATATCTAAAATATAATTATATTTTATTAGGTAATCATAACATATTATATATATATCCTCTTCCATAAAATGGGACACAAAATCATCATTCTTGTTTATAATGGCTTACCACCTCACAAAATAATTTTATTCGTTTTCCATCAATACATATCATAACTACATATAATGATAGAATTTTTGTTTATATATTATATTTATGATATTATTACACTTATATAATCATTATATCATATATTACTACTTACTTTACATTCCATTGGAATATGAAAACACCATTTGTGTGTATTATGGACTACCGCCTCGCTAAGTGATCTGATTCATTCTACATATAAACATTACATGGATGATAAAAAGTAAATGTTTAAAAAATTTTGTTATAAATTATATAATAATATTTGTTTGATTTTAATATATTATATCCCTTTATTTTTTTCAATCCATTGAAAAAATGGAAACACAATTCTTGTATAAGTACAATCTACTATTTCTATGAACATTGTGTTCCAATTTTTATATCAAAAATTAATGGATTAATTTAAATAAATATATATTAAATATATAGGATATTTATACCAATTATAAAATTCATTGTGTTATGTATCCATGATCAAAGTAAGTGTAATGAAAGAAAATCAAAACATACACAACAAAAAAATCTATCAATACCATAAATGTCATTTTAACATGGAATTATTAATAAACTCGTAATAAAAAGTCATATGAAAATAATATATGGTATTATATATATAAATATGTTTATTTATAATAAAATTATATTTATTATACAAGATATTAGATCTTTTTAAAAATAACTCAAGATGTAAGGTGTGCGATTTAATGTCACTCTTTTATTTGGGGGATACATATGACATAATCACCACTAATTTATTTTGTACGGTGTATATGAAACCCATTTGAAATGTTATATCATTAATATCATTATAATAATTTTATTCTCATTATATGTCATTATTTAATGGGTCATAGGATTTAAAAGTTACCTATGTTGTAGGGCATGATGCAACAATATCATTGTTTATCAGGGTTGTTTTTTATTATGATTCAAATACAAATATACTATAATATAAATCTCAATAAATTAATTACATTTATTCTTTTTTTACATATAAAGAATAAATATTTCCCATAATTTTACTCCCTTTTTTAAATAATTTTTTTTTCTAATGTAAATCCACATTATTTCCCTCTTCGATAGAAAACCCACTTTCTTCCATATGCATGTTTCTAAAAATATTTTAAAACATTTTATAACATTATAGAAAGTATTTATTAATGAAATTATTCTTCATTTTTTAATTTTTTATAATTTTATTCTAAAAAAGATATTCTAATCATTTTCTAAATAAGGTGCACTTTTCGTTTGTAAAAATTTCAAATTGAATCTTTGTTTTAACGTCTATAACAAAAATTATATTTTTTTAGTCACAATAAATTCATTATTTTAAATATTAATTTTAAGTATACAATTTTATTTTAAATGAAAAGAAATTCCTAAAATATTTTATGAATATTTAGTGATTTTCCAAATGGAAAGGAAATTTTCCTCCATAAATTTTTTAAATGAATTATAAGACTTCCATTATATGATCCCATAGTTACTTATAAAAAAAGTATTTCGAATGTTTTTTTAAATTGTTTTTCAAAGAGGATTTTTTTCCTCACGAAATGTACCAAGTTGTCTTTCAAAATAATCCTTTCTCTAATATGAAATCCATTAATGTTACATATTCTTTATTGGGGATAACATTGAATTATACCATCCATATTATTTCTTCGAATGGATAATTATTACGTTTAACGAATTTCTTATGATTCCATTAAACAATTCCTTGTTAATGCATTGGTGAATTAATTAAATTCTTATGAAACATGTTTTCGTCATAGGGGTTATGTTGTAATGATATGATGTATGTTTTATGATATTTTTAAACATATATGTATAGTTTTCTTTATGAAAATGGAGGTACCAATATATACCTATAATGAATTTGAAAAATATTTTTAACACATGTGATAATAATTAGAAAAAGTTTAATGGGTTCGATACACTTTGGGAAATAGCTAAGTCCTAATTCACTATGGGAAATAGATGTGTCCAAATCCATAATGGGCAATGGGTGATGGTTCATTATCCACTACATTTATTATCATATAAGTTATCCTTGAAATATGAAATGGTTTCCTTTATTTATTTAGTTTTCACACTTTTAGGACATGATATTTTGGTTAATGATTGATTTATCAGGATTTATAACCATAATAGTCCGTGTTTTCCAAAATGACAGTGTTTTATGACATGAATATTGTTTATGATCTTTGATAGGCTGAGTTTAAAATTAATATATAATAATAAATATCTTATACCTTTATGGTTATATTATGATTTCCTATGATCATATATTGAAATTGTTGGAGTTGGTTTCCTAAAACCACCATTTTTTTACATTATGGTATCCATTAATTATTGATTTTCATATTAATTACTCCATATAAAATCATGAAAAATATTTTGCGTGACATAGTATCTGATAATGTATTAAGAGTAGAAATCTAAGTGAAATGTCATTGTAGGTCCCTGCTATGATAAGAACCCAAAAGGTCTACAATGTTGTTCTTAAATATACATTCTATATCCATATGATATCATTTAAGCGAAATAAATTATACATACTATTTTTGGTGGAGACTCATAGGACATTTAGTAATCCTATAATGATGTACACTCAATTTGATATCAAATAGGTTACTAGGATAATGATACCAACTGGTAGAAAATCTACATTTATATGTGTCGTTGGATATCCCTATCTATGGACATGTGTATTGATCTGTAGATATGAAAATTATTATTAATGGGTATTATGAGATGCACAATTTGATATATTGACAAAAATAATAAAGATAGCTGTTCATGGTGAGGTAAGATACATTCAGTGAATCATGAGTAGTATTGCATTAATGAGTAATGTGAGAAAGGATTTATCCCTTATCATCATTCACTAATATTGATATCTCAGTCCCTTTGATTATAATGATGTGTCCAAAATATATCCATAGCCATGTTGATCTATAGGTATTTTCAATTTCTAGGAAGTCAAATAAATAGATATCGAGCATATAGGTTGATGACACCATCATGCAACCTGTATGATTTGAGATATCATGATAATGGTATTATATCACACAATAAGCTTCCATATGAGGTATTATTCCATTGATACATTAACTTGTTTCTCTATGGGTTCCATGGTGTGATTCTAGATGTTAACATTGGAAATTTGGATAATTCTCCTAATTCAAATAAGAATGATCCCATAGGGTAAAAAATGGTGTATCGAGAATCTTAGTAAAATAATAATAATATTATTTATTATTTAACAAGATGAATAAATATTATTCCCACATGTGGTTTTATAATTATTCAGGATTTCTTGATCACATATATTCTATCGCCAGTTACTCAGATGAATTTAATGTGAGCAGAATATTTAATTTTTTTTTGTGATTATAGTATTTATTTATTAAATGATGAATAATGTAGTGATATTTATATAATAAATAAATTTTCATTATTAAATTCCCGGTAAATATTATAAAGGAATAGTAGACCGAGTTTAATAGTTTATTGAGAAATAATAAATAATTAATATTTTTTTATTATAAATATATAATTTAATTCTATGTAATGAACATGTCTAGAAATATTAATATTAATTTAATTTGACATAGGGCTTTGTGGGGATTAAATAAACAATAAATAGAAGTATTAAAATTATTTATATATATCCCTAGAAATATAAAAACCAAATTATATTATTTTCTCCATGATCCAATTCATTTGTTTCGATTGTGAACATTAAATTGGGGAATTCTCTTAATCCCTAGAGATATCCCTTCTCCTTGAATGTATCTAAGAATGGAGAGCGATATTCTTTCACCTGTGATTCTTAAGAAATTAGAAATCTGGTCGTATTCTTTGGAAGTGGTTCACAAGGATATCAATGGTGGATGACACAAGTGATAAGATCAACCATTCTAGTATCCAAATATTCCTTCGGTGATATTTTATGATTTGTGGAAATAATTTTTATCACAGCTAAAGGAAATATTCTTTGATTTGGTAAAATGAAATGACCATACAATGGAGATCTATTTTTAGATTCATCAACAGAAAAATGATTCAATAAAGGTAATTATGTTATTAGTTAAATTTATTATAAATAATATGTGATGATCCTCTATCAACTCCTGAAATTCTATCGATTTTCTATAATCATTATTTAAATTCTTAGGATCAAGAGATTGATCATTGTGTAAATATCAGATTGATCATTGATCATGATAGAAAGAGGAATGTTGGGCCTAAACCAGCACATGCTTTTTCTATGATTATAACCTACAAGGGGTTTCATTATGGTCACATAATTATTTATAATTATTTAAACATCGTTTATTGAGTTCATCATTTATGATTTAGTTTTGAAATAATATTTATTCATTATTTTAATCTGAATTATGATATATACTTCTTCCTCCATAATTTTTTAGAGATCAAATCAATACGATTAATTTTTTGAATAAAATAAAATTTATGATCTTATTAGGTGGTGCCATGGATATTGGATGGATAACACAGGATCACACAATGTGTAACTAGAGTTACAAACCAGGCAATTTTTTCTATGCACTAGGAACCAAATCAGAAATTCATTATGTCCATATTCATTAATGACATGTGATTCATTTATTTCATACATCATGTGTTTAAAGAGATAGGGTGGTGAATGATTAATCTATGTACACACCATGTATCCCACGTACATAACATATAGTCACTTTGAGTCATATATGGGCCATGTATTACCATACATGACATATCTGACTGGTGACTATGTAATTCATAGACCACAAGCCATATAGCGCATTTCACATGTCGTGTACTCCATTTTTATAACTTAACATTTACATGACATGTTCCTTGATGTGTACCTCAGATAGATGATGAGTGATATAAAATCTATTTAGCTCGCTGGTCCACCCTATGTTCTATTACCAAATTATGTATATACAAAATTTATTTAATATATTATTTAAACCATATCGACATATTCTTGTGGGTGGTCATTAATTTTATATAACACTCCTTGTGATGGGATTCAATATAAATATATACATATGAATGTTAACTTACAATCAATGTAATGTCCAGATATTCATATAATGTGTGATTCATATTACACTTGTTACTCTATGTGAATTTAATCATAACACATGGTGGAAAAAGAATTTAATTTCTGTAATCATTATGTTTATACTGTACAACATGAAATTACCTGATAATTCATTCATTATGTACCTCACAAGCGTAAATTGTATACAAGTAAAATAAATATTTGGTAGATTTAGATAGGTATTCATCATGTTTCTTCCAATGTAAATTTATATATATAGTTAACATTAAAATAAATTATTTTGTTTAAAATTAAAATGGGTGAGAATATCAAGGAAATTCAGATGAAAATAAAAATTAAAATAATTGATTAATTATATCTGATAATTAATTAAATTTATAACAATTTATCTTAAATTTCAATGATCAAGAAATGAATTCTAGTTTTATTTAATGCATAATTCATTGCATGATTTTTTATGATCATGAGCATAGACAAGACCATTTGATGTGATTGGATTAATTTAATTTATTAATAAATTAAATTATTTTCACGCACTCTTTCTCTCTTCTTATTATATAAGGGCCTATGTTCCCTTTGTTTTGTTTTATGTAAACCATTTTCCACTTACATGTGGGTGAGTAAAAGAATATATAATGGATATATCTCCCATGATAGTAGAGGTGTATCAATTTTGGAGATGGGGTGAAACCAATCCAAGAGATATACATAGGTGGATAGGTGGAAAGCAACGTGGAGAAACTTAATTGATACAAGGTGTTTTCCCTTAGGTCAATGGTTAGTATATCAGCTTCTTAATAAACTAAAAATTATTAAAATCTCACGATCATACCAATTTATTATTTTATTTATATAATGTTTTATTGTTATTTCATTATTGATTTCATATCATGATCACAAGAATTAAGGAATGTAATGAACATTAAAGATATGACTAAAAAATTGTATTATTCATAATTATTTGCAAATACATAGTTAATCACATATGTAACCCACTTTATATTAACAAGAATATAATAAAGATAATAATTTTAAAATTTAATCATAAAAGGATAAAATCCCTCATCTATATATATTAAGTTTTAATCGAATTATACTACTTTAGATAAAATTAATACATAGTTCAATGTTCTTGAGAAACCATAGTTGGAGTGATTTCAATTATTATGTAATTATATAATGAAGTGTTTTTTAATTAACTTAGTTTATGTAATGGTCTTATAGTCAAAGTAAAACTTGGTGTAATGAAGTGTCATGGGTTAAAGAAATCCAATTTATGGACATTAGGATTTGGGAGTCCACTTTACAGATTAAGAAACTGTGAGTTAATGCATTTGGAATTTAAAATGCCTACCTAAAACGATTCTAATTCTGTGGCAAAAAAATGTAGGTGTAATGAGAAGTGGAACATTAATCCTTGACACAAGAATTTCCAAGCTACGTGATATTATAAAGAAAATGTTGAGCACTATTGGGTTTCAATAAAATAATGTGAGACTAATAAATATAATTTTTATTGTTGTTTTCCATATAATGCACTAAAATTATTCTCATCTTATTTATAGAAACATCATTACAATTACTTAAAACATATCAATGTGGTTTAAAGTTGAGAAGGATAACCTTATCAACCAAAAAATATTCCATGAGTGGGTATGGGACTTATGTGTTATCCTTATTCATGAAAGTAAATTTCATGTGATTTAATAACCTATTCCTAATGCCCCTAGTAATGAGGAAAGTGATAAAGAGTTATAAGTCTTTGAGAAAAAATGGAACGATTCCATAGAGGTTCAATGTATCATGCCATCATTAATTTTCAATGTGATTTTGAAGCAACATGTGGACGTGGATGTGTATAGCATGACGTCTCTCCTTTTGGATAACTATAAAGAGAAAGTGGGATAAAAGAGTTATGAGATATCCAATTATTTTTTATAACTAATAATGGATACTTTATTCTAGTTGGTCATCACATTGTCAAGATTATTGACTATATTGAACTCTAAGACATCTTTTGGATTAAATTTATGGATGAGTTTCCTATAAATATTATACATTCATCACTTCCTAAGACCTTATATAATAATATTATTAATTACAATATGAAAAATAATGAGAAGATTATTTCAAAACATCATACTTTGATTCTTCAAATGGTTAAGGACATGGGGTGTGAATGACCCACAGTTCTCATGTTGAGTAAGAAAAGGAAGAATTAGGAAAAGTGACCCTAGACTCATAACCACTCTAATTATGCCGAGAAATATCCTTCCAAGAATAGAAAGATCCTGGAGAAGGGAAATGGAAAGAAGGTGGTATTTTTTTCAATTGGAATGCCCAACCACTATAATAGAAACATCAACCATAATAAAGAGGTGTTAATGGTGCATTATTTATCATGTTTAATTTTTCAATATCTTCACATTGGGTATTAGATACAACTTTTCGTGCTCACATATGTATCCAACTACCAAAAACAAGTATAACTTGAAATATTTCTAGAGGAGAGGTGTATATGTGAGTATCCAATTATGGTTTGATGGTTGTTCTTGCAATTTGAGACTACAACCATACATTTCCAAAAAATAATTATTTTGGTTTTAATAGATTTTTATTATATACCTATGGATACATGGAACATATTTTATGTATCGTGCATTGATATGGATGGTTATTTTTTTATTTATATAAATAAAATTTGCTTATTTCACCAATACAATATATGTTATGGTATGGAACATTTAAATAACATCAATTATTTTTTAAATAATGTAAACAAATTATTGGAAATTTATAATGAATCATGTTCACCTAACTCATATAACACCCAACAATGAAATCACAGTCTTTGTCATGTAAACAGAAATAGTTTGAGAAATTTCTTCATGATGGTCCTTTATACTTTTCTGAGATAAAAAAACTTAACATAAGTCATTATTTTTTATAAGGCACAGTGTTCAATCCACCATTTGGTGGATAGGGTTATTGGGAAATAGAGGTTCCAAGAGTTTATCGAATTTTTATGGGATTTTCGGATTTTTTTCCATCTAACTACACCTTACACACCATAGTGTAATGGTTTTAGTGAAAGGAGAAAGAATTATTTTTTCTACATGGTAAGGCTGATAATGAGTCTTGAAAATATTCAATTTTCTTTTTGGGGATATGCATTTAAAACTATGACAAACAGAATAAGTTGAGTACCTAATAAAGAATAAAATTGAATTCCCTTTGATCTATAGAGTAAAGAGAAAACTATTTTGTCACACACATGTGTATGGGGTTGTGAGAAAAATTTTAAGGCCTTATCGGGTAACCTAATAACACCTTGGGTCACAATGTGTATCATTATAGGGTCTCTCATTGAAATAAATGGGTATTTCCTATACAACCCCTCATTCAATAAAGTGACTATCACCAGAAAATCCACATTTCATGAGAGGGATAAAATCTTCATAATTCATAGTGGTTGATTGATCGAATTTGAAAAATTTTATGTTTAAGATACAAATGAGTTGGTATAGGAGTAGATTCTAATTCTCCATGTAGAAGAAGTAGTTCCTAAAACATATGTACTATATAGGAGCAGAAGATAGGTAAGAGAACTAGATAGATATGGTATTTATGTTAGCGAATAGGTTGGGTCATTATTGGGTGATAATAATGAACCTCTCTCCCATAACGAGGTAGTATATAGCATAAAATATAGAAGAAAGATATAAACCAATAATTCCTAAATGGATTCCATGTATCAAAATTATGTTTGGGTTCTGGTCGATACATTGGTTAATGTAAATCATGTTGGATGAAAATGGGTATTCAAGAGTGAAATAGACATGAAATTAAATGTAAATATATATAAGGCATTAATAATATCCAAATGGTTTAAATATAATCATGTAATTGAAATAGATGATATGTTTTCACCAGTTTCCATGTTTAAATACATAAAAATTATAGTTTCTATAACATCTTACCATGACAATGAGATTTGAAATATTTCTGTGAAAATTTCATTCTTTAATGGGAAAATTTATAAAAATTTCAATTTTACACAACTAGAAGGTTTTTTGACTCTAGGAGATGCCAAAAATATTTTAATGTTATTGAGATACATTTATGGTTTCAACCAAGCGTCCATGTCAAAGAAAACATTATTTGACGAATCCATGAAATAATTATGTATTAAAAACAATTAATGTGAGATGTGTGTCTATAATAGGTTTAGTGGATATGTGTTCCTTATCCTAGTTGTATATTTTGTTGAAATATTACTTATCAAAAACATTATACCATTCATATAGAATGTTAAGGACTAGTTAAGTAAATGTTTATCCATGATTGAATTTGGTGAATCAAACTATATTATAGGGATCAAAATCATTCGTGATATATCCTAGAGGCTTCTTGGAATAAGTAAATGTACATATGATGGACAGATACTGAAGATATTTAGTATTTCACAATCAAAGAGGGGATTGGTTCCTGTGTCACATGGTTTTCATCTTTCTAAGAAAATGTGTCCTCAGATACAACACGAGAAAGATAAAATGAGTAATATCCCATAGGATTAAGTGATTGGATCAATAATTTATACCATTTCATATACTAGACTTGATGTTTTATACACATTGAGCATGGTGAGAATATATAAAGCTAAAATAGGATAACGAAATTGGTATGCTATTAAGGGTAACCTTAAGTATCCAAGAAGAACCAAGGATATGTTCCTGTTGTATATAAGATATGAAGAGATATTCATCAGGTTTAATAATAATTTTAGTTTTCAAGTAGATCAAGAATGATATTTAGTCATAGCGAGGTTATGTTTTTTGCCTCCATAAAGGCGTTCTGTGCAAGGAGATTTCAAAGTAGTTAGTTGTTTCTAATTCTACATTGATGTCCAAGTATATAGTGTCTTATGATATACCCAATCAATTGTTTTTTATTCACAATTTTTCTTCGAGTGGGATGTGGTTCCTAGAAATAATTACCCTATCACAAAGTATTGTGATAATACTATAGTTGTGTCTCTTGTAAAAGACTCAAGGCCACACCAACCGACAAATCATATAGTCCAGAAGTATTGAATATGGAGTTATTTTTATCAAAGGGAATATGATTTAGTTAGAATATTATCCAAAAAAGATGACATGGAAGACCACTTGACTAAAGGCCTATCCCCACAGAAGTATCAGGATCATGTAACGACTAACATATTGATTATTGTTAGCAGTTATCTCTAGTAAAAGTACATGTTTATTGGAACCCGTTCCCTGGAACCAACTTCTTGTAATTTATGATAATATGTAGTCATGGTTTTGAACAATGAAAACATTTTTTATCACATCATGATTACTGTTATGCCTAAAATAGTATTTGATAATGTCCTAAGAGTAGTTGTCCAACTAAAAGGTCATATCAGTTTTTTTCTATGATGAGAACCTATAAGTGGTACAAAAATATTCTTAAATATATGTTATGTGGAAAGATGACATAATTTAATGGACACTAATATTAGTAGATTTGCAGGGGTGGAGACTTATAGGATGTTGATGCATTTTATAAGGGTGTACACCCTTAGTAATATTAGACATGATATTAGGAGAACTAGACTCGAAAATAAGAAATCCACATTTATATGTGGAAATGGATTTTCTTATCTACAGACATTTTTATTGATCATTAGAGTTCTAGATTATTATTAATGAGTATTATGAGTTTAATACTTTGATATAATGAGGAAAACTATGATGATTGGTGTTCATAGTGTGGTTGTATATGTTGGGTGCATCAGGAGTAATTTTTCATTAATCAATATTGAGATAAAGGATATATACATTATGTTCTTTAACTAATGTTGATATCTCATGACCTTTTATTGTAATCATATAGCCTAAATAAATCCATGGGCATGTTGTTCTATATGAAAGTTAAATTTCAATGATATTAAAGAAAGAGACATTAGGCCCATAAGTTGATGGTACCAACATGTAGCCTTATTGATTAGTGATGTAATGATAATGTTATTATATTACATTGTATTTGACTGTATTAGATATTATGTTGTTTTAGAATTAAATTATTTATTTAGGGGTGACTTGTCATGTTTTAAGATGCTAACATTGGAATTTAGGCTTCCTCTCCTAATGCATATGATAAATAGGCACAGAGGTCCACACACTAAGTCTATCCAAATCATAAATTAAAGAAGAATATTATCATTTATTATTCAACAAGATGAATAAATATTATTCCTACATGTGGTTTAAAAATTATTTATGTTTTCTTGATCAGACATATTAATCACAATTTATTCGAGGGAATATAATGTCCGAAAAATATTTAATAAATATTTAATTTCTATTTAGTGAATATTTTATTTATTTATTTATTGGTGAATAATGAATTTATATTTATTTAATAGATAAATATTCATTATCCAAGGATCGATAGATATTTTGGAGGAACGATGATATGATTTTAATAGCCTGGTGAGAAATAACATAATTTGAATATTATTTGATTAAATAATAATTAATTTAAAGTTAAAGTTAATAGAATTTTAAAAATAGAAATGATATTATTATTTGACAGGGGATTCTACATGGATTAAATAAATAATAATGGGAACTTGTTAAATTATTTATTTACAACCCTCTAAAAATATGAACCAAATTATATTATTATCTTAGTGAGGAAATTTATTTGTTTTTGTTATGAAAAACAAATTTGAAGAATTCTCTAAAACCCTATATAACACATTTCTATAAGAAATCTCCCAATAATGATGGATAATATTCCTCCACCTCCAGCTCTCAAGCCAAGAGTGATCGAGGAGAGTAATTTGAAAGCTGTTATGGAGCGGATCAAAGCGGGACGATTCAAGCGATATGATATACCATGGTAACACCAAGAGATTCCAATGATGATGCTCAAATATTTGTGGAACACATGTGGGACATGACTATAGAAATATGATTTCATTCCTATAACACAATGACAGTACAATGCAGATTTGTTGTCCAATTCATCAATGAAAAATAAATTCCAACAATTTATTTCTTTAATTATTTAAACTAATTATAAAAAACATGTTATTATACTTTATCATATTCCAATGTTCTGTTAATTTAATATATTATTTAATTATATTCCATGGATTATGATGTTTTTAAATTTTCGAATCTCATTTTGATCATCGAAAAAAAAATTTGGGCACAACCCATCATATGCTTCTACTGCAACCAAACCATGTAGATATCTCTAATTTTTATCTTTTCTGAGCATTTGAGCTCAAATTTTCTAATATTTCCTTTCATAGGTTAGAATTAATGGTTTATGTAGTGTATACATGATAATATTAATGTGGGAGAAGATTTTTGAGGGAGATGTTGAAGAAATTTCATGAAATAAGAAGATTTTTTTTACTAGTATCCAAAGACACTGCACTAATATGTTTCTCATACTTGTGTTTATGATTTATATTAAATATTATTGTGAAAACATTGAGGTTTGTTTATGAAAAACTTTGGTCCTTATAAATTAAATTAGAAAAAACAATACTCATCTCTCATGAAGATTGATGCTTCAATGAATGGAATGCCAAGATATCCTGGACTCAATTGACAACATTATCACTTATTCATACAAGTACAAAAACATTATTGTCGATGGCCTAGAAAAAAAAGATTTAGGATATAGTAGCCTCATTTACATTGATTACCTCTTCGTTGAAAAGATACATATATCCAAAATAGATCATTGTAAAATGTCCCATACTAGTCTCTTGTAATCATGTATTATTTTCAATAAAAGTTGATTGAAATTAACCAAGTCCTCACATTTCTATTGAAATATGATTGTGTGTGTATATTAAAATAAATATAAATTCAAATATTTATATATATATTAAAATATTAATTTATGCATATATATATATTAGTATATATTAAATTACATAAAAATTAAAATAATTAAATATATATATATAAATAAATTTATATTGTATATAAATAAATATATTATTATATTTATATATACGTATAAATTAATAAAATTATATTTATAAATTAATATGCATACATATATTATTATATTTATAGTATATGTTAAAATATTTTTCTATGTATATATAAATACTTATGAGTTTATATATTTATTTATATATTATATTATTAATGTATTCATATATATATATATATATATGTTTGTATATATAAATTAATATATATTTTTAAATAAATATATAGATATAAATTATCATATATATATATAAATTAATAATATTATATTTATTAATTAATATATTTATTTATACATCTAAACTTATATTAACTATATATTTTATGTCGATATATTAGTGTGTGAGTGTATATATATATATTTAGAAGATTATATATTAGTTTATATATTAAAATATTTATTAACATATAAATATGTTTTAGTACAATATATTATATAATATATTTATAAATTAAAAATAATACACACACACACACACATATATATTATATTTTTCTATATGTATAAATTAATATGATTATATTTATAACATAACATATATATATATTATCTTTTAATATATTTTCAAATATATATATAAATACGTCAATGTTTATATATTGATTTTTATATTAAAATACTAATTTACGCATACATATATTTTAATATATATATATTAATATGTATATATATAGATAGACACACACTTATAAATTAATGTTTTTATATATGTATTTATCTTCATAAGTTATAATATATATTATTTATCCATGTTTTTAATATGGAAAATATTCAAATGAGAGTCATTTTAAAATATGGATAAATCAATATTTTTCCATGTTTTAAGAAAACACATGTAACAAAATATGGTTAGTGTACTTTTTTTCAATTTTGTGGTTGACATGATATTTTATTATTTGGAAAAATAGTATGGATTGACCTAATAAAGAAAATAAACAAAACCTAAATAAAATTAATGTTAATTGGTGTTTTTCATATGTTCACTACATTTCGGTTATTACTCTTGCACTTTATGATCGTTCACTATTATTACTAGAAATAAAATTTGTTAAAGAAAATTATGTGTTTCGGTTTTTATTGAGTTATGTATTAATCTATCATATAAGGCTGATCATATAATGATTATAATGAACAATTTTTATGGAAAGAAATAGTTAATATAGAACCATATTGGATATAATCAGTGTGATAGTGCTCGATACTAATTTTTTTTGTTTTCAGTTGTGTTGAATTTGTGGTTGGGATTATGTTTGTGTGAATTATATGGGGTTATTTTTTATTATGGGATGAGGTGTTTCCAAATATTCCATTTGTTAAATAGTGTGACATTATTGAAAAAGTGGTTAGGTAGCTGGTGTTGTAGCATATTCCATAGGTAGCATAGTGAGTTAAAATTGAGGGTGTGGTTCATGTGAGAGGTATGTGACTATCATTACATTTTTGGAATGTAGGGATGAGTGGATTGTTTTAAGAGATGTCTTTGTTGGTTTATTTTTGTTTTTAGGAAGTGGTTTAGTGATATTAAACACAGTTGGCAATGATAACTAGAAATTCATCTATCAAAGATTGGATATAATGATGGATAAAAATGAATCTCTAAGGTTTGAATTGAGTAATTAATGGATATTTTTAATGTGTTTATTCTCCATAGGTGGTTTTCATTAACGAATTGATTAAAAAAATTAATAAGTTATTAATTTTAAAATATGGAAATGAAATAATTGTATGATTTAATGTGTAAAATGTGGTGACTTGATTAGAAATTTCATATTTATGATGTGGTTGTCTTCATTATCTGTGGGGATTTTAATGGTGTTATAGTTGGTAGGGATGGTAATACTATGTGGTGGTAGTCTGATGAGGTCATGGTAGGTAATATTGTTACTATGTGTAGACCCTTTAGAATGGGATTGTGTGGGGATTATATCTATATTTATTTTCAGTTTAACATCGATACACACACCAACATAATGGAATATCCATGTTGATTCCCCACATGTTTGTATCTTTAGTTTTTACCATTAACAGAAATGTTTTCATGTGATTAGATTGTCGAATAACCCATCTTTCCCACTCAACCTTCTATGTATAGCATGGGATATGATGAATCAAGGTCAGTAATATCATACAGTTAGACAAATTGATGTATTGGTAGACCATATTAGGTATATGGAAGGTTTTTCTAACATAACCCATGGGATAAAAATTATTTGGAACATGACATACTGGTAGACCATATGAGGTATATGTGATGTTTTTCTAGACGATCCTTCAAGGCTTTTGTGAGACAGGGCATGATGTACTAGTAGGGAATATGGTTTATTTGATGAGATGATATTATATGGAGAGGGTAATGCATGGTTATAGGAGGGAATTTGGTTGATTTAATTACGATTGAAAATACCCATTTGTATATGACAGGTGATATGATGCATTTTAACAAGGATGTAGAGGGGATTGAGAACACAATACATGACATTGGAGCATGAATGTGACAAACAGGTGGGGAAGAAGTTGCAGGGAACACACTTTCTATATTATTTTATATTATCTTAATATGATAAAATATGATATTTACATAGTTATTTAGGTTGAGATTTGGTGGTATTTCATGTGATAGGTTTTTATTGGTTTTTCATATTGTTCATTGATGCAATAGTATGATTTTCCCACATTTTCACGAGAGGTATTGAGTTCGATCTTACTCAATATACATTTTATGATCACTCCATATATATATAGGGTATATATATATTCTATTTTCTTGTTTCCAAGGAGTGGTTGTTGAGAAATTTATATTATATTATCTTAGATCATGGTATTTTATACAAATTTCCTACTTTAGAGTTTTATTATTATTTTATTTGGGATTTATACTGAACTAAAATTATTAATTAATTGTGGGAATATTTAATATATTGGTTAAATTTTTTTATTTTGTTTATTAATTGGTTTCATCTATATTGTTTTTATTTGTGAATGAAATTCATCCACAATGTATATTTTATAGTATTTGTGTTATTCTCCAACTTGGGGTCGTATGTAGGTGGGCCTTGGTGCTCACTCTCATCATCTATAAAAACCCATGATGGGGTACTAATGTGGATGGGTGGTGAAATTAACTCACCCACATTTTAATAAATCCCCATACATTGAAAAAATCTATATGAGTATACCAAATAAAGATGAAAATGAGTTCAAAATAATACATGTTTCTAGATGGTGATGCATTTTCACATGCCCCCATTTTGGCATCATCAGTCTTGTCTGTACTAATAATTCCCTATGTAATGTAGTATGAACTAACACTAAATTTCCTTTTATAACATAAGGAGACCCAAATTTTAGATTTGTAGTAAATTATGAAACAAAAAGTCCATATATGAGACAGTATAAATTTACAATCCAACCAATAATTTGCAAAACAGTTTTACAAAAAAATAGAAGCAATAAACTATACACACTCTATATCTCATCCAATTTAGAAGAAGAATAAATTCACTAAATATTTCATAAAAAATTGATCATTTATTTAAATTTTCATTTAAATCTAAAACCACCGATGATTATGGGATATTAATATGAGCAGATTCAGTTAGAATCCATACACCATCATCACATTCATCTAGTAAAACCAAATTAGAATGAATCTTCAGAAGGAGGAGAGTAACAAAAATTCATTTCTAGGAACATCTATTTTGAGATCCCTATTAAGGGGAAGAGTAATTCTCATTTTCATTGGAGTAATTTCATAAAGAATCTATGTTTTACACATTTAAAATTATGCAAGCATTTTCCCCTTCATTTAAGACCTCTCTCCCCAAACATGGTGTCTGTTTAGGTTATTTAAAACATGTTTGACTACCACCATGTATTGGAACATATTTTTTTAGACCCTCACATGTCATTTAACCCTACAACACCAAGGACCACATCCTAAGAGAATATCTCTTTTAAAATTTTCATTCCAGTTCAATAATACCTCTACATTCCTATTAATACCACCACATCCATCATCCTTCCATTTTATTTTTCACCAATTTACATAGGATAAATGACTAATATGCTATACCCACTACCATTTCATATAGTAACTCTCACCCGATGTTTTCAACTCACTCACCCTACTGACCCCCCCCCCCGAAACAGTACCACCATGCATACCCTATTTCAAAACGGCAATCTGTCCAATAACTACAACCTTGAAGTTGGAATTTTGAACCATATGGTGTAGAAAAAACCACAATGAAAAGAACCATTTAAATAAAAAACACGTAGTCAAGGGCATAAATATCTCCATAGTTTCCACATTAGTGTGGTGATTCCAAGAATTAAAAAAAACACTATTATGAAACAAAAATCATTTTAAACAATTCTCGAAAACCAATCATTACACCAAATAAAAAATAATAACTAATAATATAGGTGAATAGCACAAACTGGGAATCTCATATTCTCTGATTCATTAGGATTTTTTCTTTTGATATTTGGAGGATAATAGTGTTGAGATAAAAACATGGTCCAGTGGTCCATAATAACATTTTCCCATTCCCAAGATACATCATAGACACAACCATGAAACTACAATATATGTACCAATGGTATGAATAGATCTAGAAAGAGGACATCATGCCCATACCAAGATACGAATCCCAGTGTGAACCCCATAAAACATCTCAATCGGGAGGAAAAAAATTAATCACCTATGAAATATAGCTAGAACCATAGATCATGATTTGAGATATGTGAAATAGGCACACATTTCCAAATTTGTTGGAAAATTATTTCAAATAAAAAACCTAACCAATTTGATTGAAAATTTCAAAGTTCTCAATGCAGAATTTAATAAATACCCTTGTTTAACCATGTGATATGAATTTATTAATGCTAATAACAATATGAACAAATGATATCTTACTACCAAAACTAACAGAGTACATAAATGATCCTAATGATATACCAATATATTTGATTACATTGCATATTTCTTTACAATAGTCAATATCATTAAAATATTCTTTCACAAGACCTATTCTATGATAATCACTAATCTAAAAATCCATATGAACAATTCTATTTTAAGTGGAAGATAGTAAAATTATATAAACAAGGATGTATGAACCATTTTAGGGTAACTAAATACATATAAAATACTTCTTAAAATGAAACAAAAATCATGATTTATGTTTTCTAAGAAATCCTCTAAGATAGAAGATGATATAATTATTGTAATGTGGTTTCCCAAAATTAAATGCAATGAATACAAAAACTATAGAGAAACTGTGTTGTCTTATAGAGAAAATGGTAATTAGTACACTATGAAATGTTAAAACATCCTAAACAAATAATACTACCAAATATTTTAAAACTCTATCCCCTAAATTAGAATGAAATTTACTAAATCAATGGGTGGGTCAACTACCATCCAAAAATTATTGTGATTCATAAATACCATAGGAAATATAATTTAATATCCCAAGAAACCCCCCCACATCCAATATAATTTTTTTTAATTAATAGTCTAAATATGACCATTTTTCTTTGGTGTTTGAAATTTATTACCTCTATATATTCCTGATACATAGAGGGATATATCAGTAGAGTATAGGTTCTTCATAACTTACCTAACACAAAAATGTACAAGGATTTGATCTAAAATATCATGGGATTGTTCTCATTTATGGTCGTCCATTGAGGAATCCATTCCACCAATGTTTAAACTAATGGTAAGACAATCAAAATTCGACCACTATAAATTCTATGACTTGGTTTCCCAAGCCAGTAATGATAGACAACTAGATAAAAATAATAACTCTATCATGGTTTATACAACCTAAGAACAAGTAATTAATTTATTCCATAAATCAAAAAATATTCAACCTTACACTCCCCCAACAACCAAAAACTAATGATTTAATACCTCTTTTACATAATATTCAATAAAGAGTCAAACCTAGACAAAATAATATTTGGTGAGACTCGACATGAGATGACATGAATTTAATTCTTGAATAACCCATTATCCACACACTATAATAATCCATTTAGTGTCCAGAAATAATTTTGTAAAACCATGATATGAAAACTGATTTAATATTTCTAAATATAGGGAAATGACCATTAACTTACACATCCCCTATAAAAATTGGAATTTCATTACGGTTCCAAGAATTAATTTAAAAAAACCACAAATATAAAATAAATTTAAGCAAGATAGGTTTCTGAAAAAAAAAATAAAGGGAATAGTATTTACTAATTCTCATGAATTACCCCTTAGAATAGAAAGATTATCCAATGACAGAAATGATATAGTTATAATATATACTAATAAATAATATTTTACTTCCATATTCTCATCCAATCCCCATTGAAAAGATGAAAACCCCATGTAATACAATAAGAGTTACTCGACAGGTATAAAAATCAATTTGAAACTAAATTTCATCTACTAATTTTTATTTAGATCATATTGATGATAATTATAATATATTTAACTCTATAAAACCAAGACCATGTCGATGGTAATTGTTAATGAAGATAAATTTTGATCTCAAAATTTCCCATTACTCATGAGGTGTCATGAAGCTCATCCCATGACACTTAATTTCAACATTAAATACATATTTTCCAAATTATTATTATCATATATACAAAGAATTAAAATTTAAGATTTCTACCATAAAAATAAATCAAAATATTCAAGTAATACTAGTATAATAAAATAATTAATAATTACAGAAAATAACCCCTAAAATAATGATATTAATTATAAAAAAATCCACAATTAGAATACACCTATCGATAATGATAAGGAAAAACAAGAAAACATGTTTATAAAGAAATTACTTCAGAAACATCATTCCAATGTGACCATAAATTATTTTGATAATCCATACATAACATTTCTTGATTTCTAGAAATCAAATAAAAAAAATCACAGAAGTTTCTAAAAACTGGTCAACTACATGTTTCAAAAAATTAGAAGTTTTCTTTCTATAATTATTTTTCCCAAAGGAAAAATTAAATTTAACCTTTGGAATGTTTCATTGAACCCAAAATTATAGAAAAAATTATAAAACAGTAAAAACCTTTTTTATAGAAACCTATTTTAAATTAATAAAAATTTAGTATGAAAAATCCAATAAGAATATTACCTCTTCATGAGGATCACATAAACATAAAAAATAAAATAATGTGTCCACCAATAAGTAACACATAAATTAAATGAATAAATAATTTTATGTACATGAAAAGGTTGATTAACTCATTTTTATATCAGGATAAACAAACTCTTTTTATATATAAAATAGAGACTTCATGTTTCCCAAATCATAAACATGTGAAACTATTTTTAACCAAACAATAATTCAGGTTTATGCGATATATACACTAAAGAAATTTTTCATTCCATTTTATTTCCAGGAGAAAACTTTTACATAAAAAATCATATTACCAATCAATGACGATTAATTATGAAAAAATGAAATATATTTAATTAACATATTACAGTTTTTATTATAAACTCTTAAAAAAATAAATTGTTGATTACAAAACATACAAAACACATTAAATATTAGAATAGCCTATCACTTTTTTATCATTTAACAAATTATGTATTATGATACTCATTAAGTTAAACATGCTTTTAAAATTACCTTAATATGGTGGGGGGTAGAACAACATGCCCATATTTTAATTTTATCATCAAATTAACCATGAAAATAGTAACTTCATGTTAAGGATACTATTTATACCATCATATTCAATATACTTAATAATTAAAAATTATGAGGATTATGTTATGACATGTAATGTCATTAAAACATTCAATGAGATACCGAAACCATTCATGATATCATGTTAAAAGGTACATCTATATTATAAATAAGGAAAAAATAATTAAGTAAGAAGGATTAAAAAAAGTAACTTTGTATTTAAATACTAATATGAAATTGTTAATAGAGTCTTACAATAACATAGATTTTTACTAGCATTTAGTCAATTACTTATAGTTAGAGTCAATATCAATTTAGGTTCTCATTACACACTAATTTAATATTACATTACACAATAAAACAAAAATAAGGCATAAAATAAACTCAATGCCAATAATAAATATATCACAACCCGACTCTAACCCATATTTAACATGTTTTGGAAACTATTTCTTAAAACCTCTCAGTTTCATCCATAATCAAAACTAGCCATTTCCCATAAAAAATAATCATGTCCCCATTTTAAAATGTGTAAAAAAGTAAACACCATTTGAATTATATAATCCTAGTAAGATGTATCCTTACAAATCAATGATATGTAACTCTCATAGAATAAAACCATTGTAATGAGGATGAATCATGTCAAGAGGTGAACAATGACACATTTAGAACATATACGACACTTATAACTTGATGTCTACAATAATAATGTTAGATAACACTTTTATACTATATACTTCATGTCATAAAACATTATATCTCCATATCCACCATACCAAATGATAGACCATGAGAATATATAACCATTCATAATATTCCATCCCCCACCTATTAGCTTGAGAATAACAAGAATGCCACTATACATAGGTTCATCCCTCAAACACCAAATGATGGAAATAAATGCTAATAGACTCACTAAATAATGGGGGATTATTTTCCTTCACTAATGAATCAACCTGTAATATACAAGTCAAATAAAATACATATATAAATATGATAAACGAATCTATACAAAATACAACTCTAATATATAATGAAAATTAATAAAAATCACGGTTATAGTAGAAAAAAAATATAATTAAAACTAAATGATTAATAATAAAAGAGATGAATTACTGGAAATACAAAACATCCAATGATCCACAAGAATATGAACTCCAATGACTTAACACCACCTCACCTAAGAAATAAAATCCATATTCCCCACTAGAAAAGTTAAAGATGTCCACTTATTCAAATAACATAAAATAGTGACTACAAATTTACCAAGATAAGGATAAAGGGGATGAGTATACATACTCAGTAAGAAATCAAATAAAGGATTCCAACACAAAAAAACATAAACAAGAAAAGTTTTATGTACAACCATTTTACAAAATAATTTTTTAGGAAGAAATTCACTAATGATTTTTTGAAACATTTATCATGTATGAAATTATGTATATAAATCTGAAATCATCTAATAATCCATGTTATTTAAGTAAGTTTATTGAGTGGGAATACACCTTCCTTCATCAATTTTATCCAACTTGATTCAAGAAGATGATTATTATAAAAATACTAACCTAAAATCAAATCCAAGAGCCTCTAGATCTATATAACTAGAATGGAAAATATGAATGATAATTTTCATGGAAGTAATCGAGTCCATAATAAAATTAATAAAACAATAAAATATATCCTTGATGTTTCCCATTCCGGGAACTACCACTCTCCCAAAACATTGTGTCCATTTTATCTATTTAAAATGTTGTTGACCACAACTATGGAGTTTACTATGGCATGTTGGATACAACCAAACCATTTCAACCTACCACACCTTGGAAAATAGTATATGAGAATATCCCCAAATATGTAAATCATTCCAATGCAACACAACCTACAATTTACTCAAAAAAACACCAAACCAGGAATACAATATCTTAGGTTTCAACATATTACACAGGTGAGCCACCACATGCACTATGGAAACTCCCATGGTATAGGGAAAACATACTCTCTATTTATAAATAACCAACCTCACTTGAGTTTCCCCCCATCAAAGGACCTCTATTACTAACAACCTAGTGTGTTTGCCTCCCTATTTATTATAGATAACCCTTCCAAAAACCACACTATTAATCATATGTTATTTTGAATTTGGGTTTCTCCTAGAACCATAATATCAGAAAATCATACCCATAATAGACAGACCTATAAGCTAAAAAATATCACCATGGTTTCCACAAGGGAATGTTCATTACCAAAATGAAAAACTAAATTTAATAATAAATAACCTTTCTACAACTTATTGATGCTAAACCAAGGTATCGTATAACATGCAATTGGAAAAAAATAATGTAATAACATAAACAAGGAGGTGTAACATTTTATAATAAGAATACATTCTATGTATATTTTTATCTACGTGAAATTCCATGATATATAATTTTGTGGTTCAATCCTTGAGATAATTATTGACCTTTTATGTTGAGTATATTATTAATATATTGAATAAAATAATTTTCTTGAGAATATGATTCTAAGAATTATGACCTTTATTAAGGATATAGGTAAATTTCCTAATCACCAATTATTCATAATTATTCCTATCTTAGACGGTGAAAATTAAAATAGTGGTATTAGTTATATATACCTATAAACCTATAACCTTTGAGATTTGGGTACTATAAGTAGAAGTGTGATACACTATACTCACCACACAAATTCACGAATGAATTAAAAATCAACTCACAAATATTTAAGGTGGTAAAAACAAAAAAATAAGGAAAAAATGATAGAGATTAATGTTATATAAGTAATGGTTCCTACATGAATTAGAGATATACACCAACTATTTTTATTATAATCAGTAGTTGTAAGAGGCTAAAAAATATGATTATTAAGTTCATGTTTTAGAAAAATACATTAACCCTCTCTTTCATCTATTAATATGTTGAATTATCCTCCCTCTCTGTATTGAGATTCCATAAACTTATAAAATTAGTGCCAACTAGCCAATTTTTATTATGAACTATCCTGAAATCACATTCCTGTAAGAATGAGTATCTTATATTTGTTAACATCCTAGTGAACATTTAAATTTTCTAATCATTTAACCCTCAATTTCTCTATAAAACAAATTAGTAGATGTGAAATTTTGAATGTATTTTTTTAAGCAGATGTCCTGCTCGTACTATCTACACATCATGTCCAGTCCATCATATGATGCCCATGGTTAAAGTAAAAATTATTCTAATAAATGAACATTTGATGAACTAAAATATAAATCTTCTCTAAATAATCTCCCACATTAATAAATTTTTATGGGATCTTAAAAATCTCCATAAATAGTGAAAACCCATCCTTCATAGAAATGTAGTGTTACACACTTTTCTCCTTCCATTTACATAATCCACACTAAGGCATGATGTTACATCATTATTTACTAGTCTATGACCTTAGAAAACATATCTTGTAGATTTTGGATTCCCATTATATTTTATACATAAATCTCCTTTTACACTATAATATTTTGATTGAAATAATAATTAAGGCTAGTTTTCTTCATCAGAGAATTGAAATTAGTATTTTAAACCATGTTTATAACCCTTTTTCTGTCATAATAAATATATTATTCCTCGTTATTCATTCTGAGAACCTTTTGGAATATTTTCAACCACACTATTCAATTCCCGTCTTCCCTTAAAGATTCATTCTTATCCTTTTTATACATAGAGTAACAATTCACTATAACTTTTATGAATAGTTGATAGTCATTAATCTTAAATTAAAACATAAGTTTGTTATACATATACTTATATATGGATCATTAAAATTATTTTTGAGTAGACAAACACTTGTAACAGATCATATCTTTCCAAATAGAGGCTTGAATCTTTTATTCATTTGAATTTATGGATGACCCACTTCACGACTTCCCAATATAATATCTCATGTTTCTCTATGTTCTGAAACACAACTCAAAATAAATGGAAAGTTTCAAGATGTGTGAAAATTATAGTGAACATTAGTTTTCCTACCACTGATGTATATAACACATTCTCCTTGTATCAATTATCTATGTCTGTTTTTAGTTCTTATGACAAGGAATGTTTAAAGAGATGAGAAAGTGGGTTAGATAATGGATTACATAAAACAATCAAAAATATTTTGATGTTTTTTGAACACATTCATTATAAGATATTAATAATGTTCCAATTTTTTATTTCTCTCCCTCTTGTCGTCCAAAAAAATCTTTATTTACTCTCAATCAAATTTTATCATGTGTTTACCAGATGAGGCATATTTAATCTTCCAGATTCTCTCAGTATCTAGTCCAGTTTTTAAGATTTCACCAATATATGAAATAAATATGATAATTTTTCAATCATCCCATATCGTCTAGTAAAAGTAAATATATAAATTTTTATTTATGAAACTTTCTTACATTGTTAGTGAATACATTTTTTTATTCTATAGTCGATGGTATTTATTCATCCTATAGTGAATTCTATTGATATTATAAACCAAATTATGGTTCTTTTTTAGCAGTAAATTTATTTCTTGATGAATGCAGACCTCCTCCAATAAATCCCCATTATAGAATGTGTTTTTAAATCTATTTATTCTTATTAAAAAACATCTAATTCCACAATTCACACTATATTAAAAATATCTTTTTTTATTTACTATCATTGAGAATATTACTACGTAGTTAAAACTATCCTTTTCACTAATCACATTCACCACTAACCACTTTTTATAGGTTGTATTTTAATCATCCCCACCCTTTACCTATTAAAACATTTTTTGAGTGAACTTTTCCCTTTTGTAAAATTAAAGTGATAAAAATATATACAGAAAATTATTCATTTCACTAATCTATCCTTCTATTAATAAGAATCATTTGAATTCTTGAGGAATAAACATTTTGTAGTAATTTCTCTTCTCTTTTACCCATTAAAAGAAGAATGGTCAGGTTAACTCCAATTATTTGAACTAAATTTAAACCCATGGTGGATTTTCTGAACTCAGTTGTTTTTTCTACCAAAATTATTTATTATAGTCCAGAATATTATGGAACTCTAACATCTAGTTACATATCATTAGGTTCTACAACTCGAGTTTCACCATTAATCTTACTATATTGCTAATATAACAATAGTCTAAACAATAGACATCAAATACATTCATCTGATTTTTATAGTTTATAATTTTTTCATTTTTTTATTAAATCAAATTGGAAATTGAGAGTGGATTTATTCAAAACTTTTTTTATGGAATTTACTGGTCCTTATAGAAAATATCTTTTTTGATGTGAATATCCATAACTCTAAGTACATATATCATTCCTTAATTACGTATATTGTTTATGGGATTTTAAACACCATATAATAAGAGTTAATAAACATTTTACTTATCCTTACGTTTTCTAGTGTCCTCGGCATCAATATCTTTGTTTACTAGGACTCAAAACAATTTTACGTTATGAAATTTCATTCAATTTTCAACCCATAGTTTATAAATTATTTAATAACTATGAAGAAATGATTGTCTTTTATTGAATAGAAATGCATATGTATTGTGATCAACTATGAAATTCATTTAATATTTATATAAAATTTATTTATACTCCATTACTTTTATGTTAATGTATAATTAATCCATTTATACAATACATTCTATTACATATATCCAGTAACCATTATCCCATTCCACATTCCCTTAACTTTTTCGATGGATAAGAATTAATATTAATTTTAATAACCACTATTTTTAGATCATGAGAATTTTATCATCTAGATTCACTCAATTTACTACATGGACATACATCGAGTTAAATCTTAATGATCTTTTGAATTATGATTCATAAATTAAATCAAAAAAATTATTTTTTCATCTTTAATAAATTTTAAAAAATATAGAGATAAACTAAGTGAATAAATAGGGTAAGATCCCCAAATATCAATATGGACAAGTTCTACCCTTTAGGTCAGGAGATAATATCTATCTAAATTGAAGGAAACCATTATTTACATCCAAAATACACACCATTCACTTGTTCATATGTTTATATAATCAAGATTCAGTAAGATTTTTTCAATTAGAACCATTATGTTATTCTCAATGAGATGCTCACCCTTGTAATTTTACACATCAATATTACCAATTATTAATCCAATAATTTTTTTATTAGATTAATTCCAAGTTAATGGTTCCATCCATTACTCAAATTTTGACCACCATGGATCTCTGAGTAATTTCGATACTTTTTTGGGAAAGATATATCCATATCCTTCCTTAAAGTGTTTTACAAATAAAATAAGGTTCTTATGTAACTCTAGGATATGTATAACACCCATAGGGTTCATGAAAACCGCATTCATTTTGATAATATTCACATCCACTTTAATTAATATTTCAACAAATTCACCATCCTCCAAATGCACTATTTTGAAATTCCAAGATACGTAATTTTTAATGCATCACTATTATCCCATTGAATAAAATGATTCAAAAGAGTTAACTACCTATGAATCCACCATAATTCAGTCAATGAGAAATAATTAATTGAATCCTTCCATTATAAATATAAAATTATATATTCTAGAAGAGGATGGTGTTTAATATATTTCATTACAAATTATATAGTCCTTCTTTAAGTGTACTTTTTTTCACACTTCAATCATATAGCCACCAGGCTAAAAAAATTTACTCATCTATTCTTCATTTAATTATTTTTTGATGAAAAATTATAATAATATATTTCTTATTGAATTGAAATCCAATTTCTATTAGCTTTAAAAGAATTACCAAACATTGATTGGACTTCCTTAAATCCAATCTCTTCATTCATATTTAGTTTCTCGATGTAATTGAACTACAATTCTATTTTTCTATATTATTTACTAATATTAACCACCATAACATACCAACTATCTGATAGTTATGACAGTTGTAGGATTTCCCAGACATCATTCCTGATTGTTACCTTTAACGATTCAATATTCCATTGGAAAATATTGAAATCATTCACATGATCTACTATTCATATTCCTTTCGATAACATTAGGCTGAAAATTTACCTCATAATAAAAAAATTATTTAATGTATTAGTTTTCTCATAGATATATTAGAGAAAAAATATCACTCTACTCACTATCATTGTGAAAACTGGGTCCCGGTGACAGTACAGACACCCCCCCTTAAAATGGTGGTCGGGTCCTGGCCCCCCGGGTACCACTAGTTATCCCGCAGATACATGGTACACTTCCTTGGGCCCAACGACATTTCCAAATGGGTTATACAAATAATGAATAACCCTATAGGCTGATACATGTCCTTTCTAGTGTACTTTTTTCACTCACTCACACTGTGATAAACTACATAGAAGGTCACCCATCCTAATCATTACCCTAAGCCAAGTGTGCTTAACTGGGGAGTTTTTATCAGGTGGGATTCCGAATAGAAGGTTCAACTAGGTGACATGATACATATCATTTATTCATTTAACCCTATATAATTTAGGGTGTTACCTTCACCCCCACATTATAAAACAATATCTTCATTGTGGGTGGTACATCCCTAATACCAAATATAACAACCAGGTCCCAGTGACTGCATAAAAACCACCCCTTAATATGTTCATCGGTTCTGGGCCCACCAATTGCTACGAATATCACCCGAAGACACATGTTCCCCTTCCTAAGGACCACCCACGTGCCTGAATGGGTCATCTGACTAATAACATTCCCCACATGACATCACAAGTCCTTTCCAGTGTACTTTTTACTCACTCACAAACCCTAAGAAACAAAACCGAATGTCACCCATCCCAATCACTACTATAGGGCAAGAAAGTTTAACTATGACATTTTTAGTAGGTTGGTTTCAGAAAAGGAAGATGCACCATTGTGACGTAAGTCATATAATTTAGTCATTTATCCTTATATCATTTGGGGTTTTACATTCACCACCCCCCTTAGAGAACAACTTCCTTGTTGTGGGTCCTACATCTCAACCCAGGTGGTGTACTGCACTTAAGGCTGGGTATAAACCCTGATACCAAATGTAACAACCTGGTCCCAGTCATAGTACAAAAACCCACCTTAATATGATCTTCGTGTCTTCTCCCACCAATTTCCCATGAATTCACATGGTCCCCTTCCTGGGGACAACCCAGGTGCCTGAATGGGTCATCCAACTAATAACTTTCCCTAGATGACAAAACATGTCCTTTCCAGTGTTCTTTTCCCCACTCATATACACCGTATGAGCCTTCCAAGATGGTCACCCATCTTGATCACTACTCTAGGCCAAGAATGCTTAACTGTGGAGGTCTTATCATGTATTCTCCCAAGAAGGAAGGTGTACCTTGTTGACATTAGTTATATCATTTTTTTATTTAACCCTTTATCATTTTTGGTGTAAGAATCATCATTTAAATATTGTTAAAATAAGTATTCCTCTCTAATTAAATCCTCAATAGTTCAAATTCCTTGGCATCTATTAGAACCTTTCTATCATTTTATTCAATTAAAAAAATTTAGTAACTCCCACTGAATTCACCAGTCATCTATAACATGAAAATTTTAATGGACCCCAAAACACCTTGATAGAGTATGGGTGAATCAGGGTGTTAAATGTATCATAAAATGGTGAAAGATCTTGTTCTGACGATGGTAGTGACAAATTAAATCTCTTTGAATAGAATGTGATGAAAAAACAACCATATGAAAATAAATTACAAAACAATTTTACATTGTACATCAGTAAAGGCTAGTCTATAGATAATATAATGACTGTGTGTCAGTTATATGAAAATTTAGTAATTTTCAGAAGTTGTGGAATACAAAAGTTTATATGCAATCATTCTATGCCTTGCACATTTATTTTGAAAGATTTTAGGGATAGCACACTTCTTCCCTCAGAACAATTTTTTCAACTCCTTCTAGCTCACTTCTTTTAGGTAAGTATAATGTAGTTTATCAGATTGTTGGTTGCTTAAAGAGACTATAATTTCAGTCATTTTCTCTGAAAAACATGAGAATCTACTTGCACCATAAAAATGAAATGATTTAATTGAAAACACTAATCAAAAAAACAAGAAATCTAAAACATATTAGTAACTAAATATTGAAATTCCACTGAACTGTAGTTCTTAGATTAATGTTTTGGAATTTTCATATAAGATTTATTTTCCACAACACTAATCTTTAATTAAATCAAAACATGATATTTGATTAGTCATTATAGTATAAGGTAATATCTTGTGCATAATACTTACTGTGAATAAGTCATATTTATGGAACTCTTCTGCATGGAAGACACACCAGATCTTCATTGGAAAAAGTTTTGAGTCATGAATTGGGGGTAGCTGAACCATTATAGACTTTTAGGACCCTATAAATAATATTATCTCTCTTTGAATTCCTTTCCCAAAATATTTCAGCATGCATATAAAACTACTTTTGATGTCACATTGGGCACATAAGTCCATTTCGTGCACAACCACATCTTTTATGAAAAAATAATATCGTGTGCATACATCTTTCATTTGGCGTAATTTGATGAGATGATATCATAACATGACACGATGAACCCCTAAATTCTACCTTTAGTATTTCATTCAACATTCCTTCCCAAAAACAATTTTCCTTAGTCAACATTTTTTGGGATAAAAAATTAGGCAATCCAAGTGAATCAATGCCACCTTCAACATTTTTGTCATCATGAACTATAGGAATAATTTCCCTAGAAACTCTTTGATCAACCTAAAGTGGATTTTCACCAAACACAAACAAAACACAATTTACTGCATTCAAGAACCTTAGATTTTAAAATATACCCATTTTTGTTTTTTGGGAATCTAGAGATAAATTCCATAAAAACCAACCACTATCAAAACCTGATACAACATAAACATTTGATCCAAAACTCAGAGTATATGTATCCAATGATCAGAGTAGAAAAAATATGGGATGCATGAATTAAGTTTTTGTTTTTTGTAATTCTTAAATATGTCCTAAATATGATCTCTCTATTTCTAAAAAAATTGATTTTTTTTCTATTCTCAATATCCACTCTGTTAACTCATCATTACCCTCCATTGTAACTCATTGAATTTCTCCATTTATCCATTATTACCCACATTTGATAAATAATAATTCAGCCCATTATAAATCATTGTTTTTTACCTTTATTTATTCCATCATTTAATGTAATCCCAATGTGCTTGGTTTTTAATTATAGTGTTCAAAAACAAACTCTCCGGGGATCGTATCTCCCCAATTAACCTAAATAACATCCACAGATAGATTAAAGTAGTTAATATATATTAGGATATGAGAATATTTGTAACCTCTTCATGCACATAGAGGTGACTGAACACCAAGGTTAAACTGAAGTATCTTGAGCATATATGATACTAATGTCCCGGTAAGAAAGATAACCACTTAGTCATCAACTCCAACATGATTAATTTTAATAACAACGTGTTCAACTCATTCCTATATGATGTGATACCAGATTTCACAATTATTTTATGAGAATAATGGAAAAATTCCCCAGATGATTATTCGTGAACTTTTAATCACAATAAATTACCTTTTGTGGTTTCTCTTCATCACCAATATGAATCAGTTGTTGCTTCATCCCTAATTACTAAGTGAAAACCTCTGTAGTAGAGATATACTATGCTTTAAAACTACTAATAAAAGTAAAATCACGTTTATTTATCCACTATCCCAAACATTTTTTCCAATAAATAATGTTTCACCACTTGTGAACTTTCTATCTACCACATCTCCAGTCCACACAAATAAAAAAATTCCGATAGTTTATTATCTCTTTCAATAAGAATGTATAACAAAAATTTTTGAGTACCTTGAAAATACCTTATAATTATTTTAATTTCAACCAAACGTTCTTATTTCAGATTACATGGAAAGCTGGATAATAAACATGTAGCAATGATTATCTATTCCCATGTTTCATTTAAGAATAATATATTTCCAATGATTCTCTTATACATGGTGGGATCCCCAGAAGACCCATCCTCATGATTTTCATGTTTTGTTCCAACCACAGTTGGATCCAACATTGGATTGGTGTCAGGTATACTGAATTTCATCATAAATAATCTTGTGAAGTATTACATAGAAATGAAAGTGTATTCCTTTATTCAAATAACTTTTATCCCCAAGAAATATGTCAGTTCACCCATCATATAAATTTCAAATTCTGATTTCCCTGGATTTTCAAATTCTTCCACTAATCTATGTATACTTATGGAAAATACAATATCATCCATGTACAATAGCACCATAATTTTATATTCCTTCAAATTATTTATATAGATATTATAGTCGACACCACATCTCTTAAATTCAAGTTTCATTAGATATGCATCTAGATGAGAATACCATGTTCATGTTTCCTGATACAGACCAAAAAAATAATTCAACAATCCTTTTCTTCATTATTTCCATTCATAAATACAACTTATTATTAAATATATACTTTTTATTAAATAAATCCATTTAATATGGTGGTTTTGAGATCCATCTAATAAACATTGTATCCTCTTTGGATTTTTATACCATGGAAAATCCTGACAAAGACAAGTCTCACCAATATAGAAATTTTTTATTCGATATCAATTCCTTCAATATGTGTATATCATTTACACACTACATGTAACTTGTTTCTAATCACAATTTTTTCCCATAAAATTTGTTTTTAAAGATCCATTTGGTTCCAATAATAGTTTGGTTTTCAGGTCTATTAAATAGGTCCCATGTTTGGTTTAAGTTAATCTATTCAAGATCATCATTCATGGAATCAACCCCTGATTCATGATTCATATTTTCTATAAATTAGGTTGGTTATACAATTGAGAGGAAGGAATACTATTCATTACTCCCCATTCTTCTTTTCCATGTGGGTGTTATCCAATCCTAAATGATATTAGATTGATCAAATTTAGATCTTCTATTTTACTTATGATTATTAGATGAATTTTCATCATCCATCATCTCTACTTCAAATTAATCATTTGATTCATCATTATTTTTTGATCAATTAACGTCTTTCACGCCTTCCCCAATTCAATATTTGAATATATTCCTTGTCCACTTCTTTCACCATCTTCTATCATATCATCACAAGGGATTATATATGTATTTTTTGTCTTATATTCAAGGATCTTAAGATCAATTCTATTAATATGTCTCACAAGATGATTAATGAAGCATTAATAATATTTTATCTATTTTGAATAACCAAGGAATATTTATTCATCTCCCGATCACCATACATTCCTTGATTTTCTTCTTTTTTCTCATAATAAATTTACTCCCAAATTCAAGAAAATGCTTTAATTAGTGATTCCTTCCATGCCACAACTCATATGGTGTCTTGGTTTCTCCTATATAAAGACATATATGATTTGGAGTATACACTATAGTTTGAATATCCTCTTTCTAGTAATGGTGAGAAATACCACTCTCAATCATCATAGTTCTGGTCATATTTTTCACTTGTTGATTCATGTTCTCAACAACTCCATTTTGTTATGGGGTTGTTTTAACAGACACCAAATGTATATTTCCATGTTTCTCCTTGTAATTTTCAAAATCAATGGATGTGTATTCCCCTATATTTTATAATATTAGCACTTTTATCATGTGACTAGTATCATTCTCTACTATTCGATAATATATTTTCATGAAATCAAGCTATCTCCTATGCATAGAAATCACACAATCCATCATACTACAATCATCAATGAATTTAATTAATCACCTATCTCCATATGTTCAATCAACATTTATAGGACCACATATGTCTATTTGGATGAGATCAAGAATATTTTATGGTCTTTTCTTCTTTAGACGATATGAACTTTAGACCAACTTCCCTCATATGTAATCATCATAAGTCCCTTGCCATTTACATTTCAGATTGGGGACATCCATCACTAGAATCATCATATATAACTTTTCAATATCTAATTGATTAATGTGACCTATCGTTATATTCCAAAAGTTGTTTTCATCTTCAACTATCAGTTAACAATTTTTCTCCTTACTCTGAATATAATATAAGTCATCATTTATTCTAAAAAAATTATAATATAATTCCTTATATTTCATTTTATATTTAATCCTTTTTAATTGAAATTCACTATAAGTTATGAGTAACAGAGTTGACTGACACTTAGAATTTTGTCACACAAACTATCCACATAAATAACATCGGTTTTATTAAGCCTGTAACATTCCAGTTCTATGATCCAACTTCCTTTAATTGTCAAAGCACCATCTTTTCCATGACTATTCCATCCACCATTTTTTATAAATTATTCAACAAATCATTATTTTTTATCATATGGGATGAGTATCTACTATAAAGAATCTAGGTGATTCTATTCATTCTATATTTGTGAGGGACTTTTACAAGATTGGGTTTATCGACAATCATTATTCCCTTAAATGAAATATTATATTAACTAGTAGATAAATATGTTTTTCCTCTCTCTTTTACATATGTAATAGTTCATCATACAAATATTTTTCTTCTAGATGATAAATCCAATTTTAAAGAGAACCATAAGTTGGTTGGCGATTATTGACATATCTATAAGTTCTGTTGGTTTCATTTCCCCATTTCCTCTTCCTGAAATGAAAAACTTAATGGCCAAATAGAGAGAAGATAAAATAATATCCATGAAATATATTTCATTTATAAGATGTACAATATGAATTCGTTATCATTTTTTTTTTGATTCCTAGATATTCTCCATTCAAATAGACCCTTTCCACTTTATTATATGACATATTGGGACATATATAGCTTCACAAATGACTATTCATCAGAGGAAACATCTTCTCAATTCTATTCCTCATTATTTCCCTTTACATAGAAAAATAGTTTGACTGTCGATCATTTTTTGATAATGAAGGATTTTTTTGTTCTCCTCTCAGATTGATGTTTCATCGTCAAAAAAAATTCAATTTTTCTGATGAATTTTTATATTTGATCATTGAAAGTGTTCTCTACACAATCTGAAATCATCTAATCATCCGTATAATTTAATTATGTTGATTGAGTGAGAATCCACCTTCCTTCATCACTTTAATCCAGCATGATTCAAGAAGATGATCTTTATAAAAAGATTGTCCCAAAATCAAATCCAAGAGCCTCTAGATTGATATAACTAGAATAGAAAATAAGAATGATAATATTCATGGAATTAATCGAGTCAATAACAAAATTAATAAAACAATAAAATATATCCTTGATGTTTCCCATTCATGGAACTACCACTCTCCCAAAACATAGTGTCCATTTTATCCATTTAAAATGTTGTTGACCACCACTATGGATTGTACTATGGCATGTCGGATACAACCAAACCATTTCAACCTACAACACCTTGAAAAATAGTATAGGAGAATATCCCCCACTATGTAAATCATTCCAATGCAACACAACCTACAATTTAATCAAAAAACACCAAACAATGAATGCAATATCTTAGGTTTCCACATATTACATAGGTGAGCCACCACATGCACTATGGAAACTCCCATGGTATAGGGAAAACATACTCTCTATTTATAACTAACCAACCTCACTTGAGTTCCCCCCCATCAAAGGACCTCTATTACTAACAACCTAGTGTGTTTGCCTCCCTATTTCTTATAGATAACCCTTACAAAAACCACACTCTTCATTATATGTTTTTTGGAATTTGTGTTTCTCCTAGAACCACAATATCAGAAAATCATACCCATAATAGACAGACCTATAAGGTAACAAATATCACCATGGTTTCCACAATGGAATGTTCATTACCAAAATGAAAAACTAAATTTAATAATAAATAACCTTTCTAAAACTTATTGATGCTAAACCAAGGTACCATATAACATGCAATTGGTAAATAAAATAATGTAATAACATAAACAAGGAGGAGTAAAATTTTATAATAATAATACATTCTATGTATATTTTTATCTATGTGAAATTCCATGAGATATAATTTTTTGGTTCAATCCTTGAGATAATTATTGACCTTTTATGTTGAGTATATTATTAATATATTGAATAAAATAATTTTGTTGAGTATATGATTCTAATAATTGCGACCTTTTTCAAGGATCTAGGTAAATTTCCCAACCACCAATTATTCATATTTATTGCTATCTTACCCGATGAAAATTAAAATAGTGGTATTAGTTATATATACCTATAAACCTATAACCTTTGAGATTTGGGTACTATAAGTAGAAGTGTGATACACTATAATCACCACACTAAATCATGAAATAATTAAAAATCAACTCACAAATATTTAAGGTGGAAAAAACAAAAAAATAAGGACAAAATGATAGAGATTAAATTTATATAAATGATGGTTCATACATGAATTAGAGATATACTCCAACAATTTTTATTATAAACAGTAGATGTAAGAGACTAAAAAATAAGATTAATAAGTTCATGTTTTAGAAAAATACATTAAACCTCTCTTTCCTCTATTTATATGTTGAATTATCCTCCCTCTCTATATTGATATTCCATAAACTTATAAAATTAGTTCCAAATAGCCTATTTTTATTAAGAAATATCCTGAAATCACATTCCTGTAAGAATAAGTATCTTATATTTGTTAACATCCTAGTGAACATTTAAATTTTCTAGTCATTTAGCCCTCAATTTCTCCATAAAACAAATTAGTAGATGTGAAATTTTGATGGTATTTTTTTAAGCAGAAGTCATGCTCGTACTATCTCCACATCATGTCTGGACCATCATATGATGCCCAAGATTAAAGTGAAAAATATTCCAATAAATGAAATTTTGATGAACTAAAATATAAATCTTCTCTAAATAATCTCCCACATTAATAAATTTTTATGGGATCCTAAAAATCTCCATAAATAGTAAAAACCCCTTCTTCATAGCAATGTAGTGTTATACATTTTTCTCCTTCCATTTACTCAATCCACACTAAGGAATGATGTTACATCATTATTTACTAGTCTATGAACTTAGAAAACATATCTTGTAGATTTTTGATTCCAATTATATTTTATACATAAATCTCCTTTTACACTATAATATTTTGATTGAAATAATAATTAAGGCTAGTTTTCTTCATCATAGAATTGAAATTAGTATTTTAAACAATGTTCATAACCTTTTTTATATCATAATAAATATCTTATTCCTCCTTATTCATTCTGAGAACATTTTGGAATATTTTCAACCACACTATTCAATTATCATCTTCCCTTAAAGATTCATACTTATCCTTTTTATACATAGAGTATCAATACAGTGTAACCTTTATGAATAGTTGATAGTCATTAATCTAAAATTAAAACATAAATTTGTTTTACATATCCTTATATATGGATCATTAAAATTATTTTTTAGTAGACAAACACTTGTAAAAGATCATATATTTCCAAACAGAGGCTTGTATCTTTTATTCATTTGAATTTATGGATGATCCACTTCACGACATCCCAATATAATATCTGATGTTTCTCTATGTACTAAAACACAACTCTAAATAAATGGAATGTTTCAGGATGCATGAAAATAATAGTAAAAATTAGTCTTCCTACCACTGATGTATATAACACATTCTCCTTATATCAATTATCTGTGTCTGTTTTGAGTTATTATGACAAGGAATGTTTAAAGAGATGAGAAAGTGGGTTATATAATGGATTACATAAAAAAATCCCAAATCATTTGATGTTTTTTTGAACACATTCATTATAATATAGTAAAAATTTTCCAATTTTTTCTGTCTCTCCCTCTCATCGTCCAACAAATCTTTATTTACTCTCTATCAAATTTTATCATGTGTTTACCAGATGAGGCATATTTAATCTTCTAGATTCTCTCAGTATCTAGTCCAGTTGTTAGGATTTCACCAATATTTGAAATAAATATGATAAATTTTCAATCTTCCCATATCGTCTAGTAAAAATAAATATATTAATTTTTATTTATGAAACTTTCTTACATTGTGAGTGAATAAATTTTTTTATTCTATTGCCGATGGTATTTATTCATCCGATAGAGAATTTTATTGATATTATAAACCAAATTACGGTTTCTTTTTACTAGTAAATTTATTTCTTGATGAATGCAGACCTACTCCAATAAATCCCCATTACAGAATGTGTTTTTTAAATCTATTTATTCTTATTAAAAAACATCTAATTCCAGAATTCACACTATATTCAAAATATCTTTTTTATTTACCATCATTGAGAATATTACTATGTAGTTAAAACTATCCTTTTCACTAATCACATTCACCACTAACCACTCTTTATAGGTTGTCTTTTAATCATCCCCACCCTTTATCTATTAAAACATTTTTTGAGTGATCTTATCCCTTTTGGAAAATTAGAGAGAAAAAAATTTATACCGAACATTATTCATTTCACCAATCTATCCTTTTATTAATAAGAATCATATGATTTCTTGAGGAATAAATATTTTTTAGTAATTTCTCTTCTCTTTCACCCATTAAAAGAAGAAAGGTCATGTTAACTCCAATTATTTGAACTAAATTTAAACCCATGGTTGATTTTCTCAACTCAGTTGTTTTTTCTACGAAACTTATTTATTATAGTACCAAAAATTCTGGAACTCTAACTTCTAGTTACATATCATTAGGTTCAACCACTAATGTTTCACCAATCATCTAACTATATTGCTAATATTACACTAGTCTAAAAACTAGACATCAAATACATTCATATGAGTTTTATAGTTTTTTAATTTTATCGTTGTTTTTTTAAATCAAATTGGACATTGTGAGTAGATTTATTCAAAACTTCTTTTTATGAAATTTACTAGTCCTTCTAGAAAATATCTTTTTTGATGTGAATATCCATAACTATAAGTACATATATCATTCCTTAATTACGTAGATTTTTATGGGATTTTAAACAGCATAGAATAAGAGGTTATAAACATTTTACTTATCCATAAGTTTTCTAGTATCCTCGGCATCAATATCTTTGTTTACTAAGACTCAAAAAAAATTTACGTTATGAAATTTCATTCAATTTTCAACCCATAGTTTATAAATTATTTAATAACTATGAAGAAATAATTGTCTCTTATGGAATAGAAATGCATATGTATTGTGATCAAATATGAAATTCATTTAATATTTATATAAAATTTATTTATACTCCACCACTTTTATGTTAATGTATAATTAATCCATTTATACAATCCATTCTATTACATATCTCCAGTAACCATTATCCCATTCCACATTCCCTTCATTTTTTCGATGGATAAGAATTAAAATTAATTTTAATAACCACTATTTTTAGATCATGGGAATTTTATCATCTAGATTCACTCAATTTACTACGTGGAAATACATCGAGTTAAATCTTAAAGAACTTTTGAATTATTATTCATAAATTAAATCAAAAAATTTATTTTTTCATCTTTAATAAATTTTAAAAAATATAGAGATAAACTAAGTGAATAAATAGGGGAAGATCCCCAAATATCAATATGGACAAGTTCTACCATTTAGGTCCGGAGATAATATCTATCTAAATTGAAGGAAACCATTATTTACATCCACAATACACACCATTCACTTGTTTATATGTTTATATAATCAAGATTCATTAAGATTTTTTCAATTAGAACCTTTATGTTATTCTCAATGAGATGATCACCCTTGTAATTTGACACATCAATATTACCAATAATTAATCCAATAATTTTTTTTAGATTAATGCCAAGTTAATGGTTCCATCCATTACTCAAATTTTGACCACCATGTATCTTTGAGTAATTTCTATACTTTTTTGGGAATGATATATCCATATCCTTCCTTAAAGTGTTTTACAAATAAAATAAGGTTGTTGTGTAACTCTAGGATATGTATAACACTCATAGGGTTCATGAAAACCACATTAATTTTGATAATATTCACATCCACTTTAATTAATATTTCAACAAATTCACCATCCTCCAAATGCACTATTTTGAAATTCCATGATACGTAAATTTTAATACATCACTACTATCCCATTGAATAAAATGATTCAAAAGAGTCAACTACCTATGAATCCACCATAATTAAGTCAATGTGAAATAATTAATTGAATCCTTCCATTATAAATATAAAATTATATATTCTAGAAGAGGACAGTGTTTAATATATTTCATTACAAATTATGTAGTCCTTCTTTAAGTGTCCTTTTTTTCACACTTCAATTATATAGCCACCAGGCTAGAAAAATTTACTCATCTATTCTTCATTTAATTATTTTTTGATGAAAAATTATAATAATTTATTTCTTATTGAATTGAAATCCACATTCTATTAGCATTAAAAGAATTACCAGACATTGATTGGACTTCCTTAAATCCAATCTCTTCATTCATATTTAGTTTCTCGATGTAATTGAACTACAAGTCTATTTTTCTATATTATTTACTAATATTAACCACCATTACATACCAACTATCTGATATTTTTGATAGTTGTAGGATTTCCCAGACATCATTCCTGATCGTTACATTTAATTATTCAATATTCCATTATAAAATATTGAAATCATTCACATGATCTACTATTCATATTCTTTTCGATAACATTAGGCTAAAAAATTACCTCATAATAAAAAATTTATTTAATGTATTAGTTTTCTCATAGATATATTAGAGACAAAATATCACTCTACTCCCTATCATTGTGAAAACTAGGTCCCGATGACAGTACAGACCCCCCCCCCCCCCCTTAAAATGGTGGTCGGGTCCTGGCCCCCCAGGTACCACTAGTTACCCCGCAAATACATGGTACACTTCATTGGGCCCAACGACATTTCCAAATGGGTTGTACAAATAATGAATAACCATATAGGCTGATACATGTCCTTTCTAGTGTACTTTTTTTCACTCACTCACACCGTGATAAACTACATAGAAGGTCACCCATCCTAATCATTACCCTAGGCCAAGTGTGCATCACTGTGGAGTTTTTATCAGGTAGGCTTCGTAAAAGAAGGTTCACCTAGGTGACATGATACATATCATTTATTCATTTAACCCTATATCATTTAGGGTGTTACCATCACCCCCATTATAAAACAATATCTTCATTGTGGGGGGAACATCCCCTAATACCAAATATAACAACCAGGTCCCAATGACAGCATAAAAACCACCCCTTAATATGGTCATCGGTTCTGGGCCCACCAATTACCACCAATTTCACCCGAAGACACATGTTCCCCTTCCTAGGGACCACCCACTTGCGTGAATGGGTCATCTGACTAATAAAATTCCCCACATGACATCAGAAGTCCTTTCCAGTGTACTTTTTACTCAATCAAAAACCCTAAGAAACAAAACCGAAGGTCACCCATCCCAATCACTACTATAGGACAAGAAAGCTTAACTATGACATTTTTAGTAGGTTGGTTTCAGAAAAGGAAGATCTACCATTGTGACATAAGTCATATAATTTAGTCATTTATCCTTATATCATTTGGGGTTTTACATTCACCACCCCCCTTAGAGAACAACGTCCTTGTTGTGGGTCCTACATCTCAACCCAGGTGGTGTACTTCACTTAAGGCTAGGTATAAACCCTAATACCAAATGTAACAACCTGGTCCCAGTCATAGTACAAAAAACCCACCTTAATATGATCGTCATGTCTTCTCCCACCAATTACTACCAATTTCCCATGAAGTCACATGGTCCCCTTCCTGGGGACAACGCAGGTGCCTGAATGGGTCATCCAACTAATAACTTTCCCCAGATGACAAAACATGTCCTTTCCAGTGTTATATTTCCCCACTCATACACACCCTATGAACCCTCCAAGATGGTCACCCATCTTGATCACTACTCTAGGCAAAGAATGCTTAACTGTGGAGGTTTAATCATGTATTCTCCCAAAAAGGAAGGTGTTCCTTGTTGACATTAGTTATACCATTTTTATTTAACCCTTTATCATTTTTGGTGTAAGAATCATCATTTCAATAATGTTAAAATAAGCATTCCAATCTAATTAAATCCTCAATAGTTCAAATTACTTGGCATCTATTAGAACCTTTCTATCATTTTATTCAATTACAAAAATTTAGTAACTCCCACTGAATTCACCAGTCATCTATAACATGAAAATTTTAATGGACCCCAAAACACCTTGATAGAGTATGGGTGAATCAGGGTGTTAAATTTATCATAAAATGGTGAATGATCTTGTTCTGACGTTGGTAGTGAGAAATTAAATCTTTTTAAATAGAATGTGTTGAAAAAACAACCATATGTAAATAAATTACAAAACAATTTTACATTATACATCAATAAAGGCTAGTCTATAGATAATATAATGACTGTGTGTTAGTTATATGAAAATTTTGTAATTTTCAGAAGATGTGGAAGAAAAAAGTTTATAAGCTATAAATCTATGCCCTCCACATTTATTTTAAAAGATTTTAGGGATATCACACTACTTCCATCAGAACAATTTTTTCAACTCCTCCTAGCTCACTTCTTTTAGGTAAGTATAATGTAGTTTATCAGATTGTTGGTTGCTTAAAGAGACTATAATTTCAGTCTTTTTCTCTGAAAAACATGATAATCTACTTGCACCATAGACATGAAATGATTTAATTGAAAACACTGATCAAACAAACTAGAAAGCTAAAACATATTAGTAACTAAATATTGAAATTACACTGAACTTCAGTTCTTGGATAAATGTTTTGGAATTGTCACATAAGATTTATTTTCCACAACACCAAACTTTCATAAAATCAAAACATGAGATTTGATTAGCCCTTATAGTATCAGGGAATATCTTGTGCGTAATACTTTCTGTGAATAAGTCATATTCCTAGAACTCTTATGCATGAAAGACACACTAGATATTCATTGGAAAAAGTTTTGAGTCATGAATTGGGGGTAGCTGAACAATTATAGACTTTTTGGAACCTATAAATATGATTCTCGCTCTTTGAAGTCCTTTCCCAAAATATTTCAGCATGCATATAAAACCACTTTTGATGTCACATTGGGGACAAAAGTCTATTTCGTGCACAACCACATATTTTATGAAAAAATAATATCTTGTTCATGCCTCTTTCATTTGGCGTATTTTTATGAGATGATATCATAACATAACATGCATGAACCACTAAATTCTACCTTTAGTATTTCATTCAACATTCCTTCCCAAAAACTATTTTCCTTAGTCATCATTTTTTGGGATAAAAAATTAGGCAAACCAAGTGAATCAACGCCACCTTCAACATTTTTTTCATCATGAACTATAGGAATAATTTCCCTAGATACTCTTTGATCAACCTAAAGTGGATTTTCACCAAACACAAACAAAACACAATTTACTGCATTAAAGAACCTTAGATTTTAAAATATCCCCAATTTTGTTTTTTGGGAATCCATAGATAAATTCCATAAAAACCAACCACTATCAAAACCTGATACAACATAAACATTTGATCCAACACTCAGAGTATATGTAACCAATGATCAGTGTAGAAAAAATAAGGTAAGCATGAATTCAGTTTTGGTTTTTTGGAATTCTTAATGATGTCCTAGACATGCTCTCTCTATTTCTAGAAAAATTGATTTTTTTTCTATTCTCAATCTCTACTCTGTTAACTCATCATTACCCTCCTTTTTAACTCATTGAATTTCTCCATTTATCCATTATTACCCACATTTGATAAATATTCATTCACCCCCATTATAAATCATTGTTTTTTACCTTTATTTATTCCATCATTTAATGTAAACCCAATGTGCTTGGTTTTTAATTATAGTGTTCAAAAACACACTCTCCCAAGATCGTATCACCCCAATTAACCTAAATAACATCTATATATTGATTAAAGTAGTTAATACATATTAGGATATGATAATATTTTCAACCTCTTCATGCACATAGAGGTGACTGAACACAAAGGTTAAACTGAAGTTTCTTGAACATATATGACATTAATGGCCCGGTACGAAAGATAACCACTTAGTCATTGACTCCAACATGATTCATTTTAATAATAACATGTTCAAATCATTCCTATATGATGTGATACCAGATTTCAATATTTTTTATGAGAATAATGGAAACAATTCCCCATATGATTATTCGTGAACTTTTAATCACAACAAATTACCTTTTGTCATTTCTCTTCATCACCAATATGAATAAGTGGTTGCTTCATCCCTAATTACTAAGTGAAATCCTATATAGTAGATATATACCATGCTTTAAAACTTATAATAAAACTAAAATCATGTTTATTTATCCACTATCCCAAACATTTTTTCCAATAAAAAATGTTTCACCACTTGTGGACTTTCTATCTACCACATCTCCAGTCCACACAAATAAAAAAATGCCGATAGTTTATTATCTCTTTCAATAGGAATGTATAACAAAAAATTGTGAGTACCTTGAAAATAACAAATAATTCTTTTAATTTCATCCAAACGTTCTTATTTCAGATTACATGGAAAGCTGGATACTAAACATGTAGCAATGATTATCTATGCATGTGTTTCATTTAAGAATAATATATTTCCAATGATTCTCTTATACATGGTGGGATCCCCAGAAGACCCATCCTCATGTTTTTCATGTTTTTTTCCAAACACAGTTGGATCCAACATTGGATTGGTGTCAGGTATACTGAATTTCATCATAAATAATCTTGTGAAGTATTACATAGAAATGAAAGTGTATTCCTTTGTTTGAATAACTTGTATCCCCAAGAAATATGTCAGTTCACCCATCATATAAATTTCAAATACTGATTTGCATGGATTTTCAAATTATTCCACTAATCTATGTATACTTATGGAAAATAAAATATCATCCATATACAATAGCACCATAATTTGACATTCCTTCAAATTATTTATATAGATATTATAGTCGACACCACATCTATTAAATTCAAGTTTCTTTAGATATGCATCTAGATTAGACTACCATGTTCATGTTACCTGATATAGACCAAAAAAATAATTCAACAATCCTTTTCTTCATTATTTCCATTAAGTAATACAACTTATTGTTCAATATATACTTTTTATTCAATAAATCCATTTAAGAAGGTGGTTTTGAGATCCATCTAATAAACGTTGTATCCTCTTTGGATTTTTATACCATGGAAAATTCTGACTAAGACAAGTCTCACCAATAGAGAAATTTTTTATTTGATATCAATTGCTTCAATATGTGCATATCATTTACAGACTATGTGTACCTTGTTTCTAATCACAATTGTTTCTCATCAAATTTGTTGTTAAAGATCCATTTGGTTCCAATAACAGTTTGGTTTTCAGGTCTATTAACTAGATCCCATGTTTGGTTTAAGTTAATCTATTCAAGATCATCATTCATGGAATCAACCCCTGATTAATGTTTCATATTTTCTATAAATTATATTGGTTAGACAATTGACAGGAAGGAATACTATTCATTATTCCACATTCTTCTTTTCCATGTGGGTGTTATCCAATCCTAAATGATATTAGATTGATCAAATTTAGATCTTCTATTTTTCTTATGAGTATTAGATGAATTTTCATCATCCATCCTCTCTACTTCAAATTCATCATTTGATTTGTCATTATTTTTTATTCAATTAATGTCTTTCACGCCTTCCCCAATTCAATATTTGAATCTATTCCTTGTCCACTTCTTTCATCATCTTCTATCATATCATCGCAAGGGATTATTTATGTATTTTTTGTCTTATATTCAAGGATCTTATGATCAATTATGTTAATATATATCACAAGATGATTATTGAAGAATTAATAATATTTTCTCTACATTGAATAACCAAGGAATATTTATTCATCTCCCGATCACCATACATTCTTTGATTTTCTTCCTTTTTCTCATAATAAATTTACTCCCAAATTCAAGAAAATGCTTTAATGAGTGATTACTTCCATGACACAACTCATATGTTGTCTTGGTTTCTCCTATATAAAGACATTTCTAATTTGAAGTATACACTATAGTTTGAATATCCTCTTTCTAGTAATGGTGAGAAATACCACTCTCAATCATCATAGTTCTGGTCATATTGTTCACTTGTTGATTCATGTTCTCAACAACTCCATTTTGTTATGGGGTTGTTATAGAAGAAAACAAATATCTATTTCCATGTTTCTCTTTGTAATTTTCAAAATCAATTGATTTGTATTCCCTTATACTATATAACAGTAGCACTTCTATCATGTGACTCGTATCATTCTCTGCTATTCGATAATATATTTTCATGCAATCAAGCCATCTCCTATGCATAGAAATCACACAATCCATCATACTATAATCATCAATGAATTTAAATAATCACCTATATCCATATGTTCAATCAACATTTATAGGACCACATATGTCTATTTGGATGAGATCAAGAATATTTTATGCCCTTTTCTTCTTTGGACGATATGAACTGTAGACCAACTTCCCTCATATGTAATCATCACAAGTCCCTTACCATTTACATTTCAGATTGGGGACATCCATCACTAGAATCATCATATATAACTTTTCAATATCTCATTTATTAATGTGACCTAGCCTTATATTCCAAAATTTGTTTTCATCTTCAACTATCAGTTAACAAATTTTCTCCTTACTCTAAATATAATATAATTCATCGTTTATTCTAAAACAATTTCTAATATAATTCCTTATATTTCATTTTATATTGAATCCTTTTTAATTGAGATTCACTATAAGTAATGAGTAACATAGTTGACTCACACTTAGAATTTTTTCACACAAACTATCCACATAAATAACATCAGTTTTATTAGGCCTTTAACATTCCAGTTCTGTGATCCCACTTCCTTTAATTGTCAAAGCACCATCTTTTCCATGACTATTCCATCAACCATTTTTTATACATTATTCGAAAAATCATTATTTCTCATCATATGGGATGAGTATCTACTATCAAGAATCTAGGTGCTTCTATTCATTCTATATTTGTGAGGGACATTTACAAGATTGGATTTATTGACATTCACTATTCCTTTAAATGAAATATTATATTAACTAGTAGATAAATATGGTTTTCCTTTCTCTTTTACATATGTATTATTTAATCATAAAAATATTTTTCTTCTAGATGATAAATGCAATTTGAAAGAGAACCATCATTTGGTTGGTGATTATTGACATGTCTATCAATTCTTTTGGTTTCATTTCCACATTTCCTCTTCCTACAATGAATAACTTTATGGCCAAATAGAGAGAAGATAAAATAATATCCATGATATATATTTCATTTATAAGATGTTAGATATGAATTATTTATCATTTTTTACTTCCTAGATATTCTCAATTCAAATAGACCCTTTCCACTTTATTGTATGACATATTGGGACACATATAGCCTCAGAAATGACTATTCATCAGAGGAAAAGTCTTCTAAATTCTATTCCTCATTATGTCCCTTTCCATAGAAAAAGAGTTTGACTGTCGATCATTTTTTGATAATGAAGGATTGTTTTTGTTCTCTCAGATTGATGTTTCATCGTCAAATGAAATTCAATTTTTCCCATGAATTTTGATATTTGATCATTGAAAGTGTTCTCTACACCTTTGGAACATTGATTAACTCCATCCAATAGCTCAAAATATCGGAATATTTCAAACTATATTTTCTTCATTGATTCTTTTGAGTTTAATTAAATTTCTAGTTTAGTCCTAATTTTAAAAACATATTATTCAAGACCCCCAACAGTCATGAACTTATCCCCCAGTCTCGATGTATGGTCATTGATGAACTTTGACCATTCATCAATTCTGAGGTTAATTTTTAATATATCTTCCGAGCAATCAAAATATGTTGAATTTTCATTTACTACTCATTTTAGTCGATTAATATTAGATTCTATTCCTTCAATGTATTTTGATAGATATTGCAAACCTAATTTCCACTATTTTCTTCTATTTCATTGATTCCCAAGCTCACCAAGAGAATCCTCAAGTTTCATCTTGATATCAACATAAATAATAAACTAATTATCTCTTGCTTTATCTTTTGATGGATTTGACTTTTCAACTATATCCATCATATATTATTGGGTTCCATATTTTAACTCTATTTATTCTTACTGAAAAACCATTTCCATCATCATCTTTCTAATTCACAAAACTCAATCTATTTAATTTATTTATATATTATAAGTCTCCCTTTTGAGAAAACATTTTTTAAGCTTTTTTGAGTTTGAAACATCACATTATTTATCATTGAACTTCCTTGAGCACTGATATGAAATGTTCTGAACTCTATCCCCAATGAAAATATGTAAATAGTATCTTTCCTTCAAATAACCCTTTTCCTCTCTTGAATTTATTGGTTAACAATAGAAAGGATTTCATCTTCCTCGTTAATCTAACTAATAATGTCTCTTGAAGTCTCTTATTTTACATGGATTTTAAATCTATATACTTATAACATGATTTTCTACATCCTCTAATTTTAATTTCATTTCATATGATTTTAGACTACTAAGCATATCAACCAAGGAATGTTTTTAAAGATAACTTTATTCAGGGGATGAAACAATTTGATTGTAAAGAGGTTAAATTCTTCTTATGATTTTATTTACAATGTCAATGATTTTAATTTTTTTTCATAGTCCTCGAATTACTCCTACAACTTCAATAATTTGATTGAAAATGTTATCTAAATTTTTATTAGGATTCTTCTTTTAGAGTTGGTTCCATAGAACGAACATCTATTTACATTATGATAAACTGGTATTTATTGTTTTAATACTAATAATCTACTCATCACACCATGATTTTTATTCTATGTGACATAGTATGTGATAATATACTATGAGTATCTATCGCGCTAAATGCTCATAGAAGTTCCCTGGTATGATGAGAACCCATAAGTTCTATGACACTATTTTTGAATATATTTTCTATAGATGAATGATATTATTTGGGTGACACATATGATACATGCTATCAGGGGTGGATACTCATTCTACTTTGGGGACCTTCCACATGGTTTACACCCTTGGTAATATCTAGTAGGTTATTAGGAGTACAAGACCCCCCAGTAAAAAATGCACTTTTATATGTGGCATTGTATGTTCTTATTCTCTGATTTTTGTATTGGTTATTATAATCAACGATTATTATTAATGTGTATTCCAAGTCAGGTTACATTGATATATTTATGAACACCGTGATAAATGATGTTCATGACAAAGTAGGATATGTTGAAAATTATTTTACCATTATGTGTTGAAATAGAATTCAATATCATAGTACGCTTGATGGGAATGATATAGCTTAAATAAAATTGTGTCAATTATGTTCTACATGAATGTTCTACTTCTAAAAAGTAAACAAAATAGACATTGAGCACATAGATTGATGTCACCAGCATGAAATCTACTTGATTTTAGATATCGTGATGGAGAGGTCATATTAAACATAAAGCATTCGTAAGAGGTTACATGACATTGTAGTATTAACTTATTTCTCAATAGGTTCATTGGCGTGTTACAAGATGTTGTCTTGGACTTTATGATGATTCACCTAATGAACCTGATTAAGTGGCCTATAGGGTAACACACAATGTGTATCTAGAATGTTAGTTAAATAAAATATATTATCATTTATTTTTTAATATACTGAATAAATATTATTCCCACTCATGGTTTTATATTTATTAATTTATGCTTGATTTCATATAAATATTTATTTATTTGTTAGTTAATATTGAAGGGATAGTTATTTAAAAAATACGTAGTCATCATTTATGTTCTAATAAATCTCATAGAAGAATGGAGGACTGAGTTTTTAGGTCTGGTGAGAAATAATAAATATTGAATATTAATTTTCAAAAAAATATTTAATTACAATTCTAATCGTAAAGTCATGTTAAGAAATACTGATATTATTATTTATAAATGACATGGGGTTTGGTTGGGATTAATTAAATAATTAACGTCTATTCTGAATTTAATTTATTTTGAACATATGTATATATACACCCAGTTATATTATTTTCTCATTAAGCCAATTCATTTTTCTTAGTTGTGCACAAAATATTTGGATAATTGTCTCAAGCCTACACATATCCTTTCTCCATGAACACTCCTAAGAATAGAGTGAAATCGTCTTTTATAAGATCAATGAGAATTATTTGTATGTCATTTTCTAAGTGATTAATGGGAGACAAAAAAAATGAAGAACTATCTTTCTATCACCTGAAGATTCCTCTAGCAATGTGTTGAGATTCATGGAACATGTGTGGATCACCATTAGAGGAAATCATCATTATGTTTCCATAACACAATGATGGAGGAATGTAGAACTTTCACTATATTCATCGAGGGAGAAATAATTCCAACAAAGTTGTTTATGTAATTAATTAAATTAATTATAAATAATAGGTGTTGATCATCCCTCTAGTTCCACCATACATTCAATTATATGATTAATTGATTTAGTCATATTGATCATGATGTTCAGCATTCTATTAAATCACAAATTAATCAATGGTCATGTAAAAATTTAGAATTGGTCATCTCCCATTGCATACTTCTACTATGTGAGAAACCTTTAAGTGTTATTACAGCGGTCGTAAAATTATTTATACTAATATGAATAAATTTGGTTATTTTCTAATTGTATTTTATTTTTTCATTTCATGTTTAAACATTATTTTAATCCCAATTTTCAAATCTACTACTTCCACATTCATTTCTCATATATCTAATAAAAACTATTAATTTTCTAATAAAATTTATGTTGAGTAACTCAAGTAGAGGTGCCATGGTTCTGAATGTACAACACCTAGATACACGTCGTGTAACTAGAACATAACATGATTAATTCATGTTCAATGCATTATAATTTTTATGGAAACCATGTCAAGATTATAAAATTATCCTTGAATTTAATACAAACTTAATGCACCAAGTGTTGACTAAAATTTATTTGTGAACTCTTAGCCACAATACATGTAGTGTAGCATACATACATGACATGTAGCCCCTTTGAGTCTCTGACAGGTCATGTATTCCCTACAAGACCTACTTGAATAGTGACCGTGTAACTCGGAGTTCACATGGCATGTGGCCTATTGTACATGCCTTTTACTACCATATTTCTAAGCAAAAACTACAACCAAATTCCATTGGTGTGTGTCTTCGATAGATTGTGAGAGATGTATATGCCCTACACTTTTACCAATAATGAAGATTTAATATTTTTTATTATAAATTGTAAACCTTGAGACATGTAATTGCATTTGGTTATAATTATAATACACTCCATGTGATAGATTTTAATATATATACAAATAAATGAATATTTGATTAATATCTGAATAATATTCAGATCTACAGATCATGATTTATTTTTATCAAAACATGTTACTCTACAAGAATTGAATCATAACACGAGACTAAAATATAACATAATTTGTGAAATCATCCATTAAGTAACTATTTTTGATGTACGTGATAAGTCATGTATTCCATATTTCACAAGAGTAAATTAGTATATAAGTACAATACATGATGACTAGATTAGAAAATGTATTCACCATATTGTATTTAGGGAACATTAATATACAGAGTGAATTTTAAAGAGTTTATAAATTTTTTTAAAATTATAATGGCTGATAATATCAATGAAATCTGGAAGAGAATTAATATAAAAGAAGAGATTAATTAAAGATGATAATTAATTGATTCATCCAAGATTTATCTTAAATAAATATGACTATAAATTTAATATAAGTTTTATTAAATGCGTAATTCATTTCATGCATGTGGATGATTATGATCTAGACCAGACCAATTGTATGTCATTAGTTTCATTTATTATTATTAAATTTATATTTTTCCATTGATCCATATCTCATTTCATTATATAGGGCCACCATTCCCATTGTTTCATTTATATAAATCCTTTTTCCCCTCACTTTCATGTGACTAAAAATCATATGTAATGGATGGAGCTCCCAAGATCTTGGTGGGAGTTCATGTTCAGAGCTGAGGTGAAAATAATCAGAGGATATTCATAGGTGGACATGTGGAAAGCTAAAACACAGAGCTTAAGTAGTTTAAAGTGTCCATCCTTGAGTTCTACAGTTAGTTTGTCAACTACTAGATGCACTAACCACCAGTAAGCGCCCATGATCATAATAATTTATTATTTTATTTCTATCCATTTCGAGTTTATTTCATTATGGATGTATTATCACTATAAAATAATTAATTAATTAAAAATAATGAACTATAAAATTTAAATATTCTGTTTTATTCCTAAATATTAGCTAAGAAATGTTTTTTCACTTATGTAAATCCACTAAATATTAAAAATCATGTGCTAATGAAAATAACTAGAAATTTATGCATTAAATGATATAATCCATAAATTAATTATATTAAGTAGGTATGGACTTCCATTACGTCAGTTAAAATAAAACCATAGTTCAAAGTGCTTGACAAGACAATGTTGGGATGTGATCAATTATCAGGTAAATTTATCTAGAGGTTTTGGTTTGAATTAAACTGGTTCACATCAAGGGTTGACTTCTAATGTATAACATGGTGTAACTGAGAGGAAAATGTTCAGAAAATATTAATTATTTATTTCAGGATAGGGGAGTTAAATCCAAAAATCAAGGAACTATGAGTTAATGTAGTTGGAATTCATAATTCCTAAATAAAACCAATTGAGTTCCTTAAACAACCAATATTGGGTTTATGATAAAAGAATATGTATTCATTTATCAATAATATAAATGAAACATGACATTCTGAAGACAATGGTGAAGGATATTAGGGTTTAGTAAAATAGTGGGAGATTAATAAATATAATTTTGACTTATGTTTTTGTATTTTATCAGATAATGTAATAGAATTATCCTCATATTATCTTTTAGAAATAAAAATAAAATGATATCAAATGTATCATGGTGATCCAATCATAATAATGAAATACTCATAACAAGAACAAATTTCTAATAGTGGAAAATGTTTATAAGTGTCATCTTTTTCCAGAAATGTAAAATGTATGTGTTGAAAGACCATTTACTAGTTGTGTATGGAAATGAGGCAAGTGATAATGTGTTATATCCATATAAGAAACATATGAATGATTCTACACATGTTTAGTGATTCATGCTACCATCTACTTCTAATGGGATTTTGAAGCATCTTGATGATATTGATGGTCATATCATGATGTCCCACCTTGGGTATTTCTATCATTAAAAGGAAAGATATGTGATGTATGAGATATACAATGCTATTTTCACAACTATTATAGGACAGTCCTCACCAGCTCAGCCTCATGAGGTTAGGATTATCAACTTCATTGAACGCTTGGAAATATTAGGGATTAAATTCCCATATGAGTTACAAATAGATCTTATACTTTCATCACCAACAAATACTTTCTCCAGATTTATTGTGATTTATATTTTGAGAAATAATGAGAGGAGTCTTTTGGAACATCTGACCTTGATTCTCCATGTGGATAAGGACATGAGGAGTGATAAAACAACATTTCTATAATATGAAAAGGTAATGTAAGAACATAGAAAAGGGACCCAAGACCTATAAATAGTCTAAATCTTTCGATTACCATCCTTCAAAAAAGGGGAAGATCAAAAGGAAAGGAAATGAATATGTGATTGAATGCTTCGCAAGTCCCATGTCAAGACATATGAAGAGTAACTCCACAAAAAAAATGGGATGCTAAAGGAGTATTCATTATTGGGCGAAATCTTTCTGTTTCTACACATTTTGTATTATCTATAGCTTCTAGTGATCCCATTTTTAACCAAATTCAAGAACCAATTAGATTCTAGAAGATTACCATCTGATAACTGGATCTATGATCTTCTAATGATAACAGGTTGTATACTATGGAAATTGGTGACTCACACATAACATTCCAAATAAGAATGCTTCTAGAATTAATAGATTGATGTTTTGTACATACAGTAATCATGAATATAATTTTGGTGTCATGTCAGATAAAAATGGGTTTATTTTCAACATTGGAAATAAAAGTTGATTCTTTTATAAGGAAAACATATGTTACGGTATGAGAGATTTAAATAATGATCCATATTTATTAAATTATGAAAACAACATGATGGAAATTGATAAAAAATCATCTTTACGTGACTCACATAACACCTAGCTGTGGCATCACCATCTAGGCCATGTAAATATAAAGCATTTGAAAATTTTATGTCAATATGGTTTTAGACTATTATGAGCTAAAACCAATTTTTATATTTTATTCTTGTTTACACAGGAAAATGACCAAAACATCATTTTTGGATAGGGTGAAAGGGACACAGATCTTCTAGGATTGGTATACAATGTTGTGTTTTGAACATTTCTAGTTGAAGCTAGAGGTGGATATTCTTACATCATAACAGAGTATATATTTATCCTTTTACATGAAGAGGTATAATTCTGATTTCTTTGAAAAATTAATGGAGTTAAATATTGGAGTAGATAGTTATATTCATAAGAAGATAAAGAACCTTTGATCGGATCGAGGTGGTGAATATCCCAAACCAAGAGTATATCGACTTTCTACGGGCATTTGGGATTTTATTAAACTCACACCACATTATACACAATAGTGTAATGGTGTTATGGAATGAAGGATCCATACCTTGTTAGACATGGTAATGTTGATGATTAGTTTTTAAAATCTTCCATTATTATTTTGGGGATAGGCATTGCAATCTATGACATAAACCTAAAAATCAGCACCAACTAAAATGGAAAATGGAATTCCCTTCATTATATAGAGGGAAAGAAACCCATATTTCCACATACACATATATTTGGTTGAAAGAAGTATTCTTATGAATATTTAGGAAAAAAACTAGAATACCAGTGAATGAAGTGTATATTTACAGTGTAACCCAAGGAATCACAATATTCTAGCGATACACCCCCTCAGAAGAGAATGTGACTATTGCCAGACAATATATATTTCATTAAAGGGAGTAAATACTAAAAAAGGATAGTGGCATTAAGACTGACTTCACTAAATTTAATTCTTATGATACACAAGAGTTGGTACAAAAACAGATTCCAAAATTCACCATGGAATAATTAGTTCTTTGAATACATCTACTAAATAAGAGTGTAATATAGGTAAGATAATTAAGGAGATATGGTTTTATATTCAATAAGGATGGTAACTCATTATTGGTTGATAACGATATACTTATCTCCTATAATGAAGTAATAAAGATATCAGAAGATACATGATGACAAGAGGCCATGAATTCTGAAATGAATTCCGTGTATTAGAACCAAGTTCGGTTTATAGACGTTGCACTAGTTAATGTAAATCACATCAGATGAAAATTCATTTTCAAGAGGAAAATGGTCATATAAGGTAATGTAAGTAACTATAAAGAAGGATTGTGGCTGGAGGGTTTATATAACATCATTTAATTAACTATGATGAAACCATTTCACAAGTTTCCATTTTTAAATCCATTAAAATTTTACTTACTATAGTAGCTTACAATGACTATATGATTTGGAAGATGGATGTAAATAATACATTCTTTAATGGGATCCTTTTTGATGATGTATTTATTATATAACCACAATGGTTTGTGATTTAGGTGTTTCCAAAATAATTTTCAAGCTACGTAGTTCCATTTATGGATTAAAGAAAGCATCCAGGTCATTGAACATTATATTATGTGAGTCCCTCAAATAATTTGTTTATATAAAGAACAAATGTGAGCCGTGTTATTACAAGAGGTTTATTGTGATTTCTGTCATTATCCTACCAGTATATGTTGATGACATATGTCTTATTTTAAATGACACACATGTCTTACAATCTATTATGTACAAGTTAAAAAAGTATTTCTCAATGAGGGCTTTAGGTGAAACCACCCACATTATACAGATCAAGATCATTCTTGATATATCCAAGAGGTTGAATGGACTAATACAATGTACATGTATTTACCAGATACTAATGAGATTCAGTATTGACCCATCCAAAAAAGAAATGGTTCGTATGTCACATTGTTTACACCTTTCAAAGAAAATGTTTCCCCAGACACAATAAGAGAATGATAGAATGAGTAAGATCCTATACACCTTAGTGATAGGATGAATCATATTTTCCATGTTGTGCACTAGACTTTATGTTTCATATACATTAAGAATAGTTGGAATATATTATGAATATCCAAGATAAGAACATTGGACTACTGTTAAGTCTATCTTTATGTATCTATGATGAACTATGGATATGTTTTTTATGTATAGTGGAGAATTGGATCTACTTTTCAAAGGTTATACTGATTATAGATTTCAATTAGATCAAAATGATATGAAGTCACAATCAGGATGTGTTTTCTAAATCGATGGAGGATTTGTGGGATGGAAGAGTTCAAAGCTGCTAGTTGTTTTCGATCTAACAGTGGAGGCTAATTTTATTGTTGATTTTGATGTATCCAAGGAAGCCATTTTTATTCAGATATTTTTTCAAGATCTTTATTTGATACCTATTAGTAATGACCCTATCACATTGTTCTATGATAATACTATAGTGGTGGATCTTGAAAAAGTTCAAATGTCACACAAATAAACCAAACATATACTCTAGAAGTATCATCTCTAGAGGGATTTCTAGCAGATGGGTGAGGATTCACTTAGAGAGGTCCCCATTAAAGAGAATTTGTAATATCCCTAGACTATATTCCTATCATAGTATAATCTTGATCATGTGATAGGTAGTGAATTGAAGGTTATTAAAAATTGGATCTTGTAAAATTTAGATTCTGTTAGGGTTGGTTCCCTAGAACCAACATCTATGTACTCCGTGATAAAAATGTATTATTTTTTTTAATATTAATTAAATAATTATCACATCATCGTTGTTCTTATATGTGATATAGTATAAGATAATTTCCTATGATTAGTTGTCACACTAAAAGGAAGGTGCAGTTCCCCGATATGATGAGAACCTAGAAGTGATACAACACTATTATTGAATATATGTTCCATAGAAATCTGATATCATTTGAGGGACACAAATGAATTTAGATATCAGGTCTAGGGACTCATTGTAATTTCGGGAACCTTATCATGGTTTAATTCATTGGTAATATCTAGTAGGATATTATTATAATTAGACCCGGCCAAAAGAAATCCACATTTATATGTGCCATTGGATGTTCCTATATTCCTCTATTTTTATTGGTCCTTAGACTTTATGATTATTATTAATGAATACTACGAGACACGTATTTTGAAGTATTGATGAAGACTGTGATGATAGGTGTTCAAACTGAAGTATGATATGTTTGTTGCATCACAAGTAATATTGCATTAATGAATAATGTGAGAAAGGATTTTTCCCTTCTATTCTTCAACAGATGTTGATATCATAGGACCTTTTGTGGAAATAATATATCTCAAATAAATCCATGTACACAGTCTTCTAAAGGCATGTTCTATTTTTGGAAATCCAATGAAAGAGGCATCAAGCACATAGGTTGATGGAATTGGCATGCAACCTTCTTGATTTGAGATATCACGATAAAGGGATTATATTACACAATAAGAATCCATATGAGGTGAAATTTCATTTTGGAATTAACTTCTTTCTCTATGGGTTCCTTGGTGTGTTGTTGGACGCTAAAATTGTAATTTAGTCTCTTGAACTAATGCTGATGAGAAAGAGGCCTAGAGGATTACCCACTAAGTGTATCAAGAATATTAGTTAAATAATATATATTATTATTTATTATTTAACATGTTGAATAAATATAATTCTCATACATGATTTAATATTTATTTATGTATTCTTGATCTCATATAAATATATATTTAATATTTAGTAAATATAATATTTATTTACTTATTGTAGATTGATATAGTGATGATTATTTTATAAATTAATAGTCATTATTCAAGGTCTGATAAATAGTATAGAGGAATAGAGGACCATGTTTTTAGGACAAGTGAGAAATAATAAATATTTACTATTATTTGATTAAATAAAACATAACTATAATTTTCAACTGAAATACATGTTGATAAATAATTATATTAATATTACTATTTGACATTGGGGATTCACTCTGATTAAATTAATAATTAATGACACTTGTCCAATTTTATTTTTTTAACCCTAGTAATAAATAATCCAAATTTTGTTATTTTCTCATTATGAAAATGCAATTTTCCTGGGTGTGAACAATATATTTTGAGAATCATCTCAAGTATAGAGAACCCCTTATCTAATAATGCTTTCATGAATGAAGAGAAATCATCCTCCACTGGATCAAAGAGAATGCTTTGAAGCATTTCTCAAATATATCAAAGGCAAGTGATGCAAGCACAATGATATGCCATTATAGCACCTTTAGAATCATTTGGAGATGTATAAATATTACTAGAACACATTTGGATCACCAATAGGGAAAATATGAACTTCCTTTCTAGATCACAATGATTGGGGACTACATATCATTCACCAAATTCATAAAAGAAGAAATAATTTCAACAAAGGTAATTATTTAATTAATTAAATTTATTATAAATTATATGGGACAATCCTTCCTCTAGTTCTAGTGTAATTTCGTTTGTATAATTCATTGACTTAGTCTTATTGATCATGACTTTCAAAGCTACATTAAATCTCATATTAATCATCTATCATGAAAAAAGCATAGTTGGGCACCACCGATTGCACATTTCCTTTAAACTCGAAACCTAATACATATTTAGATCATTAAACCTACTGTGAAACACTTTATGTTTTTCCTCCATCACTTTGTCATCACACTCATACATATTTTCCCACATTTAATTGGTTGAGATGAAACTCATTACCTTTAGATAAAATTTACCAAAAAATGCTACTATAAGGGCATTATGTGCTTTAGAATCTGCATCAAGAATTTTCCTATCTATTTCAGTCATAGAAAACCTTCCGCATCAGTTACCAGAATACCTTATGTAGTAAGAAATACAACTTCCATTCCAAGAGATCGTAAATGATATCTAATCATATTATTCAAATTTATTTTTTCTTCTTTCAAAGTGGGTGACTCCCAGTCATGAACTGAGTTTTTCATGATATTAAAGAAGGGAAAATTTAACATCATCAACCTGGATCTGACACCAATTGAAGGACCCCAGACCACCATGAAAGGGGAGCGGTGATTCTGGGTGTCCAATATTTCGTAAAAAAATGAAAAATATTGTTCATAAATTGGTAGGAACAAATTAAACATATTTAAATGTAATGTAAATAAAAAACATATGGAAAGAGATCCCACAAAAAATTACTTGGTTCACTAAAAAATGGATAATATAATTAGAATAAGACAATAGTTTTTACTCATACATGAATCCTATAATCATCACCTGTGGTGGAATACTAGAGTTTAGATGCAATCAATCTATGAGAAGAATACTTCCTTTACTATATTTTTGGGATAACATGTTGTGTCCCTTAGAAAAATTCCATCAACTCCCCCTAGCTCACTATTGTGAAAGAATTATAACCCATTTTATCAACTTGAAGGTCGATTTACGATTTTGGAACATATGGATTTTTCCATGATAAGAAATAGACTCTTCTTTCACAGTTTACCTGGATTGGTGAAATAGAGAACACCGATCAAATAGACTAGATATCTAAATACTATTAGAATACCAACTCTCCACTTATGTGTAACTCCTTTTCCTAGACACATGTTTTGGAATTATCATGAAATATTTCATTCACACTAAAAATATCTTTCACAATATCAAACCATGAGGTCACTTGATCATAAGGACTCAAGGAAAATATTGAACATAAGTCTTCTACATGCAATTCATTCACACAGCAGAGACACCAAATCTTCATTGGAAAAATTTATAAGTCTTGAATGGGGGTATCCATATATTTAAACGCCTCAATGAATATACACATAAGAATATTTCTCACTGAATGCTTCATTCCTGACATTCCCCATGGATGAAAAAACACTTTTTACATCGCATTGAGTGCATATGTCCTTTCCATGTGGAACCACATATTTCAAAAATAAAGAAGATCTTGCGTGAACATCATTTATTTTCTTTATTCTGACAAGATTATATAAGAAGAAAGACTTCCATGAAACATTAAAATATTCTTTCAGAGTTGCACACAAATTCATCTTCCAAAAATAATTTTACCAACTCTTCAATTTTTCGACCAAAAAATTCTGCAAAAATTGGAAAACAATGCCACCTTCAACACTATTGTCAACACGATATGTAAGAAAATATTACCTACAAACTCAATGGTCATCCCAGTTTCAATTTTATACAAACACAAACAAAACATCATTTAACACATGGAACAGTTTTGTTTCTAACAAATGTTCACTTCTTATACCAAATTAAAATTTATGATACCACACATGAATATAAAATATAATAATGAGAACTATCTCTGATACATATTCATGGGGAACTAGGGTACATTATTAATCACCAGTTATCCATAATACTAATTTATATTTGCATTATAAATCTAACCACTGATCGAATATATAGATACCAATATACCTATCCACGTTGAAATTTGAATTTAAAAAATAAAATAAAATATAAACACTAACCACCACACTATTTGAAACCTAACTCTAAATAAAAATCACAAATGTTCACGGAATCATATCTATAGGTTGTAGGAAATGAATTTAATAGATTAATGTGATTTAGATGATGTTTTGTAAATTTAATAAAGAAAAACTCAAATTGATTTAATTATAATCAAAAAATTAAAGAGACTGAGAAGACAATATTACTATGTAAAAGTAATATAAAAAAGATATACTTTTAAATTTTATTTTCATTTGATGAATCATTCATTATCTCACTACCATGGTCACAATAAAATATATTATATATGATAACTAGTCAAACTATTATAAACCCTAGCTTTAAATCATGAATCACTAAGCATGAACATCTTAAAGGAACTTCATTCAGACTTGATGAAAACTGTGACATTTGAAGTGGTTTGATCTTGTGTCGGTATGGCCTTTTTGGCATGTCAACCTCAAAGGTTTTGCGGATATCTGCTGGTTTGGTTTCCTGAAAATGATCGACATTGTTACACTCGGATGATTGGTGCTGACAAGATGCGCGATGGTGCTTTTCCATGGTTCGATATTTGGAAGTGCTTCTCAAGGGAGGCCTGTGGATGTAGTCTTAGTCTCGCACTGGGCACATGGAGGTACTGGGATCGAGGGAACCAACTTTTGGATTATTTTTGTTTAAATTTTGAGTTTTAAATTTTCAAATATTATGGATGTGGGATGCTGAATGAATTAATGTTTTCCACTACCATAAAGTGGCTGTCATAAAATTCAAAAAAATGGATTTTTAGGGGGTTCTGGTATCCTTTTTCTCACATGATGTTACATAATATAAAAAACAAGTTAATTGTGATAAAAATGACCATCTTAATCCAAGCGTTTGTTATTAATGTTTTATATAATGGTTCACCTTCACTCCAAATAACAAAACAAATTTTACAACCATGTAACCTTCTGGATGCTGAATAATAAACTATAACTTCAATTAAGGACAACGACTCTCATCATACATGTGTATCTGAACATTAATATATATAAACCAATCATTAATACCAAGGAACCAAACGATTCCAGACAATGAAATTGAACCTTATAACAAATCAAAAAAGTTTTTAATGAACACGAAAAGGTTGTAATAAATACTTTACATATATAAAAGTTTTTAGATTTATTAATTAATTAACATAATTTTCTTATTTCAAGTAGATAACACTATCTAACTTAAGTTAAGGGTTCTTCTTTATTTTGCATTACTTTAAGAACTCCCTTTATGTTATGACCTTTTATTTGTAATTATTAATTATGGGGTTTGACTTTTTACTGTCCCCATACATCCCTCATGTTGTATAAAATAATATATATCCATTTATGTATAATTAATCTTGCTTAAGTACACCTTACACCATGCCGACAATCTGTAAGGGACTCTACCTGAGCCTCCATTATTCCATCGAGTTGCCTTATCTTTATTTTACCAAAATGTAGTTATCTAATAATTTTTTTTGTAAATATTAAAAATGAATTTTCTAGGTACCTAATTAAATTATCATTAATATTTCATCATTCACTTTTAGGTATATACATGTTTTTTAACTGATTCCCTCCACAATACTTCTTGATAAAAAAACCTGTTTTGAGGGAACATTCCAAATGCTTACAAAATTTCAAGTGAACTCTATCTTATGTTTTAAGACAAAATTGTCTTGATAAAATAATCCTTTTTAGTTTGAAAACCTTCTTGGTATAATTCCGGTTTTATATAATGGATTGATCCCTTTTCTATTTTAAAATATCTATAGTATCTTCCCTAAAACTGCTAAAAATGTTTTAATGCTAAAATTTCATAAAAACATTTATTAAATGTTGTCACTTCTACATGACATAACTAACCATGATGGATTTCTATATTACCTTAGGAATTTACTTGTATATATTAGTTACTTTATTTAATAGAAACTTTTTTGAGAAGCCAATTTTTTTTATGATTTTTGATAGGATTGTGGTACCCAATTCTTTCCATGGATAACCCATATATTTATGTAAGATTTTTTATGTATGATTTTTTATGTGGAAAAAATAGTCCTAAAAAGTTATGATGGTTGTTCCTAGACAACTCTTTAATTCATTGGGTAAATTTTATTCTCATGAGAAGTCATGTGCGACGGCCTAGGCGGTTAGCCTCGGCTTGTGCTACCATGAGTGATGATCTTGGCAGTTTACCTTGGCTTATGCTACCATGTGAAACGGTGTTGGAGGATAGCCTTAAATCACCCTAAAGTCATGTTTTATGTTGCTTCCACATTATTATGACTCCATGTTTTTATGATTCCATGTTTAAATTTTATGATTCTATATGTTACATGCCTTTTTATATCATCATGTAATGCCTTCTATCGCATGTGATAACACTTTCTTCATATAGTTATTCCAGTACTGGGATATTTAGCTCATCCCATTTTTCACGTGTTCCCTCAGGGTTACCTATGTAGATTTTTGATCAAAATGGATGTTAGGATCTTAAAATAATGATTAAAAAAAAATATTTAGTTCTATGATTTCATTTTTACTTGACAAGATATCCAAGATGCTAAAATTTATGATCTTTGGCTAGTACCCTGATGTATAATTATGCCTAAAATCATTTAATGATATATTAAAAAGATTAGGGTTTCTATAGTTGGTATCAAAATATGGTCTAGTTATTTTTAGAGAGTAAGAATAGTGAACCTTAGTAAAAACCTTATTATTGAGGTTAATTATATGAAAACACCACTAATTTTTTTAAGTATAGAGTATGTTGTTTATCAATAATATACATCCATGTCTAGATAAGAAAAAGTAGTGGTGGATCTAACACAGATGTATCTTTGGGTAAAACAAAAAAACACCTCTTTGATCTAGTCTTGAACGAGAACCAGTGTACCAAAATGGGGATTACATCACTATTGGTCTGACAATCCTAGGGGATATGAGTTAGTAAATTCATGAGATTAGTAAAAAACATTAAAAAAGGGAATAAAAAATCTGATAAGAATATAAGTTATGAATTATATCATGGATAACCTAGATTAAAACACTATGAATCACATGTTAAGATATACTTACCATTTACAGGTTTATCCTATTACGTTTAAAGTTTCCTTTTTTATTCTCAATACATATATATTCAAGACATATAATCATATGATATTTTTCTTAGTTAATGGAAAAAATAGACGAACACATTCCAACAATAAATGTTATAGGTAATGTGATGTTTTCTCTTATAATATGACATATATGATGAGGGTGGGTTCTCAAAACATTGTGACAATACTTTCTCAAATGGCTCGAGTTATGAATATTATCTTGAATCATGTGGAACACACTCCTCTCACAAGGAAAGCGAAAGTATCCATTGAATCCTTCATGTATCCAAGGTCTCCCATGATTAGTAGATAATTCAATCCCCTCCTCGTGAAACAGTGTATTAACCCCATTGAAAAGATATTCTTTGTCCTCCACAACATAGAAAAAGAAAAATTTGTGCCAGAGGACGATCATTTTGAGGGGGAAGATGATCGATAGTGGACATTGATCAATTATACAAACCCCCATGAGGATATTAATTCCATTAATTGGGAGGAATTAAAGTGAATTCTATTCAATAAATATTTAGCTGAAGCCTCATTCTCATGATAGAAAGAGAGTTCCTCAGACTCAAAGTGAATGAATATGTTTTAATCAGAGCATATGAATCAAACATTAAAAGGATTGAAAGGTACACCTATTACTTTTTCATAAACACTAAAAGCAAGGTGGATCACTTATTTGGCAGAATAATGATACATCTATGGAAAATATTGGTGATTCAATACATCGAAAGGTATGAAAGGATTTTTATTTTTTCCCTTAAGGTTAACATATAGATTAGAGACTCTTAGTGGTATCATGTTCCTAGAAACAAAAAGTGGAAAATAGAATCTAGTGTGGGTGGGTCTAAAAATAATTTCCATGATTGAATGAATACTGACTATCACATGTCGAAAAATTAAGGGACGAAGCATCTTGGGAATGTAACACCCCAGGTAAATAAGGAATATGACATTTTCATATTATCCATATTTGTGAATAAAATATTAATATGACTTTAAAGGGGACGCTATGCTCGATGGCGTACCCAACACACAACAACGAGTTTCTTGGGAATCTTATGTTGCACTCTAATAATAAAATAATTTTATTTTAAATGGTAGTTAACATGTTGCCGTTGTAATGGCGTGAATGGATAGAAATAAATAAAATATGATTATATATGTTCTTAAATATTTTTACATTTATACAATAAAAGAAAAAGGCTTAAAATACTGAAAGAATTCAATTTTTGGCGTATATGCCCTAGTTTTCACTAAAGGTTCACTTATCACCTTTTGATGGAGAACCGTCATTAAATATAGTTTTGTTCACTCTTAAACATTATTTTTGACCAAATAAAACTCTTATTAAGAATCGGGACATCAAAATTTACTTTGTGTAAATTTTTGGTATCTTTCTGATAAAGTTCATTTTTTTTAATCAATAGTGTAAAATGTTGTATTTTAATTCAAAAACACTTTTTAATCTAATTTATTTATATGATTAGATTATATTTTGAATTGGTTTTAAAGTGAAATTAGAAAATATTTTTACCATTAAATCCAATAGTGGTCGTTGGAATCAATTTCACTTTGAAATCAGACTTAAACTAGTGTCAATCTTTTTATACTTATTGTTTCACAAAACACGCTATTTGTCATGACAGCGGGAATTAATTATTAAATTAATTAATTTGACTTATATGTTTTGAATTTTTTAAAAGGGAATTCATTTTTGAATTCATAATATCAAATATAGCTGAGGGTGAATTTTTGGGATTTTTCTGAAAAACATCAATTTTTGATGAATAGTGAAACCACTAAGTGGTACTTATAAAAACTGATATTCCGTTTAAATGAAATTTTTCCATAATTGTGTTTTGATTTTCAAAAATCCGACATACATGGTTGTCATTAAGAAGTAAAATGTGGTTCAATGAGATTAAAATAATTTTTTGGTGAATAGTAACTTATTAAGTTTTTAATCGCGATTAGTGGTAATTAGTGTAGTTTAAGGTAAAAATAATGATTTAATAAAATTAGATGAGCTTGAAACATGTCTTACCCTCATTGGTTGTATCATGGACGACCAAGAAAAGCCATGGTTCAACTTGGGGACCCCATGTATCCACTTTGGTTGGGAAATGACATAAATAACATTTTATTTAATGTAAAAGTAAAATTGACACAAACATGATATGTTTTACTAAAACAATTTTTAAGTGGGGTTATACAAGTCATATTTTTGAATATAAATATTAATTGGAAAGCTACAAAGATTTCCTACATCATAGTATTTTTGTTTATAATTTTTAGACATTAAATAAATTAAATTATTTATGACATAATAATGATGCAGCAATGACATCATTATTTGACGATTTAAATAAAATGGAAAGATAATGTAAAATCTATGAACTACACAAGTCCAAACCTTATTTGATGAGTGGATTTATAAGCCTTATCACCTTATCCACGAATTATATCAATGTGGGACCTTTTGAAACTGAAACACATTTTCAAATAATGTAATATTTCTTTACTTTCCAAAAGTACCCCTCCTCTTCTCTTATAAAAGGCCCCCACCTCTACCTCATTTAACACACTCCTAAAGCGTTTGGCTCGGCCAACCCCTGCCCATTTACTCTATCCAAATCCCTCTCCTCATCCTAGAGGATTCCCTTTGGGCAGAATCCTTTCAAAGGAAGCCTTTAGGCTCAAATCAAAAAGAGTTACACTTTTAAAGGTAATTCATTCTCTCATGTTCATTTGTTTTATTTTGCTTCTCCAACCCCCTAAACTATTTTTATTTACTTCTTTTGTAACCACACCAGTATCTTCAATATACTAGGATGTTTTTATAAGATTTATTCGATCTACACTCTCACACAACTACATCAAATGGTTAAAGAACATACGGTTTCCGTGGATGGTGAAATTCTGCCTCCCGAAACGATGATTGTTCAATACTCATTTAACACCTTAAAAGGTGGCCATTATGATGTCACTATTTTTATATATGATATATAATATGTTTATGTTTTATTTATGATTCTGTATTTTTCAATTTTTTCTTAACTTTATGGCTTCCATTATGGGTATACGCGATATCTTCATTTAAGGAAGTGCGGACTACCGCCCCCTCAAAGTGATTTGATTCGTTAAATACCATATGTGGGATGTATAAAGGATGGAAATATGATATTATATATGATATTATACTGTAATTATAATATAACTTTATATAATTATTATTCCATTCTATAAAATACGAAATAGAAATGAAAGTAGTGTTCATGCGTACGTACGGCTTACCGTCTCCATGAACGGTGCATTTCATTTCTTACCTCTAAATGATTATGTAATGTTATAAATGCATGAATTTACTGGATATATATGACATATATGATATCTACATTATTAATACAATTCTGGATATAATAAACATTTGGCCACACGAACAACATGTAATTGTAAGAAGTCCACTTTCGACTTAAGAACCAAATATCGGCAAAACAAATATTATTAACTTAAATGATTACATAATGTTTATGACATGGTAATAATTGGTATAAAAGTAATAATGAACTTGAAAAATGGTTTTAAGGAATTATAAATTAACTCAAGTTTATTATTCAGGAGATAAAACAACGATCGTGTCAAGTCGGACCCGAGGTAAGGGATCCTACAGCTCTCTTTCTTTTTAAGTACACTCTTTTATGTCATTTATTTTAAGCTCATATTTCTTATGATTGGGATGTTATTTTATATTACATTTACTGTAATTTTTATGTTCATGAGATGAGAGACCCTATTCTCTCTCATCAATCCATTTTGGAAGTTTTGAGTGGCGCCGTTAGGCTGCCGAACTTTCGTAAGAGATCTAACCTCTCTCTTTCTTTTTAAGTACTCTCCTTTATGTCACTTCTTTTAAGCTCCTATTTGTAATGTTGGGGGATGTTCTTTTATATTCCTTTTTCTTTAAATTTTATTGTAATGTGATGAGATACCCTATTTTATCTCATCAATCCATTTTCGGAAGTTTTATGTGGCGCTGTTAGGCTGCCGAGTTTTCGTAAGGGATTTTTCATCTCACTTTTATTCCGGTGATATTTATACTACATTTGCCACAAATTCCATTGAGTGGTGTATGTACTGCCCATTATTCTACTCTTTGTGTAATATACTTTTGTTTATGAGTATTTACATCAATGACCTATTGTCTTTCTTTCATGGGGTGTATGTTTTGAAAGATACCCAAGTCAGTAAGGGAACCTTTCACCCACCTCTTTTTTAAAAGACTTCTTTTATTGGGTCTTTTAATTTACATATTTTTATGTTGGGATATGTTCTCATACATCCTTATTGATGTAAATTTTATGTCCAAGTGATGAGATACACTTTTTATCTCTCATCAGCTCATTTTGATGTGATGCCGTTAGGCTGTCAAGGAAACTTTTTAACCCAATTTCGATTTCTTTGGGTTCAACATGTAGTCATTGAATATGTCATCCATTGAATATGTGTGAATGACCTTTTATTGTTTTACACTTAATATCCACTTATATTGGGTGTATATATATTTGTCACACATATTTTTGAGATTTATCTGTCCTTAATTTAAGGATACCTTCTTTATAAGGGATTTCATCACATTTGACATTTCTATTGAGGGTTCATTGTTGTTATGCACCAATTCACTCTTATATGGTGTATATACTGTCCTTTGGAGTATTATATCATGAATCCTTTTATTCTCATGATATTATAAAGTTCTGACTAAATGTTATTCCTCGATTATTGTATTCAAGTGTCTCTAATTTTGGTAAAACCCCTTTAACCAAAATATCGTTTTAAATGTTTTAATTATTTGTTCTTATTAATATCCATGTTTTCAAAATGGTTTTAAGGATTTATTTATATGGATATTAATGGTTTAAAAAGATAAAAGCTTCAAGGTGGTATGGGACACTTTGATTCAAAAATCTCTTTATAAAATGGTTTTGGAAATGGTTTCTTTTTGAATGGATTCATTATTTCAATATCCTAAAATGTTATATTGTGATTGAAATGTGGAAATGTTATGTTTCCTTTATTCATGTTTATGTGATACGATTATGTTATGGTTCTTGGGCATTGTTATGATGAACGGGTGGTTCCGTGATAAACTAAGGGCGGGTGAGCCCGATATAGCTCTCCAATGCATTGGGTAACGCGAAGGAGTGAAACGTTAAGGTTTCTACGAAGAGGTTTAGGGAATATACTATGATGGGTATTCCAAATATAACCAAGATGGTTACTCCCTACGTAAGAATGTTATGAATGCCTCAAGTTACCTTTATGTATTATGTTTTCTATGATTTATTAATGATTTGATATGCCTATGTTTTATGGGTAAAGTATGATTTCATTCTTATGTATATATGAACTCATGTTTCCTTTGCATATTTTTATAACCATTACTGAGCTTTTTATGCTCATCCCAAGTTTTTGAAATGCTTTTCACAGGTCAAGGGAAAGGTACATGATGTGACGATAGTGTCAAGGATGTGTCAAGAAAGAATCCATGTTTTATTTTAAATAGGTTTCCATTGATGGGAAGAATGAATATTGTCTTTTATGTAACCACCTTGTTTAAATGTGGAATGTAATGCAAGTTTCATGATCTAATTCTCTAAAACTCTAAACCTGAAAAGATCCTCAATGTGTAATCTTGTAATAACTCATGTTTAAGTAAGGTTTAAGGCTGGGGCCTTATAGTTGGTATCAAAGGTCGGTTTAGATATCTTTAGAGGTTAGGATATTCTTTAAGCATAATTGACAATTACCATAATGGTTAGGATTTCAGAAAGAGTCTTAGTTTTAGATAAAGTGAATGAGTAAGTATATCTTATTGTCTATCTTACTCATTAGTACATGATGGCTTTGTTGATATACTCACACTGACCTTTTTGGTTTTAGTAAATGGCTGGATCTAGCAGGCACCAAAGTAACAGTGGATGTGAAGGAAACTGTGACAGTTTTTTGAGCAAGAAAATGAATGATATGGGAGCTACAATGAGAACTCTTTTGATTATCCTAAACCAACTATCTGGAGTCATGATTGACCACCTAAACCTTGGAGATTTCTCTAAGGAATCATATAAGCAAAGAAACAAATCCCTACGGATGTACAGGTAATAATCATAAAGGTAAGTGTGTTCAAAAACCTATGTGTCAAAGATGTGGAAAGAAACACCTAGGAAAATGTTTCAAAGGGACAGAAATATGCTATATATGTGAAAATGAAGGTTATAAAGCAAGAACCTGCCCTGGAAAAAGGAAGTATCCAGTTAACTCGAGGAAAGGGAAAGAAGTTCTTTCTGAGGGATCAATTGAATGTTTTAAATGTGGTGTGCATGGTCATTATGCAAACACATGTCCTATGAAGAAGTTTCGTGAATGGGGTCACCAAGAGCGTACCAATATTCGTTTACCAATACCTAATGCCATTCCGATTGAGGATGAAGAAACTGACAATGACCAATCAAAGGTATGTACTATTTCATGACTATTGTTTTCTTATTTTGGAATCTTAGGATATGATTCATGATTTTTTTGTAGGAAAGAGGTATTTCGGAATAAGTTGGAAAGGAATGGATAATGGATCATGAAGAATGTTGAATGATTAAGATGTCAACATATAAGGGCTTCAAGAGTTAGGGTGAAATTCTTAAGAGTATTAAGTCTCTTTTGATGATGGGGTTACATTAGAAGACCTTTTATATTATGTGTAACCCTGATGTTTAATATAGGAAAATTTTATTCAAGTAATAGTTATCTTCTCTTTTGTGGACATAGTTATAAAGAACCATTTGGGTTTATATGATCCTTACTTTTGAGGTAATTATGGGTTACCATATGTTATGATTGAAGTGAAAGGAATGAGATAAAATTGAGGTTAAATTATGTTATTGTTTTTTTGATGATTTTATCCATTTTTGGGTAATGATTTGAGAATTATATAGTTTTGGAAAAAGGACAACACGCAGACCGTGTGACAACCTGTCGCGTCGGACAATGCTGCGGGAATCGAACCCACAACCAAAGTACGACTGGTATTTATCGCCTACCACGGGACTACGTGAAGTCCCTGGTTAGTTTGACTGATTCTTTTTAGTTATATGATTTTATGAATTATGAGTAAGTTGATTTTGGAGGATATGTGATTAGGATAATTACTTTTCAATGTGAGACTTTAGGAGCAACTGATGTTTTTTGGAGATAAATGTTATGATTTAACTTGGAAGACTATGTGACTAAATCCTTCAAATATTTGGGTTTCAATATTATATTGGTTTACTTTGAATAATTTTATGGACAAATTGTTTATCGGATTGTCCTCGTTGAACTTTGGGTTTTGTTGGACAAATTTTGGAGATTAAGAATAGATTTTATTTTTATAAGGGGTTATCCTTTTCTGGATTATCTGATCTTGTACTAACCTTTTTGGTTTTGGTTTTGGTTAAAGCCTAAATACATGGGATGTATATAGTTCTCTTTTGGGGATTAGGTGATTCTCTAGAAGTTGATTATAGTACTCTTAATGCGAACAAGTCTCCCTAAATACTCTTCTTTTGGAAAAAATATGAGTTTGACTAAGGAATCTAGTAAAAGTTGAAAGTCAACATGATAAGTGATTATGATTCCTTATGAATAAATTCCTCAATAAAAATTAACTTAAAACAAAAATGTTGTCTATTAACTTTTCCTACTGGGGAACCCAACACTGTTTAACCCATCACAAGTTTGTGATTTTCTTATTGTTAACTTTCTCCTAAACACGTTTTCTATCACTCTCCATCGGAACATGACCCTATGTTTTCTCCTCCATGTCCATATTTTCATACTTAGAATCCTAGTATGGGTTAACTCGGGTGACCTCTGTGCTTATCTTTCTTTATTTTAAAGTGATTGTTTTACCGACTCTTGTTCCGATGTGGGACGTTCAAGGATGTTTCAAGCGCAATTTTAAAATTGCGGGGACGCAATTCCCAAAAGGGGGGGAGAATGTAACACCCTAGGTAAATAAGGAATATGACATTTTCATATTTATCCATATTTGTGAATAAAATATTAATATGACTTTAAAGGGGACGCTATGCTCGATGGCGTACCCAACACGCAACAACGAGTTTCTTGGGAATCTTACGTTGCACTCTAATAATAAAATAATATTATTTTAAATGGTAGTTAACATGTTGCCATTGTAATGGCGGGAATGGATAGAAATAACTAAAATATGATTATATATGTTCTTAAATGTTTTTACATTTATACAATAAAAGATAAAGGCTTAAAATACGTAAAGAATTCAATTTTTGGCGTATATGCCCTAGTTTTCACTAAAGGTTCACTTATCACCTTTTGATGGAGAACCGTCGTTAAATATAGTTTTGTTCACTCTTAAACATTTTTTTGGACCAAATAAAACTCTTATTAAGAATCAGGACATCAAAATTTACTTTGTGGAAATTTTTGTATCTTTCCGATAAAGTTATTTTTTTTAATGAATAGTGTAAAATGTTGTATTTTAATTCAAAAACACTTTTTAATCTAATTTATTTATATGATTAGATTATATTTTGAATTGGTTTTAAAGTGAAATTAGAAAATATTTTTACCATTAAATCCAATAGTGGTCGTTGGAATCAATTTCACTTTGAAATCATACTTAAACTAATGTCAATATTTTGATACTTATTATTTCATAAAACACGCTATTTGTCATGACAGCGGGAATTAATTATTAAATTAATAAATGTGACTTATATGTTTTGAATTTTGTAAAACGGACTTCATTTTTGAATTCATAATATCAAATATAGCTTAGGGTGAATTTTTGGGATTTTTCTGAAAAACTTCAATTTTTGATGAATAGTGAAACCACTAAGTGGTACTTATAAAAACTGATTTTCCGTTTAAATGAAATTTTGCCATCATTGTGTTTTGATTTTCAAAAATCTGACATACATGGTTGTCATTAAGACGTAAAATGTGGTTCAATGAGATTAAAATAATTTTGTGGTGAATAGTAACTTATTAAGTTTTTAATCGCGATTAGTGGTAATTAGTGTAGTTTAAGGTAAAAATAATGCTTTAATAAAATGAGAAGATCTTGACACATGTCTTACCCTCATTGTTTGTATCTTGGCCGACCAAGACAAGCCATGGGTCAACTTGGGGACCCCATGGATCCACTTTGGTTGGGAAATGACATAAATAACATTTTATTTAATGTAAAGGTAAAATTGACACAAACATGATATGTTTTACTAAAACAATTTTTAAGTTGGGTTATACAAGTCATCTTTTTTATTATAAATATTAATTGGAAAGATAAAAAGATTTCCTACATCATAGTTTTTTTTTTATAATTTTTAGACACTAGATAAATTAAATTATTTATGACATAATATTGATGCAGCGATGAAATCATTATTTGACGATTTAAATAAAATGGAAAGATAATGTAAAATATATGAACTACACATGTCCCAAACTTATTGGATGAGTGGATTTCGAAAACATATCACCTTATCCACTAATTATATCAATGTGGGACCTTTTGAAACCGAAACACATTTTCAAATAAAGTAATATGTCTTTACTTTCCAAAAGTACCCCTCCTCTCCTCTTATAAAAGGCCCCCACCTCTACCTCATTTAACACACTCCTCAAGCCTTTGGCTCGGCCAACCCCTGCCCATTTACTCTCTCCACATCCCTCTCCTCATCCTAGAGGATTCCCTTTGGGCAGAATCCTTTCAAAGGAAGCCTTTAGGCTCAAATCAAAAGGAGTTACACTTTTAAAGGTAATTCATTCTCTCATGTTCATTTGTTTTATTTTGCTTCTCCAACCCCCTAAACTCTTTTTATTTACATCATTTGTAACAAAACCAGTATATTCAATATAATAGGATGTTTTTATAAGATTTATTCGAGCTACACTCTCACACAACTATTTCAAATTGTTAAAGAACATACGGTTTCCGTGGATGGTGAAATTCTGCCTCCCGAAACGATGATTGTTCAATACTCATTTAACACCTTCAAAGGTGGCCATTATGATGTCACTATTTTTATATATGATATATAATATGTTTATGTTTTATTTATGCTTCTGTATTTTTCATTTTTGTATTACCTTTATGGCTTCCATTATGGGTATACGCGATATCTTCATTTAAGGAAGTGCGGACTACCGCCCCCTCAAAGTGATTTGATTCGTTAAATACCATATGTGGGATGTATAAAGGATGTAAATATGATATTATATATGATATTATACTGGAATTATAATATACCTTTATATCATTATTATTCCATTCTATAAAATATGAAATAGAAATGAAAGTAGCGTTCATGCGTACGTACGGCTTACCGTCTCCATGAACGGTGCATTTCATTTCTTACCTCTAAATGATTATGTAATGTTATAAATGCATGCATGTACTGGATATATATGACATATATGATATCTAAATAATGAATAAAATTCTGTATATAATAAACATTTGGCCACACGAACAACATATAATTGTAAGAAGTCCACTTTCGACTTAAGAACCAAATATCGGCAAAACAAATATTATTAACATAAATGATTACATAATGTTTATGACATGGTAATAAGTGGTATAAAAGTAATAATGAACTTGAAAAAGGTTCTTAAGGAATTATAAATTAACTCAAGTTTATTATTCAGGAGATTAAAGAACGATCGTGTCAAGTCGGACCCGAGGTAAGGGATCCTACAACTCTCTTTCTTTTTAAGTACACTCTTTTATGTCATTTATTTTAAGCTCATCTTTCTTATGATTGGGATGTTATTTTATATTAAATTTACTGTAATATTTATGTTCATGAGATTAGATACCCTATTCTCTCTCATCAATCCATTTTGGTAGTTTTGAGTGGCGCCGTTAGGCTGCCGAACTTTTGTAAGAGATCTAACCTATCTCTTTCTTTTTAAGTACTCTCCTTTATGTCACTTCTTTTAAGCTCCTATTTGTAATGTTGGGGGATGTTCTTTTATATTCCTCTTGCTGTAAATTTTATTCTAATGTGATGAGATACCCTATTTGATCTCATCAATCCATATTCGGATGTTTTATGTGGCGCCGTTAGGCTGCCGAGTTTTCGTAAGGGATTTTTCATCTCACTTTTATTCCCGTGAGATTTATGCTACATTTGCCACAAATTCCATTGAGTGGTGTATGTACTGCCCATTATTCTACTCTTTGTGTAATATACTTTAGTTTATGAGTATTTACATCAATGACCTATTGTCTTTCTTTCATGGGGTGTATGTTTTGAAAGATACCCAAGTCGGTAAGGTAACCATTCACCCTCCTCTTTTCTAAAAGACTTCTTTTATTGGGTCTTTTAATTTACATATTTTTATGTTGGGATATGTTCTTATACATCCTTATTGATGTAAATTTTATGTCCAAGTGATGAGATACACTTTTTATCTCTCATCAACTCATTTTGATGTGATGCCGTTAGGCTGCCAAGGGAACTTTTTAACCCAATTTCGATTTCTTTGGGTTCAACTTGTAGTCATTGAATATGTCATCCATTGAATATGTGTGAATGACCTTTTATTGTTTTACACTTAATATCCACTTATATTGGGTGTATATATATTTGTCACACATATTTTTTAGATTTATTTGTCCTTAATTTAAGGATACCTTCTTTATAAGGGACTTCATCACATTTGACATTTCTATTGAGAGTTCATTGTTGTTATGCACCAATTCACTCTTATATGGTGTATATACTATCATTTGGAGTATTATATCAGGAATCCTTTTATTCTCATGATATTATAAAGTTCTGACTAAATGTTATTCCTCGATTATTGTATTCATGTGTCTCTAATTTTGGTAAAACCCCTTTAACCAAAATATCGTTTTAAATGTTTTAATTATTTGTTCTTATTAATATCCATGTTTTCAAAATGGTTTTAAGGATTTATTTATATGGATATTAATGGTTTAAAAAGTTAAAAGCTTCAAGGTGGTATGGGACACTTTGATTCAAAAATCTATGTAGTAAATGGTTTTGGAAATGGTTTCTTTTTGAATGGATTCATTATTTCAATATCCTAAAATGTTATATTGTTATTGAAATGTGGAAATGTTATGTTTCCTTTATTCATGTTTATGTGATACGATTATGTTATGGTTCTTGGGCATTTTTATGAAGAACGGGTGGTTCCGTGATAAACTAAGGGCGGGTGAGCCAGATATAGCTCTCCAATGCATTGGGTAACGTGAAGGAGTGAAACGTCAAGGTTTCTCCGAAGAGATTTAGGTAATATACTGTGATGGGTATTCAAAATGTAACCAAGAGGGTTACTCCCTACGTAAGAATGTTATGAATGCCTCAAGTTAAATTTATGTATTATGTTTTCTATGATTTATTCATGATTTGATATGCCTATGTTTTATGGGTAAAGTATGATTTCATTCTTATGTATATATGAACTCATGTTTCCTTTCCATATTTTTATAACCCTTACTGAGCTTTTTATGCTCATCCCAAGTTTTTTAAATGCTTTTCACAGGTCAAGGGAAAGGTACATGATGTGACGATAGTTTCAAGGATGTGTCAAGAAAGAATCCGTGTTTTATTTTAAATAGGTTTCCATTGATGGGAAGAATGAATATTGTCTTTTATGTAACCACCTTGTTTAAATGTGGAATGTAATGCAAGTTTCATGATCTAATTCTCTAAAAATCTAAACCTGAAAAGATCCTCAATGTGTAATCTTGTAATAACTCAAGTTTAAGTAAGGTTTAAGGCTGGGGCCTTATAGGGAATCATCTATAGGGAACCAAGAATTTACTCATATGTATAATGTTGGGACATCTCACTAAATATTAATTCATGGATGATGTATGGATAATATAACACCATAATTTAAAACAACACATTCTAGTTACTTTTTTTATCCATGGAAATAAAAAATCATCCTAGTCATTATCCAAATAATAGACTATATAATAAAAAAATAAATAAACACCTTTCTCCGAGACTGTAAATACCACATGTCACGACCTCTTCTCCTGAAACATAAATATCCTTGAATAGTGGCCAATTTATACCAAATTCCTCTCCCAAATAACTATCCTATATTATATTCTATTTTTTCTCACCCCAAATAATTTTTTTATGTTCATTAGGGAGGTTCTCACCTAGAGGAATCCAAGTGGTAAAATCTCTTTCATTATTTTAATTTTCCTTTAATTTCGATTCTTTTCTTATACTTTCTATAACTACACTATCAAAACATGCATGATAAAAAAATACCTTATATATAGAATAATTTTATTTTATTAATGAAATATCAACCATCAATTCTATTTTTCCTCTTGTTATTCTAAAAATGAAATCATCGTCTGTATGGTGCCGATTTTCCATCTTCATGGATGACATGTTATAGTATTTCAATTCATCCATTAAGGTGGGTAAAAAAATAATATTTATGGTTAAAAAAACGTTAATATATGTAATGAAACTTATTTAATGTTATTGAACCAGTATCTATACATAATATTAATACATAAGGCATTGCAAGATTGTGATTATCGAAAAAAGCACTAAAATATTCTAAAAGGTTATAACTAATGCTCTATCTAATAAATCAACCTCATATTTAATATAAGAATATAAAAGGCCATTAAATATCCTATATGTCTATTACTAACATATAATTGTTTTTACTATTACCATTTCACATGATTTTTTATACCGGTATACAAGTGAACGCATAATGAAAACCAAGGAAACGAACACCACCAAAAGACAAAATTGAATCTCATAACTCATCAAAAATTCCAAAAATGAACTTAGTAGAAGTATAATAATTAGAATATGTGTTGAAGAATGTTTGAAAAAAATTATTAATGAACATAATTTCATTATTCGGGACATTAAGAGAAAGTGAAGAACCCTTTCAGACATAAGGAAAATGATCCTTTTCGAACCTCCAATTTTCATTCTGATTATGTTTTCTCTCTATTTACCCCAATGTAACTCTTAAACATTATTATATAATTCTGAAAAATTATATGTAAATTTTTCAAACATGTGTATAATAACTATTTCAACTTTCTTTGATGGGACAATACATGTTTTACAAGGCTACCTTATCAATTATACCCAATATGAGAGATTGGTTAATGGGTACTTCCCAATTTCTTAACCATTGTAAACGAAAATACATAATTTGGTTTAAGCCAAGAACTTTTTTTGATCAATAATTTTATCATGAAAATATATCTTACTTCATTCATGGTTTTATTCATACAATTAATGCTTTGACCTCTTCATAAATAGTTATATTTTCTCTTACCCTACAATGAAGTGGCCGATTTGTAATGTTTCTTAATAAAGTTTTTACATTTTTTTCACATATGTTAGAAATTATTTTTTCCTCAAACATAATTTAACTATTTTTACCTTTTTATTTTTTTATTTAATGGTTTTTAATATTATTTTGCAAAAAATAAAAATTATTTTCCAAATGAACTATTGTTTATAAAGTAATATGTATATTTATCTCAAAAATACATCAATGATATTATTATAGTATTTTAATCTATTTCAATGATCTATATTGAATTTTATTCTTTATTGGTATATATCTATTAGGATATTATCTACTATATTTTATTAATGTGTTTATTATCATTTTTACTGTAGATATGATATCATGATACCATTCACCATATTACTCCGAATAGTTAGTGATTATGTTTACTGATTGAGGGATGTTTTTTATATTTAACATGTGCAAGTTGTTAATGTTTCTACCCATTCATATGATTAATACATTGGACATTGTATGTGATGGGCGTTTCCCCCTATAGTTGTTCGATTCATTAATAGGTATCGTTAGGCATAAAAGATATTTATTTTCATGATACCTTAATAATTTTTTTCATAAGTATTGGTTGAGGACATGATCATAAGTTTTATGTGTCCATAAATATAAATTATATAATTACGATATTAGTAATCGATAATCCAAGTTATTATTCGACTAGTATAATATCCATGGTTATGTTTAATGTGATTATTTATATGAATTTTTTGATTCATCTTTTTTTATACCATATTATTTCATGTTTATGATTTCATTTAATGTATTATAGTTATTTAAAATTACATATTTTTTATGATACCTTCATATGTATTTCTTACCACTACTAAGCATTTATGCTCACCCCTTTGTAATGTTTAATTTTTTCATAGGATGAGAAGATGATTGTTATGAATAACATCCTAGGATAATATAAGATTTTGTGGTTGTTTAAAATGGAGATTCTATAAGGTTTTTACTTTCATGATGTTATGTAAGACTTATTTTTCAATTTGGGTTGCCTAAGCCACTAAACTATTTGGTCCTTTGGAATAAAACTCTTATTTTTATACAAATGTAATAATGTAAAGCATCATATCTAAGATACTAGGGTCATATTATTTATTATTAAATAAAGTTTATTCATGAAATAACATGTCATAGAGATTTATATACACCATTAATCATGAATTCGTGGTGAATATATCATATATCTCACAAAAATAAAAGTGATATGAGAAGATATTTACCTAAATTCTTGACATTCTTCATACACTTTCAAAGATACTATATAATAAGTATAATTGTATTATACATATAAAAAATCCCATATTATTATATATAATACTATATATGTTTTGATCATGAATTTAAATTAGATTATTATTATCAATTCCATCTTAATGACACATTGTAGGTATTAACTTCTTGGTTTTTGACAGGTATTTTTGTTTGGTATTTTTTGGTCATTTTAATTATATCATGATTTGACACAATAAATAATGATATAAATGATATAAATATCATATATATTAAGTATGTATATATAATATAAAATTTAATAATAGGAAACGGAATACATTGTTTATAAAGATGGTAGTTTGTACATACTAATGAACATATTTTCCATTTTTTTCATAATGAAAGACAAATAGTAAATTAATTATAAATATAATGTCATTATAGTATCATTATAAATATATATATATAACATATATTATGACTAAACAAATTATTAACACATTCCATGTAATGTGTGAGGGAATAATATCGCTTTAAGAAGGCAATAGTCAACCAATCTACAAATGAAGTTATCATATTCTCAAAAATGGATAACATGATGTTATGTGTTATAAATAATAAAATAAGTAAAAATGCTTCATAAATATAAAATAAAAAAATAAAAAAACATAATTTTGATCATTATATACAACTTGGAGATGTAGTAATGGAAAAGTGAATGACATCGGTATGTGAGGTGGTTGTTCTCCATACATATGAATATTGATTGTGTATCAAACATGATGGAAGTGTGTGTGAGTGTTATTAGAACCATTAACATAAAAACTCATCAGTATATTGTTGATACTCATGTTATTATATAATCATGAAATATTATGAATTTAGAAGGAGTATAATGAAAATAAAACAAGATTTTATATTGGAGGATGTCAGCTCTTGTTTGGGTAATTCCTTTTTGTTTTTAACAAGGAGTAAATTCTTTTGTTTATTCCTAAAAATGAGGCTTATAGGATAATTTTAGAGAATATTATAGCTTATTTTTAAGTATTTATTAATATATGTAGTGTTTCGAAATGTGTGAGGATTTTAGGGGGTGCGTTCTCTTTTATAGTGGAGGAGTGGCATTCCTGTAAATATAAAAGCGCCATCAATCTTGAGATGTATTCCTTACATAATTTTTCTCCAATAAATTAAAATTTTAGAGACGTGGGTGAATATATTATAAATATTTATTTGAAATTTATTTAGGACATGTTTCTTAGAGATTTGTTTCTTATGTTAATCTTTAACCACTTTGTATACTCATTTCATCATTAATCACTGTAATTATTTTCAATTACATTAATAAATATTTTTGGTCAAAAAATGTGTTAACCTTATTAGAAATTAAAAATTTATCTGATTGAAAATTTGGAACCTATTTTTCCCAATTATAAATACATAATTCAAATAAATTAATTTAAATTTAATCTGATAAAGAAGATGAGTGAACATGTTTTTTAATGTGAAAATGTCAAAATGTTACAAATATTTTTATATCAAATTTCAATGTAAAATTTATTGAAAATACCAAAATAGTATTAATGGATAATAATTAAACTAATTATAATATAATTTTTTTAAATATTACTTACTTATATAATTAAATTAGATGAAAATATAGTTTTGAATTAAAATTTAGCATTATTTCACTATTTAAGAAAATATAAAATGTCTTTAAAAAAGACCAAAAATTTCCCCAAAGTAAATTTAGAATTTTTTTTAAAAAAATAATATTATTTTAAAAATACGAACTATAAATGTTTGAAAAATTATATATAAAATGTGTAATCCACTAAAATGATTTGAAATTAAATCTTTGAAAATTACATTTATTATTTATAACATTGGACTTATTAAAACTCTATTCCTATCAAACCTGTTGGATGAGTGTTAAAAAATATTATTGAATAAATAATATATTAATTTAATTAAAAATATTCATCAATAGTGGTTGGGAAAAAATGGTGATACTATATTTTTTTCGTTGGAAAGGAATTAAATTATTTTCAAATAGTTCTTACTTTCATTTTAGCTAATTGATTACCGAACGATTCATTTTATATACACATGTAAATAATATTTTAATAATGTATTTAATCATATTCATAACTCTCATTCCAAGGGATAAGTGGTCACTATATTTTTATTTTTATTACTATGTTAGTCTTATATTTTAGTTTTTTTATTACTCATCCTTATTTGTAATGCAATATATCGAAGGAACTCACCATTATATGTAACACATTACAAACATTGTGTTTCATGTATGAAAATATAATTTATTCTTTCCATGAAGTGAAATCATAACTTCATGTTTTTTATAATGTATGAATACCTTGAAGTAGTGTTCAATTATATCAATAACAAATTTAATTTATTTGAGAAAAAATTTAATTCATAAAAGACTCAAGCTATTAAATTCTACCCCCATTAAAATTAATTCTTGTCAGGCCATGGCCCCGAACTGCCCGGGGGCCGGTGTAGTTTCACTAAAACAAGGTGTGTAATTTTTTTTATAATAAGGAATTTTTATTGTTACAAATCATGTTACACTAAAGAGAATATTTTTGGTTTAGGTCATGGAGAATAAGATAATATTATTAAAATTATTCAAAAACTAATAGAGAAAACGTCCCCACAATGTTGCAACCAAATAGTGTAACTCAAATCTACTAAAATGATAAAATTTAAGTTAAAATGTAGGCTGGCCATATGAATTCCCATTAAACAATTTTAAAATAAGATTTTGTTTAATTAAAACCTCATAAAAAATTCATTTAAAATTAATCATAAAATGTTCTCATAAAGAAAGATACAATATATGAATCCTTAAATAAAATTTTACCATGAATTATATGTGAACATTTCAATGAATACTAACAAGGTTACAATGAAACCAATTCCAAACATAAGCATTCTCAAAAAAAATATAGGGTGTGCTGCATATAAGTAAGAGTAATTCTGTCTTTATAAGTACAAGCTCTTTAACCATGAATATTCTACTAATATAATATCCAATTGGTTAATTAAATTTCATTTTCATAATGAGTTATATGAATATTTCATTCTGTGTCAAGGCCTCGTTCCAAGACCATAATCTCTCTGATAATCCCTCGCTCCAAGACCATAAATCAATTTGGGAAAGCCATCGGTTAATTCCATGTCAATTTGTCTCATGAGACCTAATGATGCATTTAGGGGATATGGAGTCCCCCACCAGTCACATAATAATTTCCATTCATTCCTCATATGAGAGTGGATAAACATATAAAACATATACATATATGTTTAAACTATAGTATGAAATGTAACTAACATTCCCCAATCATTGAACAAAAAACACTATTCATTCTGTGTAATATGGTGAATGGGTTTAGGATAGCTCATCCATAATAAAATTAGTCATAAAACATTCATTAAATTTTTATGGATGGCATAATACATGATTAAACCCTATAATACATAATAATCAACAAGAGTGATGGATTAGGCGAAAATACTCTTATAGAATCATTTACCTATACTTGAGATAAATACTCATTATTTTGAAAAGAAAAGTTATTTTTGAAAAATAATTGTATAAAACAAGAATTGAAGTACGGTAGTATTTTTATAATAAGATGAGTGATTTTATAACAATAATGGTATCCAAAAAATATTATAATGTGCCCTTGAAAATAGAAATGAATATGATGAATTCCATTGAATTAGGCTTGTATTTTGGAAACAGTTTTGAATGTTTCTTTTAATGCATGTATCAATCCAAAAAATAGGGAAGTATTATGGTTGGTGCACATATATATAATACTCACAACGAATTTATGAATAGTACCTATAATACAAAATTAATTTTATTGAGGTAATAAGAAAATGAATGTATCCTGAAGGAAAATTGTAGTTCGGGTGGAAAACCATTAAGTTAAGTTCGAATGTGTTACACTATTGAACATATGGTCCTAGTATAATTATTTTAAATATTGATAACTTACTAAAGAACTAAATATACAAATATTTATTTTATTATAATTATGTTTAGTTCATTTATATTATTATTGATAAGTTATTATATTGAATTCTGTCGTTCCAGAGTGTTTGTTTTATTGATTTTTATAATCGGTTCACTTGTTTTTAAGTAATGTAATTCATGTGGAATGGTTTTAAATCTCCAGAATAGAATTTAAATATTATTTATGAACATAAATTATACTTCATGGAATTTCTATCATTTTGTTACATGAAATTAGGATGAATCATTAGATAAAAACAACTTTGATTATTTAGCTGTATTTGGATTATTATGAAATAGTTTTGTCATATGAATTAATAATATGTACATATACTGGTTCATTAATATTAATTAGGTTATAATACATATAATATAGTCTGTTTCAACCATCATATTTTTTATGACCAGTATTGAAGGTGAAATCGAAGAATGAAACATCGTTGTCCACGAAGGCTATTAATTGGAACCTCATGGATGCTGCTTTAGTTTATAAAATAAAAGGGAGAGAGTAAAAATATTGATGATGGTTATTCTATTCACAAGATATAATGTTATTATATATATTATACTGGATTTATCATGGTCATTTGGATTGAGGAGGTGGGGATATGATAACAATAGAAGATAAATTGAAATGAAGCTAAATGAAAAAGAATGGTGTTTTACCTCTTGAAATAACCTCCTTGAGAACCTCTTTATGGGAAGGGATTTTTTTTCTTTTGGCAAGGTCAAAAGCTTTCTAGACATGGGTAGTGACTAGGGAATATGACTGCATAGAGTTTACTCAATCCTTGATGTTTGATATGTGTTAGGAAATGAGGGTGTGAATGGTGGTATTTATAGTGGAGGGGAGAGGGGATTTCTCAATATTATATTCATTAATTTCATATTTCTTCAGAAGACAATGAATAGTGAGTCTTCCATGCCCAAGAATAGTAATTTTATCATGTGAATCAGATTGAATTAGGCTTGCATCAATAGAACATCTTACATGACTCTATAATTAGTGTTTTTAGCTTATTTTGTAAATTTTGGTATTTCACTATTCATTAAAAAAATCGAGGATTTTTGAAAAATCCAAAAAATTTACCCCAAACAATTTTTTTATGTTTCCAAAACAAAAATGATTTTTATTTTTCAAAAAAAATTATCTAAATATGATTAAATTAATATTTAATTAAAATAATAATTTATTGTAAAATTGTTTTATAACCATTATTTATTTATTCCAAAACATTGGTATATCGTACTTATAATTGAATATTATTTATATACTATCATAGGTAATGTTACTATTCATTAGGGAATATCAATATTCATAAGGGTTTGTTACTATTCATAAGGGTAGGTTATTATTCACCAAAAATTATGTTTTTCTTATCAAACTCCAAATTACATACTAATCACAACAATATATGTCGGTTTTTTTTGAAATTGACACCACAGAAGTGAAAAACATATTTTTAAGGGTCACATAGTACTTAGTAATTCCTTATGTTGTGATTTCATGTGATTTTGACATATTTATAAGAATGTAATTTCTATTGAAGTAATATTGGGTCATTACATTTTCCTCTCCATACAAAAATTATGTCCTCAAAATTCACAAAATTGTTACCTAAAATTATTCAGGTATATATTCAACATAATATTCTCAGACTCCGGTGTTTCTTCCTCCATCTTATTGTTTTTCCACGGAACATTTAACATACGATTCATCCGATTTCTCAGTACGTGTTCTCTGGTATAAAAAATCTTGATAGGATCCTCACAATAAGAAAGATCTGTCTCAAATTCTTATTTTTTCATAGATGAGTACATGCGTTGTGTCAGACATGTATTTATATAATATTATTATGTGGAACACATTATGAACATTGTAAAGACTTGGCGGCATTTCCAAACTGTAAGTTATAGTTCTTATTCGGTCCAGAATTTCAAAAGGTCTGATGTACATGGGAATTAATTTTCCCTTCATACTGAATCGTATAATACCCTTCCATGGAGATACCTTTAAGAAAACATGATCACCTTATTGAAATTCCAAATCATTATTTTGGTAATCAGCATATCTTATTCAACTAATTTGAGCTATTTTTATGGGTTTTTATAACCATCACCTTTTTCGTTGATTCCTCACAAATTTATGGTCCTACAAGATTTCATCCACCAACATCATCCCAGAAATATGGTGTACGAAATATATTTCCAAATAATTCATTATATGGTGACATCTGAATACTTGAATGGAAGCTATTATTTTAATAAAATTTTACAAGAGGTAAATACTAAACCCACATACCTTGAAAGTCAAGTGAACTAGACCACAACATGTCTTCCAAATATTAAATAGTTCATTGTGATTTTCAATCAGTTTGTGGTTGGTAGGATGTTCTTAAACGAATATCAATATCTAGGGCTTTCTAATGATTTTTCATAATCATGATGTAAAACATGGATCAATATTATAAAAAATGGAAAATGGTACACCATAAAGTCTTACAACATCATTAATAAATAGTCTTTCTAAACATTCATGTGGTAAATCTTCATTTATAAAAAAAATGGTTCTAATTTTGCCTGATGATAAAAAATGACACATATAGAATAATTCTTCTTCAGATTAATTGGTAGCCCCATGATAATTTTCATTTTAATATCATACCATTTCCACATTGGAATATGAAGGGGTTGAATGACTCCTCATGTACTTTGTCTTCCAGCCTTTACCAATTGTCAAAGAAAACACCTCGTCACATAATCAGCAATCTCCCTCTCCATGTTTTCCCACAAAAAATGTTCTTTTAGATGTATTTAAATCATTGTGCTACTTGGGTGTATAGAGAAATTAACACTATGAGAAACTTCCAACAGTTCCCTCTTTAGCTCAGGAATAGTAGGAAAACATAGCCTCTTTCTGAATTTCAAAATACGTCCTTCATATATGAATTCAATCAACTTCCCATCATTTACAACTTTAATTTTCATTCAAAACTACTCATCATCAGACTTAGGACTTTTTATCTTTTTTATTAAAGAAGGTTTGTATACCATTTGAAAATGTAGTGATGTGTTAACTTCTTTGTTAATTCCCATATCCATCGTTTCTATATCCCTGAACAGAGGATCCCATTCAAATCACATCTTGTTCAGAATTATGTGGTCCTTTCTACTCAAAGCGTCTACCAAATTATTTTCCTTCCCCAGGTGGTAGTTTATTGTGAAATCAAAATCCTTGAGTAGCTCAATCCACCTCCTTTGTCTCATGTTGAGTTCTTTCTGTGAGAAGATATATTTCAAACTCTTATGATCTGTATATATCTCAATTTTTTTGCTATAGAGTAAATGTATACAAATATTCAGAGACAAAATTACCAATTCTAACTCAATATCAAGAGTTAGAACGTTTTGTTCATGAATTATTAGCCACCTAGATGCATTGGGAACCACTCTATCATACTGTAAAAGGATATAACCATGTCCTATCTTAGATGTATCGCCAAAGATCACAAATCCATCATTCCCTGATGGTAGATTCATTAAGGGAGAATTCACTAATCTTCTACTCAATTATTTAAAACATCCTTCACATTAGTTTTTCCATATGAACTTAACAACATTTTGTGTAATAATGTTCATTGGGTAGTATAAACATGTGATGTTATGAATGAAAAACCAATAATAACCTGCTAAACCAATAAAACTTTGTAACTCAGTTATGTTCATTATTGTGGTGCATTCTTGAACATCCTTTTTCTTCATTGGATATACAGATATTCCATCCTTTGAGAAAATGTGACCCAGAAAGGAAACTTATTGAAGTGAAAAATCCCACATTCTAATCTTCCCATATAACTCATTTCTTCCTAGAATCTTTAGAATAGTACGCAAGTGATTTTCATGACCTTCATTACTTTTAGAGTATACCAAGATATTATCAATAAACACCACTACAAATTCATTATGATTTTACTTAATAACTCTATTTATCAAATCTATTAAAATAGATGGTGCATTAGTAAGTCTAGAAAGCATTAATATAAATTCATAATGCTCATACCTGGTTCGAAATGATATTTTTAGTATGTCATCCTTCCTCACAAGAATCTGATGATATCCATATCAAAGATCAATCTTTGAAAAATATTGTTCTCCCTTAATTTGATCAAATAAATCATCAATTCTTGGTAGAGGATACTTATTCATTATTGAAATAGAATTTATTTCCCTATAATCAATGTACAACCTCATAGACCCATCTTTCTTCTTAAAAAAATGTGGGCTCCCCATGGAGAAAAACTAGGGCAGATAAATATTTATCACTCAATTCCTCCAGTTGTTTATTTTTCACCACTAACCCCAAAATGTCCCTTCTATAAGAGGTATTTGATATGGGCCTTGAACCAGGAATCACGTCAATGGAAAAATCAATTTCATGCTCTATAAGATGACTAGGTAAATCCTCTAGACTAACGTCAACATATAATTACAATACATGCACATCTTAAATTTGAATATTTCATTCCTCGCCCACAGATATTAGGTTCTCATTCACTATAATAATTGAATTTATTAGAGATTATGGGGGTAGATCTAGATGAGAATTAGATGGTTATATTTCTACCCTAAAGATAAGGGATTCCACACCATTCTCAAAAATTGTAAATTACTTCTTCTTTTTATAATTATTTGCATCATAATATGAAAACCAATTCATACAGACAATTATATCAAATTTAGTCATTGGTGTGATGATAAGGTTAGAAATTAAGGCACACTTATGTGTAATGAGTAGGAATAATCGACACATATTTTTTGAAATGATACATCCACTAGGAGTTTTGTCTGAAAACTTATTTATTAAATCAAATTGGGTATATCAAATTTTCATGGAAAACTAGGAAAAAATAAATGAATGTGATGATCCAAAATCAAATAAAGCATTGGATATGTTTGAAGAAACAAATAAAGTACCTACCACCATATCATTAGGAAGATCAATATCAACAGTTGTGATCACATAAGCTTGTCCCTACTCCCTTGGCCTTTTCTGTGGCATGTTTCATTGACACATTTGACAATCATTAGCATAGTGTCTCATCTCCCAACAGTTATAGCATCAAACATTAATAGCTTCTTTATTTCCCTTTAAATCACTATCAGTATGGACTTTTGTACACATTTTTAGCATACTCCTTTTCCTTTTATGAATTCACTAGGGTGTTTCTTTCTACAATTATCATAGGGTGGTAATTGAACTCTTCCCTAATTCCATGTTTCCTTATTTTCATTCCTAGAGTTTTCAGTAGCCCATTTCTTCTCTTTCTTCCCCTTAAAGTCATAATACGTAGAGAATTCATTTTCAATCTTGATAGCATAGGAAACTATATCCTCATGTGATGAAAAAAATTTGGAGACAAGTTCTCATTGGAGGAATGGCTTGAAGAAATAAAATAATAGATCAATTTTTCTCCTTGGATTTCGTATATAGTCCACAACATGCCTTTTCTAACCTTGTGAAGTTAGTTTCATGCATTGCAACATTCTCATCATTCTACATCCATAGATCAATGAATTTCCCCTCCATATCTGCTCATTGTTCATGAGAAAAGTATTTATCTAGGAATATTTCAATAATTCCCCACCATTTAATCTCTTATATCACTTCCTACTCTTTTGTGTTCTTTATTAACGATCACCACTGATTTGCATTTCCCAATAGCTGATAAACTTCCATGATGACCTTATCTCTTTCATTACATCCCATAGTGATAAACATCTTCTCTAGGTAAAAATTATCAACTGTTCAACTACAATTGGGTTTGTAGTCCCATTGAATGTTGGTTGTTGTTTTCGCCTAAAGAGATTTAACATAGCTCTTCAATGTGGTGGATATGGATGCTCTATACCGGTAAGGTTATTTTTCATAAACTAAGTATGTTGTCTTAGTATAGTTATAAGTTACTCATCACCCGTCATACCACCCGAGCCAACATCATTATCTTTTATCAGAAGGAAATCCCTATAGGGGACACACACGTTCGTGTGGTTTTCATTTCTTCAACTAGGATCCATTTCTAAATAATGGAATACACTAGATTTGGGTAAGAATCATAATGTATGATATTATAATAATAAAATAATTATCAAAAATTGAGATCCTACGCATGGCTAATCCCATATTCACAAAAATGGTTTCTTTTAGAAAAAATTTACATTTAAATCCTTCCTATTAGATTTTAATGAAAATGAGAATTATCTTAATCATATCCCCCTGGAGTGTCAATACCATGAGTGCTGCAAATCCCATTGTGAGGTACCAGGATACCCTTTGTCAAGCCTGCAACTTTTTGTCGGAGCATTCATTCTATAGTATATCTGGTCCAGAGCCACATCTATCTATTTGTATCTATATAAGGATGTTTTTTCTAAAAATATCTACTTAATATACTCCTTACTATGATACCAAGATGTTCTTGTATTCTTATCATCAAATATTATCTTAGAAATTTGTCCCTTAATCAACGTTTTCTAAATATTTTCTCTAAGTTTTCCACTAAAATTCCTCTGATACTAACTATCACGCCCTATCCCGGACTGCACCGGAGACGGTGTGGTTTCAATAAAACATGGTGTGTGATTTTTTATAAAAATAAATGTTGATAAATACATTTCTTTTTGAAATAAAGATGATCTTTTAGGTTTTGGTCGTGGCTAAAAAAAATTATTACAATTCATAAACAATTGGTAGATCAAGAGTTTCCACAATACTGCCTCTAAACAGTGTATCTCAAATATTCTAAACCTTTAAATTTCAAGTTAAAACATAGGGTGAGTATACGATTTCCATGTAAAGGATTTTAAAATAAAATAATTTTTCAATTAAAACCCCCTAAAAAAATCTTTTAAAATTTATCATTATACGTTTTCGTAAGGAAAGATACAATATATGAGGCATACCACCACATTTGGCCATGATTGATAGGTGATCATTTCAAGGAATACTGACAAGGTTCCAATGAACCTTTTCAAAACATAATAATTCTCATAAAAAATATAATGTGTGGAACTTATTTGTAAGATTCATTCTAACTTTAATAGGTGTGACATGAAAATGATTAATTACTAAATTTAAAACTGGGAGTACTACATGATCAGATTTTCACCTAAAATAATAACTTCAATTTATTCCTTTACCAAATATTAAACATAATGTGTCTAATGAATCTCTGAGTACTAAAATAAACATTATTTCATAAGCATTTACCTTCCCAAATTCTCAAAAGTAAAAGCCCTTTAACCGTGAATATTCTCCTAGCCGAATATCCACATGGTTAATTAAATATCATAGTCATAATGAGGGAAGTAAATATGTTGGACTGTGTCAAGGCCTCATACCAAGACTATAAAATCCATCCCAACACCTCGTGCCAAGAGAATAAATCAATTTGGGAAAGGCCTCAACCAATTCCACGTCTATTTGTCTCATGAGACCTACCGATGCATCGAGGGACTATAGTGGGCCCCAACAAACACATAATAATTCCAATGCATTCCTTATATGCGTGAGAATAAATATAAAAAACATATACATTCATATTGAATCTATCATATGAAATATAATTAACATTCCCCAATAATTGAACATAAAACACTAACCAATCTATGTAAAATGGTGAATAGTTTTAAGATAGATCATCCAAAATAAAATTAGTCAAAAAAATTCATTAAAATATGGTAGATGACATCATATATGATAAATCCCAAAAATAACTGAGAATCAAAATGATTTTTTTAATCAGACAAAAATACTCTTATAGAATAATTAAGCATTTCTTGAGATAAATACTCTTTATTTTTAAAATAATAGTCATTTTGGAAAAATAATTGTATAAATCCAGAAGTGAAGTAAGACAGTATTTTCATAATAATATTTCTTATTTTATAAAGATAATTGTTTCCAAAAACATATTATAATGTGCCCATGATAATAGAAAATAATTTGAGAAAATCTTTTGTATCAGGCATGTATTTTGGAAATAGTTTTAATTTTTTTATACAAAATTCTATAAATAAAATAGGGAAGGATTATGGTTGGTGTACATATATATAATACTCACACACAATTTTTGAATAGTAAATAATAATACATAAGAATTTCATTGAGGTAATTAATTAATGAATGTAACCCGAATGAAAATGGATATTCGGGTGGAAAACCCTTACTTTATGTCTGAATGTGTTCCACTCTTGAACTTAAGGTTCTGGATTATGAAATATAGACTTATTAATAACATACATCCAATCTTAATACACATTTATTTAGGATATAATAATTTTATTTTGTTCATTTTTTTCTTATTTATAATTTATTATATTGAATTTCGTCATTCCGAAGTGTTTGTTTTCCTAATTATCATATTCGGTTCACTTGTTTTTAAGTAATGGAATTCATGTGAAATGGTTATAAATATCACAAATTGAAATTAAATATTTTTTATGAACATCTTTAATTGTTAATTTTCATTTCTATCACTGTGCTACATGGAGTGAGGTAGAATCCTTATATGAAAACCACTTTGATTATTTGTCAGTATATGGATTATTATGAATAAGTTTTGTCATATAAATTAATAATATGTATATATACTGGTTAATGAATATTAATTAGGTTACAATAAATATATTATATTCCGGTTCATCCATAAAAATGGTTTCATGACCATTAATGAAGGTGACATTGAAGAACGAAACTTCGTCATCCATGAAGGTTATAAATTGGAACCTCATGGACGTGATTTCGTTTATAAAATAAAAGGCAGAGAGTAAGAGTATTGATGATGGTTCATCCTTTTATATGATATAATTATAATATATGGATGAAAATGGATTCATAATGGTCATTTTTATAGAGTAGTTGGGGAGATGATAATAAGAGAAGATAAATTGAAATGAATGTAAATGAAAAAGAAGGGTGTTTTACCTCTTGAGATAACCTCCTTGAGAACCTTCTTAAGGGTAGAGATTTTGGTCTTTTGGAAAGACCAAGAGGTTCATTGATGTAGGGAGTTACAAGGGAAGATTCTTGTGTAGAATTTAGACAAGGATTGAAGCTTTAGAGGTGTATGTAAATGACAGTGTGAAGGGTTGTATTTATAGTGGAGGGGAGAGGGGATTTCCCAATATTATATTCATTAATTTATTATTTCTCCACAAGACAAGGAATAGTGAGTATTCCATGAAAAGGAATATTAATTTTATCAGGTTAATCCAAATCAATTGGGATTACATAAGCATAACATCATACATGACTCTATAATTAGATTTTTTAGGTTATTTTTAAATTATCGTATTTAAATATTCCTAAAAAATTCAAGTATTTCAGGAAAATACCAAATATTCGCTCCAACCATTTTTCAAAGTGTAGAATCTAAAAATGGTGTCCATTTTTCAAAAATAATTTTCAAAAAATGAAAAATTTAATATTTAATTAAAATATTAATTTATTCTAAAAAAATTTAAAACCTTTTTCTATTTATTAAAAAATAATGGTATATCGCACTTAAACTGCATTGTTATTTATACACTATCATTGGTAAGGTTACTATTCATTATGTTATATCACTATTCATAAGGGTATGCTTCATTTCATAAGGGTAGGTTACTATTCATAAAAAAATTATTTTTTTCTTATCGGACACCAAATAGCACACTGATCGCAACCATCTATGTCATATTTTTTGAAATTAAAATCGCAGAAGTGAAAAACTCATGTTTAAGGATCACATAGAACATAGTAGTTCATTATGTTATTATTTGAGGTGATTATGAAATATTTATAATAAATGAATTTCCATCGAAGAAATACTAGGTCGTTACAATTTCTCCCTCTAAATTAATCTCTATTATCAATGGTTTAATACTTGAAATTTACTTTTATAGATACTCACAATAAAAAATTGAATATAATTTTTTTAAATGTAATGTTGGAAGAATAACAGTTACCTAATGTAACACATAACTATTTTTTCACAAATGAGAACATTGGTTGGGAGTAAATATTTGGAATAGAATAAAATTTTAAATAATTATAGATAGTGATAAAGATCGATGATCACCAGAAATTGAATGGTAAATTGAAAGTCAAAGGCCTCAAAACAATAAATTTATGTTGACTTATAAGACCATCAGTTCAACAGAAATGGAGGTTTTAGGACAAAAAATTTTCAATATCATTTTTCAAGAGTTGTATTAATATTTTAAAGTCTATAAACCTAAGAAAATATAGTTACTTGAGTTTATTTATTTTTATATTCACAATCTCACCCTTTGGATCATCCTTCCTTGATTCTTACTTAATCTGTTACTCACATTAATGAAGATTAATTTTTCATTCCTTTTGTAAAAATTGGTTATGAAGTAGAATGATAATCCATGCCATCTGTGTTTAGTTTGAATAAAAAAAAATGGTTAGAACATGTTATTCAACATGCTTAAATAGTCATATATCAAGGTAATACATTAATCTATAGAACCTCATGTGATGTTTAAATTAAATCATTCAATAAATGTATAATCATATAACATGTTTGAAAGATAGAAATCCAAAACATTAGATAGAAGGTCCCTAATGTTATTTAAATAAAATTAAAATTGATCTCCCATATATCATAATTTATCTTTTGGAAATCACATGACAAACATGTAAATAACTTCATCATGTATTGAAACATGATAATAACAAGAATTACATTACATCCTTATAAAAAATAGACATTCTTCTTCATTCATGATATAAAATTAAAATTATTGGATACATTCCATAAATCTAAAAAACATGTAATCCTCATCTATTACAACATAGAACACTTTTTACAAAAAATCAATAATAAATTTCATGGTAATCAGAACTTACCAATTTACTTTATCAATATCAATCACCTCTTTATCCATGATAAACACAATTTTATTAACATTAGGAACACATTAAGGCTTACCTGCCATTAAGAAATATAAAACATCCATCAAATACATTTTTTATTATTCAACACCATGTAGAATATCTTTCTCAATAATTAATGAAAAACATATACTGAAAATAATTATACATTTCATGATTCATACAACATAATCATTTAATTCGAAAAAATATACATGCCAATCATCCAATATTATTTTTAAACCATTTCAAATGTTTCATCATCTTATTCAATAATACCTATTTACTATAACATGAAATATGATTCATGTAATAAGGTTCATCAACCTCAATCTAATCTTGCATATTTTGTTTAATGGAAACAATACTATTAGAAGACCATGTATATTTCTCTTTTTCTTTTCAGTGTCTTTAGCATCAGTAGTATAACAAATACACATACTAGTTGATTGATTCACTTTATGATAAATCCTCTTAAGAAATAAATTTTTATTATTCCTCTAATATATATATTTTAATCATTTAATGTTAACCCAATTCATTCTAGTTCACACTATTGACTATGGCCAGAAAACATAGTTTGAGATACACATATCATAGAAAAAACCGATATAATCATTAAAAATTACTTCTCTGATGCCAAAATCATGATAAGAATATTTAAATAAATGAATCCATAGGCTTATCCTTAGTTAATTCTGTATACATGTCCATACAAATATCTGTAGGGATCTAACAAATGTTTTATCATCCTATTTATTGAAGGGTGACTAGAACATCCCTTCAATACCAACTATAGAGACTGATTCATTACATACATAGATATTATATCATTTTAGATGACTATTCAAATCATTGAAAAAAAAAACATTAATATAGAACATTATATTTTAGTGGATTTGGAAATATGGAAGCATAATATTTTATCTCCGTGAATGAACTTCAACATCCTCATTAATGATCTTCCCCTTTATTGCCCATAAAAATATTTGTCTATTTTATTAAAACATTGTTTGTGAATAAAACATATTTCTAATTGAAGAGAAGCATAATGTCAATTTTTCATAGTTTTGTTAGTAATCATATTTACTACCAAAAAATCAAATATGGTACCATAATATAAATATATCATTTATAAAAATAATATATTGAAATTCATGATAGTTATTGAGGTATGGATAAAAATATTTCATTAATTTAATCATAATAAGAAATAATCATGATAAACAATGATATTTTACAAAATATATATTACCGGGTCAGTATCACTAAATCATAATATACATGAAAGTTGAAAATTAAATGAATATTAAAATTTTAGGAAAACAATGGTATCAATGATTCAACATTTAAAATTTAATAATATACACCTCATAGATGAATATGGGTGTAAAACATAGAATGTTTCTCAAAGAAGAAAAACTGAGACAAAGTTACTTTACCTATTGTGATACTTTGGAACTCTAAACCAAATGTATGATAGTTAATAAAATGGATATTTTAAGAAACATAAATTTAATTTTAATAATTATATAATAAATTGATGGTCTTAATTTATAGCATTTAAAATACCCGTTTCACTTTAAATACCAAAATTTTAGAACATAATTTTTTGAAATATTTCTCATTTTAAAATTCTTTATTTAAAATATAAAAAATCTCAAATATAAATGAAAAAATGTTCTTTGGAAATAATATTTATGACTTTTATGGCAGTATTTAAATGATTTATCAATCATGATAATAGAAAATGTTGTTCATACAATGCGTGTTAAAAATACATTTTTTGTCACATTTTCAGGGGATGCCAACCATGAGCAGTTTTGAAATATACATTAAGAATACATTAAAAAAATTAACATGTAAACAATGGGTAAAAATATCTTAAATAAATCATATTAGGAATGAAAAAATATTTTTTTAAACATTATTTGGGATGAAAACATATTACCAAATTAGGAGAGAAATAATGCTTCATTTTCATAAAATAATTTTCTATATTTTTTTAAGTACCAATGATTGGAAAAACTGTATTATGAAATTAATATTTCCAAAAAAACCATATGGGATTTAAATTAATTCGTTTTACTGAGTTTTAGGTCATAATAATTCAACATTGGAGACATAATCGTAAATAACCCTGATTAATGATGTGGTTGTAAAAAAAATACAGTTACCACTTTTGTATATTTGAATCATAAACCACATGAAATAGTGATCCTAAACTGGATATTTGAATCAAAATAAAAATATAGATAATCATCCCAAAATACATTCATGTTTAATATATATCCCATCTAAAATCAATAAGTTGTAGATAAGGAATATGTCTCACAAAAGTAAAAAATGTGAGATAAAAATCCCTTACTACTTTGAAATACAGTTAATAAAAATCCCCTATATATAATAAAATTGAATTAAACCTTAAATATCATTAAAATAAGTATTTTCTAGATATAAATTGTTAACAGTTTATTATATAAACTATAGAAAATAAATAAGTGGTGAATTTTTACATGTATCCCAAAAATAAAGGATAGACTATAAATTGCGTACTTTAAGAGTCGACTTCCACAATACACATTAGAACCTCCTAAAAATTAAATATATGTTTATTTTATTCCTATTAAACAACCATGGTAATATATATCATAATATATAATATTTATTTATGTCCATTTCTTACCTATTTATGACTATTTCTTGTTAAAATCATGTTTCGGGTAATAACAACATTGTTTTATTATGTTTTTAATTTTTAAATTTAGGTTATATAACAATTTTCATGGTTAAAAAATATCAGCAACAATAATCATGAAAAAATTATAATAATTTTACATCAATTATAATTATAATACCAATCATGAAATGTGTATTTCAAAAAATGAAGTAAGTTACGATCATTGAGATGGTAAGTCGTACTTTGGAATGAGTAATATATACATTTTTCAAGAATAATTATTTAAAAGAGTTACGTAATATATTATATATTAATTATTATAATAATATATTAAATAAAATATAATTTATTTAAATTCACATATACATAATATCTATGTCATGTATTGATGAAAAGTGAGAGTCAGATCGCTTCTTGAAAGCGGTCGTATACACATACAAGAACAACGTCATCATCTTTCAAGGAATGAAAAGGTAATAAATAAAATGATATATTTTTTTTTAATAATTATTAATACTACCTTAATCAAAAAATTGTAGTATATATACCAAATATATTTATAAAATTTATCCTTATTATCTTCCATTTTGATGGCTTAGTGAAAAAGAATCTCATCGCTTCGTGAGGATGTAGTCTACCGTACACATGAACAATGTTATCATATCTCCTACAGAGTGAAAAGTAAAAACATTATTTACAATATAGGGAATAAATAATTATAATTATATTATAAATAGAAAATATATAATTGAGATCCATCATCATATCCAACCGTGAGAGGTGGTAATGAAAAAAACAAATTACATCGGTTCAAAAGTAGTAGTCAACTACAGTGAAAAACAATGATCCGTAATCCATTTGATGGATGTTGAGATGGTTTGAGGCCATTAAATTAATATAAAAAAAGATAAATAAATAAATAAAATATTATATTATATAATAAATTTCTAATAATAATTTATGGAGGTGGAGGAAGAAATAAAAAAATGGTCCTAGAAGAATGTTACCTCTTCATTAGGAATCCCCCTTAGTTTGGCACCAAAAGCCATAATAATATTAATTTTATAGAAAATAAAAATTATATGATGATATTAGTAATTTTTGAGACTATTTAGGTATGTATTTGGAGAAAAAAGGGTCTTAAGGTGTTATGTGGATAAAATATGGTGTGGAGTTTTATAGGTGAGGTAAGTGGCACAATTGTAATTTTTTGAAAAGAAAATGATGTACCCATGTACGTCACTCATTAAAAGGGACATAACTAGATTATCATCGAGTCCTATAAATTATAGGGTTAAAAAATGTCCATAACTTATATCATAGAAATTTCTAAAATTCATTTTAACCCCTATCTTTTTTTAAACCCTTGTAAACCCATTTTTACCGTTACCACAATACCTAATTTTAACTATCACCACTATTAATTATGGTAAAATATTATGTATAACTTATTAGATAATATAAATTATGATTATTAAAAACATGGAATACATTTTTACAAATATTTTTGACATATGTGAGAAAATTTAATTTATATTTAATCCTATAAATGTCACGAGAATGAACATTTTGAAAGAGGAAATGTTCAAGTGTTTATATTTTTATATACAAATTCAATATAGAATTAATTTAAATAAACTAAATTTTATCAAAATATATAAATAAACTAATCATTATTTTAAAATTATTTAAAAAAATTTTAACTTGTAATTGATTCAAAATAAAGGTATGTTTAAATTAAATTCAGTATTTTTCACTATTTATCAATCAAATTATCTATCATAAAATTATAAAAAACTCACCCGAAGATAATTATGATATTATTTTTTTAAATTTATTTTTTATTTGTTCCAATAATTTTTTTTAAAATTATTGAAAAATATTTTTAATTAAATTTTACAAAAAAGAAGAAAAACTGATTTTAAAATAATAATGTTTCTAATATTAAAATTAGATTTTTTCTCATATTTTTTATAGAAAACACATAATATTAATATTAAATTAGTGATCTATACCCATTTAATTAAAATTATTCACTAAATGTGGTTTGTTAAATTTATTGAAGAAAAATGTGGGTTTTTAAAAAAGAATTCATTTATTTTCAAATAGTGTTTTTAACTTCAATTTAAATTAATTGGTCACAATATAATTCATTTCATACATATGTCTAAACAAAATAATTTTATAATTTATTTAATCCTATTCATACATACCATTCCAATGTTTAGGTGATAATTATCTTATTAAATAGTAAATTTTTTACTAGAAAGTTACATTTCATTTAAACTCAATGTAGAAAGTAACACATATTACACTTAGTATTTCATATAATTCAAGATAAACATTTTCTTTCAGGTAATACTAGATATACTCAGTGTTTTGTATGATGAAAAATACAAAAATATTAAATTCATTTGGAATAAAATATTTAGGAGGATCTCGGAGGTGTTACATCCAAAAAAACATATTCCACAAAAAATTAAACTAAATCCTCCATAACATACTCTTTATTTGGTCAAAACTACACCTAGGGTTCTACATAACCCATAAAATGGAAGAATAATGGTTTGAAGGAGTATTATGGGAATAATAATTCATGAAATAACTATAAGTCCTTCCAGAAACCATTAATCCAAAAGAAATCCACACAAGAAGTTGAGGGGAATCTATGAAATTATGGGAGAAGAATTTTACCTGAATGTGTGGGAAAACAAGCCAAAAATACATAGAAACACTACATAGGTAAAAAGGTCAAAAAATTGATTTTTTTAGCTGGATAGGGCCACACAGTTTCATCACACAGTTTGAAAAACCATACACCAACCATGTTGGTTTTACTATCCGCAAAGATATGGACACATGTTTACCCTTTAGTTTCACATGATTTGGAAAATAGTGATTAATGATTCAAACCACCACTATTATCCTCTAGATCCCCACACATGATTAGCTGCATGGTTAGACAAACCTTCCGCTAGTCGCGTGCTCTGGTATGTCCTCCCAAAATTTACCACTATAAACCTCTAATGCTCATGAAATCCAAAATATGAGATAAAAGGTATAGAAAACACATAATGAAATGTACAAATGGCCCAATGAATTTCACAGACTCCCCCACTATGCCACTTTATTCCCTATGTAAGTTCTCAGAATTCATAAGAATAAAATAGGTGAGGCCACTTCTCTCTCACCGACCATTCCCACTCCCATGTCTACAAATATCACTATAACATGGTTGAATCACATAGGGCAATGCAGTTGAATTGTTATGTATAACTATGTTATGAAGATCCATACTACAAACAAGATTACCCACTATGGTGGAATCAGGATCATGCTCAAATTCCTCCCACCTTAGTACAAGAGATGGGTCTGAATGATTTCTCTTCATCCATGAAACATGGATTGATCATGGGTCAATGTCATCCAATGTGAAAACTCCATCTGATAGGCTATACAACCCAAAACAACTAGAGATAATGTAGTACCATTTTCTACTACATTTCCATGTGACTGTGTCAAAAACAAAATGAAACCTATAGAAACACATAATCACCAACAAGAAACTCCGACCAATGATGAAGATGTCTAATAAATGGATTTTAGTGATCCAGATCTATTCCTAACTATTTCATAATTGTTCATACTATCCTGACAATATCTTGGAAGAGGTGTGGTCTAACTAAGGAATTCTCCACCACCACATCCCGACACAATTGGGTATTGAAAAAAACCAACAATAAAATACCTCAAATGTGTCCATCCTAATTGATTCCTAATTACTATGTTTATACAAAATCTCATAAAATATAATTCCCTTTTCCCTTGAACCACATGTATCAATCACAGTCACACAAAACACACAATTGAGTGTCCGAATGGACTACATTGACTGGTCAGCTGTATCTAGGTAATATGCAGTGCTCGATTTCGTAAGGGATCCAATGTCTTCTTGGAGTCCATTAAAAAAATCTATGAAAGAATAATCTTGTTTTTAAATCATCATAGAGATAAATCCATAAAGATGAAAAAGCTATCGAACATAAAAGTGTATGAGGTCCTCTAACATCTTATACTCCCGGATGGATGGAAAATGGGATGATTTTGTCATATGATAGATAATATCCCATATTAAATCTTTCCCACTTATATTATGATGAAGATCAATGATGACATCCATATAGGTATCATCATATTTTTAAAAAGCCATAGGATGGAGATAAAACTACCTGGTTGGCCTCTAATGGTATACATTGATTTGATGGTAGGATAAGATACTAGAGATGATGTCCTCTACTATCCATATCATCCTTGAACATCAATACTTGACTCTCAAGTCATAAAACATCTTGTTCACTTCATGGTAAATGACCCTAATATAATGAAATGACTCGCACATCTTCTCCTGCCTCAAGCTCAACATGAAAACTACACATCCTCTAAAAATATAAGAACCATCTTGATACCAAGAAAAATAACTTGATGTATCACAACCATTTATGGAAATGTGATTCCACTCGAACTCGAGGTCATATTCCTACTCAATCATCACCTGATAAATGATATGGGGTGTTATTTTCACATGGATGAGGTATACCTACCCAATATCCTCTTATATGTCCACCATCAGTTCATCAAGAAAACCCGATAAAACACAATCATCATAAGACCCCAAAACCATCTGCCCTGGGAGATTCCCACTTCATTCCTTACTAACGACAGTAACCTTATTTATAATATATTCTATCAAAAAATAAATGGTATGAAGGTATTATACCCATCTTCTATTTCTACAGTTTATGTCCCTATGGGTGAAAATGTACTTCAGGCTCTTATGATCAGAACATATAATAAAATACTCATTGAATAGGTAATGTCACCCCATCATTAGAAAATGAATCAGGAATTCCAATTCCAGTAATGGGGAGGTGTAATTTCAATCATTTGGATGTAGTTATCCTGATCCATATGCTACCGCATAGTCATCATTCATCAACACAAATCCTAATTCCACACTAGAAGAATGAAAATATAAAACATAATCTCTCTTATCATCTATATGAATAAAAATAGGTGGGGAATTCTGATGGGTATGAATCAACTCAAATGAACTCTGGAATATCCCAACACAATCAAACTTTACCCCTTACCAGGTAAAATTAATTAAAGTAGATGATTTACCGTAGAAGACCCCAATGAAACATTTGAAATAGAAACAAATGTTTTAAAATTAATAATCTCAAACAGATTTATAAGAATTAATAATGACAATATTTCTTGAACATTCTCTAGATCCACTAAAACTTTTACCTCAGAAATCACAAGGCCAAAAAACATCACTTTATAAATCCAAAATAGGCACACAGACAATTTTCTATAAGGAATCTATTGTCTCAAAACACTGAAATCATATTCAAGATGGTCAACATGTCCCTTATGTATCTTATATTTCAACAAGTTTTAACCTTTAAACACGCGTCTGAGGTTTTCAAAATACTGGTCGAATATTGGGTTCATCAAATCCTAGAAAATAATGGACCATTTGTACACTGAAATAGAATAATGAAATACTCAAAATTTCAACACCAATTCTGAATTGAAGAATATTTAACATACTATTCATGGACCCCCATCGGGTGGTTTCCAGATCATAGTAAGATATTAGAAATACAATGGAATCCCCTAAACTAATCATCAATTTTTTGAAATAGGTTTTTATTTTTTACAACGACCAGGTAAATTTTATAGTATCCTATGAAAATTCATACGTTGTCTTCCACATTCCCAAAAAATAACACTATAGAGGCCCATGGTGAAATATTTGTATGGATAAAACCCCTTTAATCATCAATCTCAAGAAACAACATGGAAAACTAGAATGGGATCCACCCCAACTCAAATGAAACATGTCCTCCCCTCCATGAACCCAGATCCCACTCACCCTAACAAATGTGTTTACTCCCATTAAGAGTAAGGAAATATAACCCCTAGTGATAATAGTCGACCAATTCCTTGAACATAGAAAACCAATCCATGATGTTAATATAGTCGAAAACATCCATTTCTAAAACAAGGAATCCCGAGAAGGCTTCCACACCATCTACCAAAACAATGCACTTAGGGAACATGAAACCTTTCTCCTTCTTACTCAACTATGTTAGCATGTCCATTAATGAAGACTTAAACTCATCAAACATACCCAAATACTCAATAATCTTATGTGCAACAATGGAATGATATTCCCTATTGTCAAAAAATAGAATCCTTGGGAGATATAATAAGCATCATACCTCTCATGGTAAATATACTAGAATACAAGTCCTCTGGCATGACCTCTGCAGCATGAAGACACCCTATATTAGACCCTCCGTGCATATTCTTCCCATAATGAGATTCCCCCTTTCCATGATGATGTTATCCCACACACATGGAAGCCCTTAATTTCACTTCATATCATTTTCCAAATGTGTATCCTATACTTTTATAATGTAAAACTAGATGTCAAAAACAGTAGATATTCCCTATAAATCCACATTGTTAAATCCCTTAGAGTCTCCAAGAAACCATGCCTTGTGTGAGATACCTTGAAACATTAATAACATAAAACTGGTCTACAGTGTAACACCCTTTGGTTTTAAAAATAAATTGAATGTAATGAAACAATGAGTCTCTACAAAATGACACTTTTTTAAGAGAGAGTTATAATATTCTCATTAAAAATAATTTTTCCGCTTCAATGGTTTGAATTTAGAAAAATAGATATCTACAGTTGCAATTGGTATGTTATTTGGAGTCTGGTAGAATGAAATTGATTTATCTGTGAAAATTGACATACATATATTAATAGTAATATTGAAAGTAATATGACCCATGTGAATAGTAAATCTTTTTACTATTTCATTTCCATACGGTTATAAGATAATGAGATCTTGATTAATTTTTCAAGGTGATAAAAAATGAGTTATAGTTTTAAAATTTTTATATTTTTAATAAATTAAGTTTTTATTTTAAATTTAAATTAATTATTTTTAGGAAATTATTTTAAAAAAAATTAGTTCATTTTTTAATTCTAGACATCAAAAAATGTTCAGGGTGAATTTTTTGTATTTTTCTGAAGTACTTAATTTTTTAATAAATAGTGAAATATAGTAATTTACTGTATATATTCATTATATGTTTAACAAAATATTCTTAGATTAATGGATGATGTAAGACCTCTTGTTTTGAACTCACATTTTCCCTTTACTTTTTTTACATGAATCAAAACTAATCATATTTTTGGTAAAAAAAATTAATGTAATGATTAAAATAATCAAACACCTCCCCTCTCCCCCTTTGTAAATACTATTCTCACCCCCTCTTCCTATCACACCTATAAAGATTTGAGAATTTTATAAATTCTTCTAAATACCATTTTCAAGGATCTTACCACGTCCAAGACCTACTGGACTCCCTAAAAGGCCCAAAACAAAGGCCATAAGAAGGATCGCGAGAGGTAAAAATCCAAATTCACATTGTTTAATTTTATTTTCAATTATTTTTATTTTATAATACTCTATTGAAATCCCATTATCTAAGAGGCACGAAAGATCCATAATCTTATATATTCTTGATTTTATTATTTTTGTTCTAAAAATCTATCGATATACTTCTTCTCCTTTCCACTTATTCAATAACCAAGAACACTGTTCATGATTTGTCGATTTACACACATCATGGACTAGGTGTCTTCAATTCCCATTAATTCCTTCAAAGATTGTTGTAATACCATATGAATGGTTAAAAATAATCGTAATTTGAATTATATGAACTCTATTATGTTTTGTAATTATCTTATATGAATAATATTAAAGGTATAGGATGAAACAATTTCATTATTATCGAAGAACCAGAAAAATGATCTAAAAGAATATTATTAATGGTTTATCTATTGATCCATCCTCATATCTATAACACCCCTTTATTTTAAAACACACGTAAACACAATTTATTACATAAAAATGATCTCAATATAGCCCAGAATATTGAGAGGTCTAGTTTCTTTGGCGCTTTGGGGCATTACATGACAACATAGGACATAAAATACAACATCATTATTGAAAAGTTCTTTTACATGGTAACAATATTACATCGTAAATTGCATTTCATGGGATAACCTAATGAAATAAATAAGAAAAGGGTGAGCTATATATCCCATTAAATAAGTAAACAAGGCATAACATGATTAATATAATACATGTTATACAATAGGAATATCAATAGATCATAAAAGAAACATGAACATAAAGGCATGATATAGCATGATTATCATAACATGGAAATGTGGAAACAACATACAACATCATATTAGCATGATCCAAGGCTCATTTCACATGGATTATAATGTGTAAACCCACATTTGACATGAATTATCATTAGTAAAACCTCATTTCTCATGGCATACCATGATACTAAACATTTCCCAACATATTTGAGCGCTATCTAGGTGCCCCCTCCATAATCATTTGATTTCATGTATAAGTTTGCCACATGGATCATATAACATGGAATCATTCAACATCATAAGTTATTCCACGATTGTGTAATTTAAAATAAATACATGTATATACCATTCAATTAGTATTTATTGATAAATTTGAATACCCCTGATAGTGAAATGGGTATTGTATTCACTACACTATGATTTTGGCTTGGAAAATATCAGTCCATTTTTTGAAAGCATAACATAATCATATATAAATTCAAAAGATGATTTGATGAGAGATAAATAGGTCTATAATAATTTATAAATGAAATAGAAATTAATGGGATCATTGAAAATCATATCCCAATATATTAAATGGAATTTAGTTGCATTAAGTAGGAGAAGTACTTGAATGTTTATAAGAAGAGATAAATACCTTACAGAATATTGGCATGGTAATGAGTGTGCAAAAGATGCATTAATGAGATAGAAAGTGTTATCTCATCATTAAAACATAAGTAGGGAAGTATTTAGGAGTTGAAAAATCGCATCCTATCTATTTTAATTTAAAATAAAAGGATATGAAAACATGATGTAACTTTTGTAAAAATGTAAAAGGAAGGAATCACTTACTTCAGTTTGCGACATAAAAATTTGAAGAGGGGATTCTTGAGAGAATGAGGCACCTTGGGAGGATTATAGAGAGTTAATGGTTGAGTTGTGATTTCATCCATGGATTTTTAGTGGAGAGAAGTTGGATCTTGGGTGGGTTTATATAGGAAATGAGAGGTAAATTCTTTAATCTTTCACAATCATAGGTTTTGGAATCTATATTATTAGATACTCTAAACCAGAAACCCTCCCATGGTTTTTCCCATGGTTTTTCCAAAGAGGAGTGTAAAAAAATATTTTATAAGGCCATTTTCTGAACATATTAAAATATTAACCTTTCTTATTTAGAGGTGAGTCATAGTATTCATGAAATGAAATTAAAATTATAAAATATATTATATATTTTGGAGGATTTACTAAGGCTTTATAAAATAAGTAAAAAATATAAAATCACAATATTTTAATATATAAACATATATTAGGCCAACAATACCCATTATATTATTTAATAAACAATTTTGGGTTCATTATGGTGTCATAAACCACATATTTTATTTATAAAATATTTATTTTTTACATAAAAAATTCAACAGTCTCAGAAAACTATGAAAAATTCATCATTAGATATTTTCGATGTCGATATTTGAAAAGTAATATTCATTTTGTCTAAATAATTTTATAAATATTTTAATTTTCTCTTTTGAAATGAAAACCATCATTTATTGAAAATTTATGGGTTTTGAAAAAAAATAATTTTCAAACCTTAATAAAAATGAAATTTAAAATCATAATAATTATATAAAAATTTATTATTCATAAAATTAACTTGACTATAATATTTTATTAAACTCTTAAATTTTTTAAAAAAATCATTTATTACTTATAATAAAAACTTTCTGTTTTATTGTATAAAGTTATAAATCCTATCAAACTAATTACCTAATCATTTAAAGATAAGAAATTTATATAATCATAATTTATATGAATTTTTTTATGATATTATTGATGAGAACCTTATTTTATTATAATAATGTATATATTTCTCAAGAGTACCATTTTTACCTAAAAAATCAATTTAAGAAATTAAGAAATTTTTTTATGAACGGATATTCTTATAAAGGAATTGAGGGATATGAATTTATTTATAAAAATTTATTACATAATAACTAACTAATACCATATTACATAACCACTTATAACACCTGCATAAGACCTAAAGGTAATGTGAGAATTTGTGAAATACTCTTAGGGAAACCCGGATAACATTGCCCGGGTGCTAATCTCTATTAACATGCACTTCTATGGTAGGAGATTTCATTCATGTTTAACGTGTTGAAGCTCAGCTTCGTATTGATCCAGAGAAAATACCAGTGATTCTACCTCATTTCTGAGCTCTGACAAATTAGGTTCGTATGACCCGAATCTACTGGATGAGGACACCATCTCTTTTGTCTTTGTCCAATGGATTCTTTTTTAAAAACAATAAATTTATATCAGTCATTTCATCACTAATCAAAGGATGTATTAACAACAATAATTTTACTTTATTATCAGTTAAACCCAATAATAATAAAAAAGTTCATGTGTTTTCTATAACACATTAAAAGTAATCTAATTTTATTAAGAAATTGTCGAGTTCTTATAATATTATATAACCAAAATTATTTTTGGCATAATATAATATCATGAAAACATATTAACACCATTTCATTCATATTCCATAGTTAAATTCCATTCAATAATAAAATCCTTTATGAACTGACCATGGAAATCTGGTAAAGCACGCATTCAAAAACTATAGAAATAACATAATATCTTTTTTAATGGGATGTTATAAAATGATCATATAATTTTTTATAAAAATTATTAATCCTCTTTAAAATATTAACTAAACACTTTTAACAATTATAAAATAGGTTTAAACTCATTTTATGAAAGGAGAACCTGAGGTAATTAAATTATATACCCAATTTTTGTTCTTTGGGACAACCTCCTCCTTCATTAATTTTTTGATATAGAGATTACCTGTGTAATGAATTTCTATTATATTATGACTTTTTATGAGGATTTATAGTGTATACACCAAATAATTTCATTATATTAATTATCACTTCAATTGTATGATATTTTTATGGGTCTTTTCATTAAAAATATTCTTTTAAAATTACATTTTATGAAATTCAAATGAAATATTATTATCCAATATTAATGTTTTATGGTTGTGTTCTGGTTCTTAGACATTGTATATGATTAAGGGTGGGACCTATATCTACTTATAATGCATTGGGAAGTTGTAATTTTGAGGTTGGCCCTATGGTTACTCTAATTTTAACTGCGATGGTAACACCATTACACTACAATAAATTTCACTTTTCTCAAAAGGGAAATATATGTTGGTAAAAGTAAATTTTCTATTGGTAAATTTTTTTACGAACATATATGTCCATGTCACTGAAATCTTGGTAAAAAAATTAATGACTAAATGTTTTTTCAACATATAGAATAATTCATTGAAAATTATAAAAATACCAACAGATAATATATATGTTGGTTAAAGTGTTTAAAAACAGGTCTGGGTGAAAAATTTATCTATAGTTAATAATATTACCAATATATAATATTTTTTTATAAATTACATTTAAAAAAATTATAAATTTTTATTTCTAGTAAAATTTCATATTTTATTTATTAATTTATCATATACATAAATAAGTTTTAATTAATAAAATCAAGATCATTTTAACACATGTTCAAAATTCGGAATTAATTAATTATATTAATAATGAAATTCAATACAAAAGAACACATTGGTCCCATTACATGATTTTTCTACTATTTTATACCACAATTCTGGACAACCCTTCCCCCACCCCCATTTCCCCCCAATGGATCAACCACCACCACAGCTCTAACCCATCATCGTCAGTGAATACGGCACCAGCAGCTCCAACCCATCAATGTAATATCCAAACCCAGCCCATCCATGCTATATATAGGCCCATTAATGATAGCTCTAGTATATTCCATCAAATCCTACTCTAGCTACATCCATGTCAGCTCCATCGATGCCTCTCCATGCCAGCTCCAACTCTAGCCCATCCATGCCAACTCCAGTCTATGCTAGCTCCTGTCTATTCGAGCTTTTTTCTATCCCCATCTATACCATCTATGGTCTATGCACAAACATATGAGAAAATAGATAATATGGAACTAAAGGAGGTACACAGAAAAGTGACATAAATACACTTACATGATAGAGATAACGGTAGTACCTGTACAACAATAAATAAACATTCGTGTTGAAATTCCTACATTTGTTCTGAACTTTCATTTGACATTAAACAATGTTAGTACCTATAGAAAAAGAAAATAAACATTCAAAGACAACCTTTTATATAGAAGAAATATAATACATGGAATTAGGTTTGAAATAATAACTTGCAATATACCCATGATATCATATTTTTCTAGTCACTGGACCTAGTGTATGAACACAATGAAAATCATCACTTTCACCATCTTCTTCCTAGATCTAAATAGAATTATTATAGTGTAAACATAGTAAAATATCAATAAATGGGTGTGAATGAACAATTTTAATAGACAAACTTTAAAGAATCCATTAATTGGGTAATGGGCACACTTGCTCTTACCAGAAACTGTATCTCTAATGAGTGAATCAATTTTGGAAGCATGGATGAAGTCACAAGTTCATGTATGTTTTTTGAATGGTTCATAAATACAAAACATGAACATGTGAACCTGCATATTGTAAGGTTTTTAATTCACAAATGAACCATCTTATTGCATGTTGAAAACATGTAACATATAATCACCAAAATCAATAAACAATAATTGAAAAACATATAAAACCATAAACATATCTACTTAAACAATAAAATATATAAAACAATAAACCACTAACAAATAATTTTTTTTCCTAAAAACATGTAAACAAATATTTATAGAACCATAAAACCTCTAACATACCACCCTAAAAAACTAAATGCAACAAATAATTAAATTTTAAATAGATAACATTCACACTGGAAAACAAGTAATTTTGTAACCAGTACTAGATAAACCCATAACCAAAAAAATAGAATCGTATGAGACTATTTTTGAAAACTACAAACTATTTAACATAAAAATTAGTAATAACCATGTCTGGTGGTGGATAACGAGATTGTGCAAACCTATTTCTGCAGAATTTTGTGTGAAAACCTAGGCAAACATGGGCTCCCACAAAATAAAAATATAATTGTTAAAACATGAAAACCTCTTTCTACAACCTTGTCAGTGAAAAAAAAATCTTATTTGTGAAATCTTGTTTGTTCAATCCTATAGAACTGTCTGTGCAAACTTGGAAACATATTTGTGAATACATGGGCTCCCACAAACTACAAACTAGTGTACATAAAACATAATATATTGTAAACCCAAACATAAAATTCAAAACCTAGAACTTGAAGCCTGAAAAAATGTATCCTAAAAATTACTAAAACAATCAATATAAAAACCTATAATTCTATAACCTGAAAATTTGAAATCAATAAACATGGAAACATTTGAATAACCATCATGTAAACATAAAAAAATTATAATATGACCATCCACATAATTCTTCCATAAAATTTCTATATTTTTCATATTAATAATCCTATATACCCTGATAAATAGAAGGGGATGAAGTCAAATAAGTATAATTATGTAGGGCGGTAAAAAAAATCTCTTTTAGTATAATAAGTGTCGAAGAATCAAATAACACATGAAAAAAACTTATACTTTCATTTTTTTCCAAATGACTCGTGACCAAATTCCAAATTTTTTTATTATTTTTCTTGTTCTTTTAATGTTAAACAATACTTTATTTCAACCAATATAGACTTCTTGTAAGAATATGACATATTTATGTTTGTTATTTTTTTTGTTTTTGTTTGGTGTATTTGTAGTTGTTTTCCACAACCATAAATTGATATGGTTATAAAAGATAGATGAAATTATTTAATTTATTTATATCTATTTTTAGATTAAAAAATAAAAAAATACAAATAATATACTCCAATTGGAATGCATTGATTTTACACTATTTCAAATGGATTAGATTTTGGGAATTCACACTGTATAAATCATATTTTCAGGTTCATATTGAGGCATTAAAAATCTCTATATCATCCACTTTTAAGCCCCTAAATGATGGAATTGAATTTCACATACATGGTATCATATCATTTACACTATGAATGTATGTAAATAAGTGGAATGTGGATTTCTATATGGGATAAAATTGGTGGAAAACACCACAATCCTGTTCCAAACATACTGGAATCAAGCTTTATCGAGGTATAGAGGCCTGGAAATTACCTAAGTGAGGGGGTTGCTTAGACATTACTTTATCAACAAGATAATGACTATATGTGCTAAAAAAATAAATTGGAATCTTTAGAATTTTTTTATTGTGGATAGGGGATGATGCATATACATTCATAAGGATTACATAATAACAATGAATACTTTCCCTCTTAAGGGAATGACGGAAAAGAAGTTATATCTAAAATTATTTCCCTATTACTTTAAGGTGAGGAAAGTATATGGATACCCCAACATAAATTATACACATTTGACACTACGGAGACTATCTATAGTGCATTTTAAAAAGGAATTTCCCAATAGAGAAAACTAAGTGAATTAGAAGGGGAATAAGAGTAAGTATTTATGCGATTTTATCAAATGGTTACAAGAAATGATAATAACATTTACTGTGGAATAAAGTTGTTTGAATCCTTGAAAAAACATCCAAGTCATTGACTTCACACAATGAAATAACATTTTTATTCTTTTTTCTTCCAGATCTCTAACAACCATATAAAAATTAAGGGATAAAATCAGATCTGAGGGATTATATGATAGATAAAACCCAAAATCACATTAAAAAACATGTCATTAAGAATTTTATTACATAATATTACAAAAAAGAACATGAATATAACATTAGAGTTTTTGAAAAAGCCTTAATAATAACCAATTGACAACATTTGCTTCTGTATATTATATCACTTTATGATCAAAAAACAAAGAACATAAAACCATATGAAATCATGAAATAAGAAGAAGTATTTTATGTGGTTTTCTCACATTCTTATAAGAAACAAGTATAAGATTCAATAAGAATGAATGTTTTAAAAATCACTAAAAAAAATGAATCCATGGACTTAAAATGCATCATACCTTAGACACAAATATAATAATTGGAAAAGTTGAAATAGACGACAAGACGTATAAAACATTGAAGTTAAAGGTAACAAATCTAGAAATTTGGAACTCTTCAATCACATAGATCACCTTTAATTGTTCTACTCAAGATATCCCATTGAATTCTTCAAAACCTTTAAAAAGTTCATATATTGGATTTAATCACCTCAATTAACACGAATCATTGAAAACTTTTCCATAGAAAAATAGACAAATTTCAAGGACCATCCTCCAGTGAAATTGTGGAATCGAAATATATCAATTACACCCACATGATACAGAGGACACCAAGAAAGCTAAGGCCATAGGAATGACATGAGAATAACAATTAGTTTCGATTTCATAAAACTCCATGAAAATAAATTGTATGGCATAATATGTACATATATAAACAATCAGTTATTTAATATAGATAATTGGATGTTCTTAGATTATGCACACCCTAATGAAATGTCCGAAATTTATTCCAAATTAAATGCACAACTTTAAACAAGAACATTTTCATTATTTTGATGAAAATTATGTAACATAACAATTCTGAACAATGAATAAAAATTCATGTGATAAATGTAATAATAATGGGAGCTAAAAAATAGTTAATAAATAACAAATGAAATATTAGTTGTGTATTAACAAAGAATATATCATACTAAAAATGCATAAAATAATTAATTTTAAATACTCACTTAAAGTATGATTCATGAGCATGGAAAAATAATTTAAATGAAATACAAATATTTTTGTGATGATGAAATCATAAATTCAATTCAATGAAAATGTCATCTTTCATCCATAGTTCAACTAATTAAATCCTTGAACACAAGACATGATTATAAATACTCTTAGAAGTATATTCATTAAATATAAAATTAAATGGTACAAAAGACGATTAATGTTATAAAAAAATATATTGAATCTAAAAACCACACAAAATGAAAATCATACATTAATCATGAAAAAACACAACATTGATTCATTCCATAAAAAAAATAAAAAAAATGAAATTTAAGCAAATATAAATGGTAAAAATTTATTTAAAAAAGATGAAATGAATACAATTATAATTAGATGATTTATGGTGATTTCATATGTAAAACACTGAATCTCCTCCAAATTATGGTGTTAAATTTATAAGTGGATTATATATTTTATTACAATCTATAGAATGAAAACATTCTATTTTCATTAAAATGACATTAACACAATAGAATGAAACATAAAAGACATATTGTAAATATATATTCTAGAAAAGTGTCCACTCATCTTCATAGGACCCATGATCATTCCAAAATCAAAACAGGGTGCATCAAGTATTTTTTTGGTATACGGAGTGGGGTTCTTTTTAGTGTAACCGGTGTATTAACATTATCTATATTAAATCCAACCATTTAAGAAAACTTTTTAGAAGTGGTTTGTTTGTTTTATGATTATTAGCATGCTGTTTTAATCCTTTAAATATGAAATAAAAAATAAAGGCATTCTATTAATATTAACAGAAAAGAATTTAGATACAATGAAATAAATTTTACAATTTTTCGCAACAAAAATTTCTTCAAAATTTAATTCATTTTTTACCCGAAATTAAATTTTCTATTTAATCATCAATATTTGGGATGTAGTTAAATAAAATGATCATTGAAATGAATATTTACTATAAATTTAGATGAATTTTATAGAGATAATAGAAAATCATGTGATCTAGGGAAGCCTGGGATAAGAATTCACAATATTTGAAGAATAACCAACATAAGAAAACTGAAGGGGTGGTTGATGAAGGGAAACATACCTAGTGAAGATTTTAGGAGAATAGTGGAGGAAGAGGAGGATTCTTCCATAGTCTGAAAGTATGATGGGCAGTAGGGAGTTGGAGAGACTATGAGGAACGATAGTAAATGATGTAGGGAAGATGACGCCGGCATAGAGGGAAACGGGAGAAGACAACATCAGTGGAGTGAGAGAAGGGGGAAAGAGGTAATGGAGTGGAAGAACGAGGGTAGAAGTACTCAGTGCAGTGGTAGGTGGGTGTGGCATACGATGGACATGACCGATGTTAGGGTTAACTCTAAATAAATAAAATTATATATTTTAATTATAATAAAATCAGATATTTTATTAATAAACAATTTATTGGATTCAAATAAATATATATTATTTTTTAATGATCTACTTCATCATATTATGGTGTTAAAACATATAGTTAATAGAAATTAATATCGGTATTATTATAATCTATTTCAATATATTTTTGAAATATCCATTTTAACATATTTTTGAAATATTTATTTCTACATATTTTAAAAAAATGTTGGTATTATTTTAGAATGGTCTATTTGATATATTTTTCAATTATGATTATGATTATTTTATTCATTATCATGTTTTTAATTATAAATTTTGTTAAATTCAAATATCATATTGATTAAGATTTTTAAAAAAATTATTTAAATGTCTATGAAATGAAATTAATTAGAAAATATAATAAACATTTATACATATAGAAAATTGAAAATATAATTTAATTAATAAGATACTTTCAATATATTCTTTTAAAGTAAATATTTACATTGGTCATAAAAATAATAATCTATATAAAAATGTTGTATTCTCTTAATTGGTTATTATCATTCAATGAATTATTATAATATATTTTATTAATGGTAAATTATTTTTTGGAATTATTTATCATTAATAATAGATTCAAGTGTTGATAAAAAATGTTGGTATTATTATGATAAATCAATAGATTAAAATGTTGGTAAAATATTTATTGGTGTTAAATGATTAATATTGACCAATATATCTACTGGTAAAAATAAGTGTTGGTACTTAAAATAAATACTAATTAAATATAATATCAGTTGGAATTACTCATTTTTATAAACAGATATATTATCTTTTAATAAATTTTTGTGGGTATAAGTCATTATTTTGTATTGTAAGGTAGCAGTAAGGGTTATACTATAAGATAGCTTTGAGGGTTAAAAAAACATATGGTATTTGTGAGGGTTACAATATAAGTATTTAATTCTCTAGGATACCTATATTGTTTAATATATGTTCTTTTATGTTTCATGGAAATCCCATGTTTTACACTGTCATTATATAAGGGTGAGATATATGTCCTTGTGAAAATGATTTCATATGTATGTATGTATTGAGGAAATGATGGTTTCATTCCTTCTTATTATATCCTTACTGATATTTTTATAGATATATAATTTTTTTACATGTTTTTTCATATGTTATAAGGATGTGTTAGAGAATGAACGGAGCCATGTAAAATTTTATAATTTTTTTGAAAAAAATCATGTTATCTTTTTGTGCAAAAAAAATTTAGTTTTGGAATAAATGGATATTAGTTTAGTGGTTCCCACATTGTATGATTGTTAGATGGTATATACGAGTTATGTAATAAATTTATAAAACTCTAAACTGAAAATATATTTTGGAAAGTGGAGATGTAAAATCATGTGGAATTATCTAGATAATTTTATTTATGAATATTAGATATGTCTCTTTAGAATTGTTTTATATAGAAGAAACATATAATCTGAAGTTGGAAGAAACTGATATGCTGATATATTTTTGAATATGGAATTAGGAATGGAGGGAATGGGAACTGATAATTTTGTAACAGTAATGGGTATACTTATGTATGAAAAAAATGGAAGCATAGTCTATTAAGGAGAACAACTAAAGGTACCACAAAAAAACCCGACGACAGTGGAAAATTTTACAATGTAATATCCTCCTTTCAGCAGTTCTTCTAACCCAGTGGGAGATGAGGGATGGATTAATTCCCTTGACATGATATTCGATGTCACTGGGTGTTCAAATAATCAAATGATTAGACTTTACATTTACGTTTTTGTAGGTGTAGCTGACCAGTGGTGGTCAATGGTCATGAATATCAGGGATATATCAGAGATTGAATCCTTCAAAATTTGATTAATTTAAAAGTCTTTCCCTTGAAAAATATTTTCCTAAGGTGGTTAGACTTAGGATGGAGAATAAATTTCTTGATTGGGGCTAAATGAGGATGATTTTGTGGTCATTAATGAAAAGAAATGTCATCGGACTTGAAAGGTATTCTCTAAATATTATTTGGGATCTTGATGAAAAAATAAATCAGTGTTACTTAGGTTTAATGAAACAATACCAAAGATCATTGGCCTCCTGAGAATTCAAATGTTATGAAAAACTAGTTTGATGTTCCAAGTTGGTCGAAATTGAGTCTGTTGATGATCACATGTACATTTAAATCAATCATAAGATGTCTTCTAGATGTAAAGTTATGGGTAATTATCAATTATGAAATTTAAAGGTAAGAATGATCAGTTTATAGTTTGTGAAAAGTTTAGTAAAAAAATATCATGAGAATGCATTACTAAAACTAGGAGGTGTTTTTGAGGTGCTATGTTTTGACATATGGCCCATTATTTAAATAAAAATGATCCAAATATGAATCATGATATGAAAATTGTAAAGTGTTTTAAATGTGGTGAGATGGTTCATTATGCAAATAGATTCCCATATAATGATCTGAATGATGGAAAGCATCTAGACTATAAGCAGAAAGGGGTAGTTAGATCATTTGAGTCTACATTTGTTGATGTTGGGACATACAATTAAGTGGTATAAGGTTATTGTTTGACTACTGATATTTTTCTAAAGTATTGTTTGATATAGGGTCTACGCATTCTATTGTTTCTGAGAAAATTTATAGTAAATTACAAATTTAACCTCATGAAATGATACTATAAGTTATGGTTAAAATAACACGGGAAATATTAGAAAAAAGGTATTATATAAATATTCTTGTTGTTGAATGTGAAAAACATTACCTACAAACCATTTTTTTTACCCTTAGTAGAGTGTGGCATTCATTTGGCTATGGATTGGCTCTTTGTTTATTATGCTAGGATTGATTGTATAGATAAATAATTTGTTTTCCAAAAAGGGTTTCAGTTTGTATTCAATAATGAACCCAATAAATTGATAACATATTAGGAGTCTAAAAATCTATTCAGATATGGAAATTAAATTTTTCTTGTTCATATTGATGAAAATAGGGGAACTATTTAGATTAATGATGTATAGCTGGTAAATTTATATCTTGATTTTTTCCTAATTAGTTACCCTATGTTATACATGATCAATAAGTTGAATTTACTATTCAATCATTTTCTAAAGATAATCAAATTTGAAAACCCCATTAGAAATTGGATAAAATTATACTTCTTGAATTAAAAATCAGTTGTAGATGTTTTTTGATAAAGGCTTAATTAATCCAAGAACTTCACCATGGGGATCCCCTATTTCGTTCTCTAAAAATAATGATGGTTCCATGATACTTTTTTTTATTATAAATATTTTAATAGTTTTAATGTTTATAATATATATAATTTTCTTTATATAGATGTATTTTTTTATCAGGTCTATAGAGATCTGCATTTCTCAAAGATTGACTTTAGATATGGATACAATCAGCTGAAGGTGAAGAAGGATGACATCCCAAAAACATAATTTCATATTAGATATAGGCATTATGAGTTTTTTGTTATTCCCTTTGGATTGAAAAATTCCCCTACAGTATTCATGGATCTTATGAATTTAATATTTTATTAATATTTGGATATGTTTTTTGTGGTTTTTATAGATGATATTTTTTTATTTTAAAAAATTTATAATAAAAATGAAACAAATATAAGTATTTCCATGTAAACACTCAAAGAAAATATTATCTATGGAAAATTTTACATATGTAATATTTTTTTGCAATAGATTTCATTTCTAAGTCATATGGTAAATAAGGGTGGAATAGTAGCATAACCTATTAAAACAAAAGCGATGGACAAATTTAAAAGACCTAAAAATGTTAGAGAGATTCGTAGTTTTCTTAGATTAGATGGTTATTAATGAATTTTTGTTAATTTTTTTACTGTTATCATTATTGCTAAATATGTAAATAGGAAAATGGGTTAAATTTTTTTATTGATTAATGTTATGATCCTTTTTAGGAAATGATTAAGAGATTGGTGAATGATCTTTGTTTTGGCCCGGACTTCTAGGATTTGTGATTTTTTCATTTACAATGATTCTTTGTTGATGGAAATTGGTTTTGTTTTGATGTAGAAAGATTAGGTAATTGTATATCCTACATGTCAACTAAACCCTCACAAGTTAAATTATCCCACAAATTATTTAGAATTAGAAGCTATTTTTTCTACTTTGAAAATTTGGAGGAATAATATATATAGTTCCAAATTTGAAATTTATAGTAATGGTAGAAGTTTGAAGTATATATTCTCTAAAATATAATTAAACATCTGGTAGATAATTAATATGGCTTTAATTGATATATATTGTGATTTCATAATCAATTACCATCCTAAAAAATCAAACAATGTGATAGATACATTGAGTTGAAAACATCATGCATCATTTACTAAGTTATGGGTGGAATAAGATCATTTGATTAATGATTTAATGGATTTTGGATTGAATGTTCTTGGTGCCGAAAATTCCAATATTTGGTTTTAGGATTCTGTTGAGTCATATTTGTCAAATAGAATTTGTAATAAATAAAAGGAATATATGGATTTATAGAAAAAGGTAGAATCAGTTAAAATAAATATTTTTATAAAATTTGATATTGATAAATATAGTGTTATAAGATTTGTTAAGAGATTATGTGAGCCTTCTGATTTTCAGATAAAGAAATAATTATTGTGGGAAGATCATTGTTCTTCAATTTCAATTCATCCTAGCAGTACAAATATGTATAGATACCATTGAGAGTATTATTGGTGGGATGGAATGAAAAGTGATATTGTATATTTCATCATGAAATATTTGACATGTCAACATGTTGAAGTAGAGTGACCATTATGTATGTGGATAATTCATCCTTTTCCAGTGCAATAGTGTAAATGGGAAAACATATCCATGGATTTTATTGTGGGACTACCAAAGACATCTTGAGGTAAGAATGAAATATGAGTAAATGTTACACTATGGAAAAAAGGTTTTTTTTGCAACAGGTTATTTGAGATGGGGATACATCCTGTTGCAAATAGTCCCGTTAGAAACATATTTGCGACGGGGGAATTTTCCCGTCACAAATAAGTAGTTATTTTCGACGGGGAAAGCTCACCCGTCGCAAAAGGTTTTGCACGCAATGTGCGCCAAACCGCTGGAATGTTATTTGCGACGGGGGGTTAGCACCCATCGCAAATAACCGACGGCGGTAAAAAATATTTGCGATGGGAATATACCCCCATCACAAATAGTATGTCGACCTGTTATTATTTGTGACGGGACCCGTCGCAAATAACAATTTAACCGTTGACCGTGATAAATGCGGGCTAAAGTATTTGTGACGGTACCGTCACAAATAATACTATTTGCGACAGGATACCCGTCCCAAATAGTCCCGTCGCAAATAAGCTAACCTATAAATACCCCCATATATTTTTTCCTTCATTCTCATGCTCTATCTTCTACTTCTATCAAAACTCTATTTTAAGAGTTCACAGTTTTTTAAATTTAATTTTTATTTCCGGAGTTGACATTGAAGTCTTCAACAACTATAAGAGATCAACCTCATATCAATTTTAAAGGTATTTATGTTCATTTTAATTTAATAATTATTTTAAAATTTTTATTAGTTTTAATTATTCATAATTACTTGTAATTTAATTATATTTAGATTGTTTTGTTATTTAATAAATTTAAATTATTAGTATTCATTGTTCATAGTTAATGGTAATTAGGAATAATTAATAATAATTAATAATAATTAATAATAAATAGGAATAATTAATAACAATTAGTCATAATTAAGAATAATTATTAATAATTAGTCATAATTAAGAATAAATACTAATAATTAGTAATAAATACTAATAATTAGGAACAAATAGTAATAATTAGTAATAATTAGTAATAATTAGTAATAATTAAGAATAATTTAGATAATTAGGAAATAATTAGGAAAAATTACGAAAAATATGAAAAAATACGAATAATTACTAATAATTACTAATAATTACTAATATTTACTAATAATTACTAATAATTATTAATAAACCTCCTCCATGCACGCATTAACCTTTACAACTAATCCATTTAATTTTTTATACATTTAATGATCAATCTATATATATAGTTATATTTATTCTTATATTAATATATATATATATGTGTAGTTATAACTTTTTATTCATATATTTATTTGTATATTGATATATATTTATAAACTTAGTTTTAAATAAATTTATAAAAAGATTCTATGTGTATTTATAAATAAATAAATAAATATATACATACATACATACAATACACACACACACACACACACAAACATATATATATTTATATATACGTATAGTTATGTATGAATACATAGAAATGAGGGGGTGAAAATCCATCAAGAATATTAAAATGGCTATAACTTCTAATACGTAAGTCCATTTCAACTCCACAACCAGTCAAATCGAAGACCATGAAATGATCTTCGATATGATATGCGGTACAGGGCAAACGGACATCTGGATCAGATCTTATAGCAATTTGAATGTTAAAATGACCATAACATCTAATCCAGGAGTCCGTTTCAGCTTTACAATCATTCAAATTGACGAACATGAACCAATATTCGATATGATATATGGTACAGGTTTATTGGAAATTGGGATCAGAAGTTATAGCTGTTTGAATGGTAAAAAATCGGGGTACCCCGACTAAAAACTCAGTTTTTGAGGCCTTCTGGGCCTTTTTTAGCCTCGAAATAACCTTGGAAGGGTTCCACCGGTCCATAAGACTGTAGAGACCAACAAAGGTTTCAAGTTTATATGATTTAGAGCTCAAACGGAGTCCCAGATCAAATGTTATGGACGTTTGATGTTTGGGTTTCATTTTCAACTTATTTTTGATCTTTCATTAATTAATTTTATTTTTTTTATATTCAAAGAGTTATTAAATGACTATTAATTGATAAAAATTACATAATTACTAATTAAAATTATTTTATAATTTATTTTATAATCCTCTTTTATTAAATATCTTATAAATTAATATTATATTTCAATAGATTCTTTCAAAAACATATTTATAAAATAAATATTATATTTATATCAATATAAATAGATTAATATATTTAAATATTAATAAATAATTTTTTATTTTTTTATTATTATTTGCGACGGGCCTGTCGCAAATAGGCTCTTAGATGAAACTATTTGCAACGGGGAAAGGGTCCGTCGCAAATTCTTTGTTGCGGCGGGCCCGTCGCAAAATTGTTTTTTTTAACCATAAATCTATTTGCGACTGGCCCATTTTCCATCACAAAAATTTATTTGTGACGAGCCCATCACAAATGACCCATCGAAAATACCTGTATTTCTAGTAGTGTTAATCAATTGACTAAATATGCTCATTTCCATCCTATTTGATATACTATCATTTGGATCAGATTTCATGACTTTAACAAAAAAATATATTCAGGTTACAGGGAGTTCATATTTCCATTTTATCTAACCATGATCCTAGTGTCACTTCTAACATTATGAATGGCCTTTATAAGCCATTGGGAATTGAATAAAATTTCATTACATCTTTTCATCAATAATCAGATGTGTTGTCAGAAATTATTATTTAAAATTTTGAGGATATGATTCATGTTTTTTAATTGATTACTAAGGAATTTATTATCAAAATAGATCTTTAGTTGAATATTCTTATAATAAATGTTTTCATTCTAGTATACATACATAACATTTTTAGATATTATATATGAAGTGGTGTCAAAATCCATCATTTCGTGATATAGTCGGTGAAAGTATGTTGATGGGAATGGAATTAGAAGAAGAAGAAGAAGTGGATGAGAATGTGAATATTATCCATCAATAAATGAGTAATGTTTAGACCGTGTAGAAAAGATAATAAGATAATTAAAATAAATACTTTTCCTTTGAGGTAGGTGATAATATTATTCTTATATTCTCACCATGGAAATGTGGTATAAATTTTGGTAAGAATGGAAATCTAATTCTAGGGTTCATTTGACCTTATGAAATTGGGTATAAAGTTGGAACATTTTCCTACCAAGTATATTTTTCCCTAAAATTATCTTAGGTACACATTGTTTTCCATGTTTCAAGGTTTAGAAAATATGTACTGGATTAATCTGATGTTTTGATCCCAGAAGTAGTTTAGGTGGAAGAGAATCATTATTATGAAGAGAAACCTATTTAGATTCTTGATCGAACTGAAAAGGTATTGAAGAATAAGTTAATCCACTAGGTAATGGTTTTATTGAGAATCCACATGTTTAAAAAACAACATGGGAAGCTGAATATGCTATGATAGAAATTTACCCTCACGTGATTAATATGTATATAAAATTGTGAGGACAAACTTTTTAAAAGGTGGGGAGACTGTAACAACCCTAAGAGATTAAAGATAAAATTATATTCATGAAATAAAAATTCAACAACCAATGAATCTTTTTAATCATTACAGTTATAATCTATCCATCAAACATAATTTTTCCAACTCAATGATTTGAATTGTGAAAAATGGGCATCTACGGTTGTGATCAGTATGTTATATAGAGTCTGATAGAACCAAATTTATTTTTGGTGGATTGAAACATACCCTTATATATTGTAAAATTAATAGTAATAATACCCTTATGAATATTAAAAAATATTATAATATTATAGTCCTAATTTTATTAGATAATGGGATCTTGATTAATTTTTCAAGAAGATAAATATTGATTTATAGTTTTAAAAATTTTATTTTTCGAATAGATTATGATTTATTTAAAATTTAAATTAATCATTTTAGAAACAAATATTTTAAAAAAATGGATTACATTATTTATTTCTACACATTAAAAATGGTTGGGGTAAATTTTGGGATTTTTTGGGAATACATGAATTTTTAATGAATAGTTAAATATTTTAATTTTTCATATATATATATATATATATTATATTAAATACAATATTTCAGCATCATGTCTGATGGAAGCACCCATTGTTCGAACTCATAGTCACTTTTTACTATTTTGGTTCATATGAATCAATAGTATACGTAGTCTTGGGAAAAAAATTAAAGTAATGATTAGAATAATGTAAAAACCCTCTTCTTCTTCAATATAAATACCACCCTCACCCCCTCTTCCTCTCACATCTATCATGCTTTTATAATTATCTAAATTTTGAAACATAACTGTTCCCAAGTCCCTTTATCATGTACAAGTCTTATTGGTGTCACCAAAAGGCCTAAAAAGAAGGCCTTAAAGAGGATCTTAAGTAGAAGAGATCAAGAGGTAGAGAATCCCTTTCATTTTGTTTCATTTGTCTTCTAGAATATCTTTATTTTCTTATAATACATACCATCTATAACACGCCAGGCTTCTACGGTACGTTTCTCTTTAAATAATGTGATAGCGTGTTTTGTACGCAACATCAAGTTCTAACACACCACAACCAATCAAACTAGCCGTTATGAATAGTAATACATACTTTATAAAATTTTATAAATTTTATCTCTCAAAATGGATTTCATTTTTGGATTTGGAGTATCGAATTTAGCCTATGTTGAAATTTTGGTACTTTTCGGATAACCTTAATATTTTGATGAATGGTGAAAATTACTAAATTTTAATTAAAAACAACTTTTTTAGTAAAAATAATTAATTGTGATAAATTATTAATTTGAGTGGTTTTAAGTATATTTAGAATATATTTTAACCATTTAATACAATTTTGGTCATTGCACATAATTTCACAATTAAACTGAACATAAACAAGTATCAATATTTTGATAGTTATTATATCTTAAAAACACGCTTTTTCTTTTTACAGCGGGAATTAATTTTAAATTAATTTCTGCCACTTATGTGTTTTGAATTTGGAAAAATGGATTCCATATTTTGAATCAGGATGTTCAAATTATGTAAATAGTTAACTTTTATATTTAGACATTTTGAATAATTACTTCGGTAAATATTTTATTTACCATGGTTAAAGGGTAAATCAGGTAAATAAGGGTTAAAAAATAATATTATAATAATAAAAAATTACCCTAAAATGTGTCCTAACATTATTGGTTGATACATGTCCAACCATGGGCATATTTGGGTAGATTTTTGGACCCCATAGTGCCACTTTTAAGTGATAGGGACACTTTATTTTAATTAAGTTAAAATGAATACAAAAATCACACAAGCATATATCTTTTAGAAAAACAATTTTTACATAGGGTTATATATGTTGGATTTTTGACTATAAATATTCCATAGAAATATAACAAGCTTTCTTAAATAATTGTATTTTATTTATAATTTTTAGACATTGAAAATTAACTTTATTTATGACACAATGGTGATGCAGTAATTACAATAATAGTCAAAAATTAAAATGATTGATATTGTAGATACCCAAATAAAAATAATTTGAGACTTTATATGAATTAAACTAATTTTCTAGGTTAATATGACATGTGAGGATTGATTTCATTAACGTTTTTTGAAGTAATAATTCTGTTATTTTTTTTACAAAAATCAAATATTGAATAGTGTCAAAATTGTCATAAAAGAGATTTTAAAACAATTATTATATTATTAAATGATATTAAATTCCTAAAAATATATGGATTGGAAAAGAGACTTATATAATGATAGGTGTATCATTAATGGACCACTTAGGGGTCTCTTGGATGTATATAGTACGTTTAGTAACTATATAATATAAAAATACAAAGAGACATTGTAAAAGTTGAACTAATTAACTTAAAGTTAATACTTAAAGATAAGGTTAATATAGTAACCAAAACTAGTCTAAATTCTATTGGTTGAGTGTTTTTCGACCCATCCACACCTTAACCTTTAAATAATACACTTTTGAGCAATTATAAATTTAATATGAATTTATAATAATATAATATTTCTAGCTTTTCTAAAGGTGCCCCTCACCCCTCTAATAAAAGGGCACTCCTCCTTCTCATTAATTCACAGTTTCAAAGCCTTTTGGTTCGGCCAACCTCTGCCCAAATACTATCTCAACTTCCCTAATTTCATCCTAGAGGCCCTAATTTAGTCATAAATCCAACCTAAGAAGCCCTTTTGATCAAATCAAAAGGAAGAACCCGAAGAAGAGGTAATGTTTTCACAACGTTTATCAAATTCGTTTCTTCTTCATCTTCTTATTTCTTTGTTTTTCCCATTTTAAAATAATTAATCCAATATCTCCTATATAATTTAATATTATTATAAATATGGTATAACCATATTCAGTATTCTATCCATCCTTTGAATGACATGTCCTCATACGTGCGTATGTACGGATTACCGTCTCCACATCGTGGTGTATTGTTGTTCAATATACTATTATTTGGATGGGTATAATAATGATTTATAATTCAGGTAAATAATAAATATAACATGATAATAATTCTGTATATATGATATACCATCCAATTATATATTATTTTAATATCAAAAGAATGATATTGTGGCTCGTGCATACGTTCGGACTACCGTCTCCATGAACGCAATGCGATTCATTCTCCATCGTGTCCATTCAAGTATAATTATCATTTGATGATTTAAAAATAATGTTTAAGGACATGATATCATTCTTGATATGAATAACATACAACCTATCCATTACAAACATGTCTTATGTAACAAAACATATAAAATAAAATGAGTAAGTTAACACCTGAAACAACAATAATACTAGGATATTATTAACAAATAAATGTTAAAAGATCATATGTGATATCATATTAATGTATATGATTATTTTATAATTTAATAACAATTATTTAACCATTATACAGGAGGTTAACCTACCCCCAACCAAGTAAAAGTACAAGGTAAGGGTTTATTTCACAATCTCTTCATTATCAGAGGTTGTTTATACGTAATAATCTACGGGGATATCTTTATCATCCACATTCATGTTTCTTAAAAATGTATTTCAATTTTTTTTACTATTTACAATAATATGGGTGAAAGTCATTTATAACCTTGTTTTACTTTTTATAAGAGTTTTATAAAGGAATCATTCTGTAGTTTTCCAAACAAGGTTCTTTTTAATATTTTCGATAGAATTAAGGTAAGAATGTTTTTTTAACGTATACGGCGAGTGTGACTATTTTCCGCCGTTATAAAATCATCAAAGCTTCTTTTACAAGATTATAAGAATATTTTCAATGAAAATATTTTATTTTATAAATATATGACTCTTAAATTATTTCAAAATAGAAAGAGATATTTCCCTAAAAAGAGTTTTGATTTCATCTATGTCAACATCCTTTGAGGGATTTTACGCTTATTTGAAGTTGATTTATTATGATACAAAACTTCTGTATTGTTTTGAAGGTTTTATGATATGTTTGACTATGGATGTGTTATTTTTATACCATTCATAGTTTATGGATGAAGTATTTACATTTCTTATGCTAATTTTAATACGAATTTTTATGTTATGTTTAAACCTTTTCATATGGGAATGCATTGGACTTAATATGTGATGGGTGGAGCCCACTATATCTCCTCGATTCATCGGTAGGTCTCATGAAACAAACTAGTGGCTTGGCACAAGGCCTTGACAAAATCATATTTTTAGTCTTCGAACGAGGCCTTGGCTATGTGGTTATTATAGTCTGGCATTATGCATTCCATCATTCTGAAAGTGGTTATTGATATTGCAAGTGATTATTCGATTAGTAGAATATCCATGTGAGTAAGTAAATGGAATTATTTCATTTTATTTTTGACATACTATGTTGAAGTTCAAGCTTAAAAGGCTTTCGTTTTAGTTATACACTGCCTTAAATGTTTATTCTTATTTATGAAAGTTTCCGCTATATTGTTATCCTTACTGGGCATTTGAGCTCACCCCTTTTCTATGTTTCATTTTTACCAGGATGTGAAGAAGTAAATTATGAATTACCTGTAGGGATATTATGAGGGGATAATAGTGTGGACTATGGAGACAATATGTTGTAGTAGTTTTTCTCTTTATGATGTAATGTAAAACTTTATGAATATATCTAGTTTTTTCAAGGCTACTAAACCAATCGGTCTTTCGAGATTTGATCATTCTTGTGATCATACCAATGTTATGTAATAATGCACCGAATCTGGGTAACTGGGGTCGGGGCATTACAGTTGGTATCAAAGAAGTTTAGTACAAACCTTGGAAGATAGATTTAGATAAACTCTGATTAGAGCACGTAGAATTAAGATGAACATTGAGGATTAGTATAGAATAACTTCCTAGAATTCTGGTATTGTAGAGATTTTGTGAGTTTTCCAAGCAATACATCCCTGTCTGGATATGAGCAGGTAGAGTCGGCTCTGGAACAGATGTACCTAGGGGTAAAACCTGAAAACACCGCTTTGAGCTAGACTCGAATGGGAACTGGTGCATGACAATGGGCCTTGCTGCACTCTTGGTTACGGCACTCCCGGGGGATATGCTTTGGATAACTCTCATTTTCATTAAAAATCATTATGAAGGGTTTAAGAGTATATATACTTCTCAAAGAATACATTTTTATGACTATGGATTATAATCATAAATAGTTCAATTTATGTTAAGTGTTTTATAAGTATGGAATTATGTATTTTGATTCATAAACTGATCTAATTTATTCCATTGTTTAGAAATGTCACCTAGTGGAAGAAATGGAAACCGTATCAATGCACGCACTCCATGTAGGGATTTCCCTCATGATCAAGATAATTATAGTGGAGCTGGTGATGGAACTGGTGCCGATCAGCTAATCACCATACTGGAACAACTCACTCAGGTTATGAATAAGAACCTTACCCGTATGGAGCACCCTGATCCGCAGTTTGGAGGATCAATGTTAGATCAATTCATGAGGAAAAAAACACCAACGTTAAATGGGATTACAAACCCCTTAGTAGCTGAGCAATGGATAAATTTCCTAGAGAGAATATTTCAGGCTTTGGGGAGTAGTGAAAGGGAAAAAGTTATCATGGCAATTTATCGCCTCACTGGAGATGCTGATCAATGGTGGTCATTGATTCAAAACATGAAGGAATATTATGAATTATAAAATATGGAATAGAGGGAGTTCAATGATATGTTTTTAGAAAAATAATTTCCTCTTGACCATCAAGCAGACATGGAAAGGCAATTTCTGAGATTGAGACAAAAGGAGGATGAGAATGTCGCAAAGAATGAGGTTAACTTTACAAGGTTAGCAAGGTATGCTGGAGATTATATATGTAACCCAAGAAGTAATATTGATCGTTTATTTGATGGGTTAAAAACATTTCTCCATCGAGCATTAGTCTCACAATCCTTCTCATCGTACGAAGACATTGTCTCCTGTGCTATCAAGACAGAAAATGAATTCTCTAAGTCTTATGACTTTAAAGCAAAGCAAGATAAGAAGAGATCAGTTGATCAATCTGGGAATGGAAATAAGGGTAATAAGTGAAAGGTTTTATATCCATCCTATGGTAAATGTTGGATGAAACACCCTAGTACTTGCTTGAAGGTAATGGGTGTCTGTTACAAGCGTGGTGAAAAAGGCCACCAAGATCATGATTGCAAAGGGAAGAAGGAAGCTACCAATGTTCAGTGCTACAATTGCAGGGATATGGGACATTATGAAAATGAATTTCCTAATCGTGAGGGGAACTTACCTTAGAAAAATCCAAGGGATCAAGGCCAAGCTTATGCTATCACTACTGCTGAGTTAGAAGCTCCGAAGGACGTGGTGGCATGTAATTTAATGGTTTCGTCAAGGATAGAAAATTCATTATTTGATTCTAGATCATTTCATTGTTTCATATCTGCCCAGTTACTAAGAAAATTAGATATTTCCAATTTGATTTAACAAGGGAGTCGTCAGTTAAAACTCTTAAGGGATGTATCATTGCAACAATGTTCTGTGAATCAGTCCCCATTAGAGCACATAAATGTTCTTTATCTGCTGATCTCATCGTCATATCTATGATTGAGTTTGATATAATCCTCAGTATAGATTGGCTTTCGGATTATGATGCGAATATTTATTGTAAGGAGATGGAGGTTACAATTTTTGATGATGATGATAAGGAACACCTTATCTTTAGAGCAGAATTGTCACCACCTAATTCTTATCTAGATCTACCTACAGTAGCTCAACTAAATTCATTTATTAGGGAGGTAGAGAATGAAATGACTGTGGGTGAGGAAATAAATGTTCAAATAGAGGATGTACCTATTGTGAAAGAATATGTAGATGTATTTCTGGAATATTTACCTAGACATCCTCCAGAATGAGAAGTTAAGTTTTCCATTGATTTAATTCTTAGATCAAGGCCTATATTGAAGACCCCTTATAGAATGGCTAATGTAAAATTATTTGAACTAAAGAAACAACTAGAGGAATTGAGTAATAAGAGATTTATTTGCCCTAGTGTTTCTCCAGGGGGAGACCATGTTCTTTTTGTTAAAAAAAAGACGGATCTATGAGGTTATGTATAGACTACAGGGATATTAATCATAACAATAAAGAACAAGTATCCCCTACTTTGCATTGATGATTTATTTGACCAACTGCATGGGGCTCAATACTTTTCAAAGATTGAACTTCGATCTGGATACCATCAATTGTGTGTAACGAAGGAAGACATTCCGGAGACAGCATTTCGAACCAGGTACGGGCATTACGAGTTTACTGTAATGCCTTTTGGATTGACTTATGCACCCTCTGTATTCATGGATCTGATGAATAGAGTTTTCACGGAATATATCGATGAATTTTTGGTGGTATTTATTGATGATATCATGGTATACTCTAAAAGCTACGAAGATCATGAAAGTCACTTGTGCAATATCCTGAAGGCTCTGAGAAGACATGAATTATATGAGATGTTTGGAAAGTGTAAATTTTGGCTTCATGAGATTTCTTTTCGTGGCCATATTGTCCCTAAATATGGAATCTCTGTTGATCCTTCTAAGACCAAGGAAATCCACGAATGGCCATCACCTTCGAGTATAACTGAGGTATGCAGTTTTATTGGTTTGGAAGGTTATTATCGACGTTTTGTCCAGAATTTTGCCTGATTGGATAACCCATTAATGAAGCTCTCACGTAAAGGGGTTAAATTTGTTTGGACAAAATAGTATGAAGAATGTTTCGAAGAACTTAAGAGAATATTAGTCAATGCTCCTATATTTACTCTACCATCGGGGAATGATGAGTTTGTTATTTATAGTGATGCATCGAAGAAAGGACTTGGCTGTGTCCTTATGCAGAATGATAGGGTTATTGCCTATACATCACGACAGTTGAAAATTCATGAACAAAACTATCCTAATCATGATCTTGAGTTAGCAGCTGTGGTATTTTCTTTGAAGATATGGAGGCACTACCTCTATGGTGAAAAATGTGAGATTTGTACTGATCACAAGAGTTTGAAGTATATTTTCTCACAAAAATAACACAAACTGAGGAAAATGAGATGGCTTGAATTACTCAAGGATTATGATTGTACGATACACTACCACCCAGGGAAAGAAAACAAGGTGGAAGATGCTTTGAGCAGAAAAGATCATGGAGTTTTGAACAATATGAGAATTGGAAGGGATCTAATTTTCATGGATCAAGTGAAGATGGACATGGGAATAACCATGGAAGGTGAAACATCAATTCTTTTTCAAATGGTTGCCAAACAATATTTACTATAAAGGATTAAGAGTTCTTAGACCGATGATGAAGAATTTCAAAAGAAGATTAAAGATGTGAATGATGGGAGATTGAGAGACATTGTGTATGAAGAAGGAATTTTGAAATTTGGGAAGAGACTTTGTGTTCCCGATATACCTGATCTAAAAAGGGAATTGATGGATAATGCTAATAGTTCCAATTTATCAATACACCATGGAGCACCAAAATGTATAGAGATTTGAAGGAACATTTTTGGTGGGAGAACATGAAGAGGGAGATTTCTGATTTTGTGCCAATATGTATGGTTTGTCAACAAGTGAAAGCTGGAAGGCAACATCCTGGAGGAGTCATGCAACCTCTTCCCATACCAGAGTGGAAATGGAAAAATATTACGATGAACTTTTTCATGGGGCTACCAAAGACTCCTATAAGGACCGATGAAATATGGGTCATTGTTGATCGTCTTACCAAGTAAGCACATTTTCTTGCTATAAGAGAAGATCTACCACTGGAACGTCTAGCAAGACTATATATTGATGAATGTGTGAGACTTCATGGAGTTCCCCTGTCGATTGTTTCTGATCGTGATCCCCGTTTTACTTCAAGATTCGGGAAAAGTCTTCAGAAAGCCTTGGATACTGAACTTCATTTGAGCACTGACTACCACCCTCAAACAGATGGACCATCAGAACGAACTTTTAAAACCTTAGAAGAAATGTTGATATCCTTCTAACTTGACTTTCAGGGTATGTGGGATCAATATTTAACTCTTGTAGAATTTTCCTATAACAATAGCTTCCATTCGAGTATTCAGATGGAACCATATGAAGCATTATACGGAAAGAGAAGTTGAACACCAACCTGTTGGGATGACGTTGGTGAAAGAAAACTTGTAGGCCCAGAACTGGTGGAAGAAATGATTGAAAAGGTGAAGGTAATCCAAAATCATATCAAATCAGCTCAAAGTCGGCAGAATAGCTATGCCGATAATCGAATGAAGGATTTGGAATTTCAAGTTGGTGATCATGTTTTCCTGAAGGTATCTCCCTGGAAGGGAGTCATATGTTTTGGTAAGAAAGGTAAATTGAGTCCCATGTACATCAAACATTTTGAAATTCTAGAATGAATAGGTGCAGTAGCTTACCGATTGGCAATGCCGCCAAGTCTCTCCAAAGTTCACAATGTGTTCCACATATCTCCATTGAGGAAATACATGCCTGACCCAACGCATGTACTCACCTATGAGAAATTATAACTGGAACCCGATCTTTCTTATTGCGATGAACCCATAAAGATTATTGATACGAGAGAACAAGTATTGAGAAACTGGACGACGCGTCTGGTAAAAGTTTTGTAGAGAAACCATAAGATAGTAGAGGCAACGTGGGAACCCGAGGAACTTATGATGAAGATCCACCCGAGTATTTTCATGCGGTATTATTCTAGAAATTTCTTGGAATAAATTATTTTAAGGAGGGGAGAATGTAACACCCCAAGAATCTACGGTATGTTTCTCTTTGAATAATGAAATAGCATGTGTTGTACGCAACATCGAGTTCTAACACACCACAACCAATCAAACTAGTCATTATGAATAGTAATACCTACTTTTTGAAATTTTATAAATTCTATCTCTCTAAATTGAATTCATTTTTGGATTCGGAGTATCCAATTCAGCCTAAGGTGAAATTTTGGTACTTTTCGGATAAATTTAATATTTTGATGAATAGTGAAAATTACTAAATTTTAATTAAAAACAACTTTTTTAATCAAAATAATTAATAGTGATAAATTATGAATTTGAGTGGTTTTAAAATATATATAGAATATATTATTATCATTTAATACAATTTTGGTCATTGGACATAATTTCACAATTATTCCGAACATAAACAAGTATCATCTTTTGATAGTTATTATATCTTAAAAACACGCTTTTTGTTTTGACAACGAGAATTAATTTTAAATTAATTTCTTCCACTTCTGTGTTTTGAATTTGGAAAAATGGATTAAATATTTGGAATCAGGATGTTCAAATTGTGTAAATAGTTAACTTTTATTTTTATACATTTTGAATAATTACTTCGGTAAATATTTTATTTACCACAGTTAAAGTGTAAATCCGGTAAATAAGGGTTAAAAAATAATATTATAATAATACAAAATTACTCTAAAACGTGTCATAACCTTATTGTTTGACACATGTCCGACCATGGGCATCATTGGGTCGATTTTGGTACTCCATGGTGCCACTTGTAATTGATAGAGACACTTTATTTTAATTAAGTTAAAATGAATACAAAAATGACACAAGCATATATCTTTTAGAAAAATAATTTTTACATAGGGTTATATATGTTGGATTGTCGACTATGAATATTCATTAGAAGGATAACACTATTTCCTACATAATGGTATTTTGTTTATAATTTTCAGACATTAAATAATATAATTTATTTATGACACAATGGTGATGAAGTAATTACCATAATAATGAAAAATTAAAATGATTGATATTGTAGATACCCAAATAAATATAATTTGATACTTTTTATGAATTGAACTATTTTTCTAGGTTAATATGACATGTTAGGATTGACTTAATTAAATTTTTTCGAAGTAATCATTCTTTTATGATTTTCACAAAAATCAAATATTGAATAGTGTCAAAATTTACAAAAAAGTGTTTTTAAAACAAATATTATATTATTAATTGATATTAAATTTCTAAAAATCTAAGGTTAGGACAAGAGACTTATATCATGATATGTGTATAATTAATGGACTACTTGGGGGTCTCTTGGAGGTATATATTATTTTTAGTAACCATATAATATAAAAATACAAAGAGACATTGTAAAAGTGGAACTAATTAACTTAGAGTTAATACTTAAAGATAAGGTTAATATAGTAACCCAAACCTGTCTAAATTATATTGGTTGAGTGGTTTGCAACCCATACTCACCTTAACATTTAAATAATACACTTTGGAGCCATTATAAATTGAATATGAATTTATTATAAAATAACATTTCTAGCTTTTCCAAAGGTGTCCCTCACCCCTCTTATAGAAGGGCACTTCTCCTTCTCATTAGTTCACACCTTCAAAGCCTTTTGGTTCGGACAAACACTGCCCAAATACTCTCTCAACATCACTCACTTCATCCTAGAAGAACTAATTTAGTCAGAAAGCCAACCTATGGAGCCCTTTTGATCAAATCAAAAGGAAGAACCCGAAGAAGAGGTAATGTTTTCACCACCCTTTTTCAAATTCATTTCTTCTTCAACTTCTTATTTCTTTGTTTTCCCCATTCTAAAATAATGAATCCAATATCTACTATATAATTTAATATTATTATAAATATGGTACAACCATATTCAGTATTATATCCATCCATTGAATGACATGTCACCATACGTGCGAACGTACGGCTTACCGTCTCCACGTCGTGGTGTAATTGTTGTTCAATATACTATTATTTGGATGGTTATAATAATGATTTATAATTCGTGTAAATAATAAATATAACATGATAATAATTCTGTATATATGATATACCATCCAATTATATATTATTTTAATATCAAAAGAATGATATTGTCGCTCGTGCGTATGTACGGACTACCGTCTCCACAAACGCAATGAGATTCATTCTCCATCGTATCCATTCAATTGTAATTATAATTTGATGATTTAAAAATAATGTTTAAGGACTTGATATCATTATGGATATGAATAATATACAACCTATTCATTACAAACATGTCTTACATAACAAAACATATAAAAGAAAACAAGTAAGTTAACACCCGAAACAACGATAATACTATGATATTATTAACAATTCAATTTTAAAAGATCATATGTGATATCATATTAATGTATATTATTCTTCTATAATTTAATAACAATTATTTCACCATTATAAATGAGTTTAACCTACCCCCAAACAAGGAAAAGTACAAGGTAAGGGTTTATTTCGCAATCTCTTCATTATCCGAGATTCTTTATACGTAATAATCTACTGAGATCTCTTTATCATCGACATTCATGTTTCTTAAAACTTTATTTCAAAACATTTTTCTATTTACAAGAATATGGGTTAAAGTCATTTATACCCTCATTTGACTTTTTATAAGAGTTTTATAAATGAATCTTTCCGTCATTTTCCAAACAAGGTGCTTTTTAAACTTTTCAACAGAATTAAGGTAAGAATGTTTTTTTAACTTATACGGAGGGTGAAGCTATTTTATGCCGTTATAAAATCGTATAAGCTTCCCTTAAAAGCATAAAGATTATTTTCAAAGAAAATTTTTTATTTTATAAATTTACGACTCTTAAATGATTTCAAAATAGAAAGAGATATTTCTCTAAAAAGAGTTTTGATTTCATCTATGTCAACATCCTTTGATGGATTTTACGCTTATTGGAAGTTGATTTATTCTAATACAAAACTTCTATATTGTATTGAAGGTTTTTTGATATTTTTCACTATGGATGTGTTATTTTTATACCATTCATAGTTTATGGATGAAGTATTTACATTTCGTATGCTAATTTTAATACAAATTTTTATGTTATGTTTAAACCTTCTTATATGGGAATGCATTGGACTTAATATGTGATGGGTGGAGCCCGCTATAGCTCCTCGATGCATCGGTAGGTCTCATGAGACAAACTAGTGTCTTGGAAAAAGGCCTTGAAAAAATCTTATTTGTAGTCTTGGCATGAGGCCTTGGCTATGTGGTTATGATAGTCAGGAATTATGCATTCCATCATTATGAAAGTGTTTATTGATATTGAATGTGATTATTCGATTACTAGAATATCCATGTGAATAAGTAAATGGAATTGTTTCATTTTATTTTTGCCATAATATGTTGAAGTTCAAGTTTAAAAGGATTTTGTTTTAGTTATACATTTCCTTAAATTTTTATTTTTATTTATGAATGTTTTATGAATGTTTTTGCAAAGATATTATGAGGGGCTAATAGTGTTGACTATGGATACAATATATTGATGTAGTATTTTTTAACTTTATTATATAATGTAAAACATTATGAATATATCTAGTGTTTCCAAGGCTACTAAACCAATCGGTCTTTTGAGATTTGATCTTTCTTGTGATCATGCCAATGTTATGTAATAATGCACTGACTCTGGGTAACTGGGGTCGGGGCATTACATCATCATATTATAAAAAAGAAATGAAAGCTCTTAAATATTATATATGATATAATTTATCATGTTTTATTAAAAATTCATCAACTTAATTATTCTCCTCTCACCCTTATTTTAAAAATAAAATCACTATCTTCAATATGTCAATTTACCGACACCATTGATGATATATTTTCCATTTACATTACCAAAATAAATGCTGGTTGTAAAACCATTTTGATGGTTGATTTTTTTAAAGTGTATAATATGGCTTATATTATGGTCTATAATTATCTTATATGCATATTATTAATGGTATACTATGAAACATGTTCACGATTATCGATGAACCGCCAAAATGATCTAAATAAAAATTACTAATGATTTATCTCATGATTCATCCACATACAATATAACCAAAATTATTTATGGTATTGTTTAATAAAATGGGAAAATAAATAAAATATTCCAATTTCTGGATTTTTTTCTTCTATTTGAAAAGAATATACTTTATGAACCGACCACTAAAACCATGTAAAGAACAAACCCAAAACAATAGAAACAACAAAATATTATTTGTAAATGGATGAAATGATTTCATAAAATGAACATATAAGGTCTTATAAAAATGATAATGCTTTTTTAAATATAACTAATACTTGTTTAACCATTATGTATAAGGTTTAAAAAAAATTAGTTAATATGAACCCAAGGAAAGGGTACTCTTAACCCAATTTCCATTTTTGGATTAACCTTCTACTTCTTTAATTATGGGTTATTGAGATTATTTGTGAAATGAATTTCGTTTATATTAAGATGTATAATTTGGATTTATAATTTATACTCACAATCCTTTCATTATATTAATTATTACTTCAATTATATTATATTTAAAAGGTATTTTCCTTTAAAAATACAGTTTTCAAATTCGATTTTACGAAATTCAAAATAAATTCTTTTATGCAATTATTGATGTTTTTTTACTATGTTATGGTTCTTGGGATTTTTTAGGGTGAAGGGTGGGACCTATATCTCCATCCAATGAATTAGGTATATGAATATTGGAGGTCAGACTTATGGTTACATGAAGTGTAACGTTTTTGGTTACAACATAATGTAGCCATGCCATTTATATTGTAAGGTATATGTGAGGGTTAAAAATTATAAGGTAGCTGTGAGGGTTACAATAAAAGTAATTAATTCCCAAATATAACATTATGGTTGTATATATGTTCTCTAGTGTTTTAGTCATATCTAATGTTTCACATTGTGTGTATGTATGGGTGATAAGTATTTCTTGGTGAAAATGATTTCATATGTTTATAACTATTGAGGTACTAAGGGTATAGGTCCATATATATATATATATATATATATATATATCCCTTACTGTGCTTTTTTATGTTCATCCCATGTTTTTAAATGCTTTTCAAAGGATGTAAAGATTTTTAATATAAATAAGGATGTCTTGTTAAATGTTATTAAGTTTTTCAATGAAATAATGATGTCGTTTTGTTTTAAAAAATTATGTTTTGGAAGAAATGGATACAGTTTTAGTGGTACCCACATTTTTTGCTTGTTGGATGATATATATGATTTCTGTTGAAAATTTCTAAAAATCTATACTGAAAATATCTTTGGGAATATAATAAAGTGTAATATAGTTGAATTAGATATATTATGTAATGATTATAGTTGGATCCTTATATACACCCTGTAGAAGGTAGAATAGATGAACCGGATGACTATTGGAAAATATTTCCACTACCCCTATAGAGAATCACCCTTCCTTTTCTTCTAACATGAAGAATAAACCTTGATTCTTTCCATATAAGGAACACCACTAATTAGATATTCTATTCGGACCCACCTCTACCATAACTTCCATGTCAACTACCTCTAATTAGATTAATAGACAAAAAATAATATGTATATATATGATCTAGGAACACAATACCAATTCTAAGTGTTGATAATAGTGGTAAAAATTCATGATGAGATCTATAGAAACAGTAAATGACTTATAAATTTGGTGGAAAACTTAATAAATAAATTATTCTCCAAATCTTACTTTAGAAAAAAACCAGCCTTCAAAACCCTAAAGATCTCAACATATAAGTATCGATAAAAATGTATATAAAATGTGGTGTCGTTGAGATCCCCATGATTATATGAAAGCACAATCATGAACAACCACATTCTACCAATTAATTCAAGCACATATGTGGAAAATTCTACATTTGTGTAATTAGGGGTCTTCCAGAACTCAATAAGCCTCTCAATACAGTCAAATAACTCATTAGACACATTGGGTACTTTTTTCCTCAAAGTATATTTTTGTATTTTTCATTTAAAAACTCTTGATAATCCCCTACCATTTGTGTCTACTTGGAAAAACCCTCTAGAAAAATGTAATGTTTCATAAAAATCATTATATCCACCAAATCCAGGTTGATTGGAGGATCCATATCTAGGGTACCCTCTATATAGCCCTCTACTTCCCAATATGATGTCCTTCTAGGAGGAATTGTTTATAATACACAAACAATTAGTTTTATTGAGCATGATTCCATCTAAAAATACATAAAATAAACCAAAATAAACCCTCATTATGCGTACCAATAAGAAACCCTCACATCATATGAAACTCTAACCAGAGAGGGGCCAAAATATCAAAAACATCATTCATTTCGTGCACATCATGTTTTTTGATACATGGTTATGAATTCCATGAACCAACTATGTGGGTGCCACTAGAGTTTGTAGCCAAGGCCCCATGGGATGCTCTCGGTCTCCAATAACAATGCTCTTTAGTCATGAACCTTCGCAAGACATCCGAGTTTCACTCCCAAAACTCAAAATATGTACTAGGAATTTCCCATGGCACGAAATTTATTGAAAAATAACTTTAAACACCATATAATAAACCCATAAATGGGTTCAATACACAACAAACATCCCATGCCTCCAATGGAAACTTGACGTTCGACACATAGAAGAGTTGGTCAGACCCTTTCCCTTTCCGACCTCTTGAGTCTCAATGGTACTACATCCAGTATTCCAATGACTCCAAAATAAAAATACATTAGATAATATTTTATTATGAACCAACAAGGGTCAACCCAACCCATCAATTTATCTGGACCACCACGCCACCTGAAGTGTGTCTGAATCACCATGGGATGGAAAAAAGAACTAGACATAACCAAATATCAGTTGGGAATGGTTTCTATATTAGTAAACTGATAACCCATATCTAAAGTAGGATTACCTCACTAATAATTTTAAATGTCAATATAAAGATAAGTAGATACCATAATAATTGACATACGTCACATACAATATTTCCATTAGTTGATGTTTACATATATGGTATCTCAAAACAACCCAAAAATCAACAAAAAGAGGTAAATTGATATGAGGTCACACAATAAATCCCAATGGATACAAATTACCAAAAAATACACCACATGATCCAATCTCAGTTAAGCCAAATATGATAGTCAAAATATTGGAATTATTAATAGATAAGAGCCACCCTAGAACACATTGCATTTTCTGTTACCTTTGTCATATAAAACAATTTTAAAAAGCCCAGAGGCCCAAGAAGGGTCTGAGACACAAATGTTAGTAGGAAACCATCATGAATCTATTTAATGATTTTATAAATGACAACAAATAAACTAGTTTGAAATAATTTTAAAAACAAAAACACATTGAAAAAAACTTCCATTTTAAAGTTTTCCTTTTAAATCCCTTTCATTTTCCATTTTAAACAAAACTATATTTTAGAACACTTTAAAACATGGAATAAATAACTAAATAATACTGATAGCCCAATTTAATCAACATTTAAAATAGGGAAAAATAAAATTGATCATAGTATCAATATCAAAGAACCAAATGAATGGAAATAGGAATAATACATATCATCGAACCAAAATGGAACTAATATAATGAATAAAGAATATAACCATCATAGAATGAGTATTGTGCAACCTGTTCTCAACCATAAATAATATCATGAGTGATTAAATAAGTATTCTACCTAGATAAACAATATAGAGTATATCACGGGCTTTCCATGGACCACCAAAAGAGAACTCATAATATCCCAATAACCAATATTGAATATCACATAGCCTTTCTAACTAGAGGACCACACAGTCATGGGAAAACAAAATTGGTGTCTCACACATTATTTCCAAGGTGGGATCACACATCCTCTTAGAGAAACCATTATGGATTATCATAGGGTATTACCTTTGAAGGCTCAAATGATCCATTGAAAAACCCACTCACTCATACTCTAGTTAATTCATGTTCTACCACATTCTAACAAATTCACCCACAAGTTCCCATATCAAAAAATTCATATCACAAGGAATTTCAAAAGAAAGAATTCCCATTTTTTCAAAATATACATTCCAAGGTAAATTAATTGTAAACACACTTTTTAAATCCTATTAAAACCATAAAAAACATTTGACACATATTTTCAGACACTTATTCTACACAGACGCCAAACCCATTTACAAAAACCCTCTTTAAACACCCAAATCTCCAATCCAATCAATGATTCACATAAAAAATAGAATAAAAATAAGTAACATAACACCTCAATATAAATTTATACAAAAAACCATAGGTGGGATGAATGTTATTTTGATTCCATGGAATACTCCCTTTAATATAGATACACACCTCAGATCCAGTTCAAATCACATAACCATAAATTAAAAAAAATCATCAAGAGGTAGAATAAGGCCATAAAGATATAAACTGCAATAAATCATTATAAAACATTCACAAAATCCCATCTATTGTGTGTAATATTCTATTGTAGTTCTATATATCCATGAGAATGGATGAATAAGGGTAATAAGGGGGAATAGGGTAAGAAAACTACAAGAAATCCCCTTACCAAAATCCAACACACCATGAATCTAAGATAAAACCATCAATGAAAGAGGTGATAGGATCCACCATCAAGAGTGAAGAGTTAAACATGATAGGGTGGGAAAACAAGTATCAAAAATAACAATTCAGTATGGAAAAAAATTAAAAAGTCACTTTTTAATGTAATCTAGATAGGGACGTAATGATTGGATGCATGGTTAGAAAAATCATACACCAACCATGAGGGTTCTATATTCTATATATATATGGTTTAACAATTACCCCTAACAGTTTCAATATTTGGAAAACAATGCTAAAATGTTAAAATCTCCACTTCCATCCTCTATATCCCCCTCACACAGTTAGCTTCACTCTTATAAAAACTGTGTGCTAATTATGCACATTGGTTGGTCCGACCAAAAAATCCCACATTTTAGTTCAGGAACCAAGGAACTCCAAAAATGATATAAAACAAAAATAAAACTCAAAAAAACATAATAGTAGACTGGTGGGTGTCACAAATAGGTTGATAGTCTTTGCAGTGAACATACAGTTTCTTGGATTTTTAATTACATTTACTCATGGTTTCAGAATCACCATATTACCCATTATTAACTCATTTTTTTGTTACATTTAACTTTATGTAAGGAATTTGTGTCACTTAAAAATGATTTATATGATGTAATTTACCCATACCTATTGGTATAATACCCTTTCATGGGGATATAATTACATTTACATGAGTTATGGGTACCATTATGCAGGCTTTGGTTCACTGGTTGTACACTTACGTGAGAAATGGTAACCCTTAAAAACCCTATTTGTTTATTCGATTAAATTTATGTGATATGATATATACTATTATGTTACCTATATATTTATTTCATTACCTTTAATTGTGTATGGATCCATGTATTTACCCATAAAAAACCTTATAATTTGTAGTGCTTCACTTACGCTAGTACATATCATACCATTATGCAGAATTAATTATTATAGTGAATTGTATTTTAGCTATTAAATTATATGAATTCAATAATATATACTATAATTAAAATTCTATAAAAAGTTATAATTATTATCTGAAATTACTTTATTATTTACCAATCACTCATATTTTTTAAATTAATATATTCCATTTAATGATTATTAAAATATATTTTATACTAATCATTTCATTATAAATCATATTTATTAATTACATAAAATAAAATATTTTTTAATATTTAACATATTACTCGTATATTAGTAATAATATTTTTAATTTGATAATAAAGGAAATTATGGTAATGGAAAACATTCTAAAGGCCAAAATAATAAATGTGACATTATGTTTAATGAAAAAATATCTATATTATTTCTTGGAAAATTATTAAAATATAGATAAACTAGTATTTTCATAACATCAATATGTTAAATTAACATATTCAAAAATATATATTTTTTAGAGAAAATTATTCAGTTTTTTAAAATAATCATCATGTTAAAATATATCTCATTTTATTAATTATCAAATAAACTATTTAATAATCTATTTTTTAATAGATTTCAATGCTAAATTTTTTGGGATGTTTAATTATACACCATTAATGAAATTTCATCATCAAAATTTTAATTAAGTAAATAAAATTTTACCCACTATTAATTTTTTTTAGAAATTTTGAAAAGGAATTTGAGATAAATATATCTATAATAAAATTTTGCATATAAAATTAATCTTACTATCTTTTAACTTGAATAATGAAGAATCATAAGATAATTTATGATTTTACTTCTATAAAATTGTTGGTTTATCTAAAATAACATTAATTAATATACCTTCAATAACATAAAATATCACCACACAATCCAATAATGGGTTACTAACTTTTAAATTATACTCAAAATATATAATAATAACCTATAATTCTGTCTAAACCCTATTTTGATACCAAATATGATATCCTCAAACCCACAGTCACAGATCTAGTGCTAAAACCTCATCTTTATATTTCTGGATTTGATAAAAAATCTAACCCAATTTCAACCATCCAAAAAATTAAAACATCAAAATGAAGTACGTGATCACATACATACCCAAGGATATATTTGGAATAGTGAATCGGAGGATTAGAAAATAATAATACATTTTATAGGTGAGCCAAAAATGTCTCAGTAAGGGGTTTAAAATATTATTAAATCCTTTCTCTTTAAAAATATATAACCATAAATCAAAAATATATTCCATTTACATAAAATATTTTTATCAAAATTAAACATTTGAAATAACACATAATTACTTTTAAAAAATAATTTAGTATTTTGAAAATATATAACAAGTTATTCATTTCAAAGAATTATTTTAAATGAAATATTATTTTGAAAACCCATTTTACTTTAAAAAAACATACCCTTATAAATAAATCCATATATCACCTTTGAAAGAATCAGAACATTACTTTTGAAAAAAAATCTAATTACATAATATAACGGCACATGGAAAAACATAATAAAAAGTTATGGATGAAAGGAATATTATAGGTTTAAACAATACTTTTAGTACAAATTCTCCTTGATATTATGGGTTAAATACCCATTACCAATCATAATAACCAATACCAAAGTGTTAAATTTTAAATAAAACATTTTCCATCAAAAAAATTCATTTTCTAATTAAAAATACATTAAATATATATGTTCAAAATCCTCACATCAACGTAATTTATTTTTATGGAGTAAAATAGTTATATATTTAAAAAATATAACTGTAACCCCACTTCCCCATTTACCCAGAGTCGGTGCATTGTTACATATCATTGGAATGATCATAAGGGATGAAATCTTGAAAGATCGATCAGTTTGGTATCCATGGAAGTACTAGATACATACATAAGTTTTCCATTACATTATAAAATGAAAACTACAACAGCATTGTCTCTATTGACCAATGTCATATACCTTAGAATATCCCTACAGGTCAGTCATAATATACTTCTTCACATCCTGTAAAAATAAAACATAGAAATTTGTGAGCTCTGATTCTCAGTAAGGATAAAAATATAGTGGAAACATTAATAAATAAGAATAGACATTTAAGGTAGTGTAAATTACTAAAAAATACTTTTAAACATAAACATCATCATAATATGAAAAATATAAATCGAAATAATTCCATTTAATAATTCGCATTGATATTATACAAGTCGAATAATCACATGCAATATCAATGGAAAACTTCATAATGATGGAATTCATAATTCCAGACTTCATAATCACATAATCAAGGCCTTGTGCCATGATTACAAATAAGATTTTGTCAATGCCTTGTGCCAAGACACTAGTTTGTCACATGAGACATACCGATGCATCAAGAAGCTATAGAAGGCTCCACCCGTCACTTACTAAGTCTAATTCATTCCACATATGAATGGGTAAAACATAATCTAAACATTCGTATTAAAACTAGAATACAAAATGTCAATATTTTAACCAGAAACCATGAATGACATAAAAATAACACATCCACTGTCAAACATATAAAAAACCTTCCATTCATTATGGAGGATGTGTATCATAATAAATAAACCTATATCAAGAATAATATCCCATAAAGGATGTTGACATATTTGAAAATGATCGGTAAATAATCATTTAGAGAAATATACCTTTTTCATGAAAACATTTAAAACTCTCACTATTTTTCAAGTAGCCATTTAAAATTTATTTTTTAATTAAAGTGTCCCATACCACATTGAAACTCTTAAAAATAAATTAAATTTTAAAACATTAATGTCCATAAAAATAAAACCTTAAAACCATTTTTAAAACATGGACATTAATGAGAATTATTTAGATGATAAAAATTGTAAAACATTTAAAAAGAAATTTTTATTTAGACTTCCTAACCAAATGTGAGATGATTGAATATAAATAATTGAGTTAATAAAAAAATTATAATATCAGGTTAATAATGGGATTCATGATATATTATGTCAATTTATATTATAAACACCAAATAAAAGTTAATTGGTGCATAACAACAAAGAATTCTCAATGGAATGCTTGTTGAGATTAATTCCATTATACAGACCATATATTTAGGTTAAGAATAAATAAATGACATAATTATGTGTAACAAATATAAATACACTCAATATGAATTGATATTCAGTGTAAATAAATGATAAGAAATTATCACATATTCTTTTAAAAACAACACCAATGACGTGGATGTTTAACTCAATTAATTGAAATTGAGTTAAAATTACTCTTATCAATTTTGTATCGATGAATTGAGAATTTATCAATGGAGTAATTATGTGTATCAAAAGTTTATCCAAAAAGGGGAGTGTAAATTACTACATATGTAAATAAATACTGATTTCACACATAATCATGGGGTAAAGTAATCAATGAAGTTTGTGTAAAACCGAATGAGTAGAAATTGAAATTTGAAATTCCCTTATTGATTTGGTAACGTATGAAACAAACACCCCATGAAAGAAAGATCATACAATGATGATGTAAATACCCATAAATTAATGTATATTATACAAAAAATATAGTCATGGGTAGTATATACACTATACAAAAGTTAGTAGTGGGAAACATAACATTAATCTCTGGGGAATACAAGTTATATGAAAACCCCTTACCATGTCCTTTTCCTTAGTCGATGGTATATTGAAATCATGTATAATAGCTAAAAAATTGTTATTAAATTATTCAAGAACCATATACATAAATATGATATCATATTTGATCTTCCAATATTACATTGTTAATAATATTTTAGTATTATTGTCGTTATGGGTGTTAACAGATTCATTTTCCTTTATATGTTTTTTTACATAAGCCATGTTTGTTATGAATAGGATTTATTTGATTCATATAAAGAATGATATTATGTTCTTAAACAATATTTTTAATCATTTTAGGAAAATTATTCTTTAATGATTACGATGGGAAATGAATCTTACCGTGTTCGTGGAGACGGTAATCCGTACGTACGCATGACCAAAATTATCATTATATTGATGGTGAAATTGTATGTAATTGGATTGTATATCATACAGAAATAACAATTAACATGTTATATTTATTATTTAAATCATCTAAACTCATTATTATACCCATCCAAATAATGCAGCGTTCGAATTACAAACTATACCACGACGTGGAGACGGTAAGTCGTATGTAAGTATGTATGGTGACGTTGCCACTCATATGATGAATAGAATAATGAATATGGTTGTAAATTTTTTATAATAACATCAAAATATATTTAATATATTGTAGTTATTATTTTATAATGGAAACAACAAAGAAATAGGTAGTGGAAGAAGAAAAGAACTTGAAAGAGGTGATGAAATATTTACCTCGTCTTCAGGTTCTTTCTTTTGATTTGATCAAAGGGGTTCTTTATGTTGTCTTTATGACCAATGTAAGGACTCTATAATGTAGATATGGAGGTTTTCAGAATATTTGGGTAGGGTTTAGCTAATCCAAATGGATTTGGAGATGTGAATTTGAGTGAAGGGTAAGTGCCCTTTTATAAGTTGGGTGAGGGGATCCTTAGGAAAATATTGAAATATTATTTTATAATAAACTCATTTTCGGTTTATAATGGATCAAAAATAGTTTATTTCATGGATAAGGTGGGGATGGGTCGAAAAAAACTCATCCAATAGGTTTTATACCAGTTTGGGTCACCTTCTTAACCATATTATTTTAGATTTAACTCTTAGTTAAATAGTTTAACTTTTACCATATCTTCTTGTATTCTTACACCGTATGGTTAATAAACTTACTCTAAACTTACAAGATAGCCTATAATGAATCATTAATTACATATATTATGTTATTTATGACCATTGGACAAAACATAGATCCTTATGAATATCATATCAACCAATAATATAATATTTTTTTAAAAAACTCATTATGTCAGTTTTGACTCTATTTCGTATTTCATTTTTGTGAAAATCATAAAACATGATTACATAGAAAAAAATTATTTAATAAACCCTAAAATGTCATATTAACCTATAAAATTATTTTAATTCATAAAAAGTCTCAAATTACATTTATTTGGATATTAATATATTCAATTATTTTAATATTTCATTATTAAGGTAATTACTGCATCATCATTGTGTTCTAAATAAATGAAATTATTTAAATTATAAAAATTATAAATAAAATACCATTATATAGGAAATTTTTTTATATTTATAATGAATATTCAATGTCAATTTTATCTTATGTATAACCATATATTAAAAATGGTTTAGTTATTAAACATTGAATTTAACACTTTTAACTATTGTTTAAATAAAAAAATAATAAGTGTATTAATCTTATCAAAGTGGACCTAAAGGGTCATATTTTATTCCTAAGGTTGTTTTTGGGTGAATTAAAATTATCCAATATAATTAGGAAACGTTTTAGGGTAATTATAATATCATTTTTACCTTTAATTACCTTATTTACTTTTAACGATGGTAAATAAAACTCAAAAGTTACTTTAAACCAAAATTTATTTTAATATTATTGAACCAAATTTTACTTACTGAATTCAAACGTGTCTCATGTATATTTGAAATTCAACTCACATAATTAGTAAAATTATGTTTTTTGAAAATTAGTAAATGCTCCTAGGAGGTGGGTAAAAGACGGTAAAAAGTTCAATAAAATTCTATACATCTAATTTAATTATAACATGACTAAAATGAATTAAATTGAACTTATATATGTATTATATATCTATTTTGGCTGAAAAATAGTTTTAAATAAAATAAATAATTATTTAAATAAAAAAGTTGCTTTTAAACTATAACGTAGTGGTTTTCACTGTTCATCAAAATTGAATGTTTTCACAAACATACCAAAAATTTACCCTAATATAATTTTGATATTATGAATGCAAAAATGAATTATATTTTACCAAATTAAAAACATAGAAGTTGAAATAGTTAATTTAAAATCTATTCCTATTGTTAAAATCGAAAAGATGGTTTTTAAAATGTAAAAACTATAAAAAATTGACATGTGTTAATGTGAAATTTAAATGTGAAATTATTTATAATGACCTACATTTTATTAAATTAAAACATATAATATAATTATACTTCCAAAACATCCAAATGAATATTTTAACACTATTAATTTGTTAGTTTAAAAAAATTGTTTTCAATTAAAATTTAGTATTTTTCAGTATTCATCAAAATATGAAAGTAATCAGAAAAGTACCAAAAATTTATCAAAAATAAATTCTTATGTTCTGATTCTAAAGAATAATTTATTTTCAATAAATTTAATACATAAAAGTATCAAATTTTGGTTTTAGAAATGGGTTTCCATTAAATGGTGATAGAATTTCATTTTTTAAAAATACTTCTTTTATCTGAAAAAATGAATTTGTTCTCATATTATGTCTAAGAAATGCATAATATAGAATCTAAAATTAGATGGCATATATAAAATTAAAAATTTAGTTACTAATATTCATAACCACTTTTTGAACGGCTAGTTTGGTAAGTCATGATGCGCTCAAACTCAGTGTTGCATGTAACTCTAGCTATTAAATTACTTTAAAGAAAATAACTTACTATGAAATCATGGTTTGTCACCATAAAAAACAATTCATTAAAGGGAAACCAATATATTCAAAAGTAATATAATTAATCTAAAAAATAAAAGGAAACCATAATTAATTATTCTTCATAATTTAACATAATAAAATAAATTTCAAAAAATAAATGGAATATCAATGAAAAATTTAGTTCATTGAAATATAATATATGTATTAATAAATGTAATCCATGATATTAAATTGTAATTTCATATAGTTATTAATAATTAAAACCATCCTTGAATTTATAAAACAAAATTCCATTATAAGGATAAATAAAATTTAAAATTTGAAATTTAAGAAGTTAATACCTCATACATGAGAAGTTCTGGAGAAACAAATTAAAATAAAATTCGTAAAACAATAACCCATGCAAAAAAGAGTTTAAAATATTTAAATTTAATAAAAACATTTGTTGTAACAATATAGGGTTTTTATTGAAATCATAAAATATATGTTTACAATCAAATCCCATGACCTCAATTGCACAAAATGGTTAATTTCTCTTATAGAACAACTCAAAAAATATTGCGAATCTTCTAAAACTACAATTATTTTGGTATTCATAACTTAAAAAACTCTCTCACATATTTTAACAGTATTTCTCATTAAACTGAAAACTAGGAAAAATGATGATGCTTTTGGGTTGGGTGGTTTTATATGATTTGTTGTTTTTTTAACAAGAAAATATTTTTCTCATTTTATAGTCAAAGTTTTAGCCATATAGATATATTAATATATAAATAATAATAACACTCTAATAAAATATACATTTTCATATGTATTTTAATTTTTATTTTTAACTAAGTTTCACCTTGAAAATATTATCATTATGTTATCAAATACATAAATATTCAGTAAAGGCCTCGACCCCAAAATCACAGATCAAGTGGGTACTTTACTATTAAGAATAATATATATGGAATTTCCTCCCAGATTGAAAAATTGTTAATTAGACTTAGTAAACTAGGAACATACTTCATTTTCACATTAAATTTTAAAACATTAAATTTCATCATAGTGAAACAAAATATTCTACATCCATGAACTCATTCAATGATTCCTTATTCATATATTAAGGAAAAAGAATCAAAATATAAGTAAGGTTAACTTATATATATTTGTTGTTTATCAAAGATTCTATGATGACACAACATGGTATAATCAATATGACAAGGTAAATAACTGAAAAAGTATTTCACTAACTCAATAACATCACAATCATCGTTTAATAATTCATAGTTAATATTAATAGGTAAGGACGTAAAAAACAACATCTAACCAAAAGCATTAGCAAAAATATCATCCATGGATAATATCAAATGAATAATCAGATAGATAATAATAAAAAAATAATCAATAATGTAATTTTATAATATTGGACTACATGATCTCAGACATCATGATTTTTATACTCTCAATGCTTTTCATGAAGATAGTTTAATCGATGCGTTAGTTTACACTAGAAAATCATTTAATTCTCAATTACTGGTCCTCATTATGATATTATTGATGCATCAAAGGAATATATAATTATGGGGAACACCCATTAATGTATATTCAATTTATTCCGTATATATCTAATGATCCATTTAATTCATAAACACTATGTTGTTTCAATTTATTTTTTTATTGATTAATAAATATAGAATACATAATCTTTCCCCAGTAAATCATGTAATGTTTAAAGTAAAGGACTTTATATAGTTATTATATATTTTTATTGAATAATCATATCGATGATAAATTATATTGATATTTAAGGGAAATTTATTTTCCAATGATCGGTATAATGTGATCTTTTCATAGTAAAGTTAATGAATAAAAATTTATTCAAGGAGGCGAACATTAATACATACATTGGATAAACTAATAAAAAAATATCCAAAGAAAGAATAATATAGGTATATTTATGATATATCTCTAGTGAAGTATATGAAAAAGAATTTTTTTCCTTGTTTATGCATAGAAATACCATAAAAATATCCTTAATACATTATTGAGGAAAATACACTCTTCACTTATTAAATCATTTTTATAGGAGAAAAAAACCAAAATACATGGGAAAAAATTATTTTAAAATACATGTAAATGATTCTTCAAATAACAGATTGGTCTTGACTTTGGGAATATTCTAGTCATTTTTTGTACATTAAGACAAATAATCCTTTCTCATTTTTTGTAAGAAAAGTAAAAACAATATTATTTGGAAAAAAGGGAAAATTAATTTTTTATTTTTTCTATTTAAATAAAATCAAGTGTAAAAATGTATTTAAATAATTATAAAATAATATTAAAAATAATTTTAAAAATAATTTTATAAAAGTTGGATTTGAAAGAGAAATGATTTTTGATTGAATAGAGAAATAAAGTTAAATTTATTTAAATCATTTTCTGAACAATTTTCTATAATAAAGATAAATAAATCATACAATTACATGTTAGTATCATTAATTATTAAAGGATAATAAAATTAAATGTATTTACTAGAATATGATCAAATAATCTCCTCCAATATAATTTCTTACATAAATAATCATGATTGAAATAAAATGATATTAAAGCCTAACCCCTTACTAAATTGGTATATTCTTAATAATAAACCCCATCAAATAAATGAAATAAAAAAATTTAGATTCCATGTATATAAAGAGATTAATTATATAACATATCAAATGGGATGTACACACACCTCATAAAATTTTATAGGTCCACAATAGAAAATATATATCAATAGAGTATATATTGAGAAAAAATCCCATTCAATGATCATACCATTAATGTGGGTATTAATCAATGAATAGATTATCTGTATCAAATATAAATCTATATAAAAAATGGAAATAAAAATAATAATTAGAAGAAATTACACACATAATCTTAGAATATCAAGTACAATGAATATGTAATATTACTCAACTGAATGAATTTGAGTTATGAAACATCTTACCACTTTGTTAATATGAAAATAAATACCATTGGATGAATTAAACTAAATTTAATACAAAAATAAAACTAATTATCAGGAATATAAGATATATTATGTAATATGTGTTCTGTATACACTATATAAAATTGTATGTGGATACCATAAAAATTCCTCATGGAGGGAAATTGAGATGATGTCACTTAATTCATGATTCCCTTTAGTTGAATGTTTTCCAAAAAAAAAATTAATTAATTAAAATAAGTTATTAGTGTCATATATGATCCTCTTATAACATCTCATCACTCATTTGTTAATAACATTGTATTATTTCTATGTTTTTGGGGGTTAACTGCTTTGTTTTATCATCCATAATATTTATTGTAAGTTCATGTTCATCTCCATAGAATATATATCCATGATATAAATAATTAAATTAATGTTATTAATATAAAATTTATTCATTAGATACATTTATAGATCCATTATTGTTTTTTGGAATGGAAAAGGAATCACATCACTTCATGGAGACAGTAGGTTGTTAGTATACACGAGCGACAATATAGTTCCCATAATGGGTGAAAGAGTAGGGAAGTGAGTGATGTATCAATTTTACAATATTTATATATTTCAATATTTGTCATATATATTCATTATTCTAATTATTATTACTATCCATTTGAGTTAATGAAGGAAAAAAATTACATTGGTTCGTGAGGTGGTAGTTCACCTTAAACAAAAAATATGATTTTGTTTACCATTTTTTTGGAGTAGGATATGGATAAATATTATTCATTAAGTATAATAACATATAAGTATATTAAATAAACATATTCTATTATATTGTATGTTTTGTTCCAAAAATTGATGTCTGAAAATAATGATTTAAAAAATACGGAACTTAGTTAACACGGTTACCTTTACGTTTTAAAAAATACTTTAAAACATTAGTTATGGAACTAGGGGATGGTTTTGGAATAGAATATCCTTATTAACATGAATATTTATTTTTATGAGATATTTTGGTAGGTTTCTATTGAAAAATATTTCTTGATAGGTTTAAAACATGAGAGGAGGGAGATCATTTTTATTATTGGTTAGGAGTGGCATTTTTGTAAATACCCAAACTATTCAATAATTCTCTATTGGAAAAATTGATATATACACATGGTTTCAAACCATGGGTATAGGAAAAGAGATTATGGGATCCCAAGTTGTCTGGATTTCTTATACCCATGGGTTTTTTGAAACTAATGGGATGGACTACTCGAATGTTCATTATACCAACAGTTTACTAAAAACATGGGTATAAATATATTCCCATGGTTTTTAAAACCATGGGAAAATATTTTTAACAAAATATGACATACCCATGGTTAAAAAAATGTGGTTATAGGTAATTCCAGGAATAACATAAAACCAATAATTTTCTTGAAAAATGGGTATATATTATTACCGAAATATAATTATTCCCATAGTTCAATAAATGATGGTTATATGTGATTCTCAAGGGCAGCACGCAACCTGCCTATTTGCTTCGTCCTTCTTCCAGCTGCTACCCGCCATCCCACTTCCAACTTCTTGAAATCTTTCAGAACACAAAATATATGTAGTTTCACAAAATATAGGCCATGAATAAATGAAAAAAGTTCGTTTTTTCCACTAACCACTCACAATACTCTATATATATGGTATTATTTTTATTTTTTTGATAAGCGATTTTTGGAAAACAAAACTCCATAGAAATTTTTGGGATGGTTTGATACCTCATTAAAATCCAACTTATGTCACAGTTATCAAGTATTCTTTGTTGTTGGAGGGATTATATGTGGATTAGTATCTGATAGATTGAACTGGATGTGAGGACCTTATAGTTGAGACATCAAAAGCTTCTATCCTTTTATCTAAACATGGATCTAGTTGATCTTGATGTGTTTGAAGATATTCAGAAGATATAGAGTCTACATTTCAGGTCTCTATGGACGTTTCTAGTTAGATGAGATAGAGGTGGTGTTACTCTAATGATGGTATGTGAAATGTCATGTAATAGTTTATATGATGATATCCATATGATAGTAGGATGGGTAAGGGGAATACTAGGAGGAAACAACAAAAAGAGAAGGGAGTTCCCCATGGAAGAAGATATGTACAAGGATGTGCATGAATGGTGGATGGTGCATAACATCAAAACTAAATATATTTTTTGGAGAGAGGGAAATAGAAACAGGACAAATGGTGTCATGCGCTAACATGTGATTCAAGGCCTCTCAGTGAAAATGAGAAGATTGGAGAGGTACCTTAGGAACCAATGATCAGGTTGTAGACATGGTATTTCATGATTTACAGGTGAAAATATATGTGTATTTTTTCAAGCTATTAAGGATGAATACAAATAATTATGATCCACTAGTAAATGGGGAGCCATTTTAGACAATGTTGCAGATAACAAGGATCAAAAGTATAGAACATATTATAAAGATACATTAATTCAATGTAATTATATAGACGATAAGGTGCTAAAAAAGCAACCAATATGCTAAATGTTGGTCACCTCACATAACCCATTACTTCACTTTTCTTAAAAACCTTCATGTTATTGTATTACACATTTTCTTTGCATTAATCTCATAAGGTAACCTATTAAAATAAATTTTCACTTTCACATAAACAAATTAATGTTCAATACAATTAAATCCTAAGAAAATTAACATTTTTATGCCTAAGAAAACCATCAACTCACTACTCATCTGCTCCTAAATCAAAATTTGTCACTATCATCAACTAGTATGTGCGAGGGGGGGGTGTATATAGTAAACTGTGAACCACTACAGTCTTCCAAACTCAATATTCAGTCGAGAAACATTTAATGGTGAATCACTTGAACTACTACTTTACTACATTGTTATGATTAAACAATTAAAACAATTAAATTGGAAGAGTAATAAAGATTACTTGTGATCTGTAATAATACAAGTGACTATAAGATGATGATGTTAAGCTAAACTAGCAGTGTGGTTAAACTGGTTCTTGGGTAAGGGCCTACCCATGATCTTGGAGAAAGAACACATGGTTTCCCAGCCTATAATAGATTGTGGATTGAGAGAGATTATGTCTTAGAATCACCAAAATGGTAAAATATTTCAATATATTTAGGATACATTGGATGCATAATTAGATGACGACAACATAAGTAGTCTAAAAGGGTAAAAATAAATTATTGCAATTTATTGTAATCTTTTTATATTTTCTTTACTATGTCCACTGGGTTTCCCCAATATATTCCTAATCGATGGAAAATAAATGATTAAAAAGAAAATTAGAAAGTCCACATTACAAAGTAAAGAACAACACAAGTAATCAATTAACTTAGGCCTTAAAATTATTTAATTACCTAGAAGAAAAAAACCTGAGCAACAGGCATCTGGCTACTCTTGAGCATGAAACAGCATCCAATATCATTGGTCTGTGTTGAATCACCGATAACATAAAACCTTACAGTAAACCAAATAATAAATACTATACATTCATTATGTTTTTTTCTAAATTCCAGAATGTTGTAATAACACTAACCATTGCGACATGTAGTCAATATTCAAGATAATTAATCGATTTAAAATTCTTCTATTCTAGTCTTATCAGCTACATTTGCATCTGACTCAGTTGGGGAATCATTATACGACAAACCATGAATCTATATTTCACTATTTGAATTAAATATTCTGACCTACAGGGACCTAACACCCGATCATGTATGCTTCTCATCAAGCTACAAAAACAAATTTATTCACAGTATATGTCCACCCAGTGTTCCATAAATAATTTATCTACTTTTCATAACAAGTAATATGTGCTAAAAACGAGATGGAAAATGAAAATATGCCCGATAATACAGAGGACCAATATAACATGATTTCACCAGCTTTTGAATCTTAAGGGCTAGTACCATACTTTTTTTGTGAGTTTAGAATTAATTCAAGAATTTAAAATAATGGAATGGTGGAATAAGAATGTTTTTTGAAAATGGAGATTTGGAATTGAATTCAAGATTTGGGGGATTTTTAGTTTATGTTTTTTGATATGGTTTGATTCTAAGAGGTTCCTTGACTTCTTAGTTATTTCTCAGTATCATTATGTTATGTTTTAGATACTTTTGAATATTTTTTTACTAGTGAATAGTGGATGTCGTTCTTAGGGTAATCCATGTAGCTACATTTACATATGGGAGTTCTTAGTTCATTTTCTAAAGTACTTGGTTAGTCCTCATTGTCATTATTTAATTAATGGATAACCTTGGATATATAAATGAAAATCAACCATCATCGAATGGTTATAGGGAATGATTCAAGGTCCCCACCTAGCTTCTAAAACCCTACAATGTGTAGGTATACACTATCTTGAATACAAATAATTTCATTCCAAAACGTAATATAAACAATTCACTATTAGAGGATTCGATCATCTTAAACTTCTCTAATCCCTCTAACATGTATAGGTATACATTATCTTTAATACATTTTATTATAAGTTTATAACATTATCATGTCTTTACGAAAAAATACTAATGTTATCAATGAATGGAACTGTAATTTTTTTCATTGTATCATTTTCCCATTATATGCACTACGAACTATCAAACAAAATCATTTTAATAGGAAATATGTATCTTTTCATTATAGTCCCTTTTGAAAATCAATGAAATATTGTATAATTCCATAATATTTCATGGATAAGGGAACTAACTAATTTTTTTGATGGAATATATCAATGTGGAATTTAATTATATTTTTTCTATAGGACATCTTGATCAATAAATCCACCTCACACTTACAACGAAACCCAAAAAATGTGAGAAAAAAATTAGGGAAGATTCCTACCATTGAATGTAATACTTAATGTCACTTCTATGAAAACTAATTTGAGAAATACAAAAATAATTTAGATGTAATAGTTCAAGATTTATAAGGATCCAACCTAGCTTCACATTAAAGATAATCTTATTCTCCCATAAGATCATATTATTTTCCATCAAGAGAATATAATGTGGATAATTTTATAATTAATCAATAATTCATTGAATTTGGTTATCCTATCCATGCCCATGTTATGATAAAATATGCTTATATCTAATTTATGAAATATAACAAGTGTCAAAACAGTCTTATACAAAGAGTAATTGAGTGAAATTTTTTTACATATTTATAACAACTTACCAAAAGAGGAATATATACTAATGATACTCTATGTTAATTCAACTTTTTGTCACAAGTGAGACACAAGTTTCTACGAAATAAAAAAATGGGAAGGAATAATATCAAATAAAACATAGATGAGGGTATAAGATATTCGAAAAACACCTCTCACCATATAAGGATTATGTTCATCATTATCCATCAACTACTCAAGAATAAAGAACAAGCTACATCTATTATGATGATGTTTTTTCTCATATACCTACCTTGGTGATGGTTTGGATAACTATTGGATTTTACCTTATTATATGTCACCCCACTTAGACATATAATTGGGTGGAGAAGTACATGTTGTAACATTCTCATTATCCTGAACCAATGATGTATGCCTCTATTGAAATGCCACACCCTTCTTACAAAGCTACGTATAAACCCAAAAAAAATTTGACATGTACCATATCATTCAGGGACTTGCGATCTCCAAAAACATAAAAAGTTCAATTAATAGAACAACTTAAGATTTCACAAAATGAGAATTTTAGAAAAACAAATAAGGAATATATTCCTTTTTACTTTAATTAATTTAGACCTATCACTTCAATAATTTATGAAAAATTAAGAGATAATAAATGGTTTCAATTTTAACTATATGGGATATCATTTAAAGATAAGTATTTTATGTTAGAAAGGGAATCACATATCCATATTCATGACTAAGATTATAATGTTAGCTTTATGTAAATCTGTTGGAATATTAATGTAAAACTTTTCATAAGAGAATAAATTATACATTCTCATCCATACTAGAATTGAATTCAAGACTTTAAAGTACATACACAAGTCTCACTAGTAAGTCAAAAATATAGGGAAGTAATATACTTTATTCCCCAATATCCCCATACCCATGTGCATACCCACCATCATCATTATCATAAACAACAGTGTTAGCAACCTCATCACCGACAGTAGCATCAACAACATCCTCACCACAAATAGCTCTATTTCCACCACCTTCATCACCACTATATCACTTTATTGGAATCACCACACACATCATTTAATGTTTACATTGATGCCATATATTATTGAAAAGTAGAAACAACCTCTGATGGAAGCGACTGACTCAAAACATCCATTGATTCTCAGAACTTCTTCGTCATCAGTTTACATTTTTCATGCTCCTCTAACGATATTTTCTTTGCCTTAGGTGCTTCCACACAAGATATTTATTGCTCAAATGTCTGGGAATATTTAGAGGAGCCAGATGAAGAACAATAACTATAAGGAATGATGTGTTTTCATAGTTGACATCGTACTCTCCCCAGGTTCTCCTTACCTAATACCAGACTAAAATGATCATGTGGGCTGATGTTTCCATAGTCCTTACCGTTGAGGGCCTCCTGGGTAGACTTTTGAAATTATAATGATATTAAATTATGAATTTCATATAAATATTTAAAATATAAAAAAACATTACAATATTATCTTGTGTCTGTGCATTTACTGAACTTCCATCCTTTTTCTTTTTATTGGAGAAAAATATTTTGGCACGAGGTGTAGGACCTTTGATTACCATTACAGCTTACTGTAAATGAGAAATGAAAAAATATAGATTAGAACCATAGGTTAGATATGTAGAAATATTGCCTATGTGTATTCAATAATATTTTAGTAGAACATCATGTATAAAATCACAATATTTGGTTAAATTACATGGTTATTTTCATGATTGAGCAATTTAGTGTTCCCCAGCATGTGAAAAATATGTCATTAAATCCTTATTATTTATGCGTTTCTCTCAAAATTCCTAAAAAATTCGAATAAAAGTTATAAGAATAATTTTTTTAATGAAAACCATTAATGATTGAGATTAAATTAAATATAGAAGTCTTTCAATGTGAAATCATTTTTTCAAATTGACTATTTGGGAAGTCGGGGAATAATGATACCCCCCATAAGTCAGTACCAACCATGCTTTTCCAATCAACATACAACTCATGATTCTATGAGCGCAAGAACACCCCAACACTGATCAACCTTGCAGTCTTATCAGTTTCTCCATCAGTAAAGTTAAACTGAATCTACAATGAACATGTTATTTCATTTAAATACACAAATAAAATGGATATGACTTTATAAAAAAATTACCCATATTTTCTCTCATGCCTGTTCCTTGATCATTTTACTGTTATGTCTCTATGAAATTGGTTCTCCCAGAATGATATAATTATACTTTTCCAATGTGTCTACTAAAATTCGGTACTACTTTTCATTTGGACCCACTATCTGATTTTTTTCGATTGTAATCCACCATTAGATGTGTCTGGTGATTCCAAACATCCTTTATCCGAGTGTGACCACATTACATAAAATAATGTCCCCCCAAAAAAAGAAATAAACGGGGAAGAATTATTAAGTCACGGTACAAAACGAATAAAATAATGTGATATAATTTAAAATAGTTATAATCAAAATATTGTCTGTAGGAAGATCAGTATACTATGATGGATCTGTGGGTTGTCCTAACTCATCAGCCTCTATAGGAATTGTCTATTCCAATGCATGCTCTGGGTGACCTTTATTCACTAGAGTGGAAACTAATGAAACAAACTCATCAGATATTAGCTGGATTGTTGTAATCATAGGCAGTATAGACATGGAATCATATGAGTAGTAGGATGGGGGATACATCATTATCTATGAATATGGTAAAGGTTCAAACATCTGTAGAGGTGGTGTAGTCATTTTATTGGAATAAGAGGAAAACTGAGAAGATGGAGGCATCAATGGGATCTTCTCTGAAGGGGGAAAAGACATGGCTTGTAAATAACAGGGTAGCTGAGATAATGATGTAAGAATGGATAAAACATCCCTAGATAATCAAGAGGATGATAGAAAGGTGTATTCAAAGAAGAATCTGATGGTGGGTAAGTGTTGAAATGGGTATAATGGGTTCTCTGTCAAGGACTAAAAGTATCCCCCCTCATACCCATGATAAGAGGATTTGGAGCCAAATCTAGTAGAACTGAATGTCAATAAAAAAATTTAAACAATATTACCATGAAATTATATGTAATGCACAAAAAGTATTACAATTATAATACTCATTAATGGAAGCGATGGAAATACATTAATATTCCCTATTCATTCAGGATAAAATAGTTTCTTCCTTCGTTCTCCTATAATATTTTGGAATAATCTACATAATAATGAAATGTAATGTTTTTAGAAATAATTGTTAGAAATCATGCATACAACTTACAACTATCATCAATTCCTAAGAAGAACCCATTTGACTTATTTTACTTAATAATTTAACAAATGATTAAAAATGAAATGATTAATGCATTTTTTAAATTTACATTAAAATTTTATACATTTTTTAAAAACAAGATTTAAACCATGTTTTTTACATTAAAAAATATTTAATTTAAAGAAATGACCTAAGAAAATATGAAAAAAAAACATATCAATACAAACTAAAAAATAATTCATGTAATTATCGTAATATTATCATATAAAAGTCATTTAAATATAAACTGAATGAAAATTGAACATAAATGGTTGCTTCTATATATTAGTGACCACTACTTTAGGTTCAATATAAACTCTCACAATGGGCCAATTTGATTCATCAAATGTAATATTTTGGCCAACACCAATGTCCATGTCAATGGTGGCAATTTCATTGCCAACATAATGAAAAAAATGTCGTGGGATTAGGTCATTAATGACACCATAATCATGTCTCATATGATCTTTCAAATAAAACACTTTCTTATCCATTGATTCCAAAATGTATGTTTCATCAGTATGTTAGAATTGACTCATATAAATAACCATGAATCCACAGTCATAAATTATTGTACCCAATCATTTCATTGAATCAAACCATTTAGATATTATTATAGTGAATCCACTTTGAGAGTAGTAATCCAATAACAGTATTTTCTCAAAAAGTCTATAATAATACACATCATCATATTTAGGCCGAATATATGATATAATGGAATAACAATCTGGTGTAACAGTTATCCTAACCCCATTATTTGGTGTTCTCATTTTCACTGCTCAATCCATTATAAAAAATTTATACCAATAGATTATTAAATATTTTCATTCACAAACCAAAAATTAGGACTAAAATCCAAAGATGAGAATTCTAGATAATTGGAGTCAACAGATAAAATCAACACCTGAAGTATATTTTAATAAAACAATTAAATTGATATCTTAATTTAAACTAATTAATGTAATGGTAATACATTTTATTTCAACCAAGAAGGAAACTATAGGGAATAGAAAGCCACTCTACTTCTAAAAGGAAAATTTTGATGAACTATACTTATAATTTGATTATGATACCTACATAAAATGACAATAAAAGAGTATGGTATATGTGAAATTTCATAATATGGGATAATATATAAATATCCCAATTATCTACTTGATATAGTCTTCGAAAAAACCATAGTTAAAAAAGATTGTGTGATGTGCCATCTCCCGCACTTCAAGGATCTATATAGCTAATGTATATGACCAAACAATTACTCTTATTTGGGGAACAGATGGAAATATGGGCTCAATTCCCCAATACTGGTTATCTTTATTTCTCATTGGTCTGTTATGTATTATGGTGACATTAGATAAATAAATTGAACAAAAATCCATACACTCACTTTCCAGATAACCCCTCATAATAGAACCTTCAGTATAATTCTTGTTTTGGACATATGATTTCATTGTGCACACATTTATTTTAGAAGGATACATCAACCAAAAAGAAACTAGCCCCCCAAGAAATGTTTCTGTTGGAAGATGAACTGTTAAATAAAACATGCATGTAAAAACTGATGGAGGAAAAATCATTTATATCTCGCCTAAAATTAATGGTGCCTCTTGATTTATTTTTAACAATAATGACATGGATATCCATTTTTTACAAAGGTATCTAAAAAATGTAACAACTGAATCAATGTGACCCATACATTATTGGATAGAAAAAACTGAAATTTTATTGGAATTAATTCATGAATAAGGATATGATAGTCATGAGCTTTTAGAGATTTTAGTTTCATATCTCTCTTATTGAATCGTTTAGATATGTTGCTGTAATAGCCATCAGGTACCGTGATACTCACCAATACATCCAGAAATTGCCCTTTCAATGGAAATTTATTCACATAAGAAGCACAAGAAACATTCCATTTGTGTTCACCAATACACACATGATGAAGTTATTGTTGAATACACCAATACAACAAGTCCCACCAAGATCATGAGTCATATTTGGTCTTCCTCTAGATATTTGGAATAATTGTAAGAAACATTTAACATATATTTTTATCAATATACATTACATGTAAACAATGATGTAAAAAATCTATAGAACGATATGTAATGTCAAAAAATATGTACCATCTTCTAATTGTAAGTGGTTTCAGGATCAACATTCTTTTTCTTTTTAGATTTCAATTAACCATTACCAAATGAAAAACTAAAATCTTTCAATTCATTAAGAACATCACTTCCTGAAATTTGTTGAGGTGGTTGTCCATTCTCAATGGTAATATCAAACCTCCGAAGATTTGTCCAGTATTCATGATTCATTGGAATAAATCATTGATGCCCCATGAAACTGAAACTTTGATGACATTTAATCCTTCTTGATCGTGTATTCTTCGTACAAATGACACATGATAGATTTCCCTTCATTCTCTACCCAGACATCGTTGTATATGCAGGGAAATCATTTATGGTCCATAGAGGGGCAACATGCATATGAAACATATTCTTTGAATAATCATAGAATGTCCCCCACACACAAATACCAAAGTTGTTTTAACCCTCTTATTAAAGGATCTATGTAAAAATTAATATCATTAATCTGATCAGACGGTCAAAATATAGGCATTCACAGGAAAGTGAATGTTTTTTCTTACACATCTACAATGGATGATTATAAACCTGAATAAGAATTGGCCACATGTTGTGATACATAATCATATATCCAAATAGGTTTAAACTATCATAGGATATAACCTAACTAACATTACAGACCACAAAATCAAAATAAAGATGTCGTGCATCAAATGTTCTCCATGCCAATCCATATGCAGGATGCACCGAATCGTCATTACCTTTAATTCTATCAGCATCATGCCGTCACATATTGTCTATGATTTTTAAAGATATGAATAGATTTTAAAGTCTTAGAATCATTGTAAAGTTCCACATGAATTTCGGTTCCCCACGTGACGGTGTTCTATCTGCATTTGTCTTTTATAGTGATGTACCATATTCTTTACAGTCATTATAGTCAGCTGTTTCTTCCCACAATAAACTGAAATCATTCATACAAGTATGAAATTTATTAGTATAAAATCATAGCTGATAAATTAACTTCTATGACATGTAATTATTTGAGGGAATATCTACACCATTAGGAACCAAGTCCTTCAAAAATGTAGGAATATAATCAATAGTTGTATTATAAATTCCCTTAACAGTTTTCCAATGATATAACCACATTAAAAATTCAAACATGGTCATTTTAGTACATTCTTGATATGCTAGAGTTTTGGCATCATCCAATAAAATTTTCACTTTCTCATCATCCTCTTTACTATTTTCCTCATGTGTATTGATATCATTTCTTTCATTCACTAGCATGTTATCTCTCTCAGGGAGATGAAAAAATGGAATCCAATAAAATATCAGATTATCCATGACACTTCATTCATTTTGTTCATGACCATTAGAACATTGACTCGTCTCTCCACAATGATACGGAAGACAATATTTTTATTTAAATCCATAATGTTTTATATGGTATCTAACATATTTATAGATTAATTGTGGTCTTCCAAGACATTTATAGCATGGACACTATCTAAAACCTCTATCTGAAGCATTGTCAAAAGAAATATCTAAAAAATTCTCCAAATTATTTTAAAACATAGTTGAAACTCTATTAGTACAATACATCCAGCTTCTATACATTCTATAACATGAAAATAATTTATCTTCTAATCATCAATATAAAAGATAATGAAAAAAGGGCTATGTACAATAGAAAATAAAACTACTTGAATATAACAACATAATAGTTAATACATTTGTATTGAAAGTGCCTTATTTATTATAACCAATTTCATCCTTTTAATTATCAGATATAAAATTATTTCATCTATCTTATAAAGGGATGACCAACAATGTAAGCCATAATAGGCCATAAAATATTTCAGGTCTTTGATAGAGTGGATGTGTCATTGTATTTAAACTAAGAGAGAGATAATTTTTTATCCTCCATTAGGTGTAACATTATAAAATCAACAGTTTACATTAAAACACACCCTTAAACACAGGTTATTTCATTTAATAAGAAAGGGAGAGATAAAAACATTCACCCATCATCAAAAATATTTTAAATGAACCCCATATTCATTTAATTTAATATTTTTATTGGGTAAAATATCAATTTAAAGAGGAAAAATAAATTAAATAAATACCACATTATCTCCAAGAATGAAAATCAATTAGATAATTTATATAAAATAATAATATGTTTCAAATATTGGTATAAATATTATAGAATATGAACTTTATAAACTAAATCACTTCATGATTTTTTTAATAGAATATTTACCTAGGAACACCAACACCATACAAAGAGGAACAAGTCATAACAAGACTCTTGAAATGAAATATGTCATTTTGGTAAAATAAATGAATTTAAACTCAATTGAAAATGAAAATACACATTATTAGATTAATATCAAAAAATAAATCTTACTCACAATGTGATAAGGGTTGTCAAAATAAATCAAAATACAGGAAATTGATGTGAAATGACCTTAGGAATCTCCCTGTGAATTTAGGTAATGCATTGTGTATCGAATGTCATCTATGACAGTTTTGGATTCTTATGGTGTTCCCTCATTTAATTTTTAATAATTAGTTAATTAGATTACACTTTATATATTTGGTTTTAATGCCTTCATTGTAAGCTATGGGTTATAATAATACAATTCTTCTTAACACATATTTCGAGTTCTATGAGCTTAGCCTGAAAAAATGGGTTAAGAAGAATGGAATGGCTCACCCCTTTGTATTATGTATATGTTTTCATTGAGAACGAATGACATATTGTGCCATCTGGGTTCTCTTATATTATTATTCCCTTGTTTTCTTTGGTTTTTTACATTATTACCATTAACAATATAACATGTACCGTGACTATAGACTCATGATTGACAAAAAAAGTAGATACAAAATGAAGTTGAGTGTCATTTTAGAGATCACAAATTATTAGTATTTATATTACACTTTAACTTAAATTATAAATTTGTCAAATATTAATATGATAATCAATTATTTATAACTAAATAACATCTCAATGAAAATAACAAATAAATTTTAACATTAGGGACACCATTTTTTGAGCCTTAGGGAGTTATAATAAAACCCTGTACTTTCTATCATGGATGTTGGGTAACTAAGATATTATCAATATTATATTGTATATTTAGATTTGGGAAATAATTAGATGTTTTTTATTGGATGGTATCTTGGATTAAGCGTGGGTGTTTGGTCCTTGTTAATAATCACTATCATTTTTCATAGTTTTCATAGTTTTAACTTATAATATTCTAGTTATATTATGACTACCTGAATGTATTGCATATAATTAAATTTTTATTGCGTTGATTATTTTGAATATTATTGAAAAATTTCATTATGTCATTAAATGTATTATTTACATATAATTTTATTTGTATGATTATTTATATTAATTCTTAATATAATATGTAGGTATAGTCTCCCCACTATAATACATGACACCCTCACTATTATTTAATATCCCCCATCAAATTGGGAGGAATTACTGGGGTATTATATCTACCAATGGTCGAAGCACTGATTGGTGGTATGTGGTGATAAGTCCTAGTAAAATGTTATTATAGGGTTTTTAGTCTTACCATTTTGAAAAGCTACAAAATATAATAATAATGTGTTGAGACATTGTATTGTGATTTTCTTTGGGACAAGCCAACCAATTTATGAGGAAAATATTTGTTATCTAGGAATTAATTTATTTTTTGTACTATTAAATTATATAATTGATATAATTTAATTGAAATTTCATTAATCTAATCTTTATTGTAAAATTTGTTGTTTAATATAAAATTTTAATGCATAATGAAAATAATTGTGAATTATAGATATACATATATTGGTGACATGATGGATAGAATATGTGGAAACTATGTTTGGGTGGTTCGGGATATTGATAGTTCCAGAGTAAGGTGGTATCCCTATGTTGAGGAGGCTCTAAAACAGTATTGAATTTTTATGTTGGTGACAACGTGAGTGAGCTTGTTTTGGGATGTGTAGTGATTACTAGGGAAAATGATTCTTTATGCATAAATTATAAGTGGGTAAGTAAAAATTAATTTCAATGGGTGGTTGAAACACAAAAGAATGTATTTCGAATGTTAAATGATATTTTACCTTGATATGGGGAAAAGTGAAACCCATAGTTATGACTACTGCTAGGAATAATATTTGGATTAGGATTGAGAGACTGCTTACCTTATTTACCATGACTCCAATTTGGAATTTAGTACATTCTAACAGTTGAGGGTAACCCATCAAACTGGCCGAAAACATTTTAGGAGCATTTAATTATGTGAATCTTAAGGAAAAACTTCAGTTTATGATATCAATTCACAAAACACTGTCAATGTATTTCTGATAGGGGTGATAGGTTATATGTGTTCTGTGAGATAAATACTTATGTGCTAGTTATTTCATCTATATGGACAGTTTCTAAAAGGGATGTTTCATTTAGATTCTTATCTATGGTGACATTGGTACATGTCATGTAGAACAATTGTATTCATGTAGATAGAATGTCTAGTTCCCATGGGTAATAACACTATTTTAGGAGTTTGGGTTTAGGAATATGTTTATACCCTGTGGTTTTTAGATGAATACACTTTGTGACTTAGTGATTCAATAGAATTTATAATTTTCAATTGAAAACTGATTATGTGCATGGCCATTTAAGCTCAGGATAAGCTTTTAGAAGAGTACTGATACTATGAATGAACTATAGATTCATTATAAAATGATGTTATAAATATGAGTATTCATTTACACGGTTTGACTTGGTGAGATAAATATAGTTTCAAGAAAAAATAAGGGTTCTCTATGCATGGAAAGATTGGAATACAAAATATTAATTTATAGTTTCGGTGAAATTTTTGGGACATTATAGATTAAATGTGGTTCATTGGATCTTGGATATAATATTCATGATATGTTTGTGCATGATCATGTAACCACTATGTTTTGATGTAATCTTGGAGCCACCTATGCGTGGAGATACAATATATTGTCTCAATTGTGGAGTAGACCTATACGACATCCTGAAAAATAGAACATGGAGATGGATTGATCTTGAATCATCCCAAAAGTTAATTATTTCAATGTTTTTATTGGTGTTGTGGAATGTATAAACCGAAATATTTTTCTTTATAGTATAATATATATTATATAGTGAAAAGGAATGAAACACAAGGGAGTTTTAGTGATCGATTAAGGGGATGGGGGACTCAATAAAAATATAGTATATGAGTTGTGATTTCCATATCATGGGATTTAAGTAGTTCTTAAACTATGCAGTCACAATTACTGAAGAAATGAATGTCTTGGCAAAGAAGATGACTTCGTTGTTGGAGAATTTCATGCATCAATACAAGAACTAGGATAAATATGTTAAAGAGATGGTGTAATTTTATACGTATTTTACTGGAGTTTATTGGTTTCTAGATAATAAACTGAAACACGACAATAAAGATCCATACATGATTATAGAGGAGTCTCACGAGTGATCAAGTGCAGTTGATGATTAAAAAAATAGAGTTTAATTAAAAATTGGAAATGAATACTATTGACATTATGGGAGAACCAATTTAAAATAAGAATGGAATGTGACATAGATAGAGAATGTTTCTACTAATGGGAGATAAAAATCAGTCTTTTAATTATATGTATTCAATGATAGGGGCTCAATGAGTTAAGAAATACATGGATAATTTTACTTCCACTACTATGAATAATCAGATTCTATAAAATAACTTATGGATCATAAAATAAGGAGAAACACTTGGGAGACTTATTTTAATGTTGATGTGGGTCGGATATGTTATAAAAGAAATCTACAATGTGATCCTAAATTAGTATTGTTTTCCATTATATCCAAATAACAAAATGTAGTGGTAAAAAACATTATAAATGAAAAAGGATTTTACGATAAAATTGTGTGGAAGTTGAATTTACCTCTATGATGAATTCTTATTTATTTAAAAAAATAAAAATGGGAAGTTGTGTAGTCTACTTTTTAAGGCTATTAACATGATCTTAAATTAGTAGTTTATTGGGTTATATTCAATGAAAAACATAATGTGGTATAAAACATTGTAAATGTGTAAGGGTGTTTCAATAATAATGAGAGGAAGTATATTTTACCTATAAGATGAATTATTATTGATAAAATAAATATTGAAAAAGATAAATTGTGTAGTAAACTTGTTGAAGATATTGATATAAGAATAAGTAATTAGTTTAATAGGGATAAAAATGAAAGGAGGAGAAATTTAAAACCTAGATGCAATGAATAGAAGGGGACGTTGTTGGGAGAGATAGAGAAAAGAGGGGGGACGTCGCCGAACCTGTTGGCAGGGAGGCCTATGGAAAGATATTGATGCGAAGGTGAAGACCGGGAGGCCGAGGTCAGAAGTGGAGGTAGAGCTGGGAGGTGGAGGCCGGGGTGGGGAGGAGATGGCCGAGGAGTTGTGGTCGGGTAGTCAGGAGATGGAGGTAGGAGAGGGGAAGAGAGGGCATGGAGGTGGATGTTGGATGGCTGGGAGGCATTGGTCGGGGAGGAGAGGAGAGGGCCATGAGGCAGAGGTCTAGAAAAAGAGAGTTAGAGTGGGAGAGTGAGATAGAAGAGTGATGATGAGAAGCCTGATGGTGATGTAAAACTGGGGATTGAATACCCAGGATTTTAATAAAACTGTGGGTATAAATAATAATAAAAACACTTATCCCCACAGTTTTTTGTAAACCATGGGTATAGATTTGTGGGGATAGACCCCGTTTATAGTAGTGATTGGAATCTAAATCCACAACAAGTTCCTCAAAAATTGATAAATATTGAATTTTAGGGATGAATAGGTCATGGTAAACATACACCACAAAAAATAAACATGTTTTGATCATTTTATTCCATTTTCCTTTAATTTTACATCATTTTACAATTTTAATGTTTACCACAACAAATACTTTTTTTCATAGGTAATTAATGATTTAATCAAAATATAAATTCATCCTTAATAGATAATTTTTAAAACTGATTATAAATATGAACTCCATTTTTAAAAAAAAATCCAATCTGTGTAGAAAATAATATTTACAGAAGCTCATGTAACCTCAAAACCCTAGTTTTACGTTTAAATGTGGTAAATAATTTTTAATTTTTATCTATTTATTATAACCAAAAAATATATTTTTCATTTATTGTTATTTTATAAAAATTAAATACATGTAATCAAATTCAAATAAAAAAAGTGTAATAGATTATTTTAGAAATAAACCGGAAAATCGTGTTGAAAAATATTTTTTCATGAAATTCATTTCTAAACAACAATGTGACAGTATATTAAATACATGACTATTAATTATTATTTGAAGGATTTAAATAAATATATATATATATTCTACATATAAAGATTAAATCTATCCTTATAAGAGGTTATTATAATTTTATTAAATGGGGGATGATTATGCACTTCAATCAATTTTCAAACAAATGCGTTTTAATCCTAAAGAATAATTTATACACAATCTGTCATCAATATGATTAAAATTGAAGTAATTAAATTTAATATAACTTTGGAATACTAATTTTACATTGAAATCAAATTAAAATAATAATAAGACTATTATATTACAAAATTTATTATGAATAAATGAATGTTATATAAAAAATTGTATTTTCAATATTTTCTGTAAATTTACCCTCTTATGGAAAATAAAATAAATTAACCCTAATATAATTTTGATATTATAATTTAAAAGATGATATTATATTTATAAAATAAAATTAATAATAATTATATAAATTAGTTATGATTCACAGTATAAAATATTAAATAAAATAATTTTTGATGAATATATGTTTTTGAATCATAAAATGATTTTATTGAAACTTATGTACTTATTTTTAAATGAATTATATATAACCATTATACATATTTTCATAATTTCATTCAAAAAAATAAATTTCCAACAACATAATGTCTATTAAAAAATTTCTATATTAAATAATTTTATTTTTAACAGTATATCACTGTTCTCATAAATCATAGTGTTTTGTGTCATATATGTTGTTGAACACAATGTTAATATTTTAAAATATAGAGTTGTTACATTTACCCACTATTAATAAATTTTTTCCTCTAAATTTTAAATTGTTTTAGAAAACCAAGGGTCTGATATTTAAAATTTTATTTTTGAAAAAACCACATCATAAAAGTGTTAATATAACATCTTCATTAAAAGAGGGATATAGAAATACAAAGGGAACCTAAAATAACTCATAAGGTCTCAAAGTAGGCGTACATTTTTGGTAACTAAAAATATTAACATGGAGAATAAAACTAATTATTAAAGACTAATAGATAGTGATGGAATACAGGGTAAGAAGAAATATAAAACCACACAACAATAAATTAATGATGGGTTAACGGAAAATTGATTCATTAGAGTTGAAGGTAATATGAATTTTTTGATGATCATTTTTGAAGAGTTTAGGATGTTCTTTACCATCTAGAATAAAAAAATAATGAAATATATATTTTTTGATATATTTCTATTTCAAAGTAACGATTACTTTATTTCTTTCTATTTAAATAGATTCCCGCATCATCTCTTGCTCAGGGAAATGAATATCCAATTTTATTTATTTTCTTCATGAACAAATATTAAATTTTAACTGGCCATATACACCATAAAAGAAATAAAAATCATTCCTATTATATTTATTAAAACAAAAATGGTTAGTTGAAGTTATCCATAACAATAAACTAATCTCTTAAGCTCATTAGTAACACCAAATGTTAAACATAATATTTATCAATCAATTTTTTTAGTAAAAACAATTTTATATTAGCCGAATAATTATTAGGCATGTGGTAGGAATTGCATCCTTGCCGTCCTTCAATTGTTTGTTCGTTCCCCAAGGCCTCACTTTATGGAATAGATTTTCACCTGGTTTTCACATTGTCATTTTATAAAAAATATTAATATAAGTATTATAAGCATCACAGAAATATGATTACCTTCCTCAAAAAATAACTTTTGTCATCAATTTTTTTAACAACACCGTGTTTTTAATATGATTTATTTATTCCATTAAATCAAATAATCATAACTGATAATTATTACATCAACATAAATGATCATATTAACACTAAAGATTATCAATAATATTAAATGCTTGTACTGATAATTATTCTTCATGTAATACTTCATGTTGAACATTTGGGTTACATATACCTGAATATAATGAAATGTCTTCCAAAATAGAAATAATCATATTAAAATAGAAAAATGTAACACCATAAAATAGTTGCATATTAATTTGAATATATGATTAAACATAAACTCATAATCCCATTATAGTATTCATAAATCATGAGTTAACCATATAGAAAGAATGATATGATTCCAAAATAGAAAACACAATCTCTACATATTTTATGATTCTTATAACCAAAAAACCATTGCTAATATTAATTCTATAATATAATTTATGTTTCCCAATAAGAAAAATAATTAATCCATTTGAATTAACAATGGATCTTTCTTGGTCAAATAGTAAAACATTACAATTGGTCATTGACTCAGATAATTCCCATGTTACCCATATTGAATATAATGAAATAGAAATTGATCTCTAGGATAAATTTATTTATATCCATTGAACACATCAATTTTCCATGAAAATTCATTACTCTATGGGATTAATTTACACACACAAAATATTTTACATTTTACTTTTATACATTCCCTATGGTGTAAATTTTCATTTTTTTTAAATTAAGAAAATTGATCCTTATTTCCTCCATAGTCTCCAGTCGTTGAGTTTGTAGGGGAAACCACCCTTCCCTTTTTAGGTGAGACAAAGAGTTGGTCAATGTATATGTTTTGAAAAATATATTGGGATCACTAATCATGAATAATATTGATGTATTTCGCACCATTTTTAAACCCATTTAGTTTCTCATAATCACCATATTGTCCATCGTATTCATTATTTATATTATTACTTCAAGATCCATCTATTGTCAAAAACCAAATTCATTGTGTGATAAAAATAATTATAGTGAAATCTCTTATAATCATTAATAGAATGAATTAATTATGACATGTTATTTTTAATATAATACAACTCATATTTAACATAGGTCAATAATTGTTATAATCTATTCAACTCCTTTATAATGGTATGGAAATAAAATGTGAATTTTTAAAATCATATCCACTGTGAGTATCAACCCATGCAGGGAATAAGGAAGATTTTTTGGGCCATGTGATCATAAATTGATATTTAATTTCTCTCTTTATATATTTATTATCCATAGGTAAAACAATGTTTTAACTATGTCCACTTCTAGTATCTAAACATGGATGTGTTTATATAAAAAACTCCATAATATCTTCCTCATGAAAATTTAGGGTTTTTTTATATACTTATCCTCAATGTTTATAATAGGGATATGTTCCCTAATATCTATTTTCCTAAATCTAGTTCCCATAATTTATACTAAAAACTCTCTGATACCATCTATAAATAACCCAACTTTTGTGTCATATTTGGTGGTTACATAGACATTCTAACATAAAGCAATAGTGATTACAACCAAATTGACTGAATAGTTATAGATTTCTTGGATAACTAGACTGACAATGGAGTCTTTCCTTGAATTTAATATCATTTATTGTTACATAATTGAAATAAATATTCTAAATACATGAAATCATTGTAATATTTCTTATTTATATCATGGAGAAAGGAAACAAAATAAGAGTGACCTCAGTATCTCAAAAAGGATTATGTAAATTCGTAGCTATAACGAATCAATATGGAGTAATGAATATGGACTAGAAAATAACAGAAAACATATGAAATTTAAACAATAACATTACTATCATGATTAGAAAAGGAAAATCAAAATATTAATGTGAATAATTTTAAACAAATGGCATTTAATCAATAATTAGGGAAAAATTCATCCATGGATAATATCGATGTAATACATTCTTTGATAATAATAAATAAACTATTAGGAATGTAAATTCTTTATAATGGATGTATTGATCTTAAATGATGTGATATTTTTAATGTAAATTCCTTTCCCTAGTATAGTTTCATCATTGGGAAGGTATACACAAAAAAACCATTTAATTCAATCCTACCAATTTACCTCATGATACTGTTGATGCATATAAGGGATATATAATATCAAGACAGACCTATAATTTCAAGTCCATCACATTAATCATATATCAAATAACTGATTATATTCATTAATAGTATTCCTGATCAATAAATGTACGTATTAAATGAATAATATAGAATTTGAATATTTCCCAAGTCGACCACATAATTTTCAAAAGTAAAACACCATATTTATTAATAATATAAATTCTGAAAAATAAAAATATCAATGAAAAATAGTATTGATATATTGGGTAATTTTAATTTCTAATAATCATAAAAACTTGACTATTTAAAGGTTACTATAATGAATAAAAAATTAATCAATATAGTAAATGTCAATACCTCCATTAGTCAAAATAAGCGTAAATCATCCTGATAAATAATAAAATTTGTACAATTATAACATATACCATGTGAAAAACTATATACTAATTTTTTGTTGAAATTAACTAATAAAAATAACATAAAAATACCATTAAAGGATTCTTTAGGAAAGTTCCATTTTCACTTTGAAAATAACTATTCAAAACTAATATATTCCATAATATTAGAAAAAAAATATTCATTGAAAATAAACTTGAAAATATTTGATTACGGTGAAATGAAGTTACTTATATTTATAGTAATAATATTATGTGCAATATGAGTATGTTAAAACAAATATTCCACACACATTTTCTTTTGAAATTTCAAAAAAGTACACTATTTGGAAAAAATGTATATTATTTCTATAAAAAAATATAATAATAAAATAATGGGTAAAAATAAATTTAAAAATTAATGGGAAAATATTAAAATTAATCTTCAAAACATTTTTAGAAAACATGGATTTGGAGGAACTAGGATTTGTTACTAAAGAGAGAAACACTGACAAATTTTCTCTAAATCACTTTCTAAATAATTTTAACTGTGAAAGATAGAAAAATGTTACTATTTCATAAATATTTAATGAATTAACATAGTTTAATAAAATTAAATAGGCTAATTTTGAAATGATTAAATAATTTCATAAATTATTAATTAATGTATAAACACTATCGATAAAGAAAATTGAAGCATAAACCCTTAACACATTGGAATATTTTGAATCATAACCCCTTAAAATTTATATCTTCAAATGAAATATTAAAGACCATTATTTTTAAGATATTAATTCTATAACATATCAAAGCTGTAGTACATACAACTCATAAAAGTTAATAGGTTTATAATTGATAATATGTCTTAGTGGAATGTGTCTTAAGATTAAAACCTTTACAATGATCATACAATTGAAGTATGGATTAATCAATGAATATATTTTGTTTAGAAAAACTAAATCCAAAAAAATGAAATATATAATAGGTTAATCAAAATACATTACACACATAATATTATAATATCAAGGACAATGTGAAGTAATATGGCCCAATGAAAAAAAATAAGTTATGAAACATCATTTCACTAGGTAAATTTCATGTAAAATCCCATTGGATGAATAAAATGAATTTGAACACCAAATTTCTTGAATTATGAACTATTAATGATATAATATTTAATGGGGGGTGTATATAAACATCACAAATTAAATTAGATTCATAACAACAAAATATTTCTCACGAAGGGAAATTAAGATGACGTCCCTTTCCTCTGGATTCCAATTAGTTAAACATCATGTATAATGGTTTTAAATATGTTATTAATTTATAACATAACCAACTTCAAATTGATAATGTCATATATTTTACTCCTATAACTTATTATCACTTATTCAATGATAATATTTTATTATATCCATTATTTCAGTGTTTACTGCTTTATTTTCACAATCTTGTATTATAACTGAAGTTCCTATTCGAGTGAATATGATATATAAATATAACCTAAATAGAGAAATAAATGTTATAAAAATCATTTCTATTTATTTTATTATTATTTTTATCCAATCATGAAATTTGTAAATAGAAAATGAATCGCATTGCTCCATGGACATGGTCGGTCGTTCGTACGCACACACAATGATAACAATAAATTAATGGGTGAAAGGGTAAGAAATATGATTATTTATTAATTTTAAATAATTAAAATCACATATTTTTTAATATATACATATTATTTACATCATTATAATTATCCATGTGAATCAGTGATGGAGAAAAATAAATCGTTTTGTGAAGATGATTACATTCTCTTAGAGAACCCCCTATTTGATATCCTATTAAGGACCCTCATTCACTGGGGATGCTCTTTGGATCTTGGGTCACCTTCACCCTCCTAGGTTTCTTTCTCTCCCCAACGGTGTAGTTCCGAGACTCTGCTCCCTTCATTTCTTCCTTCTCTCTCACTTTCACCGTGAAGGTGCTCTGCATTATCCTCGACTGCCTATTCCATATTCTGTCCTCATGCTCCATCATTCCTCTCCAGTTCGGATGTCATGTGATGGAAAAATTTAGGATTTGGGTTTGGAAGTTAGCCGATCATGGGTTTATCGGCGGCTCCTTTTTTCCCCGGTTTAGGGTTTCAGTACCGATTTCCATTCTTTGATTTTATCCCCCCGCAGTGTTTCATTATGGCAAGCATTTGTTTCTCATTTTTTGGTTCTGTGTTTTTCTTTTTGGGGGCGATTGTCACTGTACTTTGTGGCTGGTTGGGAAATCCCTTCTTCTCACACTCTCTCTGGCTTCTAGCCTCTCTACTTCCATCCATGTCAGTTGGGTTCATAGAAACACATGAGGTTTTGGGTTTGTTGTATGATGTGGATGAGGCTCTTGGTGATGATTCTTGTGCTTGAACAAGGGTTTTGCCTTTCTTTGGGTGTTTTGGTGATGGAAAATTATGATGTTTGTGTTGATCAATGGATAACAGCAATGATGGTGTAGCATTAACTAGACGACTTCTGGTATTCTCTTCTTGGATCAGGTTCTTTGACAACTCATTAGTTTTCGTGGGGACCTTATCAATTTTAAGGAGTTTCTTCTTTTGATGTGTTGGTGGGTTCCAGTAGTTTTATGACATAGTCAGGTGTTCATCGACGCTTGGGGCACAGGGCTGAAGGTGGTGGTCACATCGGTGTGTGTTTCTCTCGATGGCCCAATATGAGGTTGATTTGTTTAGATTTCTTTTCTAATTATCATGTACCTATGGTTTGTGGTTTCCCTGGTGGTGGATGATGGAATCTCCTTCGATGTTGTGGTCAACATTACTTTTTTTTGAAGGTCGACATTGGTATTCTATTATGGTTCTTTGGGAGACAAAGATGCCGATGAATGAAGGTGTCGAGTGGTGATGACGATCCAGACAGTGGTGTTAGTGTGGATGTGGTGATGAACAAAGTTGGTGATGTAGATGTCTATTTAGGGTTATTTCAGCTGCAGGATGACTAGTTTAAAGGTTTAGATTCTCTAATAAGGCGTGTGTATGTTGTATGGTTTTTTAATTTTTAATGACGTGTTTTATTGGATGGTGGTAATGGTGGTACAGATCCGGTTGGCTGCAGTGTTTGTTTGAATTTTTAATGTTGTATGCTGAAATTCTAGTGATGGATTGAATCCGGTTGTTTTGTGAGGGTCCACACTTACCCCATAAAAGTGTTATAATAAAATTATAAAATAAATATTGTTTGGTTATTTTTGCTGATCAATAATGTCATTATAGATTTTGGGGATTGATTCTGGTAGGTTTTTTTTAGTAAAAATGGCTTTATATGTGTGAATAATAGAGGGGAGGGAGTTCCCTTCCAAAATTGAAGAGGACTGGCATTTTGGTAAATACCCAAAACTATTCAATGATTAAAAGTCTCTCTTACAACATGTTACACAAAAATTGATAAATAATATAGTGCATTAATTTTAAGGTCAATACAAACCTCATGTAAAAAAGATACATGTTTTAAACCTGTTATTCCATTATCTATATGTTTACATACATTTAAAATTTTAGTTTTCACCACTGTAATAACGATTTTTATACCAGGAGATTAATTATTTAAAAATAAAATAGTGTGAAAATTATTTGATAATTTTGGAAAAATTATTATAAATATGAAAATCAATTTAAAATATTAAAATTATATTTTTTTGGTAAATTGTATTGAACCCAATCTCTTGTAATGCATAAATCCTTGTTTTAACGTTAATCGTCATAGTTCATTTTTCAAAATATCTCTATATATTATGAAAAAAAGTAAGTTGATATTATTACCTATTTATAATTATTATGAATATAAATATTGAATATGTTATATCTATTTCATATCACAATTTTTTAATATCGGTTTTTGGAAACAAATCGGCAAATCATGTCAAAAAAACATTTTTATGAAATGAATTTTCCAACCATAATGTGAAATTATATAAACTATATGACTCAAAAAAGTTGTTAAATGGATTTAGATTCTTATATTTATAAATATATAATAAAAATATTTAATTTAAATATTTCTTATTTTTGTTACATTATTTAACTAAAATGGAGGAACATAATGCACAAAAACGTTTTTTAAACAAAATATTTTAGATCCTAATAATAAATCTATATCAAAATCTAGTCTAAAAATGATTAAAATTTAATTAATTAGATCAATTATAACTAAATAATAATTATTTAAATTTTAAATAAAATACAATTTATAAATGGACATTAATATTACATAATTTACTAAAAATAAGTGATAGTTTTACCAAAAGAGATATTTTTATCTATTCATAGATAATCCACCCTTTTTAGAATGATATGAACATGTCACCATAAGATAAATATGATATGTTAGTTTAAAAAATGATATTAACTTTATAAAATAATATTTATAAAAGTTTTATATATTAATTATAAATATAAAATAGAAAGTAGAAAATAATTATGTTTTGAAGAAAATGTATTTTTAAATCATAACATGATTTTAATGAGAATTACGTACTTATTTTTAAATTCATTATATAAAAATATATAAATATCTTCATAATGTGATTAAAAATGTTCATTACCTCTTAATTAATTACTAGGTTATATGAGTTACATTAAATCATAATATTTTAAAAGTATAAAATGGCCCTCTTAAAACAAGATGTTGTGTATCTTATACAATTTTAAAAAATGTTCTTATTATAAAATCATGGGGTTCTATATTTTCCATACATAAATATTATAATATTTAAATAATATAATGATATTTTTTTATGATAAAATATTATATATACTCCAAACAATAAGCTTCCATGGTGGTATAGTTCTTGTTGTTTTGTAGAGCCAGTTTTATACTATCACCTTGTCATGAGAAGAGATAATATTTTATAAATGATGATTTTGATATTCATGTTTCATTTATTTTTATTCATTATGATCATGTAATCCTATATAATAATTACATGTTATATATATAATGGTATTATCAGATGTATTCATGTGATTAAGAAGATAGCGATATTCAAGGTTTAAATCTGAGAGTGTTCACTGAAATTTTTATAGATTTTAGATTTCCAATACGTTGGTTTCTAAAATCACAAAATGATATATACATAACCAGTTTTATATTAATTGTAACCTTAAATGAGGGATTTTATAACCTTATGAAATCATTTTTTGAAGAATCATATCGTTAGTATGTATTCAGATACAATTTGGGGAGGTCCTCGTTACTGTTACATGATTTTTGCGTTCCCTTACACTGGCTTTGGATTAGTGTTTCTCCCCTTACATGGGGAAATTTTTTTACCAAATAAATATTTTACCCATGTGTAGGATTTGTTTTCTATTATTCATTATACATTACATATTCGATACCATTATTTAACTACTTTTTATAATGGATTACCTTTATTTTGGTGTTTTATAACCTTATGTAGCATTTAAAACTTCTACCTTACCATTTCATATAGATATGATGATAATTAATAGAGCACATACCTAACTATATACCCGTATTCAACCATTAAATTTTCATAACTACCCATAAAGAAGAACACAAGCTACCTTTAATGAGAATTAATTATTATACAGAACAATATTTAAACTATTTTTGTTTTAAAAATTAATTCTTATAAATTTTAATTATAATTCTATAAAATCATATACTTCTTGTTGTCGATTAATTTTTTATTTAATAATAGCTCATGTTTTAAATTTTACATATTCCATAATAAATTTTATATAATAAAAATCAAATTAAAATTTATGTTTATTAATTAAATTGCATTAAATAATTTTTAATTAAATATAATATAACCCATATGTTAGTAATCATGCTTTTGTTTTTGAAACAAAAAAATTATGGCAATGTTTAAATATTTAAATGTTCACATATTATATGTTACATTATTTACAGAAAAAATATATCAAAATTACTTTTCGGAAAATTATAAAAATATTGAAAAAGTAATTATTTTTATACCTTCAATATTTTAAATTGTGTTATTCAAAATTTTATGTTTCTTACAGAAATTATTTTTATTTGGAAAATCAAACGTTAAGTAATAATATGCCTCCCTTTGTTTTAATAATGAAACAATACATTTAATATAAATTTATTTAAAATATATTTATTCTCTAATTATCATGAGGTTATATTCATATTCTCTAAAGATTAATTTTTGGGATTTTTATAATAATTTTGAATTTTATATAAATGTTGATAAATACCCTTATTACAATTATTAAGAATTTATAAAATAGTTAGAATATAATTAGTAGTTTTAAATATATAAAACATAATTATATTACCAAATAAATATTTTATAAGTGAATTAATAGTTTTAAAAATTCCTGTTTTTGTTTAAAAACCCTTATTTATAATTTTAAAATTTAAGAAATATTTTTCAAAAAAATTAATACAATATACATATTTTGTTTTGAAATTTAATTTTTAGACTTTTAGAAATTTAATCAAACCAAATGGGTTTCAAATTTGGAATCGTTAGGTATAAATTATATAATAAGGGAATTTTTTCGAATCAATGGATAAATAACCTAGGTAAAACTAGTTTCCTTAGTGAAAAATAAATTGGTAAATATTTGTAAATATTAAAGGTAATGGGAAAAAAATTTAAAATATATATTTATTTAAATTCTATTGGTGTGACTCAATCATATCTCCAATCCACTCCATTACTTATTAATTTGAATATACCAATCCTTAATAGTGAATTTTCATTATTGAAATCTCTGGGGTATTTAGAAAAGAAGGCATTCTTTTAAACTTATAATATGGTAACATGTCTTCTCATTTACCCACACACAAAATAATTTTATAATAAAAATAAAATATTTCAAAATTTCACATCAACTCTACTAGAATCCTTACATAGATTTTGGTATTGTCAAAATAACATACCTTAAAGGTATAATCCCATTTATAATAATGATAATCCCTGAAGTTATGTATAATTTCCTAACCTCTCATTGTTATTTTTATTTCATTATGCACTTTTATTCACCATAAAATTTCATTTCATAGTTCTAATATGTTAACATTAGCATAATTTTAATACATTAATTATTATAATTCTGGTATATTCATTATCCACCCTCACATATCCATTAATAAAATTTAATGTGTGAATCATGCAATGAGTGGACTTCCGCCTCTATGAAAAGCATGTTTTTTCCTTCACCTCCAATGATTAATGGGATTAATTAATATTTAATGAGTATTTTTTATGTTTAAATGTAATATATATCATTAATTTAGTTATTTTTTATTTAAAAAAATCATTATAAAGAAATCTATCGATATCGGTAAATAACGCAGACCTAGTTCATCACACTTTTCATTTTCCTAATACATTAATAAAACATTCATGTAGCTAAATTATATAATAATAATTATATATAAAACATGAATTATAGAACATTAAATGGAAAATATATTATTTTCATTGGGAGAAATGGAAGATGAACATCGCTTTTATAAACACAGTTCAAAATATCTATGATTACTGTCACATAATGATGAAAAGTGAATACAAAAATATCATACATAGATAGAATTATAATTAATGTATTGAATAAATGGAAAAATATAATATTAAGGTTATTTAATTTATATTTCATATTTTTATGGAATATTTGTTTAATGTATTTTTTTTGTGAATGTAGGGTTAATAAAAGAGACATAGAAAATCAAAATCCCTTCTTAGAGTTATAAATTCTTTAATCAAACATTATTTTTAATGAATTTAAATTTTTATACATTTTATTATAGGGAAATGTAGTTTTTAATTAAAATACACATTCCTTATTTTTAATTTTAATTGTTTTTGGAAAAAAATGGTGATTTTTTTTAAAACAGTCTAAAAAATATGTCATTTTCATTAATGACTTCCAAATTGTTTCAGGAATGAAATTTTTCACATTGGTTTTCATCTCAATCTCTATATTCAAAATTATGCATCACTAATGGATTTATTTATTATTATTAACCATATAATTTCAATTATTATTTTATTATTTTTGGTGAATAAGTATTTTGTATCAAATGATTCAATTTGTAGTGTTATACAATTTGAATGTTTTCTAAAACTGATTTTATTTTCATGTGATCATTACAAAATTGTGGATTATTTACTTTTAGTTTTTGTGGAAACTGATAATTTTTTTCATGGGTTCTTTACTATTTTAATTTGATTAAATTTAAGTGGCACACATTTATATGGATGACGAAGGGTGAGGTATTATATCACACTCCAATCATTTGGTTTATGTTTATATATCATGAGACAATCATGATTGGAAATAATGACTTTGGTAATAGTTTATGCCTTCTTAGCCCAATGATTTTTCAATTTGTGTGTTGAATGTTTATAGAGGAGGATCAATGAGTGATCTAAGAAGGATTTATCCACATCAAAATGGAAACAGATGGTTCATAATGTAAATGTATAATTAATGAGATAAGTTTGTGTTTTATAGAATGTGTGGATAACAATTCATGGATTTTGATCAAATAATGGGTCATGTGGAGAAAATATTCATAACATGAAAAAATTTCATTTCATTCATTAAATCTAGATGATGGACTATTAATTTTAGAAAAAGAAAATGTTCTGATAAATTAACAACTTAAATAGGTTTTATGACATGGATTGTTTGTTAGTAAAATAATTCACCTTATTGATATATACATACCAATGTGAATTAGGTGTGTTAAATCATTTTTATAAGTAATAGGTCTAGAAATATGGTTTCGTAACAGTCTAATTCATCTTTTCATTTAGGAAAAACCTAGTAATTTTTAAAGTAAATCCTTCCCCTTAACCCTTCATTGATCCTAGGGTTATACAGACTGATTATTAGTGAAATGTGTGGATTTCGTCCCATGTTCTCCTTTTGTTATTCTCTTGAGAATTCATGATGGTGATGCTTTCTTGGTTTTGTAGTTTTTGGGTTGTGTTTTAAATATCTATTAATATGGCCTAGGTTGGATCATGTTTTATTTGTGAGGATTTGGCTTTATTTTGGTTTCGTCATCACCATATTGTGTGTAAATAATCAGGAATCTTATTTGACGTAGGGGATCACAATTCTTTTATTATTTAAGTCTATGTGTGAGGATTTTATGAATTTTCCTTCCATTGGATTAATAAAGATAATTGATTAAATTAATTAAAAAAATTTGGGTATCGATATAAATTTTATGATTTCATTTATTTGATGATATTATTGATGAGATTTTGTATTGTTGTTTCTATAGAAAAAATACAATTTTTGGGTTCCCTGTTTGTTCTATAGTTGATATTATTTTGATACACTCCATATGTTTCCTGATTTATTCCACCCCAAATAAAAATTATATGGAAGTATATATGGATAATAATGTGGTTTCCCATGGAAATTTGGATTGTGTGATAATACCCATGCTAAATAATGACGTAACATAACATGATCCTTAAAACCTAATTTTTTTATGGTAGGATGTGATGAAACATGTGGTTGTACTTGTTTTATTTACTTTTGTGATGTGTGATCTTGAGAAAGTATGATAGTGACTGGATGGGTTTTTCAATGAGTTGGGTAGTGATGTGATGGTCAGCTTTCATGGGATGCAACATGGGCGTTTTTACAGTGGTCATGGTGTATAGTGGTTGTGTTTTACAGGGGTTTTGTTGTGATGTGGTTGGGTAATGTAGTGGTTTTGATGTGTGGTGGTTTTAATGTGTGGTGATTGATATATGTGGTTATTTTTGTGGGATGGATTGACTAATGTGGTGTTGTGGAAAAGGTTGTTGAGAGGTGGACGAGCTGTTGTGTGTTGTGGTTGATATTGTTTCATGTTTATCCATGTAAGGAAATGATTACATTGAAACGAGATGACATGGGTTTAAAATGTATTTCATAGTCCTTCCATGTGGTAATTAGTCTAATTAATCTTACTAATAAATGAATTTTTTTATAAATGATAACTTAAAATTCATAGTAAATGAGAGTTAATGATAACTTGACAAAATTGGAATATGTCAAAGGCTATGATTTAAAGTGGAATTGTGTGCCTTGATATGGGGTTTATGTGGTGTGATGTATTTAGTTGTGGCAGCTGTTGTAGTAGATATTGTTTGGTGGGATGGTGGTGTTCTCTTATTCATTAGTGTAGTTTTTGGGAACCTACAGTCTGGGCATTTTATGATATATATATATATATATATCTAGTACATTATGTTATTTCTATATACACCCCCCAAGAGTGGGGTAAACATAAATGGGAATATTTTGGGTTCTGGGTGTCTTCTGTAACATTTAGGTTAGTGGTGATATAGATAGCTGGCTACCCTTTCTTCCTCAATATTCAATCAATAATGATAACATAGGTTGGGGTTGGAGATGAAATAGTAGTGATATGGATGTGATATGTGTTGGAATTTGTCCATAGTAGGAAGATAGAATGAGGTATATGTACTTCAATTTCATGATAACCTACAAGCATGGTGACATGATGAGATGTGGTGTGCATGGAAATTTTTATTTTAGTGATATTTGTTGTGATGATGACATATGGTATCATCATATGACATACATTTTGAGGGTGGGTTCAGTAGGGATGTGTACCAACCCACATCAGAGATGATTTGTTAAGTGATGTGATGTGTTTATAAGGGATAAGAGATCATGAATTCATGAATTTGTGGATTTAGAGTGTACAATTATCAAGGAATATTTCTAGGGGAACCTTTTTTTAATTTTTTTACAATTTTATTATATTGGTTCATGATTTGTTATGCGAGACATTGTGAGGCTAGGTTTGGTTAGTTGGAATTTTTAGCTTCTTTTTGGTTCAATTGTTTACTCACATAAAGATTAATATTCTCCTTTAAAATTTGAATTAGTGATGTTGGGTATAATCCTAATAAATATTCATTTATGCTCACTCTACATATATGTAATTTTCATTTTTTGTTTCTAGAATTTCTTTAGGGACTGAGATGGACACTTGTAGCATGAGATTTAGAACTTTTGTTGTGTCTCTGTGGTATATGTTGTATTTTGGTATTTTTTGGATAATTTTAATATATATATTATCATTTTTCAGGCATTGGAATATGTATTTTTATTTTATTTTTTTATATAATGGAGTTTTAGGTGGTTCTTTATCACATATCCCAATCATATATTTTTATAGCGTTGGATTCCTTCCAAAAGTGATATTATTATAACCTTGGTTCGTGGCACCAACATGAGGCTTAATAGAGGAGAGAATCATGGGTGATTATATCACTTCCTTCCCTATAAAACAGTGTGGGGTACCTCTCGAGGTAGGGGTCATGGAAGAGGTGTATTAAGGGTTCTACTTGAGTGATAATATAGGGTTTTGAGTGAGGGACTTTTTGAATTTAATGGGTAGTTATGTCCATTGTTCTAGATGATCTTGGTGAATTCTGTAGGATAGAGAAACTATCTAGGGCATAGTACATTAGGGATGAACATGACCCAATAGAAATATTTTGAGTTTATTGTATGGAAAAGAGTGGTGTACTGGATTAAAATCTCGAGGCATTGGAGAGTTTAATGCACTATGATTGAATTTATTTTTGTATGAACTCAGTGACTGTGGGATGTTAATTGATTAGATGTATTAAATAAGTAATATTCCAACCCTTCTCTTTATTAGACATAAATTAACGATTAAACATTTACGATTTCCCATACTAAAACCTAGATGGTCAATAAGTCTAGTGTCATTCGAAATTAGGTACATTACATAACATCCTAATATAGGGAATACATCACCATTATTGAAAACTTGTAAAACCTGGTCATACTATTTCATCATACTTTAAACTGCATGGAATAAATTGGTTAAATACACAGTAAAGGGGTGAGATATAAATCCTAGCTAGAGAATAAGCATGTAATAACATGAAAAAATATTACATGTTACACAATTGGTATATCAATGAGACATAAAAGGGGTGATAATTAAAAATAATAACAATGAAGCATGATATAGAATGATAACATAAATGTGTCATGGTAATATCGAAACAACTTAAATCATGGCCTCATAAACATAGGTCCAGGATAAATTACAAGAAATGATGATGGAAAATGTATCATGATGTATTAGGTTATCTTTTTAATACCTTGAATGATTTATTCATACATTAAAACATTACCCAATTTATAATAATTATATATAATTAAAATCACACCTATAACTTTCATATAAATCCCATGCATAAGTATACAAATTAGAGAATAAAACGTATAATAATTTTTATTCAAATTTATTTCCATAATTAAAGAGTGTTTGATACATAAATTTAATTCCCAAATGAAATAATTATATGTGAATAATGTATAAAAATCATTAAATAAAATGTGTATGGGTATTCACTATATATATTTTTAGTAGGGAAAACCACATGGAAATTTCAACAACATAAAGGGTGTTTATAAATGTAAATTGGTAGGATTAATGGGAGTAAAATTGGTATGTAATAATTTTGAAATAATACAGGATGTAAAATGGATATGGAAAACATATCCTCACATTATGAAATAGTGATAAAATTAATAGTAAAATGAATAACCTTGAATTATGAGGAGAAGGAGAGGATCCCGTACTAAAGTTCCACATGGTAATGGGTGTACATAGATGTTAATGAGATGGTTTAATGATATTAAAATGGGTTTATCATCAATTTTACATACAATTGAAACTAAGTAGGATATTTAAGAACATATCTCACCATGAAATAATTTAAATTAAGAGGAATAACAAAACAAATTTCTTGATAAGAAGGAGAGTGGGAGAATTCTTACTAAATTTTGGCATCTAAAATTATAAAGTAAATTATAAAAATAGGGAAAATAAATTCTCTCTACTATTTATCAAATCAATTGAGAATTATATGTATCATTATAAAGAAATGAAAAAAACCAATTGATATTAAGAATGCAAAATACAAAGATGGTGCTCGAATATAAATGATAAGAGAGAAGTCTGTTTCCATGAGAGTGTGATTACAAAATCTTGGGAGGTGATTCTTTAGTTCATGGGTCACCTTGGTAGGAATATAGAGAGGGGATGTCAAATTATGTACGTGATACATTTTTTGAAGTTAATTGGAATGGTTTCTTGGGTGGGTTTATATTGGAAAAGAGAGGGGGTTATTTATTATTTCCCAAACATAGGTTTTGGACTCTATATAATAAATAAATAAATACAAACCCTCAAATGGTTTTCCCAATGTATATTACAAAGAGAATTGGTTTTCAATATTTTATAAGTCTAATTACCCAACTTATTAAGATATTACACTTGATAATATGGAAGTGATTCATGTTCCTAGATATATGTTTTTAAAAACATAAAATGTCATATATGTTTTTGGTGTCTTCATAAAGGATATAAAAAATTAATCAGATAAATTTAAAGTAAAATTATTTAAAATGGGAAATATATATTTTGTCATTTATACCTTTTATAGTAATTGTTATATTACATAATGGACATTATGATGTCATTATTAAAATAATATACTTATTCCATATTTATTTTTTACCCGAAAATTTTATTATCTCAAAAAGTTATGAAAAAATCACTATTTATTGAATTTTACATGATGATTCGAATAATAATAATTATTTTTATCAATTTTTAAAAATATATGAATTTTCACTATTAAAATATAATTTTCATTATTTCATTAATGATCAATTTTTATAATAAATGTATTTGAACCATTATAAAAATTAATGTTGACCTCATAAGAATTTTATTAACAATAACCATTGAATACAATAATTTAATAATAATGTTTTATTAATATATAAATAATTTTAAAAAATCTGTTTAATCAATAAAATATATTTCGGGATTTAAATTTGACATTACATAAAAATGTAATTTCTGTTATATCATATCAAAATATAAATTTTATCAAACTAATTACTTAATAATTTATATGTAAAAATATTAAGGAACAAATATAATCTTATTTTAAATGAAAATGAAATATAAATATTCATACTGTTTGGGTTACTTTGTTTATAGTCTTTGTTGATTTTTTCCCTTAGGTAACTAATTATCACATTACTATGATTATAAATATTTAATATAGATACTATTCATATATTTAAAAATTATTTATTATTTATTAAATATTATTAATTATTATGATTCCAAATATAGAATAAATTTTATACAATTTTTTTCTTAAAAGTGGATAAATTTAATATAATATATACGGCTCAATCAGGATGGAAATAAGTTTACTAAAAAATGCATTTTATTAGGAAAAGTTGATTTACATTAACTCTATAAATAGTTATCATCATTATATGAATTTAAATTCAAAAATATAGATATAAAATATTTAAATTTTATTTAAATCATTTATAATTAGAGGTTATTTTAATTAACTATAATATAGAAATGTTATTCATTTTAAAACATATTTCAGAGAAATGTGATCTGAAGACGAAGAATATACTTATTCTAAATTTTTCTATGTATAAGATTTAAGTATAATTGATTGAATTATTTATGACTAAATAGTACTTGTTTTTACTTATAAAAAATAAAAATATTTATTGGACTTTTAATTTAATTAATTTATCAAAATAATTGTCAATTTTACATAAAACAACATTTTTCACTTTTCATAAATAAATGTAAATTTTCCCAAAATATCCCAAATTTGGAACCTAAGATAAATACTGAAATATTGATAAAAAAATTTATTCCAGTTTATTAAGAGAATTTTTAAAATTTTCAAGAAAATTATTATAATTTTTTTATAAAAATAATTAAATATCATTTTTGAAGAAAATATATTTTGAAGAATAATAGGCCATTACCAAAAATTGATCGATTATTTAATAAGAATATACCTATATATTTAGGATATATATATATATATCATAAAATATTTAATCCTACTTATATAATAAAATTTTATGGAAAGAATAAAATATTCATATTGAGAAAATCATTTTTTTTGTTTAGGTTTGTGTACCACAGACGTTACGAACCATAGTTTATCCATTTCAAAACAGAGGGCATTACATTATTCCCCGTTTAATAAATTTTATCCCTTAAATTTATACATGATTTTTATAATAAATTATTGGACACATTAATACATCTCTATTAAAAACGTACATTTTAAAAGGATATAATAAAATATATACTTGAAAAGAGAGAAAGGGACGTATGAAATTAATCACATTACTAGTTTCTAAGAAGGATAATATTAGTGGGAAGTGAAAAAATATAAATAGATGAGAAAACTGATAAAATTAATTAATAGAGTGCAATAGAGAACATGCCTTGGAGAAGGCAAATAATAATAGAACCATAAATCAGTGATGGGTGAAAAGATAATTAATTAATCAGAAATGGTCATAGCATGAAAAAAAATTGATTCAATAATATTTTACATGATTTAATGTACTATTTTATCATATATGATTAAAAAATTAAAAAAATACATTATTGAAAAGTGTAATTTCATTCTTAAATTAATTTCCACTACGATCTCATCTTTATCTCCTAATTATTAGAACGATAGATGAATTGTTTTTATTCATGAGGCACTAGAATAAGATTCTAATGAAACATATAATAAAAAAAAGAATAAAAATCTATTACAAATATATTTACTAAATCAAAAATGGTTTTCATAGGGTAAGATAATAACATAATACAGTAATCTCCAAAATTACTAAAAAATTATAATGATTTATTATAGATCATTCCTTAAATAGATTCTCAAATGTTAAACTAAAGAGTTATTTTATAATGGGAATGTATTTATTTAACATAAGAATTAATAGGATAAATCTATGTTATCCATTATATATTACCTAATGTTGTCACTTATGGATATTCTCATTCACTTAATAATGGTTTATAATTATCTTATGAATTGAACAATGCATATCCCTTAATAGTGTAAAACTAGTCGTGCAACAAGGCCCATTTTTAAGCACCAGTACTTGATTGAGTCTTGCCCAATGCCTAATTTTAGAGTTTTGCCCCTTTGTAAAAATATTACATATCCACATCCACTAATAGTATCCAGATATGGATTTGTTTTCTTGGACTCAACATTGTCTATAATTTACAAATATTTAGGGTTGTATTATTGTTTTTAGTCTTAACCCTAATACTTTCTATAATTTTGTCTAATCATAATCCCAAAAAATAACTAAACATTCATTAGATACCAACTATGAAAACCCTTGTCATCGTTAGACATACAATAATGATTTAATACATAATATTTCATATAATAAAACATAGAATATTGAGAAGTATAGTGTATTTGGGAATTAGGCACAATAGAAAATAAATTAGAATTAGGAAAATATTTCTATAATCTATTAAATCCTTAGAATTCTCACAATCTTCCATCATAAAAAAATATACATGGTGTTCTATAATGCCTTGTATGGGATTAATCACAGAATAATATGAAGAAAGTATTACATGTTAGACATTTTTAATATAAATGACACATAAATGTTTTGAGAATCATAATCATGAACTATTAGGAATAATATTTCCCGATAACATAATTGAAACATGAAAATATTGAAAAAGATTATAATATGGGATCGTAAATATATGTCATGGAAAAAAATACAACATTTCCTGAAGGAAAATTTCCCATGATATATTAGATTAACTCGATAATCCATTTCATGATGTCTCATGATACTAAAACATTACCTAATTCGTTGTAGTGTAATATAATTCTAGGCGAATCCGCCATATTCATATCAATCACTCACACTAGTGAGCCACATAGATCATAATAAATAGAATAATTTTTCAACACATTTAATTTGAATATAAATTATTATGGAATAAATTCATGTAATTACCCAATAAAATAATTTGTTCTGAAAAATGTGAACACCCTTGATTGAAAATTGCTATGGGTATTCACTACACATTTGTTAGGAATAGAAAATCATTGTGAAAATTTGACAGCAGAATGAGGGAGTATAAATGTTCATGTGAGGGATTAATTTGTGTTTAATGAGTCTTAAATAATTTATAATTTTTTTAATTAATGGGGTTTTGTAAGAACATATCCAAACATTAGTAGATGGATATAAAAGGCTTATTAAATTAAAGATGCATGAATAGTGAATAGAAAGAGAGGATCCTTTACAAAACGTAGGCATTGTAATAGGATTACATAATAGTTAATGGTAAGGATAAATTAGATTCAAAGAGAAATCAACTCATTTCTAAAAAAATGTAATGTAATGGAGATATGACATAATATATCCCAATATGAAAAAATTAAATTAATTGGCATTATAAAAAAATAGGACCTTGAAAAAAAAGGCGATTGGGAGATCCCGTACTAAATTTCAGCATAGAAAAATCTCATGAAAATTCTATATTGAGATAATGTAAATTTTATATATTTATTATATAATCAATTTTAAATTATAGACATCATAGTAAATAAATCACAATACAACCAATTTAGATTCAAAATGATAATTACAAAGAATGTTCTTGAATGGAAATCTGAAGAGAGAAGTACCCTACCTTGAGAGGGTGATTTCAAAAGATTGGGAGGAGCTTTAAGAGAGATTGGGGGAACATAGGGAGGGATATATAGTTTGGAGGTAAGACTAAAGACATTATACATGGTTTTTGAGTGAAGAGAAATATAAGTATTTGTGGAATTATATACGAAAATAGATGATAGTTCTTTATTGTTTCCACAATCAAGGTTTTGGACTATATATAATAAAATTATCAAAAAAAAATATATACCATGGTTTTCTCTTATGGTTTAGTAAAATGAGATATTTTTTCAATTTTTTTATTATTATAATGACCCAAATTATTAAATTATAACCCCTGATAATGTTGAATTTAGTCATGTTCTAAACTAAATAATTTTAAAAACAAAAAAATAATATATGATTATGATTATTCATAAAGGATTTATAAAAAAATAAAATAAAATAATAATCAAATTATTTAAAATGGGTGTTATATTTTGTTTCTTGGATTCCATTTATATAATTTATTATATCTATTTTGGATCATTATGTTGTCATTATAAGCACTATATACCTATATTGTATTTAATTTTTGACTAAATAATTCCGCCTTCTTAGAAAATTATGAAAAATTTGACCCTGAGATATTTAAAAAATGATGATTAATAAATAATATTTATTTTTCTAAAATGATTTTCTAAATATATTTATTTTGTCTTTTATTTATAATTTTTATATATTGGGAATGGTTTTTTGGGACAATAATAGTTTTCAAATCATTATATAAATTATATTTGAAATTAGAAAAAATATTTTATTAATTACAGTTATAAAAAATTATTTACTAATAATATTTCAGAAAAATAAAATTTATTTCATAAATAAATTAAGAAATCAAAATTAATTTCTTAATTTAAATTTTATATTACCTAATATACAATTTGTGTTGTGTCGTATCGAAAATATAATTTCTCCCAAACTCATTTCATAATCATTTATAAGGTATGTACAATAATGAATAAATATAATAATAATTTTAATTAACATGAAATAAAAATATTCATTGAATTAGGGTTTCTTTATTTCTAGTACCTGTTTGATAGTTTTTACCGTTAATTAACATATTTCCCATTGACAATGCTATCAAATATTTACTATAGTTACTATTCATATTCTTCAAAAATTAATTTAAAATAATTACCTAATATTAATTATGACTATTGAAAATGTGGAATATATTTTAGCAAAATCAATTCACATATTTGGAAGTATTTAAATTAATACAATACCCAAAATCACGATGCAAAGTAGTTTTATAAAAACTACTTTTTAAGTAAAAGATGACTTTAACATAACACTATAAATATTAAATATCACAAATTGAATATAAATTCATAAATATGGATATATAATCTAAAAATATCATTTAAATAATTTCTCATTAGGGGTAATTTTATTAAATTATAATGGAGAAACATTATGACTTTTAAAACAGTTTTTAGTATAATGACTTTGAAGCCTTAAAAAACCTATCATAAAATTTATTATAAAGATTGTTGTAATGTAATTAAAAATTTATATATGAATAAATATTACTAATATTACCTTGAAATAAAATAAAAATAATAAATGTATTTTCAAATCAATTAATTTATCAAAATAAAATACAATTTTATATAAAACATTTATTTACTATTCAATGATAAATACATATTTTCTAAGAAAATCTAAAATTTTCACCCAATGTTTAATTTCTTTATGATTATATGAAAAATCTAGTATTTATCAATGAGATAATTAAAATTTTCTAGAAAATTATTTTTAATATTATTTTATAAATATAAATAAAAACCATTTATGATGAAATCTGATTTTAATGTACAAATAGAAATTACAAATGGTGATTAATTATTAACAAATAATTTACTATTATATTTATGAAATATATATTTCATAATTTATCTATGGTTTAAAATAGCCATATTTAAATAATAATTGTTTATTTGGGTTCAATGTTTTGTATCACAATCATTATCGACCCTAGTTTTCTAATTTAAAAATTAAGGGTGTTGTAAGTAAACTGTGATAATATTCTATAAAATCACACTTCAGATCCATCCAATAATTTATAGAATGGATAATGGTGAACATACATGAGTATCATATGTATTTTAACATCAAAATGATTATTCATTTATTTTCTGGAGGATCCACCTGATAGGGGAGGATGTGGCATGTAAGTGGGATTTATAATGATTTTAGTGGCGGAGTTAGGGGAAGTATGAGGTCATCGTCTCATATTTATAGATGGAATATAGTAGGAAAAGTCTCGAGATAAAATTTTCCAAATTTGAGATTGAGATCTATTTTATGTACCATTGGTATTTAGTCAATTTTAGGGAGTTACATGTCAATAGTGGGTGATGTATCATAGTATCCATATATAGAATGATGCATTTTATTAACACTTTCAGAAGGAGTATGATTTGGATTTCATGCAGTAAACGATGTGGTCTGTGATGTGGAAGAATATTTTCTCCCTTATTCATTGGATACTTGGTGGGAATAATGTTTTGATAATTTCCAATTATCTATTACAGTTCACCCTAGATGTCATTCAATTTGAGTAGTAAAAATTTTGATATATGGAGGAGGCTTTGCACTAGATGAACAATTATGCAGTCACACCATTTACGATTTCTAAATAATGAGTGGTGAATAAGAAGTAAGAATATATTGAAAGAATGTTTTATCTCAGTGGATATAATAGAGAAGGAGGAATTAAGGGAATTTACGGGAATCGAGATTCAGGCAGTGGGCCACTGACATTATAGAAGTCGGGGTTTAGACTAATGGGGACCGGACTATGGAAGGACGTTCACATTCTTCTGGGGTATGTGGAATCCAATAATCATTTTAGGGCATTCCATTTTCATGATATATTGTGAAGTATAAGTTCACATCATGATTAGTGTCGAAATTATTAATGATGTAAGTTTCATAAGGGATTTTGATGAACCATTTTGGTAATAATTTCTATTTTTAGCATGGATGTTTTAGTAGTAGTTACCACCAGTACATGTATAGTTGTTGAGGGAAGATGATTCTAGAAGATACCATCCATATAATTGTCCCCATACAGATGATCCTAGGTTAGATCATGGACACGGATGCTAAAGTTATAGATGCGTAAAAGATGTGAGTGGTCAAATACATGTGTTGGAGGGAGAAATGCTAGTGGGTTCATAGATTTTATAATGTATGATCACTTTATTATCTACTATTTTTCATTAATATTATAATTATAGAGCCTCAAAATCATTTGTTATTCTAATTTAGTACTTTTATTGAGAATTTTTATGGAATAAAATCTATTTCCCTTGGTGTTATTTATTATTATTGGAGGTCAAGATTCCATGAATGGTGGCTGGTGGAGATATAGACTAGTGATAGGGAATCACCAGTCAGTGGTATATTTTTCATGGCAAAATATTTAATTACATTATTTTTATCCTTATAATTTATTTTATTCATTATATTCATTTGGTCATCTTAAACTTTTGTAGGAGAGTTTCATTTTCCAATGTGGAGTGAATGTGAGTTGAATTAGTTGTCAGGTGAGGTTGTTAGATGAGTGGTAGATAGGCGGATCATCATTTTTCTTAGTTGAATAAGAACATATATGTTTTTCTTTTATAATTTTTTTACACTACCCCCCACCAAATGTTGTTTTGACTTTTGGATACAGTTAAAACTGGGAAAGTCATTGATTTTGATGGATCACTATCGAATGGTACCTATAAACAGTAAGAGTTAAGATCATAAGTGGTTGATCTAATGTATAGTACTTTTATCCAACCTAGTGTGTCTCCTTAGGGTTCTTCAATGTTGTTCTCCAAGAATGTGGACAATGGTTTGGTTTTCAACATAGAACAATGGATTTTGAAATAGGAAATGGTCAAGAACCCTTAATCTCTTTTTGGATAGAAGATATGATCATCTTGCTGAAGGGGACCAATTAGCTTTCTATGGATGAATTGTGGTCTAAATATTCTATGATGAGGATGAAGGATAATAATATCTTAAATACTACCATCAAGTGAAGGTGTGTTCACTTAGAGTTTTTAATCATGACATTCAATGTCATGAATACATCAGTTGTCTTCATGGGACTCATGAACTGCATATTTAATGATTTTATAGACTAGTTTTCCATCATGTTCATTGATGGTGACAGGATATACTAAATGTCATAGGAGGATAATTCCAGGTATCGTTTTTCTATTTTGAAGGACATTAAACACTACTATCTCATTGAATAGATATTAAACATTATATTTTAAATAGAATATTTGAATTTCCATGGGAATTTTGTGTCTTAGTTGGATGTCACCATATACTTAGTCTTGATTGTGATCAGTATTTTTGGGGAAGCAGCAAATAATTGAGAAATTTTTAACAATTTTATTGAAAGAATTGGATTTATCATAGGTTTCTATTTAATTTCTCTCTCATTTAAACCACTCTAATAGATTTTACTAGGATAAACCAGGAATATTTTGGACTAATAAGTTCTAGGTATTATTTTTCTACTTGGAGGTGAAGTTGATCAGTTCTCTTGGGCCTCTGTTTCAGGAGTAGAGTGTCATGCTTGTGATTTCTTATGATTATTCTAATATGGGTCTGAGATTTAGTGAGATACATTGGGTTAAGTGATATCTTATCATTATATATAGTTACATATTTATGAGAATAAATACTATACCCATGAACCAAATATGGCGGCAGTTGTGTTTTCACTAATTTTGCAAAAAAAAAATATCTCATTGGTGAGAAATTTGTGGTTTTTAGGGACCACAAGATCCAAAAATATGTATTTTTTGTTTGTAATATTTGAATCTAATCTAGTTAAGGTGGATTATGTTTCTTTAGTATTTTAATTTTTATATCCCTTCCACCCCATGGAAGGGTAATGTTATTTCCAATGCACTGAGTCGGAAGTCCCAAGGTGTGTGGTTCTTGACTCTAACCAGATTTAGAAAGGGATGAGAGATCCTAATGATAGATCATGACATTGTCTAAGAAGTGGTTCTATTTTCTTTATAAAATAACTATAGATATGTAATTGATTAAATATTTTGAGGAGTTTTAGTGGGGAGACTCATATGTAGAGGTGATGCATTACGATGTTAGAAATGGTGATGCTCCAAATAGATATTCCAAGAATATTCAGAACCTAGTGATGTTTTAAGGGAGGTTATTTGTTACATTGAAAATTAAATGTAATATTATCCATTAGTTTCATAGAAAAACATTTGTAGTGAATCACATTATGAATAATATGTGTCGTGGTTTGAGGAGGAATAGTGGTTAGCATGGGAATAACATTCTATGGAATATTTTGTCGCATAGGGTCTTTTATTTGAGTAGGTGAAAGTAGAAAAACATGTTACTAGATATTTTCATCAGTACATAAATGTTTATTAATGGAAAATAGGGGAAATATATGTAAATGTGAAAATCAATTTACCTCAGGATCATGGAGGATGTGATGAAATTTCGGTGATATTTTACCCACTGATGAATTTTTATCATATTTGTCGATACACGAGTCATGTGGCATGTGTAATTTGGAGATGATATATGCTGATGATGTGGTAATGCTTCTTCTGGTACCGAGGACCATCATCTCGGATCTAGGACCACATTTTACCACTTATTTTTGGAGTTATTTAACATTACATTGGAACCTAGTTCAACTATAGATCTAAATTATACCCTAATATAGAAGGGATAATAGAGAATACCATACAGAAATAAGAATATAATTTTTGAACCTATGTCTTCCAATTTAGTGGATCATGGTCAAATTACCATCCATTGATTGAGTCCACATACAATAATAGAAACCACCCATCCATTAGCGTTGATCTTTTTGAGGTGTTACATGTGTGGTCTTTCAAGTATCTATTACGATTGATGGAGGTAAGATAGTATGTGGTTCTTAGTCTTGATATAATCCAGTGGATGGGCTGGAATATCATATTTTTATGTGATAAATTTATGCTGGAACATGATCATTAGAGTTCTTATACTAACCATAGTCATAGGCCTATGGAGTTTGATGTTGGAGACTATGTGTTATGTAGGTTTTCCCCTTGTTAGGGGTAGTGTTTTTTTGGTAGGGGGTAATCCTTATCCCTAATTCAACAAGGATTTCTAGATGTTGGGGGATGATGATGAGGTGGAGTATTGGTTTTAACTTCAACCATGTATGAACATGATCTATGGTATCTTCCATGTTTCTTAGATATATTAGTATCAATATTATGACTCCCATTTAATTTAATGGGGAGGCATGTATATCAAGGATGATGCAACATTCAAGGATAGACTAGTAGTGATCCAAGATCGTCATGATATGGTATAGTGAGGGTAATTCATCCCTTTGGTTCTATTTTTGATGATTCATGACAAACTATATGAGATTTTTATGGAATGTGAGACACATAGGTGTTCCAAGTACCCATATATTTATTGAATTATTCATTTCTCTAATATTCTTTGTGGATGTGATGTTGAAACCTAGATTATATTATGAAATAATTCTTTATTTTTCATTGATTATGTTTTCTCTAATATATTTACTTTAATTAATATGGGAAGTCATATTATTAATGAAGATGTTTTATTTTTATGACACATTTTAAAATCTTGTGTGAAATTCAGTGTCACCCGAAGCAGACCATATCTTCATTTATAGGGATATTTTTTCTAATTCATGTTCTTTGGGATGTAATGGGTTATGATTTAATAGGATGTTAGTTTTGGTTGCTCATAAGTTGGAATGGTAGTTTGGATGTTTCTGTGTAAAATAGGTGGCTTGAGGCTCATTCCAAATGATGTGGTGTTGTGCCTAGTGTGGTTTGGTGATTTTGTTTTAAGAAACGAAATTTTTCCATTTTTCTTTGGTTTGTTTTGTTGGTGTTATGGTTTGGGGTCTAAAGAGACCCCCTCGAGGTATCTCATGAGATAATTGTTCATGCCCTCTTTTCCTTTTTTATTTTACTTTCAATTATTGAGGTTGATAATTATTTGAGCGATATGCAATGTAATTTCCCATGACATTATAGCCCATTAATTTTCCATTTTTGTTGTTTGATGTGTTTGGAGGAGGTTAATGGAAGGATTGTTGGAGGTTGGATCTCTAGTTGAATAGAAACATGTGGTTTGTGATTTGAATGTGTATTTTATAAGTGGAGTTTGTATTTAATGGCTTGTGTGGATCATAGTACACAAGTTGTGTTCATATGTGGGTTCCTATGTAGAATTAAATCATTACATGAAAATGTTATTTACAAAATGAATTAAATTGGGTATAGTTTCATTTACTTTTTATGGTTTTTTTAGTTTTTTCATATTTTATAGCTTAAACTGATTTTATTGCTCGAATTTTTTCACAGGATGAGAATTATCATCCGAAATATGTAATTAATGACATAAATGAACAAAATTTACAAGATATATTTAAATAATTTTTTTTTCATAAATTCATAAATTACACCCCTCTTACATTTGTCTCTTTGGATAACCCAAGGGGTATTTGGATTATTTCTCATCCCATTTTCACATTTTTGAATCCACATGTTCTAGAGGTTGATTGCTGGTAGTCAGAGGTGTGTTTTTATTTTTTCCCCTTTCTTTCTTCTCTTGGTAATTCATGGTGGTGTTGTTATTCTAGTTTGGGGAGGATATGGAAAATATTTTAATGATACATTGGTGTGATCTTGGTGAGTTTAAGGTTTCCTTCATGTATTTTTTTTTGTTTTCACGATTGTAATATTATTCACAACAAATCAAAAATATTTATTAAAGAATGGTATCATCATAATCTATTCATTTATTTTATTTTTTGGGGATTTTGTAACTTTTTCTTCCATCGGGTGGATAGTAAGGGTCATCATAATAGATATAATAAATTGGATAAATATAATATTTATTATTTTGTGGATAAATAGTATAGTTTTTCTATATTAATGATTTTATTGTTGATATTTTATATGTTTATTAGAATTTCTAAAAATCATTTCTCTTGAGAGTCATGTTTGTGTTTCAGTTGATATGATTATAAGACCTTCATTATGGTGTTTTATTGATGCTGCCAAAAAAAAGTCTACAAATGTGTATATGGATAATAAATTAGTTTCCCATGATAATCTTATTTGTGAGATAATAACCATGTTAAATAATTATGTGACATAATGTAATCCTTTGAACAAAATTATTGATATCCAATATGCAATTTTTTATTGTTGTTTCTTTTTTTCCCTTGTATAATGTTGACTATTGTGTATTGATGGTGGTGACTTGTTTGGTTGTGAAATAACTAGGGAAGTGATGTGATGGCTCTTAAGCATGGAATTTAATGTGGGGGGTTGATTAGTAGTCTTTTTGTATAGTTTTCATATTGTATAGTGGTTGTGTTGTGTAGTGGTTGTGTTGTGTGTTAGTAGTGTTTTGTGGTGGTTCACATGTGTGATGGTGGGGATGTGAAATGGGTGAGATTTTTAGTTGTCATAGTGATATTGCTTGATTTTTTTTTGTGGTGTAGAGATAGTTAATGTGCGTTGGAAGATTTTTTTATGGTGTGGTTGTTTAAGTTTCTCACTTATCCATTGAAATAAATTGTAATTATAAAATTAAATTAGAAAGAATGTTAAATGAATGGGATGGTTTTTTCACCATATAATTGGATTAATTAATATGATTGAAAAATTAATTTGATGTGTAAATTTGAAATGGAATGTCATAGTAAGTGGAAGTTAATGGAAAATAATTAAAACTATAGAATGGAGATTTATATAATTGAATGTGGGTTTGTGTGTCTTAAAATGTTGGTTGTGTGGTGTGACACAATTAGTGATGTCATCAGTTGTAATAGATACTGTACAATGGGATGGTGTTATTCTGGTTTTATCTGGTGTACATATAATGAACCCATTGGTGGAGTAATGTGTGATATCTACCTATCATAAACACTAAGTTTTTTCTATTCACTCCCCTACCATGTTTAGAAACCTTACCAACACCCAAATGATAGGGGTTCCATATTTCTTCCCCAATAACCATGATTGTGGCTATATAGATGGCTAGGTACCCCCACTTCCGTACTATTCCTTCTAAAATAATGATATAGGTTGATCTTGGAGATTTATCAATAGTTATGATGATGTGATATCAGGTGGGGTTCATGTGTGGTAGGATTTTAGTTAAAGATTCGTATCATTGATATTCATGATACCCTACTTCCTTGGCGATGTGATGAGAGGTTTTGTGATGGACCGAGTTTAGGTGGATAAGAGGGAATGTGATTATAAATGATGTTAGCATTCAAATTTTTTATTTTTTATTGCATAGTGGGTGGATATTTTCACATATAATATTAGAAAATGATGGTTATGTGATGTGTTGTGTATAGTAGGGTTAAAATAACATGAAGTTCAACATTGGGGTGTGAGTGTGGAAAATCAGTGGGGAAGTCGAAGCAAGCCTCTTTTTTTCATTTAACATGATGTAATTATATTGGATGAATGATTTTTTGAGTAAGCCATGGTGATGTTGGTTTTGGTTATTTAACATTCTAGGTGGGTTTTGTTCATGTTGTTTATTCACTGGTTCCTTAGTATGATCTTTTCACATGTTTACTAGAAACCTTGGGTTTGATTTAAATGGGTAAACACGTATTTTCACCCAACATATATATAGTTTATTAATTTTAGGTTTCTAGTGGGACTTTAGAGAATGATTTGGGGACTTATTGCTCTGGATTTAGAGGTATAGTTGATTCACTATTCATGAATTTATCTTTTGTTATTTTCATTGATATATATGATGTATACATTGAAAGTTATCATGCATTTTAGGATGGTTTTGGGATTAAATATATTTTATATATTGGATTTTTAGGGGTTTTTTTATCATATCTTAGGATACTATATTATTATTTTTGGTAATTCCTTCCATATATGATATTTGTATAACCTTAGTGCTTTTCCGGAAACTAGGGCCTAACAACGGTGGTACTCATGGGTCATCTTCTCTCTACATTCATTTTATAGCCTATGAGAGATAATATGGGGGAGGGATTCCTAGAATATTTGTTCACATAGGAATGGGTATGATGGGTTTGCTCCCATTTTATGGTGTGGACATAATGAGTTTGTCCACATAAGCTAGTGAATAATGAGTTGTTCACACATGTATTCATATTCCTATGGTTGTACCACATTTCATTGTTTTTTTATCAAGTTATCTTAATATCTTAGAGATGAATTTCATTTACATGATATTCCATGTTTTCATGAATATTCTGAATTTTTTAAGTATTCTATGAATATATATATTGATCAAATTTTAAATGGCTATTAAGATGTGTTTTGAGTCAGTTCATATCATTTATGATTCCTTAATGGTATTTTTAAGATCTTATGTTACAATAACATGTTTTATGATGATCATATATGGACTTTTGATCATATATTATGATATTTATGTCTTCCTTTTGTTTCTCTCCATGCGATGATATATTTTCCTTTACTATGTATATGAGCAAACACCCCCTTATTATGCATCCTATCCCAACATTATAAAGTTTACTATATCATGTGATATATCTATAAAATGGTCTACAAGATCTTGATTATAGAGAAATATTTTATTTAAAATAAAATAAGATGTTTTTTTGTTATTTTTCAGGACACTAAACTATTAGGTCCTTGGATTATGTGAATATTGGGTGCTATATTTTTTTAATCATGACATTATTTTACAATTTTTGTTAAGGGGATATTATGTAAATTTTTTTGGTATCATAGGTGGGGTTTTTTTCTTTTTGGATATTTGTTTAGGGAACATTTTCAAAAATCCTAGGTAACTACACAAGGGTTGATTCAATTTATATTATAACAATATAATGATTTCATAAATTCAAGAATATTTGGTTCTTTTAGAATGAAGGATCACTACACCAAATTATAGATATTATACTATGATTCAAAATCCATGGTGAAACATTGATCACATTTAAGATTTAAAAATATACTTTAATTGAGATTTTTGGAGGTTACTTTTAGATGATCTTACTATAATTACTTTTTTCGAAAATAACATAATATTTGGAATGGATTGGATTTACATACAAAATAACACATCATCTTCTCGGGTAAAATAGTCCCATTTAATATTTTAAATCATCTTATTATCATATATCAATGAATGGATTATTATGAACTTCCAGTGGTAGAAAAATATAAATCATGGATTATTTTACTAAAAAACAAGGTCCACTTGGCTGAAATGATCAGTTTTGAAGTAAATATTTATACCTAATTTATTATATTGGAATATATTAATTTATTTCATACTGAATTTTTTAGCCTTCCCCTAGAGCTTGATGTTGAGTTTTCAATCAAACCCATTCCCAGATCCATGACTATCCCAAAGAGACTGTGTATAATTCCTCCCCATGAATTATAGGAATTAAAAAAAATTAACATTATGAAGATTTAGACAATGGTTTTACACACCCTAATTTATCTCCATGGGAGGTGCGAATCCTATTTGTGGATAAGAAGGACGAATCAACAAGTATCACCATTTTTTATTAGGAGGTTAATAAAATGATGATAAAGAATATATCATATACCCTATATTGATGATAGATTTGATAAATTTTGAGGATCTCAATACTTCTTGAAGATTGAACTTCTATATGGACTCCATCAGTTGAGATTTAAAAGGGTGGATAGTTCCATGATAGTTCCCCATATATGATATGAAAACCCTGAGTTTAGTGTAATTCCATTTGGTCTTATGAATTATCCTTCAATATTCATTTATCTAATGAATATAGTATTTTGATACTAATCTAATATATTTGACGTTATATATATACAATATTTCTATATAATCAGTGATAAATAAAGATCATGAAGATCAATTTTAAATTGTGTTAAATTCCATAATAGAGGAGATGTTTTATGCAAGATTTTTACAATGATAATTCTAGATATAAAAGGTGTCATTAATTGTTTAGTCAATTATATCCAAGGTAATATCAATATATCCATTAAAAATGGTTGTTATTGTGAAATGGCCCAATTAGACCACTCTAATTAAGATCCATAATTTTCTTAGGTTAATAAGATATTATTGATTTATTAGGAGAAATTTGTCATGATAATCACGTCTTCTAAGAAAGTTAACATGGAAGAGAGTAATGTTCCTTTGTACTTTGGAATTAAACGAAATTTTTATGGAATGAGAGAAATTTTGGTAAATTCCCCTATACATACATTACCCTATAGTGGGGAAGCGGCTGTAATATATAGTGATTATTCAAAAGGGGTTTGTCTTGTACCCCTAAGCATAATGATGTAGACATATATCTTGAAGCAACCCAATTAAATACTTATTATAATAATAACATGATTTATAATTTGTAGCTATTAGTTGTGATCAATTCATTTAAAATTTAGCAACATTGTCTCCATAAAAAAATGTGTGATATATATAATGCTCAGAGGAGTTTAAATTATATATTCAGATAGATGGAATTGAATATTCACTATAGGATATGGTTATTGTTGTTAAAATATTATTAATTCTCAATGGATTATCACATGGGGAATAAAAAAATGTTGATGATACTATAAGAAGGAAATACTGAGCTAATATATCCATGATATGGATTAAAACATACTAAATTCTCATGTATTGTCAAGGGTAGAATTTTAAATACACAATTGGGGGACATAAAAAATTTATTTCCAAACTAACTTAACAACCCTTCATTTATTTAAAGATCAAATACTCCTAGAATGATGATATAGATATATAGAAAAATGTAAAAATATTCCAAAGATCAAAATTGATGAAGATGGTTTTATATAGGTTGGAATGTGGTTATGTGCCTCATGATAGATGGAATTTAAGAAAAAAGTTTTGTGTGATATGCATGTGTCATCATTCTATATACATCCTGTAAGTAATTTTTTATAGAAATCTAAATAAACTTATGGTGGGATAGTATAAAGAGAGAGATTACATAATACATATATCAATTCATAGTATACTTTATATTAAGGATAAAATATAATATTATATGGTCATATAGACACCAACACCCATAACAGTATATAAATGGTAAAAAATAACCATGAAATTCATACTAAGACTCCCCAAAAATTCCAAAGCACAGAATTTTATTTTGGTTTTAGTCTATCACCTTATAAATAACATCAATTTTATTTTTTTCAAAGATGATATATCCTATTAACAACTCACCAAGATATATATAAGGGTGGTGGTGAGGTTTTATGGAGCACCACTATCCACTTTATATGATCTGGGACATTGGTTTTCCTTTTAGATTTGATTATGTCTTAAAAAAATCTGAAGATAGAGTTGAGCCTTTACATTTTATATCATCCACAACAGATGGCCAATTTAAGAGGAAAATTAATACTCTAGATGATATGTAGATATATATTTTTTATGGATTTAAATTTACATTGGGATCTCAAAAACACCCAGTAGAGTTACCATATATCATTATTTTTCATTATCAAATATAGATGAAACCATTTGAGGTTCTTTATAGAAGAGATTCATGACTCCAACATTCTGGGTTGATGTTAGAGGGAGAAAGGTGATAGGTCCTGATGTTTCCTAATAAATAATAGATAAGGTTCAAGACATTTAGTGTCGTATGAATATAACAAAAATTAAGCATAAGTTTTATGAATATAATCATAGATAAAATATGAAGCATTAATTTTATGACATGGTGTCCCATCAGATATCCTATAAATGTGATTTAAGAAAACTGGGATGAAAGGGAAGTTTGTACCAAGATACATTGGTCCCTATAAGATCATTGATCTTCTTTGGGATGTATCCTACTACATAAAACTCCCACACACCTCTCTCATGTACACAATTTGATTCATCAAACACTTTTCAAAAAGTACATAACATAACATTCAAAAGAGATAATCCTAGAAGATGTGAAACTGGAGTAGGATCTCCCATATGAGGAACAATGAGTGGAAATTATGAATCGAAGAGATATGGTTTTAATTAATATGACCACTCATCTATTCAATGTTATACCAAAAAATAATAATTTTGATGAAGCTATGTGTGAACTTGAGGATGTTATCTGAAAAATAGAGCCTTACAGTTTTTCTTTTATGTTATGAAATTTTGATGGCGAAATTCTTTACAGGGGGTATAATATAACTGACCATGATTTCCCCCAAAAAATAAATGTTGTTATTTAAGTATTTCTCTAGATAAAACACTAATATGAAAAATATATTTACTATTTTAAGGTAGCTATAGAATTAGAAAAATTAAATTGAGTTACAAAAATTACTCATATATATAAATGGGAAAAATAAATTTCACTTCAAATGTTTCCTCAAATAGTTATACTAATAAAATAATGAAATCGATTGTTTGATTTTTATTATTTTCAAGAATATTTTTATTAATATTAATAAATAATTAACACTAGTTTATTTTTAAATTTATGTGAAATAGGATGACGAATAAATAATATATGACATGTTCCATTCTATCGAAACAAATTTTCACTATCTTTTATATTTTTATTGAAAAAAAATTCATAAATTTTTGGATGAGAATTTGAAAAAATTAAATTAATTTTTTGATTTACCAAGGTCGTATTATGTTATTTTTTTCTGTATTTTTCTAAAAATGTTGAATTTTTTCGTGAATATGGAACAATACCATTTCTATGAATAACGTGACTTATGAAATAAGTACAATTTAATGATAAATTATTATTTTTTAAAACCATTTTATAAAACATAATTCATATTTGGAATGGGATTTTTAAACCCCTTTCATGTTGGCGGAATTTTTTTTGAATTAATTTGAAATTTTAATTAACGAAATTAACTCATTTATCCTAAATCTAATTGACTATAAGTATATCATATCAAATATTCTAGGGTTAGAATCACAATCCTTTGATAATTAGTGAATCTCTATACCTCATACACTAATTAATATTATATTCCATATACACCTTGAACACTAATAACATTCACCCATATTTTGAGTTTTACTCCTTTTTCTAAAATTTTTCATGAAAAGATGGTTCCTCATTCTTGATCATCAACCACGAAATCAAGGCCTATGATTTTTAAAACTATGTTTTGAATCTTTCCTTAATCGTTTATCCATGTTCATCCTTAATAGAATCTATACAGTTCCATGTTAGATGATCTATAGGTTGCACCGAACTCGATCGGGCCCTATGATCGAGGTTGGATCTACGAAACATGGACAGAATGATTAATCGAGCATAGTTATGGAATTTTTGTTATACAAGGATGATCTATTTGATGGTTTGAGGATGTAACATCAATGTTTGATGTTTTGTGAGCATTTGGAATAAACTAAAAAACCTTTCCCCATGAACAAAGCCATTTTTCAGATAATGATGAATGGAAAGATAGAATCATATCTAGATCCAACCATCATGGAAGGATTCAAGGTGAGTTACGGGGAGAAAAAAAGAAAATTTACTAGATATACCAAATGAATTTTGAATCTTTCGTTCTATTAAAATAAGTACTAAACACCATGCTCTAGGATCAACACACAATATTTAGTATCCCACAATGGCGATGTAATTATTTTGGAAATTTTAATGGAGATATGGCATGTAAAAATTCCTAACATGTTGTGTAACCTGTCCCTATTGGATAACCCGTTTGAAAGATCACATGAGTTTGAGTCGTTATAGAGGTACATAGAAATTTATTTAAAAAACATGTAAAATCACATATAAAGTCACTCGACATGTACCAGAGTAAAAGAACACATTGTTCGGTACACAGACACAACCAACATACATGGACATGGACCCAGTTAGATTTTACACATCACGTAGTGCAAGTACACAACATGTACTACTACATGGGGTGGATTTGTGTTCTAGTCAGGCACACGTGCAGGGGGTGAAGAAGGTCCACATGATTTATGGAACCAGTAACACACTCTATAACACCTTTAGTTCATTCAATAAAACCTCCATTTCCTATATAACTTTTTAAAACTCATATTTTGGCCATTGAGTAGCATATCATTAGTGTGTTTTCACATAGAACACAATGGTTCCATAAGTAGAATATTTTTGGAATCAATGTGGGAAGATAAAGGTATGGAGTGCACTGATACTACACCCAATTATGGATTCAATTGTGTAGTATCACAACGACATCTTCTAGAAATTACCATTCAATGGGTTTTGTAAGTGGAGTTACCTGAGGAATTATTTCAATCGTTAATCTATAGATTTCCTAGGTAGTGGAGTAACTCAATAACTTCTTTCGGGTGTTACCCCTAGCGAGGTGGGGTTGTGGAGTTCCTCGATGACCTCTTTCCTTTTCTTAATCGCTAATGTGGTCGGGTAGTGGAGTTTCTTAGGGACTACCAGAGTGGAACCCTCTTGTTTTATCTAGGTATGGATCCTATATCTAGAAATTATGGCCCCTTGATTATGCCACAGAGTGAAGAGATGTGCTTGGATGTAACATTCGACTCAAGAGGATGAGGGATGCTTTCCCATCCAAGAAACATTTTTTAACATGACCTAAAACCATGATGGTGAGTTAGTGTCGACCAAATATGATAGTATCATGTTGTGTTGATGGAGTTACATAGAATGTTGTGCTGAGGGAATATGCATGGTACACTGATCAACATTAAAAGTCTTTGGAATTGTTGGCTAATATTATTTTTAGGTTGAGTTATAATATGGAGATACCATACCCACTCATTTTGGGTTGTTTATTGAATATATATATATATATATATATATCCAATTTTTGTATCCACTTCATGGATTTGGTTACTCTCCTTCTATGAGGGGTGATAACACAGAAGGAATGCTATGTGATTTTTGTGTGTAGCTTCTCATGGATATAATAGTTTACTCTCATTCTATATGTGGTGAATTCTCAATGAATATTTGATATAGTAATCATGTTTTCCCCTTGTGTTTAGATGATCTTAATTTCAATATTTTTGGGTTGAGATGTATTCAATCACTTTACCTTATACATATTCTAGACTTATCTTCTATTTTATCTCTTACTGGTCCCCATAAAATTCCATATAATTATACTAAGTACATATATACTCACCCCTTCATGGGTATTCCACTCATGTATTGTCTTTTACAGATGATGGATAGGTCAATCGTGACTTCCGAGGAGCTTAGTAATATTGGGTGCTTGTACTGAATAATGTGGTTGTAACATGGGATTTAAGAGTTGGGCCCTCTCATAAATTTTACAATTCCAGTTTTCTTCCTTATATAGACACATTTCTGGTTGGGAATTTATTTTTCCCCATTCTTTTTCAGTTTATACTATCATCATTTTATATTATTTAGTGGTTCATGCATATTTGTTTTAATTATAATAGAATTTATTATTTTATTTCATTTCCTATGCAATTTTTCATTGATTTGGATATGTGTATGTGTATAGATACGTAGGGAAATTCTTCCATCAGTTATTAATTCCTTCGATACTTGTTGCCACCCCATATCCTAGGGAGGTTGGATTGGGATAGTTGTATCTCGGGACTTCGAATGGGTGGGGTCATGATATGGACTATATTCAATATGTATATAGTTGTATATTATGTACTACATTGAATAAGATGTTATAAATGAAGCTTTAAGATGGTTGAATGGTAGATTATTTCTCTAAAGACATGGATAATTCATCTATGGTGAGCTAAGATTTAAATATAAGGATTTTAGTTTGGGGAATAACATGAATTTAGTTTTGGAAAGTTTGAGAAATCATATATTTTTATTGAGTATCTTTGATGATCATTTAAAATAATTATTTCTTTTGGGTCCAAAAAAATTGAAATATACCTAATCATATGACTTTTTATTCTGATCATAATAATTTTTTCATAATACTTTTTTATATCATATGATATTGATATGAGGTTAAAAATGAAAAAGTAATGAGATTATAACATAATGGAATGGCATTATCATGTGACATATATCTGTGGATTATATGACATCAAATAATGAGACATCATCATATTAATTTTATTTTTATTATATGGATTTGATCTAATCCATAAGACTTCATCTGAATTCTAAATCAATAATTATTGTAACACATTGACTGAAAATTAATTATATAAAAATTAATATGAAAAAATAAAAAAATATTTGATTTTCATGTTAATTTTTTTATAAAAAGTAGAAATAATTTAGAGAGTGGTTTTAATATGTTCTTCCAATGTTAAAAAACATGATCATATGTGGATCCTGATACAAGCATTTATTAAGGATGAACCATATGATATAAAAGATAAAGTTGTTGAGAAGAGATTAATGCTTCCAGGTGAAGGTCCACATTGAAATTATATGTAATTTAATTCATCTTTTCATGTAAATTTATAAGATATTGAAATTAATAATATCTTTTGCGATTCTAAGATTTCAATTTTTTAATATTAAATAAAGGAATAAATCATTATTACTATAATAATTTAAATGGAATATTTGACGGTGGTTTTATCTTATATTAAACAAGATAATATCTTGCTAAAGATAATAGAGGTTCCATGATTCAATTTTTAAATCTAATATTATTCATAATTTTTTATAAATATGTTGGAATGTAATATAAAAGTGAATATTTGTTGAAACTCATTATCATTGAGTGAGAGAGTTTTCTATGTGACTGAAGAGTTCCTATATCGAAGGGAGAAAAACCATCTGATGGCAAGAGACACTTTCTAGAAAAAAAACCAACAAACAAATTTACATTGAATGTTTATGAAGAACCATATCATATTGAATTTGAGGAATCATTTCAATACAAAAATATTTATTCCTAGTAGTTTTGGACATTATCAAATAAGTTGTACAAAATCATAACATATCTTATATTATTTTTGAGTTAGTTGATAATAAATAGTTGTATCTATATCCCAAAATAAAAATAAGAACTCTCTAGTAATGTACTAGAGATTAAGATAACATTTTCTTTTGGGTTTCTAACCAGTCACTGAATTGGGGGTTAAAGTTGAGGGGCATAGTTGATTGATAAATAATTTCGATACAGTTGTCTAAAAAGTTTTCTATGGAATGTAGGTAGGGAATTAAAAAAAATTATGTGTACACTTGGTTATATAATATATAATCCATTTCATGGTTGTTTAAAAACACAAAAAAGATTGGAATTTTATATCAAATATTGTAAATATATCATGATACACTCTCTTTCATTTCATCTATATGTGAGGTTAAATTTTGAGATAGTATTGATCCATTCATGGACTATAAATAATCCATAGGATAAATTAAATGTAAAAAAATTCATAAAATAAGACAAAAAATTCACTATTCTACTCATTGGTCAATCTATAATATATAACTAGAGGGAATAGGATAAATGGTTTGGATGTTTTTATATGGGTCATCATATTTATAAAATGAAAAATAATAACGGTAATGTTGATTCTAATCTGACATATCATTAGAATTTTCTCTTTAGAAACATAAATGAGAAATTAATCCAAAGACTCTTGGAATGGATTGTCACAATCATTTAATTATGAATCATTTTGTTAAAATTATACTTTTTAATAGGTAGGATGACTATATAATCTTTTAGTGGAAAAGGTGAAACATCTAGTTTTTTGTTGGATCTTATACATAGTGATATATGTAGACTAATGAGAATATGAGAATATAGTGTCTTTAGTCACTTTATTACTTTAACATATGGCTTTTTTCTATTTGTTTATGTGCCTCTGATGACACACAAGTATACATCCTTTGAAAGTTTTAATGATATTCAAAATAATTATATAACAAACTAGTAAAAAGTGTTATTAATCCATTATCAGATTATGGTGGTGAATCCTTCATCCCAATATTCACAAATTATCTAAGAGTTTGTGGAATTTTTCAACAAATCCTTGATTAGAACACTCAAATGGAATGTTTTGTATGAATAGTGGAATCACTAATTGTTTGTGATATCCTAATCACTAACGAATTATTTTTACCTTCCTATTTTATTCTCAGTCAATTTTCATGGGGTTGCAATGTTTCCATTGAATCATATTCCATCTAGTGAACTCATAAAGACATTATATGATATATGAACAATAAAACATCCAAATATTTATTTTATGATAATTTTTAATTGTAAATAACCCATTAAACTATTTCATTATAATAATATTACCATGTAAATAAAATTCATTTATGTTCATTATCATATAGAAAAAAGGAATATTATTTATTAAACCCTAAAAATAAAATGTGTTTGCGAATTTAAATGGCATTTCATTATGATACAATACATTGATCAAGTATTAAATGTGAGAAATATTAAAATATCAGATGTTCCATGAAAAAAATAAAGTGTTCATAATATTAAATTTTAGAGGGTTCCATAAGGGGTTTTGAAATGATAACCAACTCGAGCTACATAAAACCTCAAATATTCGATAAGACTCATTTAATTCCTTCCTGATATGGATTTAATTTCAAAAATTACAATGATATAATCTTCATTCGATAAGATCATATAACTAATTAAGAGGTCACTGGGTGTTCTAACACCATGAAATGCTTAAAATCCATAGAATCTAAAAATACTTCCAACTACACAAACTATATATATGACATTTTGGATTTACCTAAAAGGTTAATACCTATGGGATGAAAGTGGGTTTTCCATATGATAATTGGGCTAGATGGTACAATTTCTAAATATAAAAAATGCTTGACATAAATGGTTAACAATAATTTTAATGGATTTTACAGTGAAGAAACTTTTAACATATATTTTAGTGATAAAGTCCAGGAAGATCTACATACCATAACAGGATGATTATATTATGATATAAAAAATGGATATAAAACCAATGTTCATTAAATGGGATTTAGTTAAATTTGTTTATTTTATAAACCAAAAACCAGTTGAAGTGAGAAATGGGTTTATTTCGGTAGGTATGTTTCAATGGTATATTTTTGTGATTATGTACGATTATTATATTTTTAATATTTTGTATGATGATGTTGTCAAAGAGTTAAGATTCATAACAAAATAAAGGTTATTCCACTTTATACATGTGGGTTAGTGGGATTGTTGTAATATTTATAAAATTCAAAGTAGATTACATACATAATATTATAATTCAAATCAAAACTCTGCATACTATAAATATATAGTGGGGAAATGATTCTCTGTTAAGGAAATTAATAAACAAACCTATATAATTTTTATAATGATCTATAGAGATAGATATAAGAGGATAATTTCACTCAATTATAACATATATATTTTTAAATTGGGGAGGAATAATATCATAGAGTTCCCTAAAAAGGGTATTTATTTGTATTTCATGGTTTTCATCATATAAAAAAAATTTATCTAAATTTTTTAATGTATGGATAGAAATACCTACGAATGTATTATAGGAACTATAATATAATCCATGTTATGTACTTGACATACATAACCTATGCAAATAGAATAACTTATAGATACCAATCCAACACCAGTGAGTGTTTATATATTTCTATAAATAACATCTTACATTACATGAAAATGAATAATGATGTTATATATTTCATTAAAAGAGAGTACGATCCATACATAAAGGATTACATTGATGAATGTTCCAAATATGATAGAGATGACATGAGATATCAATCTAGTTTCATTATTTTTGTGAATGGTTATTTTTTATGAAGTGTATTAAATAAGAAATCCTAGAGGAATAAAAAATACATGAAATGTAAATATCTACAACATATGTTTTATAGGATATTATTTAGATCAGGAAGATCATTTATAAACATGGGGGGGGGGGTTCCTAGAATATAGGGTGAAATCATGACTTATTATGAAAAAATAGATCCATTCATTAGGCCGAGGAACCATGGTCACATAAATAACAAAAAATACAAATAATAAAAACCCTATTACATGAGATATCATTGAGAGATGTGATTTTATGATATGATGGATGGATATATAGTATAACGTATCTAATCTATTAATGAAACTATTTCTATAGAAGCATCATGATACCCATCATAAATCTGTTGTTATATGATATTTAATAGATTTAATATAACATTCGAAAATGTATTAATATTTTAAGAGAAAATAAAATATATTGTTTTATCATTAAATAATGTGTACTTGAATTTATTTTAAAAGGACTATCGAATGATAATAGGTCTTCATTTTATATATTTGATTTTCCCCAAATATATGAATATCGAAATGTATTATGGGTTGTTTCAATATTTTAAGGGTATTATGGGTGCGATCTTATATTCGATTCAATATTTTATAATTAAGATATGGGGAATATACCCATGTTGTATTATGTCCATTATTTTTATATGTATTGTCCTATCAAATTATACCTTAAGGAATTTCATATCTCTATCAGTATATACTTAGGGTTGTAATCTAATTATTCATCCCCATTACATGAGGTTAGTAAGACAACTAAGATGAGAACCATTAGATTTTGATACCATTACTATGAAATACTTGAGGATTAACTAATTAGGGGTGCTTGGGTATGTCACTGATAATTTAATCTTTTGGAGCTCAATAAAGTATTTATTTTTCTACTAGTACAATGAGTAAACTCATAAATTCCATTTATTGGATTAGTATATTCAAAACAAATCTTGCTTAGGTGAGTCCCAAAAGATGTTAATGACTACATAGATCGAGAAAAAGTGATTCATTCATATACTAGATGATTTTAATGTTACTTGTAAAGTGATATAGTTACTCAATTTTGATAGTTAGAAATGGATGTGAAATATTCCACAAGATTGACTTGTTTCCTATCTAGTGGTCACTCGATGTCATGGATAAAGTGATTATATAACTATACATCTGATGTATATGATACAACTTATGATAGATATATTCATATAGAGATATTACTATGCTTTATTGAGGATATAGTAGACCCATTTATATCTGGAATAGGAGTAAATATTTTCTAGAGACTACTATTTTCATATATCTTCAAAATTGGGATTTCATAACCAATTTCAACGCTAAATGTCCAGAATGGTCAGATAATTAGGCCATTGGATATGGATTAGGTTTTCGACAAGTTTTTCTATCTTAAATGAAGAGTGTTTTATAAACCATATAAGAAATAATTCTTGATTTATTTATAATGAATCAATTATGTATAAAAACCATATATTTATATATGTCATAACAAATGATAAAAATAAATTGTATTTGATGATAGATATTTCAATGTGTTTTAAAAATAAGAATCATATTACAAGTATTATGTCTACTAGAATAGATAAATACAATTCTGTATCATGTCTAATGAATGGATCATCAGTCATATAGTATGAGTGATAATTACTAGATAATTTTTGCATCAAGGCATATAAATAAAAAATTATTATTAATACTGAATCATAATGTATGATTCCTAATGAAATGTTTTTTCTTTAGTTTTAATCTCTAATTGAATTTTATTTTTAATTACTTCTTTATATATAATGGAGGAAGTAATTTTGGGGATATTTATTTACGTATAAAGTGTTTATAGATTAATTAATTTTAATATTATAAAAATTAGTTAATTTAATATTTATAAAATAATTATAAATAAATATTCCATAACATTAAGATTTAGTATTAAATTAATTTTTCAATATTACATAGAAATAATTCTAATTTGGATATAAATTATTTATATATAAATAATAAATCCAAATGATTATAGGTTATGAATTAGAAAAATAAATTTAAATATAATTTTTCTATAATTTATAGTGATGAATTTTTCATTTTTTTTAATTTCAAATATTAAAATTAAAATATAATTATTTGTAAATTAATTAAAATTTATCAAAAGAGTTTTGATTTAAAAAAATATGATAAAATGTTTAATTAATTACAATATAGGATATTTAGATTATATAAAATTTTTACACAGTAGAAATTAAAATATTAAATGATTATATTTAATTAAATATCATAAGCATTATTTACTATTAATAATATGAAAGTGTTCATATTATAAAATTCTTAAAAAAATTTATATTCAAGATTAAAAAATGTCAATAATGAATTATGAATATTATATAATTATTACTTATAAATTGTACAGAAATTAATATATCATGCGTGAGAAAAATGTTAAATAAATATTTATTTTATAAGGTCAATTAATTATTAACATTTACCAATATCTTATTAAATGTTAATTTAAGGTATTATTTTATTTAAAAAAAATATATATATTATTATAGATTTTCGAGTCATAAATAATTTGTTATGCATGATAATATAATATTTAGTTTTTTTTCTACCTTTATCGTAGTTCTGAATTAATGTTATTTCCTTGAATTTATTTGTTTAATAATTTTTTCACATATTAGGTTTTAGAGTTATGCATAATTGGATATGATCTTGAGTAATGTATCCTGTGGTAAGGGAACTTTATGAAATACTTCCTATTAGGATTGAGGGTTATTAATCATTCTATAAAGGTTAGAGTTGCTTATCTATCTCTCTAGGATTACTAATTTAAAATATTTTCAATATCATATACTATTAAAATTTACATGAAGTATTAATATAACTTATTAATAAGATGTTTCTAGACATGTGTGAATATAATTGGCTTCTATATATGGTTGAGTAAACAAAATTAGGGTTGTTTAAGGAGTTAATTGTTAATATAGTGTGGACAATTTAATTTGGTGGATGTAATAGTAATTCGAAAAATAAATTGGTTGAATCAGAAATATTAAAATAATGAAGAATTAGATGATAAAAGAGGTACATTATGAAATATTTATGAATTATATAAAAATGATGTATATTAGATTAAAGAAACTATTAAATGAGGTCTTTTAAATAATATGTATGACATCCATTCCAGTTAAAACACTTATCCAGTCCTTGATCATCAAATTGGGTAGTTTCCTAAAAAAGTGGGGGTGGTCATGGATTATCTTCTATAAGTCTTAGTTTAGTTTCAGAAATACCAAGGGTTGGGTAAGTACATTATTTTTGTGATTCAGGTTACACTTTTCTATAAATCTCTACTGTTTAGGATACAGGAGGAATACATTTTAATTATTCCATGAGATGAATTTAGGAAATTTTTGTCTGCTCAAGCATTTAAGAGTTATATATGATATGGCTGGGTTGAAACCATACCAATATAAATAATCAGGGATTTTCATACTAAAGAAAGGTCATATTCTAAGTGAAATAAGAATATTATCTCAACCAATGGATATGATATATGATTACATAATGTTTAGTCAGGTAAATTTAATAAATTCCATTACAAAATGGTTATATTGTTATACTCTTCAAATAAAAACATTTTTTTTAAATAAAATGGAATTATAATCATCATGAAAAATTAACATGAGACTTATATTAGATAAAGAAAAATTAAATGGTAGAAACATTTTTAACTAAAATTAGATCATTATAAAAAATCTCAAGCAAAGTTGAAAAATATATGTGTTGGAGGAACCTCATCCCAAGAAACTAAATGGAGAAGTCATTTTATCAAAAGAACAATGATAAATTTGATAAAAAATTAATGGATTCAATATAAGTCCCCATCCATACTATTCTAAACAATGTGTATTTTGTTGAAAAGAAACATAGAATATTGGATTCCAATAGGATGATTTAAAAACAAAAACTGATTTATTAAATGAAATATAGGAAAGGAATGTTTGAGGTGTAAAATTCTCTTTTTGATTAAAAAAGTGTAAATAACCATTTTTTAACTCATGTAAAATATAATAATTTGTATATTAGTGACTTAGAGAGGTCGGTTTAACCACATAGACACAATAAATAAATGGAAATCAGTATTTAATCCCTATAATAAAGGTAACGATATTTTGTTTTTAGTTATAATATAAACCATTTCAATAAATGTTTACCTAATATAACTGACATGTTTAGAATGGCTATGTTTGAAATTGGTTGTGCAAATCTAGTACCATGGTGTTGGTACAAAATTCAAAGTATAATATTTTTACAAGATTGACAATAAAAGAGGTCATGGAGTATCAACCCACCGTCTAAAACAAATAAAAGGATGTAGTGGAAATTATTTCATAGTGAAAAGACTATACATTATGGATGGAATTTTTTATATTACCTAAAAGTTTATACGAATCAACATCATAATTCTTCTTTTTTAATTAAATATATAGATATTAAACCATTCTTATTATCTGTATATGATACCAAAACTATGTTTTAGATGTGTTCTAAATATATTTTATATGATATGTAAATAAACGATTAATGATTGGGGGTTGAGGGTTATTTTTATCAAGTAATGAGGAAAAAAATTTACTATATAGATCAATGGATGCAGTAATTACATTAAAACATAATTCATTTTTCAAATGACCTATATTATTTGACTCGTCTTTTTTCTGGAGAAGGGATTGTAGACAACACGTTTTTGAATAAATGATGTTAACTTTTTTTATAAAAAAATTATGATTCATGAAATATTATAAAATTAATTAAAATTAGATAGGTTTAAATGGTTTTTTATTTATGATAAAGAGTTCATAAAAAAAATATATAAATTTGATACAACCATCAATAGTTGTATATTTAGAAATGAATTCCATTCAGTAAAATTTCCTATAACATAGAATCACTTATATTTTATAAAATTAATAGTAAAATTTTTATGTGTTCTAACCAAAATTAAATAAAAAATATACTCTAAACATAATGGAGTTCGAGTATCTTATCATGATATCATGAAAAGTTTATAGTATTTAATAGGATAGTGGTAATATAATTTGACTTGACATTTTCAATGATATAAAAATAAACAACTATGTTTTTCAAAAATCAATTTATATTTTACAAGATATCCTCAAATAATTTTGGTTATAATGATAAAAAAATAATTCAAAATTTCTATTTATTACTATAATAGTTTAAATTTCATTATATAACATCCCAACCAAAACCACTGGGTCCATAAGAAATTCCTCATAACATTAGGCACACCTCCTCGTATGCCATTGGCTGCTAACTAACAGTGATGGTATCAATCTATCAGTGGGGATACTATACCATCAATATCATTTCGTAGAGAGTATAATATTAATAATCATGATATTAAATTATTTTAGAAAAAAAAAGAAAAAATATATGTAATACATGTCATATATGGTATAATAAATGGGCCCTTTATGTGGAAATACAGACTAATTAATGGTATAATTAGATAGATAAAAAATAGTTATCTCCTTGGGAATCAATCCTAGTCCTCTAACAGCTCATTACTCCACTAATCAGTCATCCAATATAATGACCTTTCCATTCACTAGATCTGTAGTCATGAAATTAATTGGCACTCTAAAATTACCGAGTTAGATGTGAGTACAAGACTATATAAGAAACCACTAAAGATTTCATATCATAAGTATCATAATATATAAAACAATATTCCAGGTAATATATAAATACTCAAATAATCATACAATCATACAATTTTTTTGTTATCTTTTTCTGACCAAGATGGAACCAACCCCATCCCTAACAAATTTGAATTGTTATCAGTATGGATATATGATATGTCAAACCAAGAACTACATTTAATGTAACACTTCACACCCAACAAAATATTTTTTTCATTAGTAACATATCATTAAAATTGTTACTCATCTTTTCTATCACATATTCAAATCTATCTATAGGGATGGTCATGTCCACCGCTAGAGACATTTAGACCATGTTATCTGTCATTTTTCCATCCATACATACATGCACATCCATCTACAAGGATAATTACACCCAACATTAAGGACATTCTGACCACATCAATTAGGGTAACTAACCATCCATAGAATTCCATCCATAAGGATATCACCTAATCATCTTAATACCTAAAGAACAATTCCACATGCTTTACTAAACAATGAATATTTATTTCATAGAATTGAACAACAAATCATAACAAGTACAAATATCATGAACTGTACAAAATAATATTTTAATAATCAAGAAAACCTCATATCCACTCCCACTCCCACATGTAACATATAACAGTAATGTGTTAATCAATCATCAAAACATTTCATTTCAAAATTAAATATATAGACAACAATGGTAAGTAACTTCCTCCAGAAAATTCATCGACATCAAGAATAAAATTATAAGCATTGTATGGTTTGGAGGATGCAGTGGAAACCTTAACAGTCATGAACACTCTATCATGGTCCATATTATCATATTTTTCAACATGATTGGATTCAAGATTCATCAAAGTCCCCTGAAAATTGTTATTTTATTTAAAAAAATAAATAAATTATCACATGAGATGATAATTTCTCACTCTTGGATAATTTCAAAATTAATAATTTAGACCAATTCATTTGCACGAAATATTATCATTGTGAATAATTATAAAACCACAAATGGTAATATATAATGTTATAGATTAATTACAGTTTATATTTGATAGTTATTTGTAGTTATTCTTTGATAATTCCTTATAATTATCCTTTATAATATTGTAAAAAATAATCATTGATAGTTTTAGGTTTTATCAATTTCATTTAAATTCAATCATTTTCTTCCATAATTTAATTGGAATGAAATATATAAGTAAAAATAAATCAAAATAAAACTAAAAAATCCATTTCCATTCTCAATCACATTTCACAAGGGGGGAATAAATATGCCAAAAAATTGAAATAGAAACTATGATCCAAATGAAGATAAATAATAGATCACATGTAGAGGGGTTTTGAGGTTTCTCAGAATTAATTGAATCAACCAGTGATGAATGCTGAGTGGTTGGGATATTTATTTCTGAAATAAAAAATACATACACCACTTTGAAAACTAATAAGTAAAAACACTATTTTAATTTATTAGTCTATCAAAAATTGACTACATGGTGTTCAATTTCATCCCATTAAGTTGGTGCATATTTAAATGGGTAAAAATGAGTGATTTCAATTATTTACCGATAAGAAAATGTGAATAAATGGTGGTTTCTAGTGGAACGTTGAATGAAAAATTAAAAAATAAAACATTAAAAAAATAATAGTAATAATAATAATAATAAAAGAAAAATGTTGAAGTAATACACAAAAATTCATTACATGGAAATAAATTAAACTTCCAATTCACATAAAGGTTATATCGTATCTAGGGTAAAAACCATATTCTACATTTTTGGAATGTCTTAAATTTCCTAGCAGAAGCATCAATTATGTTACATTCTATTATTCCAGAAAAACTATATACGTGTTATATAATATATTCAACATTTTTTTTAAATCAACACATAGGCTCTAAAATAACTACAATATAGTGGAAAATCCGCCCATAACTATATAAATATTTCATAAAATATCTCATGTTTTTTATTTGGAAGAAACATAGGCATTAAATTAACATTGATTTTACCATTATAAAGCTACATAAAAACTTGAGTAAGGTGATTCTAATTGAAGAATTCAATGTTCACGTGAAAATACGTAAATATTATGAATGTAAGTTAGATTTAGTATCCTTTAAAATGGAGGATATTACAATTTTATCCCTCTAAAAAATTCTCATCCATGAGAAGTATAAATAGAATTCATGTTTGAATAAATTAGGACATTGAGATCGAATATAAAATTTGCACTCCCACATATCTTTCTAGATCCTTCCATGTGGCCAAAAAACATGGAAAAGTGGTACTATCTTCTATCAAATAATTTCTCACTGTAATATAAAATTTGTACTGAACATTCCTTATCAGATGATTGTGATCCCAACTAAATATTATTGACGTTTTTAACTTGAATAGGATTAGGTATGTATCTTTGTTGCTGAGAAACATGTAACACATCATTCATTCCCTAATATTTTTTATAATAGTCAAGATGTTACACCACTATCCCAAACCATTCAGTGATTTCAAAGGGTCCATAAATAGATGGTTCTTGATTACATTGGTTCTAATGATATCAGTGGCTTAACCAAGGAGTTACACTTAATAATACAAGATAACGCAGAAATATCTCTATATATCACCTCTAATAATCTAAAAATGATATATAACTTCTCTATGCGGTGATCAACCAATTATAAAATATTTTCACCCTTTTTATGGTCTCTAATACCTAACTAGTCCCCACAACCACTACGTCACATTACTCATGCCAACTTTGTGCTGAATGACATGGTCTCTGTTATTATTCTATATAAATCTATGCCTGGTAACTATTATTTTATGAAAACTCAACCAGTGACTTATAATTATCCCATTATCCACTGATAGCTATAACTCAATATCTATGAATTTACTACAGTATGAGTATTTTTCAGATTTAATGCCCTTATTTATAAGGATGGTATACTGTGGGAAAAATCAATAGACTCCATAGGGACTTCTCAAATCCCTAACAAAACCATGATCTAATATTTTCATCTCTATCTAAAAACTTTTCAAAGGGAACTCCATGTAAGAATATGATTAGGTAAACATAATGTTTTCCCAAATCATCAACATATTGGGTCTTTAAAGATAGTAAAAGTGTGAAACTTTATTAATTTAATTTGGAATCAACAATAAAACATTATGGATCTTCATGGAACTTAGAAACCCCATGAAAATACCACCATGAGATACTAGCACTTACAAATGTGTACTAGATTTCATTAGAGAAAACCACAAAGATAAATATTCTCATCCTTCACCCACTTGATGTTAAGGAGATAAAAAACAAACACATGTATGTCCCTATTCATACATGTCCACAAAAACTGACACATGAAGTCATAATATATCTTCATCAATAAAGATGTACTATTCAAACAGAGGTATAAAAAACACACATCATATCTTCTCAGATAGAAGATATGAATAAAACATTCATCTGTACAAGGATCACATCATCGTTTCCCAAGGACCACCATATTGTCTGATCACCTCTATATAGATATTGATGTATCACATCAAAATTCATGTAAACCTCATATCTATAATTTACACGATCTTATAGAGAAGATTTTAGAACCAGTGGAACACAAAACATTAGTATCTGATCATCATAATCATTCATCCTATAATCATCCAATAATCTCATCATGTTCCAAAACATCTCTAAAGGACTCTCACCCAGATCCCCCTCAACACAAATCTTACAGATAAGAGAATCCAAACAATTTCATTGTTCCTAATTGAATTTATAAGGACCCAGGCTTAAACACACCTAGATATTACATCATTTAATATTAATATTCTTTACATTACAAAAATAAATTCCTGATGATATTAATTTATTATTGTATTTTGAATCATGGGAAAAAATCATATATCCTAGTGAAATATCGTCAACATATCCCATTATAATATCCACCACTAGTACATCAAACAAAAAACATTATTCATAACAAATGGAAATAAAATATAAAAAATGAGTGAGCTCAAATGCTCAGTAATGTTAAATAAATGAAATGTGTTAGCATAACATGAAAAAATGGAATGGAACATGAGGATAACATTTTATGATACAACTCTATATATTATATATCATAATAAATAATATGTGTTTATTTTCCAAGGAACATAAGATAATTAAGAGCATAATTCATGAAACAATTACATAGGAATAAGACATGTACTTTGTTTCATGCACATTTTCTTATAACATTGTGAACATGTATATATATAAATAGGTTGCCTCATTATGTTAAGGACATGAAATAAAGCACCTACATCAACATGTAGGCATGCACCTAGGTCCATGCATAGCAATTTGAATGTGGAATTAGTTTCCCGCAAAACCTTATGGATATGAAACCCAGTACATGAATAAAATTTTCAACATGTAATTAGGTTCATGCAAAATATTATGAACACTTAATTCGGTTCCTGTATAAGGTTATTTAAATTCTACCATGTTCTTTTTTAACATATTGAACATGTAATAATGCTCACTCAGAACATTTTGAACATGTAATTTTGTTCATACATAAACCCATTGACATGAATATAGGTCTATTCATAAAATTGTGAACATGTAATCAGGTTCACACATAATATTGTGAACTTAAAATCTGGTTCGCACATTACATATATACTCAAGATTCCTCCATCATTTCCTAATGCATTAGAGGGAGAGATAGATCCCACATATCTCATAATAACATCATACATAAATTTTCCACAAAATAAAAATTTCACCATATACTGACCCATAAAAAGGAATATGTTTCATATATATCAAATAATAACCCATTAAATGGAATGTGTATCGTTATCATTTAATGAAATCCTAATTAATTAAAAGAGATATGTTTTGTAATCAATTCATGAATGCATAAACCATGAAAATAAGTGTGTTTCGAAAGGATATAAGTGCTGGAAGAGAAAAGAGTTTCCTAAACATCATGAGATCAACGAATAAACCATTAATACAAATAATATGAATGCAATATTTAGATAATTTTCTATAAATCGATTAGTTACATCAATAGACATCTTCGCATATAGAAAATAATTTTGAAATATCTTTTCAAATTGTTTCACGTTGAGAATATCTTTCATTCTTTAAAAAAATTAATTTTAAAACATAAAACCTTTTTGAAAATAATTTTCATAAATATAAACATTAAAACATATAAATAAATATTTTATATCATTTTGGAAAAAATTTTCTTTGAAATATAAAAAATAATAAATGAAATTTTTAGAACATTTCTTAAACGCAAAGAATTATTGAAAAAATAATAATTTGAAAACAGGGTTGAAATATTTTAAACGAAGCTAAAAAATTATAAAATAATTTTTAAATAATTTTTCCTTCAAAATTTTATGCATGTATCATTTGAAAATATTTCTGAAAACATATTTCAAAATAATATTTTTGAAATTAATTACATTTCTAACTGAAGAGAGAAATAAAGTCAATTTTTCATAATTTTTTTCATTATTTATCCAAAGTACCAATGAGTGGAAATTGGTAATAATACATGGATATATTATAATAAAAAATTTATAAGGAAAATAATGAGATTTCTTAAGATATGGATCAAAATATTTCATTAAATAATAAATAAAAATTAACAATCTAGAAAAGTGATGTCATTGTTTCAATAAACATAATAACTTGGTAGCTTGGCATCATACTCAATGTAAGAAAAGAAAATAAAATTAATCATAAAATGTACTTAAAATATTTATATTAATGAATGAAAATGTACTTTGGAAGTATATAAACCTTTGAAAATAATTTCGGTTCACAAAAAAACAAGAGTCTCAATAAAGATTAACTGAGAAAAATTATTTTCGGAATTTGGAATCTTTTCAAACTAAAACCCCTTGAAATAAAATAAATAGAATGTATATGTAAATAAAAATAAATTTAATTATAATTATCATATAATACATCCATTTTAATTATACATAACACACAAATGGTATTGGTGGTGAATAAAGAATTTATATACAGAAATAAAATGTGAGATGACATCCCCATACTTTTTGTCTTCAATCTCATCGTAATCATACAAGATTCATGTATACTAAATGTATATTTATAATAACTTTTTTAAAGTAGAATATGATTATTTTTAATACCATATATGGTTTTATTAATACATCATATTACCCACTTTCTATCAATCCCATGTTAGGGTTTCACTTCAGGTAATGTTCTCTTTGTTCTTCGTGTCTATCTTAATTTGTTATGTCTTTGGTCCGTAAACTTATATAATGATTTCATGAATTTAAAACATCATATAAATATCCTATATATATATAATATTTGTATTATTATATTCTATATAATATATGTGTATGAAATGGAATACCTAGTTCACGGAGATGGTAATCCATATGTATGCATGAACGTTGTTTCCTTTTTTTTATTTTCATATTGAAAGAATGAAAGAAAATGAAATATATGTATCTATATATGTATTCATATAATAATTACAGTATCATAATTAAATAATATTTTTAATATAATTTCCCAAAATCCATCCTCATTACATTCCATGTAGTGTGTGAACGAATCACATCACTTTGAGGGGGCAATAATCCACACTTCCTCTAAAAAAATTATCATATTTGTAAAAAAATGTAATGTAAAAAGGCATGTAATGTAAAATTAATAAATAATATTAAAGAATAATACATATAATATATGAAATATATAAAAATACTTTCAATCATAATTTCCACCATGAGAGGTGTCAATGGAAAAATGAACAACCCTTGTTTAGTGAAGCGGTGGATCAATGTACACATAAACGGAATCTATGTTACCCGTTAGATGTACTTGTGTGTAAGTTTAGGTTGAACCCTTAAATAAAAAAAATATTATATTTAATATAATGTTGTTTTTATATAGTTATGTAAGAAATACAGTGGTGGTTGGAGAAATAAAATAAATGAAAAAAGCTTAAGAGAAGTCCTTACCTCTTAATGAGGTATCTAATTTTGGTTTGTTCCAAAAGGAATAGTTGGATTGATTTATTCCCAAAGGGAGGCTTAAAATATATATGGAGATATTTTTTGAATTCTATTGGGTTTATATTGGAAAAAAATTGTTTTTTTATTTTTTTAAAGATGAGTGAGAGGTGGTGGCTAATATAGGGAAGTGAAATGACACATAACATTTTTGAAAACAAGTTTTTTGGGTCAACATTATTACTAAAAAAATCATTCAAAAAATAAATAAATGGATGGATAATATGTGAAAATTTATATAAAATGTGTGTTGGGAAAGATACTAGGTCAATTTAGGTCTTAAATTTAATTATTAGTACTTTATTAACAAACTTTCCTACTTAACATTTGTAATTATTTTTTATCAATTTCAGTAATCATTTTTGTAAAAAAATATAACACTGTTAGAAATAATAAAGTATGATAATTCCTCATATAGAATATATTTTTTAAATTATAGTCATTTTAATTCCAAAAAGTAATTTTAAATTAATATCACCTATGGGATGGCACTACGAGTTTTTAATATAAAAATTTCTAAATATTTTCAATGTTTTTTACCCATTATCACAGTTGAATTGATTTCAATGACCAATATTAGATTAATTTAAAAAAATTATAGTATTTAACTTTAAAAATAAATAATATATAATTTAAAATTATAACTAATTTATATGGAAATGATGTTTGGAATTAAAATTCAGTATTTTTAACTGTTCATACAAAAATGATATTTCTCAAAAAAATCCCAAAAAATTAATAAGATAATTTTGAAATTTTAAATTCAAATTTTATGTTTATTTTATCATATTAAAATTATAAATGTGTATAAAATTGAATTTATTTTTTTCACATAAGGATATTAAATGAACTTTATTTGAGAAACTATTATTTTAAAACATATTAGCATATTACTAAAAATTATATCATTCATTATCAATATGTTTGATTTATATAAAAACATTATAAAAAGTATTTGAAAAGCAGTTATTAATATTCATATTATGATTTTTAATGATTAGGTTATAATAGTTTCATTTCAAAATTCTATAAATAAAATGATGCTTCATAGAAACTCAATGTTGTGTGTAACGTATTCCATGTTGGTGTTACATGTAGCAAGACAAGTCAATTATGTGTGAAAATATTCTTTAAAATATTGATTTAACTTATAAAAAATCAATATTCAGTGTTTCCTAATATTTAAAATGACAATATATTAAATTAATTAAAAAATATATTTCAAAAATTCTTAGGGTGTTACATTAGACTACCCGTAAAATGTATTTCTCCCCAAAAAAATGTTTGGGTTATCAATGGTTTAATACTTGAATGTTTCAATGAAAGAAACACACAAAATTAAAAAGAAAAATAAATCATCTCATAAAATGTAATTTTGTAACCATAACATTTACATAATGTGTCATATAACTAGGTTTCTCCATAGGAGAACATAGGTTGGGAGTGAAAACATGGACAATGAAAAGAAATCAATAATTCGTGTTCTATAGAAGAGTGATAAATAACATGGCCAGAGAAAAGATAAAAATTAGAAATCCATAAATCTATGATTATCTAAGGTTCCATTTGATTCCTCACAAAATAAGGTTCCAAAATAACAATTTTGGTATGAGAATCGATTCAATAATGTTGAAGAATTGTCATGATAAGTTACACTTACTTGAATCTATTCACTTTTGAAACAAAAATATCACCCTTTGTAAATGACATGACCAATTTCCACATTACCTATTTATCCAAAAATTTATGATAATTTTCATCCCTGAATAACATACAGATCTCGAGATCCATGGTAAGTCATCCCAGCTCCCTTTAGTTACCATAAACAAAAATTTATTAGAGAATTTTATCCAATATCCACAAGTCCCCCTGTGGTGATATAATACATTAATCAAAAAAACATCATCTTAATTTTAACATAAAAATCCCATTAATAATTAAAATTATACCTCTTTTGGATGATGAAAATCTAGTAATTTAGAGTTAATGTCATGAAATCAGCTTAACAATAATCTTTCAAACATCATAAAACATCTCTAGGTTGTCACATTCATAACATGGCTATTAAAACTTGTTAATAGCCGGAATGGGATAAATATTTTTGGAAAACATGAATGCTTACTTATTCCAAAGATTATGAGATATATTCATTAAATCCCTGAACTTTCAAAACTTCATTATTTATGACATATAAAACTTTTTCAATTATCAGTTCTAGGGTAATTCGTAATGTCCGATTTTTTTATTTATAACAAACATATCTTCAATCAAGCATCATTATCTCAGAATCAAACACCAATTAAGTGTTACCATCCCTTAAATTAAATATCTCAACACTATGAAACAAATTTTCTTTATCCTCATCATCATTAAACATGTAATTTTTAATCATTAATTAATATTCATTTTGAAAATACATATATATTTTATGATTAAAATACCATAATCATTGAATTAATAAAAAAAATATTTCATTCACCGAAATTTTTTATTAAACCATTAATTATTATTAATTAACACATTTCTTAAAAAATCTTTCCTAGAAAATCACTTATCATTCAGTTGTCATTTTCGGTCTCTGTATCTTCATAAGTATAACCAATACTCTTACCAAAATCCAAACTCTCATTATGATACATCCACTTGGAAAATAAATTTTCATAATTCCAATAATTTCCAAATATGAAACACTAAATTTTATCCATGTTCTTTTTACTTATCTCAATTGACTAAAAAACATAAATCACAGGTTCGGAATCGAATTTCAAAGATGAAAACCTCATTATCATGATAAATTATATATAAAATTTCTAAATTGTGACAGAAAATTTTTAATCGATGAAAACATATGATTATACAAGGATATATATAGTCAAATTCTATTTATATCCTTAATTATGGCCCGTAAAGTGTTTGGGAATTTTGAAAGCATATCCCTTGAGAGTTTTAAACTAGGTGTGCATCACAGACCATTTTTATATACAAGATTTCCCCAAGTCATTCCCAAAACACATTGTCAGAGTTATTTAACCTAGGTACATAAGATAAAAATCCAAATTCACTTTTACTATTTGGACATGGATATATTTCAAGTAAACCAATCACACTATTGTTTAACCAAATTATTGGACATTTTTCTTAAACGATAACTCATCCTTATAATTATCCACAAATACAAACCTATACATATCCATAGAAATATACCCAGGTATCTCACTAATGTTTTCTCATCCTATATTCAAAGGGATTAATAATAATATTTTTTATACAAAAAAAAACAACATAGGAATATACATACATGTATATTTCCACATTTTAGATGAAAACCTGGCACATTTCAACAATGCATTCCCGAGGACATCGATAGTGTAGTTTATTTGGAAATATTGAACCAAGAAATTCTATATGACTGAATGATCATCAACATATATTATAAATATATCACCTATTTTTGATCCTACCTATTACATTTCTTCATAACCTAGGGAATGGAAACATAAGAAAAAGGTGAGCTCAGAAGCTCCATAAGGGTAAATAATGGAAATGTGTATGCGTTACATGAAAAAGGGTATTGAATATTAGTATAACATTTGAAGACATAGACAGAAATTAGATACCATAATTTTTATTGGTAGTTTATAATACATGGATTTTAAAATAAATGGGATAACAAGTCATGAAATCATACAGTAGAAATAAGAAATGGAATATGTGGAATTCACATTCTCATAAAATGTTGTGATCATGTGTAAGTAGACAGATGTTCAATCATTAAGATAAGGACACGAATTCAGTCCCCCACATCAACTTATGGACATGCAACTACGTCTGTGCATAACATTGTGAACATGTAATCAGCTTCACGCATTGTAACACCCCAAGTTCTTCTAAAAAAATAGAAATGCATGGAACATTTATTATGTAGATATTTTTAACTTACATTTAAAACATAACTTTCCCACTTTTATGTTTTGAATTTCAAGAAACTGTCATCTACAATTGTGTTCAGTATGTTAATTGGAGTCTATTGGAACCAACTTGTTTTTTGGTGAATAGTAAAATAACCTTATGAACAGTAATATGAATAGTAATATGACCCTAATGAATAGTAAATTTTATTATTATTTTATTTTCCTATGGCTTTAAGATAATAACATCTTGTTTAATTTTTCAACATGATAAAGAAGTAGTTATAGAATTAGAACTCTGAATTTTTGAATTAAGCATGATTTTATTTTACTATTATATTAATAATATATAGAAAATTGTTTTCAAATAATTGACATTATTTTTTAATTCTACACGTCAAAAAATGGTTAGGGTATATATTTGGGTTTTTTTTTACAATTGATTTTTCGTTGAATAGTAAAAAATAGAGTTTTTATTTTCGGTGTGTTAATGGAATCATTAATTATACAATAATGATGTCATAAATCTGGTCGACTTTTGTATAGTTAAATAATATTTGTGGTGTCCCATGTGGCTTATACCATGAGAAAATACCATGGTCAAGCCCATGGTTTTGCAAATACCACCCATGAGGTGTCCCTTGGAAAGTATTAAAATATTCCCTTACTTTACCTATAAATACCAACCCATTCCTTCATTAAATTCATTCCCAATTCATCCTCAACAAATTTATGGCCTCCTTACCTTTATAGTAGTCCTCCCAAGGTTTCATCAGTCCCCAAGGTCCCATACTTCATGTTCCAAGTGTTACTCTACAAGGTAAGATAATTCTCAATTTTCTTCTTTTTCTATTCTTGTTTTTTTATGTGCTATAAAATTAAATATTCCATACCATGTTCTTATTTTCTTCTGATTATTGATCTAATATCTATTATGACTCATTTCTAGATGGGTTATTTTTGTTCCCACTATTTTTAATATTTTGTAAAACCATGTTGTGTAGCCATTAGGCTCCAAGATTTTTGTAAGGGATTTATCAATTATTCTTATATTTTGAGTTCCTTTATCATTATTTATTCATATCTTCTTATACAGGAGGAATGAAATCTCTAGAATAGTTTATATTCTGTATGTTCTCATGTTCATGGAAAATTCATCATCATTGTTCTTCTCTTCTCCCACTTATTCAATGAATTAAAAACATTGTCTGTGATGTGTCAAATTACCGACATCGTGGACGATGTGATTTCAATTTCCCTTAATTCTTTAAAGTCTTGTCATGAAACCATTTATATGGTTGAAACAGGTTATAATATATTTTTTATAACATATACATGGTTCTTTAATTCTTTTGTACTCATGGTTTTAATTTATAATACAAAATGATGTTGTTATTGTAAAAGAACCCCTCAAATGATCTAAATGAACATCATTAATGTTTTAACTTATGAATCATCCTCATATTGAACATAAAAATGATAAATGGTATAAATTATGGTACTATAAATATTTAAATACCATTCCATACCAATTCTGTAGTTTCACTTCCAATCATCAAGAACATCCATCATGAACAAATCTTTGAAATCATGTAAAGAACTCACCCAAAAACAGTGCAAGGGGAAAAATACTAACAATTAAAGGGTGGAATGTTGTTATCAAATGATCATATAAGATGTTATAAACATGAAAATGTTTCTATATAATATTATTAAGAATCTGTTAACAATTATTCAAGAGGTTTTAGCATGTTTTAAGTAAGAGAGACCCGAGGTAATGGAATTCCTAACCCGATTTCCATTCTTTTGGTTAAAGTTCTACTTCATTATTTATGTGCTATTTAATTTTTTTGTGTGATAGTTAATGTTTGTATTATTTTTGATAATGTGTATTTATAGTATATATACATTCTACATCTTCTCTATTAAGTCTCTCTTCATTTGTATGATATTTATAAGATGCTTTTCTTTAAAAATCTTTTTCTTAAATTCGATTTTACGAAATTCCAAAGTAATGGTTTTGTGGAATTACACACGATGTATGATGATGTTTTGGTTCTTGGGAATTACTTATGATGAATTTTGGGGCCTATATCTCCCTCAAATGTGTTGTGAATGAGTATGTTAGTGGTCGGCCGTAAGGTTACTGCAAGTGTAACTGTGATGGTTACACAATGTAAGGTAGTCGTGAGGGTTACTAATTATAATGTAGCCAAGAATGATTACAAGATTATGTAAGTTATGATCTAAGTTAAATTTATGATTATATTTATGTTCTCATGTTTTGGGTTGATCTTTTTTAAATCTCATGTTAAAAAAAGTAAGTATACATGGGTGACAATCATGTCTTTTGAAAATGCTTTCATACGTTATGAGTATTCATGGACTAATGTGATCTTTCATTCTTTTCCACCCCTTAATAAGCTTTTGTGTTCATCCTATGTTTTTAAATGATTTTCATAGGGTAATGGATGTGTAAGAAAAGGAAGAAAGTAATGTAAAATATTGAATAATTTTCAAGGATTCTTGTTTTATGTTTTAATGTTTTATATTTTGAAAAAAAATGGAAATTGTTTTTATGGTATCCACTCTGTAATAATGTGTAATGTTAGGAATGTATTGTCCTAAATCTCTAAATATATAACCTTGAAAAGAGCTTAAATGTAAAAGGAATTATTTTCTTTACTAAATTAAATTTTATATATGTAATAATATTGGGTCCTTATAGATGTTATCATAGGAAATGTTTAGTCATCTTTATAGATTATGAGTTTTCGTTAAACATATGGTTAGTCTGTATTTCTATTCTTTATGTTAAATCTTTTTTTATAAATTTTTAGATTATGGAAATTCAGTTACAAATTGATGTAGGAGGATCTCAAATGACATTATTATATCTTACTAATGACTTTATTGAAATAATTATTGCAATGTCATGTCATGATGACTTTGAAACATTTTCTTACATACAACTCACTTACAAGAAATTGTTTGGGATATCAAACACATCCACTATACCTCGATACCATCATGGATCATGGGTTGTATTTAATAAAATCCTATTTTCTCAATGTTCTCATATTTTCATTAATGGTAAATATTATCAAGGTATTTTTAAATATTTTACCTTATCAAGAGATTTTGAAGAATATTATGATTTTGAAAGAGGTGCTGAAGGAGACCCTTGTGCAACAAATTTATTTTTTCATTTACAAAATACTCTTCCAGCATATACTTATGATATTTTACAAAAACCATTTATTGAATGTTTCAACTCAATCTCGGTCTGACTATTTTATAAAAATCAATTTTTATCAGATGTTTTGAAATTATATGTCGTACACGATTATTTTCCAAAACTATTTTTCTGTGAACACCCATTTGACCCAAGTTGTACAAGGTGTATTTGGATAGAGGATTAAAATGATTTTGAAGGATCTATAAATAATTTTTTCAATGCAATGTCCTTCTATTTACGTGAGCAAGATGATGATGAGACTAGGTGGACAACATGATCAAGGTACCCTCCGTTGTTTAATAAGTAAATAAAATTGTGAGGATGCAATTTCAAGAAGGTGTGGATAATGTAACACCCCATGTTTTCCTAAAAAATAGAAATTAATGGAATTTTTTTAATTAGATATTCTTATCTAAACTTTAACACATACCTTTTCCACTTCTATGTTTTGAATATCATGAAACTGTCATCTATAATTGTGTTCAATATGTTATTTAGAGTATATGGGAACTAACTTGTTTTTTTTGGTGAATAGTAACATAACCTTATGAATAGTTACATGAATGGTAATAAGACCCTAATGAATAGTAATTTTTTTATTATTCTATTTTCTTAAGGAATTAAGATAATAACATCTTGGTTAATTTTTCATCATGATATAGAAGTAGTTATAGATTTAAAATTGTTAATTTTTGAATTAAGTATGATTTAATTTAAAAAATAAATTAATAATATTTAGAAATTTATTTTCAAAAAATGGACTTCATTTTTGAATTATACACATTGAAAAATTGTTAGGGTAATATTTTGGGTTTTTCCTGAAACAATTGATTTTTTGGTGAATATTAAAAAATACAGTTTTTAGTTTCGGTGTGTTAATGACATCATTAATAATAAAATAATGAGGTCATAAATATATTCAAATTGTGTATAGTTAAATAATATGTGAGTTTTCTGAAGTGTGTTATTCCATGGTCAAGCCCAAGGTTTTTCAAATACCACCCATGAGGTGTCCCTTGGAAATTATTAAATATTCCCTTACTTTTCCTATAAATACCAACCCATTACTTCATTAACATCATTCCCAATTCCTTATCAACAAAGATCTAGCCGCCTTACCTTCATAGTAGTCCTAAAAAGGTTTCTCCGATTCCCCAAGGTCCCATCCTTCATGTTCTAAGGGTTATTCTACAAGGTAAGAAAATTCTCAATTTTCTTTGTTTTATATTCAAGTTCTCTTTTATGTGGTATAACATTCATGTTTCAATACCATGTTCATATTTTATTATTATTCATGATCTACTATATATTATGATTTATTTCTAAATAGGTGACCCTTGTCCCTTCAATTTTTATTATTTTCTAAAACCATGTTGTGTAGCCGTTAGGCTGTCGAATTTTTGTAAGGGATTTCTCAATTAATGTTTTATTTTGAGTTCATTTATCATTCTTTATTCATCTCTTCTTACCCCAAAGAAATGAAATAACCAGAATAATTTATATTCTATATGTTCTCCTCTTAATAGAAAATTCATCATCATTGTTCTTCTCCTCTCCCACTTATTCATAGAATTAAAAACATTGTCCTTGATGTGTCGAATTACAAACATCATAGATGATGTGATGACAATTTCCATTAAGTCTTTCAAGTCGTGACATGAAACCATTTATTTTGTTGAAACAGGTTATAATATATGTGTTATGAGACAACCATGGTTCTGTTATTCTTTTTTACTCATGGTTTTAATTTATAAGACAAAATGAGGTTGTTATTGTCAAAGAACCACTCAAATGATCTAAACGAACATCATTAATGTTTTAACTTATGAATCATCCTCATATTAAACATAAAAAATGATAAATGGATTAAATTATAGTACTGAAAATATGTAAATATGTTTCCATTCCAATTCTGTAGTTTCACTTCCAATCATCAAGAACATCCATCATGAACCAATAATTAAAATCATATAAAGAACCCACCCAAAAATAGTGCAAGGGGAAAAATACTAACAATTAAAGGGTGAAATGATGTTATGTAATGATCATATAAGATGTTATAAACATGAAAATGTTTCTTTTATATTATTAATAACACTCATTTAACCATTATACAAGAAGTTTTAACAAGTTTGATGTAAGACAAACCTGAGGTAAGAGAATTCTTATCCTGATTTCCATTCTTTGGGTTAACCCTCTACTTCATTATTTATGTGCTATTTAAATTATTTGTGTGATGGGTAATGTTTATATTATGTTTTATTATGTGTATTTATAGTATATATACATACTTAATACACTCTATTATGTATTTCTTCAATTGAATGATATTTATAAGGGGCTTTTCGTTAAAAATACGTTTTTAAATTCGTTTTTATGAAATTCCAAATTAATGTTTTTATGGAATTATTCATGTTGTATTATTTTATTGGGTCTTTGGAATTATTTATGATGAAGGGTGGGACCTATATTTCCCTAGAATGAATTGGGAATGAGTAATTTAGAGGTCGACCATATGGTTACTCCTTGTGTAACTGCAGTGGTTACACAATGTAGGGTAGTCATGAGGGTTACAAATTATTAGGTAGCCAAGAATGGTTACACGAATATGTGAGTAATTCTATAAGATAACTTTATGATTATATTTATGTTCTCATGTTTTGTGTGGATATTTTTTAAATCTCATGTTACACAAAGTATGTATACATGGGTGAAAAGAACATCTTTTGAAAATGCTTTCATACGTTACGAGTATTCATGGACTAATGTGATATTTCCTTATTTTCCATACCTTAATGAGCTTTTTTTCTCATCCCATGTCTTTAAATGATTTTCCCAGGTGAATAAATGTGTATGGCAAGGATGGAACCCATGTTAAATGTTTAATAATTTCCCAGGAGTCTTGTTTTAAGTTTTAATGTTTTATATTTTGAAAAAAATGGAAACAGTTTTTATGGTATCCACTCTATAATAATGTGTAATGTTGTGAAAGTATTTTCCAAATTATCTAAAGATATAAGAATGAAAATATCCTCAATGTAAACGGATTTTTTTTCCTTGACTAAATTCAGGATAATGTATGAAATAAGGTCGGTTCATTATACACATAACCTTATAGACATGAAATAAGGTTCATGCATAACATTGTGAACATGTAATCCAGTTCACACATAAAATTTTGAATATGTAATCCGGTCATTGCATAAACATATTGGAATGTATCCATGTCCATTAATAATATTGTGAACACAAAATTAGGTTCCCTCATAAAACTGTGAAAATGGGAACCAGTGCACACCTATACTTATGGACATGTATTTTCTCCCCGCATAACATTGTGAACACATAATCATGTTCATTCATAACATTGTGAACATGAAATTAGGTTCATGTTAACATATATACTCGGGCATCCACCATTGTTACACACAACATTGGAGAGAGATATATGTCCCATACATCTCATAATAACATCTTTTATATATGTTCCAAAAAAATATTTATCATATCATGACCCATAAAAAGGAAAAGGTTTTACAAAATTCATAGCTGAACCCATTAAATGGATGGTGTTTCATTTACATTTCATAAAATCACAAACTATTAAATGAGACAGGTTTTATAATCACTTCATGAAAGAATAATCTGTGAAAATAAGAGGGTTTCAAAAGCATATAACCCTTTGAAGAGAAATATGATTCATAAACGTCATGACATCAAAGAATAAATCATTCATAAAAAGGATATGAATAAAACCATTAGATCATATCTAATAAATTCTTGAGTAATATGAATAGATGTCACCATATATGGAAAATTATTTTGAAATACCATTTGAAAGTATTTATTGAGGAAAATATTTTTTATTCTTTAAAAATTTCCTTTTAAAATAAAAATCATTTTAAACACAATTACTTGCAGATAAAAATTAAAAAATAAAAATAAATCTTTGAAATACTTTCAGAATCCTTTATCTATTAATACTAATAAATAATGATTGAATATTATTAAAAAAATTCTTAAAAATAAAACATTATTTAAAATATTTTTCTTGGAAAATAGGTTTGATATATGATAATGAAATATTTCATAACAATAAAAAAAAATATAAAATAAATTTCCATGGAAATATTTATCAAGGAACACTTTCAAACATTTTTAAAACTCTATTTTTTTAATAATGTAGATTTCTTGCAGAAGAGAGAAATATGGTCATATTTTCATAAAATAGATTTCTTAATTAAATTAAGTATAAATACATGAAAAAATGGTACTAATTCATGTATATATCACTAATATAAATTTGTTAAGGAAAATCATGAGTTTTTTTTATAGATGGTTCATAATATTTCATCAAAGAAAACATAAACATAAACAGTCATGAAAAAATGAGATTGTTTCAATAAAATACTATCACTTCGTAAATTGGGATCAAAATATTCATGTAAGAAACAAAATTTATGTGAAGATTAATATATCTTGAAAATAATTCTATAAATTATATAACATGTAAAATATAAACATATATATTGAAAAATATTTCTGGTGCATAACTAGACAGGAGTCTCAAAGAAGAAAAAATAAGACAAAACTATTTTACCATTGTGGTATCTTTTGAAATTTAAACCCCATGAAATAAAGAGAAACAATTGATATTTAAATACCCATAAATTTAATTATAGGAATCATATAATACATCCATGTTTTTTATACACACCACATAATAGGAATGGGTGGTTAATAAATCATGAATCTCATATAAATTAAAAGTGAGGTGAAATAACATTACCTTGTGTCTTGAATCTCTTCATACTCGTACAAGATACCAATATAACAAATTTTAGAATATTTTACATCTTTTACATTATAATATTCTTATTTTTAATTACATATATGGGTTCATTAAGAACATATATTAACTGCTTCTTAACAATCGTGTGTTAATGGTCCACTTTGGGTAATATTAGCATTGTTATTCACATGTTCTTTAATTTTTTAAATACATGGTCCTTGTACATATATTATGATTTAAAGAATTGAAAATATCACCTAAATATCAAGTATATAAAATATTTATGTATTATAAAAATATATATAATAAATATTTATGAAATGGAATACACAAATCATTTAGATGGTAACTCATACGTATGCATGAACATTGTTTGTGTTCTTATTATCGTATTGAATGCAACAAATAAAATGGAATTTAAATATATATAAATGTTTATATATCATTATTAAAGCATACATATTATATTATATATATTATATAAGTTCACTAAACCCGTACTCAATAAATTAAATGTACTGTGGGAACGAATCACATTACATTTAGGGGTGGTACTCAACTGTAAGAACCTGTACCTTCTTTTTCAGGTATGTTTTCCTTTTCTGGCTATTTTTAGGAAAAAGGGGAGAATCTGGAAATTTTGTAAGTACACGTCGTGTACTTTACAAGTACACACCATGTACTTTTCTTCTGCTCGAGGTCGTGTGCTGGCCGTGTCCGGGCCAGTCACACGGGGTTTAGCGATGAAGTGGAGTCCGATTAATATGGCATACAGAAATGGTGAGTACATGCAGTGTACTTTTCTTTTTATTTCATTAATCGGACCGGGGTCGCGCCTAAACGTCGTTTTCATCTTCTTCTCTACCTAATTACGTCTAGAGATACCTAGAGTGCCGATTCTTCTCTGAGCCACTGATCCTTCACCGGTTGTCTGAATCGAACGCCGTCATGTGAAATTGAATTGCAACGGTGTGTTCTCGGTTATTCTATGGCCATGTTTCCTGATTCCTCCTCTTGGGAGAGTTATCTGAGGTTGAATGTTTTAGAAGTTTTTACAGATTCACTCCGTTCTAGGCCGATTCACAAGTTGAGGTTCAAGAATATCAATCTCCTAGGATTGAGGTAGGTTGTTTGTTGCCCTATGTTGAATGTCCTTGAGTTTTTGGTGCAAAAGTGTCAGATACCAATATATATGGTATCTCAGGTTAGGGTTTTGATCCTGCGTCATTAACTTCCACAGATTTCATGTATGCTTGAGGTTATTAGATGATTAATAATTGCTTGTTAGCATGTTTGAGGATCACCCCATGGGTGTTTCCCCTTATTTTGGATGTTGATTTCTGTTTGGTACGATTTTCCTATGAGGAAACCCTACTGCAAATTTCTAGTATGCCTGCTGACTTGATTGTATGTATTGCATGTTGTTTATATGCTTGTGGATGCATCGTAGCTATTATCCAAGTAGTTGCTGAACTTACTTAGGCTGCTAACAGTCGATTATGCATGACTAAACAGCTCAGGACTGAGTGAACCTGGTGTGGTAGACTAAAGGGGGGAATTGACGATTAGGGTTTCCCTAGAGAGTCTATTATAATAATTATAAATCGCAGGACCCAAGGTAATGGGACTCTATTCTTCCTAAGAGTGTCCTTAGTTACGTAGTGAGACTATAGGGGGAATTAGACGTAAGTGCTTCCTCAGAGAGTCTATATATTTCGTTGCCAGACCACATGGGAATTGACAGTGAGAGCTTTCTAGAGTGTCTGTGCCTTTGTACGTCTACTTGACTACAGGGGTTGGCTAGTAGGAGCCACCCAGAGAGTCAGTGCTTTATTTGTTGGTTGGTTGTGACAAGTCCACCAAGCTAAAGAACAGGATTGGGTTTGTACTGCTTGCTATTTAGGTAGACTACTGAGTTAACTGTTCTGATTACATGCTTGCCTTGGGAGTATAGAGCTATTTCTTGGTTCCATGGTTTATAGATAAATGATTGTAATGAACTAATAAATAACTATGAGTGGAGTTTGGTAGGATTTCTTACTTTAGTGTACATATGCATCTCTGCTGCATTTATTTCCTTTAATTTTTCTATATTACTCACTGACAGTAGGGTACAGATCTCCTGGTGATTGCCTACTGGGATTAGTCACACACCCTGTTTGGGTCCTGCTTTTCGACCCAAATAGGTTATATGGTTGCAGGTGTGGACAGGGGTTGTGGTCCTTCTACTTCGGGTACAAGATTGCTGGTTGGAGCTGGGGAGCATATGACCGATCTTAGGCTTGCGATGCTGCTGGGGTTGTTGTTTACTTTCGTACTTTTTTTTAGTTTTATTTTAGCATGATGGTGTGTTTGCTGCTTTCCTTAGATACTTGTACCTACTACATCATTATCATTATCATTATATGTTCATTGCTTCTTCTGTTTAGTTTCAGTGTTTGTATGTTATTTACTGCTTCCGCTATTGACTGTTGTTTTTCTTGCCTTGTATACCTTACCAAATGATGGAATAGTTTTCCAAATAACTTACCAAGGCCCTCACTTCTAGTTGGAATCCTCTGGAATTTGGGGAAATGCGCTTGAGGTCATTTGGCGAACCGGGTACGGGGCACCAGTGGAAGGGCTCCGGTTTCGGGTCGTTATAAAGTGGTATCAGAGGCAGGATGTTCATTGCTTTTTCTATTGAATTACTATTTAGTGACATTAGAAAGGGATAGGAAAGAATATGTAAATGGTAAATAGTTGTGCCCGGGTGTTCTAGAACCCGTGTACAGGGAAATAACCATATTACCTCGAATATTTCAAATTTTGAGTTTTTCGAATGTTACAGTTTAATTGATTTCACCATTTGGTGATGCACTTGTTTTGTGCTGTTATTGTTTATATGATTTCGGTTCTATTTTTTTGCAACCCGATGAGATGAGGGTATGCCATCTCATGCATCATATAGGCACACATTAGAAGATCACATGCCATGAATTTTTCTATTCCATCTAGGTTGCATTATAGATTGCATGCTGTTGTGATAGGATTTGTGATAGACAATGAATGCTGTTGTGATAACTGTTGTGATAGAATGCCTGTTATATTGATAAGGTATAGTTGTTTGGATAATTCTTATCACGGATGCAAAAATTTGATCTTAGAGGTGTTATGGTCCCTCAAGTATTGGAATTTGGTGGGTCTTGAGTTCTTATAATGTGGCTTGTTCTATGCATCGTTGTGATGCCAAGATTTGATTCGCGGGGAGTATGGGCCCCCACGTATCAGAATTTGGCCCCTTAATCCTTCTTTTTCTGTGTTTTCTGGGCTCTGGTGCAGTTCTGAGGCTACTGTCCAGAAAAACCAGAATACACAGCATGTACTATATAGATACACGCCGTGTAGTTTTTGTTCATGTCACTGACCGTGTGGACAGAGACACAGAGCTGTAAATGGTCTTTAGGAACACGAAGTGTACGGTAGGTACATGCCATGTAGAGGATAACTAGGAGCCCGTCCGTGTTTCTAACAACACGGGCCAGTTAATGCATGTTTAGTACACACCGTGTTGTGTATGCACACGATGTGTATCCTTTCCCAGGTACCCGGCCGTGTCTTGAAAAATATGGTTTGGTGTTATCTTCTATTATACACGCTGTGTCTATTCGAAACACGCTGTGTAAGGATCAGCTGAGTACATGGCCGTGTCACGAACAACACGGGACGATGTTTCCCTTCATGTGCACGTCGTGTCTCTTAGGAACATGCAGTGTAGTGTCAAACCGTGTGTCAGGCCGTATTGCTAACAACACAGGCCAGTTAAAGCATATCCAGTACACACCGTGTTTGTCTAAAAAACGTCGTGTAGTCTTCGGTTAGGACATTCCGTGTGACTTAGTCATGTAGGAGTAACTGTGCAGGGAGAAAAGGGTTAGTACATGCCGTGTAGTTTAAGAACATGCCATGTAGCCGGGTAGTTTACACAGCCAGGTATGGCCAATGTACACGCCCTGGGTAAACTTTTAAGAAACACGACGTGTAGTGCTACTACACGCCGTGTAGTCATGTTTTTCCAAATTTAAAGGTTTTTTCCTCCTGTTCTGTTTTACACTCCTAGGTTGCAACTAAGATCTTCTTTAATGAAGGTGTGTTTGGTCTTTCAGAGCTATGGCACTGAGACGTCCTCCTGTTGCATGCCAGGAACCAGGCAGGGAATGTACGCTTGATACGACCGATCTGGGACTGCCAGTACTTCTTCCCATCGTTTCGGACATGGAACCTGCAGTGATTCCAGACACTGGTACGAATGCTCAGTTCAGAGAGAGTTTCATGAGATTCATGCAGACCTTCCAGGGAGTTCAGCATCCTACCCCGACTATGGCAGAGCTGATGCAGGTCTTCCAGTAACAGCATCCTCCCACTTTCACAGGGGATGGACGACCTCAAGCTGCAGAGTCATGGATGGAAGCCATTTTTTCCATCTTCAAGCATCTAGAGATGCCTCCAGGGAGAAGGGTGAAGCTCGAGACTTATATTCTATGAGATCCTGCCAAGATATGGTGGGACGTAGTCTCTCAAATGGGGTGCCAGTAGGCTATGGCTTGGGAGGATTTTCAACGTACGTTTTACGACTAATTCTACCCAGCATCGCTGAGGGCTGACAGAGCCAAGGAGTTCATGAGCTTGCAGCATGGTACTCTCTTAGTTATGGAGTATTCCTCCCTTTCACTGAGTCATAGCGATTCACTCCCGTTCTGTGAAATGACGAGTTGTTTCTAGTGAGGAAGTTTGAGGAAGGCCTCAGACTGGAGATCAGATCGCAGGTGAATGTCCTTTAGTTGAATTATATTACTCTGATAGTCAACCAAGTACTCATCATAGAGGGGAAACTGGGGGAGACAGGATCAGTGGACCAGGGTAGTACAACATCCAAGGCTGATTCCCTCTAGAAAGACAGCAGGAATCGCTATAGAGAGTATACCCGAGGTGACCCGAGGAAGCGAGGTATTCCTTATAGTAGATGAGATTCCCCTTATGGCACACAAGTGGTGTGTTATCAGTGTGGTAGGAGTGGGAATAAGAATCACCAGTGCCCTAGGGACCGATTGGAGTGCTGATACATGACAAGATGGGTCACCTACAATGTTTCTGCAAGGTTCCCCTTCCAGTAGCTAGGGAATGAAGATTTGTTTCGACCCCGCGTATAGGAACAGGATTACCAGCTCCGCAACAGATTTGGGTCTGGAGTTCTACAAGATGTTCAGGTTAGGGTAGAGGTCATGTATGTAGTGGTCAGGCTCAGGGAGGAGAAGCTTAGGGTTTTCAGGCTGCTACGCAGGGCCGCGGTACAGGCCAGACTTTTGTTGTAGAGCAGATCCATCAGGGGCAGGATCCCGGACCCTCTACAGTTAGAGGTACGATCTTAGTAGCCTCAGTTTTATCTTCATCCCTTTTTGATACTAGTTTTTCACATAGCTTTATCTCTGTTCCTATCATGGAAAGCATTGAGCTCTGTGTCCTTTCTTCAGCTGACATGTTGACTCACGACATGCCCTTGGGAACGATGACAACTAGCGTACGTTAGTGCAAGGAGTTCCCTCTCGAGGTTGCAGGGTATCATTTCATATTGGACCTCTATGTCCTGGAGATGACGAGCTATGACATCATTCTCAGTATGGCCAGGTTGGTTCCCTTCCAGGAAGTCGTCGATTGCTATCGCCATAGGGTGAGTTTCGTATCACCCAAGGGTGAACCTTTCCTTCATAATGGCGAGTGGGATGTTTAGGCGAGTCGAGCCGGACTCGAGAATCATGGGTTAGGAGGAGTTGCGGCCTAGATTTCTAGTATTTATCTGGTTGACCAGGGGACTTCATAGTAAGATATTCCTCCAGTGGTTGATTGTTTTCCAGATGTCTTTCCAGAAGACTTTTCAGGTTTTCCTCAGGAGAGTTAGGTATACTTCTCAATCGAGCTCATTCTAGGATCATCACCGGTGTCCATTCCTCTTTACAGGATGTCTACACCTGAGTTGCAGGAGCTCAAGAAGCAGTTGGAGGAGTTGCAGGCAAGGGGTTTCATCCGACCCAGTACATATCCTTGGGGTTCGCATGTCCTGTTTGTGAAGAAGGCAGACGATACCCTTAGGCTTTGTGTGGATTATCATTAGATAAATGAGTTGACAATCAAGAACCGATATCCCTTGCGGATGATTGATTATCACTATGATCATCTTCGAGAAGATTGGGTGTTCTCGAAGATCGATTTGAGGTCCGGTTATCTTCAGTTGCGCATTAGACCTTCAGATACACCTATGATAACCTTCATGAGCAGGTATGGCTTCTACGAGTATACGGTTATGCCGTTCGGTCTTACGAACGTGCCAGAAGTTTTTAGGCCACTGATGAACCGATTGTTCCATCCTTAGTTGGATTCCTTCATCGTGGTCTTTGTCGACAATATCTTGGTGTACTATCGCACTCGACACAACCATACAACCCATCTTAAGATTGTTTTGAGTACACTGAGGGAGCATCGGCTTTATGCTAAACTCTCAAAGTTACACTTTTGGATAGACGAGATTCACTTCCTGGGTCATGTCCTCTCAGAGAGAGGTGTTTCAGTAGACCCAGAGAAGGTGAGAGTAGTAGTTATCTGGGAGTATCTGAAGAACATCTTCGAGGTACGAAGCTTCTTAGGGCTGGATGGTTACTAAAGACGGTTTATACAGGACTTCTCACGCCTAGAAGCACCACTGATAGGCTTGACTAAGAAGGGGTTGAAGTTTGGTTGGTTAGAAGCCTATGACTAAGCCTTCCAAGAGCTAAAGGGGAGATTGACTTCAGCACCGATCCTAGTTTTTCCGGAGCCGAGAAAGAGCTATACAGTTTTCTGTGATGCATCTATCATCGGTCATGGAGTAGTGCTTATACAGGAGGATCGAGTGGTCGTGTATGGATCTCGACATTTGAGGCCTCATTAAGGGAATTATCCTACACACGAAATGGAGTTGGCCGCAGTCGTTCATGCTCTACGTTGTTGGAGACATTACCTTCTAGGAGAACATTTTGTGGTATACACTGACCAAAAGAGTCTCAAGTACATCTTCATGCAGCATGACCAGAATTTGAGATAGTGGAGGTGGGTTGAGTATCTCTAGTCCTTCGATTTCGAGCATGCCTATACGCCTGGGAAAGGCAATGCAGTGGCTGATGCACTGAGCAGGAGAACTCAGATACAGGTAGTTCAGGAGGCCAGCAGTGAGTGGAAACTGATGGCTCTGTTCTCGGAGATGCATATGGAGGTACACGACAGGCAGGGGCAGGCATTCCTATCTTCTATGGTTGTTACCTGTGCACTTCTAGACCGTGTTCGAATGAGGAAGTTGGCAGATTCAGAAGGGCTTGTCCTACTGGAAAGCTTGTTAGGAGAGGACCCTCTTCCCAGGTGGACCGTTGGCGAGGATGAGATCTTATGTTTCCAGGGACGCGTATGGGTGCCAGCAGATATACGCGAGGAGCTGATGCAAGACTTCCATTCGTCTGTTTGGGTAGTTCATCCTGATGTCACCAAGATGTACCGTGATTTACACCGCCAGTACTAGTGTCCAGGTATGAAGAGATATGTGGATCGTTTTGTCATGAGATGTTCCACCTATCAACAGGTGAAGGAGGAGCACCAGCGACCAGTAGGGATTTTACAAAAGCTACCCATTCTAGAGTTGAAGTTGAACGATGTTGCGAAGGACATTGTGACAGGGCTACCAAGATCATCGAGAAGAAACTATGCGCTGTGGGTTGTCATTGACAGGATTACGAAGGTTTCTCACTTCTTTCCGATAAATGAGACCTTTAGTGTCGATGATCTTGGACGGTTGTACGTCCGTGATATTGTGCGCTTGCATGGGGTTCCGAGTACTATCGTTTTAGATAGGGACACCCGCTATACTTCTCTTTTCTGGCAGGGGATATAGAGATCTTTGAGTACACAGGTGCTTCTGAGTATAGCTTATCATCCTCAGATAGATGGTTAGTCAGAGTGCACGATCCAAGTGCTTGAGGATATGCTCCAAGCATTCATTTTAGAATTTGGTGGTTTGTGGGGAAATCATATACCTCTCATGGAGTTTTCCTATAACAACAGCTTCCAGGAAACTATTCAGATGACACATTACGAGGCTTTGGAAGGTAGGCCATGCCAACCAACTTTATGTTGGACGGAGGTAGGAGAGGTAGCTTTGTTGGGACCTCGTCTCGTCCGGAAGACCTTTGATCAGATAGAGTTGATTTGGAGGAGGATGGCTACTGCATAGTCTCGTCAGAAATCATATGCTGACCAGTGGAGGCGACCTCTGTAGTTCGGGGTCAGAGACCTGGTTTTCCTACATGTTACCTTGAGGTTGGGAGACAAGAGGATTACAAGACAGGGTAAGCTTTCACCAAGATACGTTGGGTCGTTCGAGGTTCTGGAGAGAGTCATGCTGGTTGATTATAGGTTTCAGTTACCTCACAAATATTAGGCTATGCACGACGTCTTCCATGTTTCTCAGTTTCGATGCTATCTCTCAGACCCGTCTCATGTTTTTCGACCCAAGGAGGTTGAACTAGAGTAGGATGCATCGTTCGAGGAGCATCCTATCATGATTTTTGATCATAGCGCAAAAGTACTCTATGGTCGGGCTGTTCCTCTGGTACGAGTAATATGGCAGCACGACCGTGTGCAAGATGTGACTTGGGAGAGGGAGGTAGATATGCGATCACAGTGGCTAGAGTTGTTCGAGGTTTCTTCTTCGTCACATTTATAGGGAAATTCGGGGATGAATTTCTTTAAGGAGGGAAGTTTGTAAGAACTCGAACCTTCTTTTTCAGGTATGTTTTCCTTATGTGGCTGTTTTTGAGAAAAAGAGGAGAATCTGGAAATTTTGTAAGTACACGACGTGTACTTTACAAGTACACACCGTGTACTTTTCCTCCGCTCGAGGCCGTGTGATGGGCGTGTCCGGGCCCGTCACAAGGGGTGTAGAGATGAGGTGGAGTCCGATTAATACGGCGTACAGAAAAGGTGAGTACAAGTCGTTTACTCAAGAAGTACATGTCATGTACTTTTCTTTTAATTTAATTAATCGGACTTGGGTCGCACCTAATCCCCATTTTCATCTTCTTCTCCACCAAATTACGTCCAGAGAGACCTAGAGGGATGATTCTTCTCTAAGCCACCGATCCTTCACCGGTTGTCTAAATCAAACATTGTCGGGTGCAATAGAAAAGCAGCGGGGAGTTCTTGGATCTTCTTTGGCCATGTTTCTTGATTCCTCCTCTTGTGAGAGTTATCTAGGGTTGAATGTTTTAGACATTTTTGCAGATTTACTCCGTTCTAGGCTGATTTAGACGACGAGGTTCAAGAATATAAATCTCCTTGGATTGAGGTAGGTGGTTTGTTGCACTACGTTGAATGTCCTTGAGTTTTAGGTGAAAATGTGCCGGATACCCATGTATCAGGTATCTTAGGTCAGGTTTTTTATCATGTATCGTTATCTTCCTTAGATTTCTTGTATACTTGAGGTTATTAGATGATTAATAATTTCTTTTTAGCATGTCTGAGGATCACCCCATTGGGGTTTCCCCTTGTTTTGACTGTTGATTTCTTTTTGGCATGGTTTGCCTACGAGGAAACCCTATTGCACATTTCTTGTATGGTTGTTGACTTGATTGAATGTATTTCCTACTATTTATTTTCTTGTGGATGCATCTTATCTATTAGCCAACTAGTTTTTAAACTTACTTAGGCTGCTAACAGTCAATTACGCATGACTAAACTGCTCAGGGCAGAGTGAACCTAGTGTGGTAGACTAAATGGGGAATTAAGGATTAGGGATTCCTTAGAGAGGCAGTTATAATTAGTATCAATCGCTAGACCTAAGTAAATGGGAATTTATGCTTCTTCAGAGTGTCCTTAGTTACGTTGCGAGACTATAATGGGAATTAGACTTATGTTCTTCATCATTGAGTCTATATCTTTCATTAAAAGACCACATGAGAATTGAAGGAGAGAGATTCACAGAGTGTCTGTGCCTTTGTACGTCTACTTGACTAGAGGGGTTTGCTAGTAGGAGCCACCCAGATATTCAGTTCTTTATTTCTTGGTTGGTTTTGATGAGTCCACCAAGCCATAGAACAAGCTTGGGTTTATACTACTTGCTGTTTAGGTAGACTGCTGAGTTACCTATTGTGATTACCTGCTTGCCTTTGGAGTATAGAGTTGTTGCTAGGTTCCATGGTTGATATCTTAATGATTTTACTTAACTAATAAATAATTGTGAATGGAGTTTGGTAGGATTTCTTACATTAGTGTACATATTCTTCTCTGCTGCATTTATTTCCTTTACTTTTTCTATATTGCTAACTGATAGTAGGGAACAGATCTCATGGTGATTTCCTACTAGGATTAGTCTCGCACCCTGTTTGGGTCCTACTTTTCAGCCCAAATAGGTTATATGGTTGCAGGTGCGGACAGGGATTGTGGCCCTTCTACTTCGGGTACGTGATTTCTAGTTGGAGCTGGAAAGCATAGGACCGAGCTTAGGCTTGCGATGCTGCTGGGGTTGCTGTTTTCTTTTGTACTTGTTTTCAGTTGTATTTCATCATGTTGTTTTGTTTTCATATTTCCTTAAATACTTGTACATGCTGCATCATTATCATTATCATTATATGTCCATTGCTTACGCTGTTTAGTTTCAATGTTTGTATACTATTTACTACTTCTGCTATTGACAGTTGTTTTTCTTGCCTTGTATACCTTACCAAATGAGGGCATAGTTTCCCCAATAACATACCAAGGCCCTCGCTGCTAGTTGGAAGCCTCTGGCGTTTGAGGAAATGCACTTGAGTTCATGTGGAGAACAAAGTACGAGGCACCGGTGGAAGGCCTCCGGATTCGGGTCGTTACATCCACACTTCCTGAAATGAAATTTTTGTATTTACACCAAATAGATAGTAAAAAATGTATGTGATATAAAATAGATAAATAAAATTAAATACATATTAAATATAATATATTACATATATAAATATATTTTAAATCATAATTTCCACCATGGGATGTGGGAAAGGAAAAAATGACCAATCATCATTTACGATGGTGACCGTTCTTCGTAGATATAAATAGTATGTACATTACCCATCAGATGTATGTATGTGTAATTATAGGTAAAAAAGCTACTAGATTTAATATATATTTTTTAAAACATTATTGGAATAATGATAGTGGATGGGTGGAGAGGGGATATAAAATAAAAGATCTTGAGAGAGGGTGTTACCTATTTATCTGTAACTTCTTTTGGTATGTGCCACAATGAATAATTGGATTGTTTTACGACCAAATGCATGCCTAAAAGAGTGAGGATGGTATTTTAGAAATTTTATTGTGTTGATATATGTGGATCCTATGTGGTTTTATAGGTGTAATTAAGAGGGAGATGTGGTGGCCTTTTATAAGGAATGGAAAGGAAAAACTTTGAAATTTTTAAATTTCTTTGTGTACCCAGGTTTTTACAAAAGATAAGTCATATAAAAACAACCAAAGTAAATAATTTAAGGTGAATGGATGATTAATATAAAGATAGGGTTTTATGGAAAAAAATTTACATCATTTTGAGTGTTAAATTTATGGTTTATTACTTTATTAACATAATTTTCCTCTAAATTGTTTTAATTAATTTTAATCAGTTTCATTAATTATTTTGGTACAAAACATTTTTGACCTTATTAGACATTATAAATTATTCCAATTCCAAATATGAAATTCATTTTATAAAATTCTGAGAATATTAGTGGGAGAAATTAATTTAAAATTAATCATGTGGATGGAATAACACTATGGGTTTTTAAAGTAAAAACGCTTAAACGTTTGTAATGTTTTTACATACAATTTTAATGTGAAATTCATTCCAATGAAATATATTGTATTAATTTATAAAAATATTGTCTAATTAATACTTTAACTGAAACTAAAATATAATTTTCCTTATAAATAAATTATATTAAAAGGTTGTTCTTAATTATAATCTAGTATTTCTCACTATTCATCAAAAAATGATTCTTATCAGAAAAGTAAAAATAATCCATATCCTAATTTCATCATTATAAATTAAAATATGATGTTTATTTCATCAAATTAAAATATTAAATATTTCTAAAATTAATTTTATTATTTTTTGTAGAAGGGTATTAAAAGTAGTTTATTTGAGACAAAAATATTTTTTAATCATATAAGGACATTACAGAAAATTATATCATTCATTAAAAATATGTTTTATTTTTATGAAAAAATTATAGAAAAAATTTGAAAAGTAGTTATTACTATTAATTTTACTATGTTAATTGGATAAAATATAATTAAATAATTTATATAATTATATCAACAAAATGATGCCTCGTAGAAGCTCAGCGTTGCATAAAAGATATGCCAAGTTGGTGTTGCATGTAGTGCAAGTGAAGTCACCTATATGTGAAAAGAATGTATTAAATATTTATTTAATATATTGAAAATAAATTTTAGTCTTTCATGAGATGAAAAATATAAAATTATTAAATTAAATTAAAAAAATTTACAAAATTTCAGGGTGTTACATCATTGGACATAATGAAGTAAAATTCACGAAGACACACTTTCCATTTACTCTAACATGGATTCAGGAATTTCATTATGAGGATATATCAAATTATATTATTTAAAATTTATAAAAAAACTATCTCACTGAAGAGATAGTGTCATCAACACTTTAGATGGTGGACCATGCCTATAATGTTCATATAATGATATGGGTAGTTTATCTCATTGGATTGCAACTGATATTCCCCATATTCCATTACCAGATCTCTCTTCTTTAGTACCACTCCTAGATAAATTATTTATAAATAATAAAAAACCTATATCAAGAAGTATCAATACATGATCTCTATTCACCTCATCTTTAGATTGAGGAATGATTATTCACACCACTCCAACCACAAGAACATCACTCCCTTATTAACGAACATAGTCATGGGTGATGATAAATAGGAAATTCCCTAGATAAATAATTGGTAATATCATACAGTATATGAAATATCCTTATCTAGAACATGTTCTAGGGGCATCTCATGTACATAAATTCCTCTTCTTTCACTATGTCTATGGATATACCTATCTTAGACACAACATTCCCAAGAACCACACCTCATAAATCCAAAAGTCACACTTCTACATATTGGAATAAATTCAATGTTATAATAGAAAACTCTAGAAAATATCGAGGTGTTTATAATTACATTTTTGATGTTATTGAGTAGATGATGATTTTATTGAAATCATTTAATCACGAGAGACTATGTAAGGATGAAATATCTTGTTCGTTAGATCCAAGAACATTTCTATTTTGTTATTCAACCCAGACAGCAAAACTGTATAGTCATACCTATTATACATATATTGAATCATCATTTTCAGATTTTAAACCACTATGAACTGCAACCGATGATAGTATGACCAAATTCAAATTTTTTAGAACCATTTTAATCCATGTAACAAAATAAAAAGATCATTGATTATGGAAAAGGGATATTAGTTATTCACGACCATCTAGTTTAGCATCGTATATTTAATGTATAGTAAAAGAATACCATCATCCCTCTTAGTGAACAATACAAGTTCACCCCATGGTAATGTACTAATCTATATGAAGTCCTTATATTCATTGTTTTAAAGGTTCACCATAATCTTCTTCAGCTTGTTCGGAAACAAATAATATGTGGGTATAAAAAAGTGTCTCACAAATGGAATGATATAAAGTTCATGATAAAAGAATCAATTAAGAACAATTCATATAAAGACATCCTGAAATAATTTGTAATAGGGATCCTTGACTTGAGGAAGAGTCCAATAGGCTATGACTAACCCCGTAGAATGAGACAAACCCACCATCTGTGTCATGATAATCCTGAGCTGACTCAAGTTTAGTCTAAATCTTCCTACTCCCAGTTCCATCTCTTCAATAAACATATACCTCTCACCCTTAATTGATGTAAAATATTTTCATATCTAATAGAAATCAATGTGAGATCATAATATGGTCGTCAATTATATGATGAGAATCACATTGAAGGTCTCCTAAAATAGAATCATGAATTCCTATAGATTTCTATGACAAGTGATAACTATAAAATACTCATGGAATCACTATAGATGGTCCATTTTTCCAATAGTGTATCATGGGAGACTAACTCAAAGGATAATGTGATTAGTATGTCAAATAAATCGAAAACATGTATAAATATGAAATAATAATAAGAAATAGTGTCAAACAAGGAAATAGACAAGGTAGATGTGATTATAACTACACCTAAAATAGTATATTCCACATTTCTATATCATATAGAATCTTGTGAATTGAGTAAACATATATAATGTTATCTCTTTGGAAATAACTTTATTTTTTCATCTTCTAAGAATCTGAAATACTTTATAGATGTCCTACACCCCCAAATTTCCTTAATTTTCTAGTACCCCTCAACGATACCTTTGAGAAAAAGAATCAAATTTGAAAATTCCATACCACAACGGTGGCACAACAATGATTTATTCCGATAATAAATTCTATAATTACCCATTTCCTATCATTTTTAACACATGATGGAATAATTTAACAAATAGGATGCTGAAGAATTCGTTTTGACCCATTTTTCAGCTACCATACTACTCTAGGTCCACCTTTCTATTCTTATAACAAGAAGTGACTCTTTTTTTGTTAAATAAACCTCATTCATATTCCACTATGGGATAAAAGTAATCATTACTCCCAGTCCCCCCCATCCCCTTATCAATGATGAGGGACTTGTAAATCACCTATATATAATTTCTTAATTTAAATCCACTAACCTATTTATGATCACCAATCAAAGGCATATCTCAATATTCTTATATTTAAATGATTCATTCCAATCTAAAAAAAGAAAAGTCGAGTTACCCTATAAAACAAAAAATAATATGATAAGACAATCAAATAAATCTGTCATAACTCCACAAAATCATGGGCATGGTCTAGTGTCATCATTTTTTTAATGTATATCTCACAAAATAGTTACTTAAATAATTTGTTTAAATATCTATTTTCACAACTAAGAATAGATATGATATATTTTAATAGAGGGTTAATTTTATGAAATTATATTAAATCTTAAATAAACTCCATAAATTATAGAATAAGTTAATTTAAAATTTTCATATTATAAAAATAGTACATATAAATATTTTTATTTATTTTACCTGAAATAATGTGAATACATGTTTATAAAACATAAATTTCTATTTTAAAATATAAATTTTAACCATATATTATTTAAATTATGAACTCTTTAGTTATATATTAATAATGTAAATTATTAATAAAAAAATTATCTAACATATGATGATAAATGACAGTGAATGATAATTTTAATAATATACCATTTAGTACGAGACATAAATATTCTTTTATACAAAATAAAAAAATTGAAAACTAAAATATACAATACAATGATAATTTTAAGTGAATTATATATGCATTATGTTATTTATATGTGATAATAAATAATTACATGAGATACATATAATAAAGGGTAAATAAGAAATTAATGGAATTTAATAATTCTAATATTTTATAAAAATTATAATTATAGTGTTTGATATTAGGTTTATAAAATTTAGAAGACAAATTTACATTTAGTATAGAAGTGAAATTCGTAATGTTGAAAATCCATGTAACAAATTGGAATGATTATAACATTTGGACCTACGTAATGGTTGGTAGGGGTTCATGTAAGGTCTTGTGGGTGTTTCTCGTTTCAAAAGGGGATGTATGTCCATCTCATGTAACGGTAATAACATAGTCTCTAATTTACTTAAAGGTGATATCTGAATCATGTTAAGGAACCTAATGATTCATGTCAAATCAATACGATGGTTTTCATGATATGTTATGGACCATGATAGAATATATGTAAGGATTTTCTATGTATAGGTTTAGTATGATGATTGTGATAATAATTTAAAATTACAGTGAATTCCATTTCTTCATTCATCAAAATTGAATGTTACTGCGTACATTATATACCTCAGATTGATAAAATCACACTCAATGGATAATAAAACCGATTTCGTTGATAAAGAATATGTAACTACAGAACATAACATGATTAGGGAGATAAATATTTAGAACAATTCCTTTAAAAACATCGTTTATTATAATAGTTCTTATCTTTCTCTGTAATTTAGTGAGTGCTCATCCTCCATGAAACATATATGTTAAGGTTTCAATTAATATGTTATTAAGAATATAAAAGGTCAAGATATGTATAATTGAAGCATGATATGTAGTGTTTAAATTCATTTGATTGTTTTTTTAAATATTTAATGATATAATATGTGAGGTGTATAATGAAAACACCAGGGGATCTTTTTTTCATGTATAAAAGATAATTCACAGCACGAATAAGTGATATATAAATTAATTAAATAGTGTGAACTCCATTAAAAGGAAAAATAATGATAATTCAATATTGTAGTAATGTTTTAATACCATTATTATATAATACTATAGAATTGTGTGTTCATGAAAAAGAATATGTTAAATATTTTACAAAATATCCCATAAATTGAAAAAATCACTATAAATGAGATCTTATTGAATAATCCTACATAAGTTGTAATACACATGAAACTATATTTTTATGCCATTACATGATCAATTATTTTTATATAGCTAATTTATAAAAAATTAAATACAAATATAACTTTTAAGATAAGTTATCTAAAGAGAGATTTCCCTTTGGGACATGAAATATTCATGTGCAGTTTAGATCTCTAGAGATACATAGTTTGTTTTAACTGTAGTTTTGAGAAATGTAGACGTGGAGAGTCTATCATTGGGAATCTTATATCAGAAGAAGATAACTATTTATATTAATGTATCTTATTATGTTAAGTGTACAATCACATACTAGGTCATCCCAAGCTATCATCTGATCCATTCATCCAAACATGCCGAATTGCATTCCATATTTCTGAAGGCTAGAGAGAAGCACCGAGGGATCACTCTTAACCATATGGGAATGGCTTCTCCGCTGAAAATACAGCATGAACCATAAATGAACTAGATAGCCAAAATATCCAAATATTTATAATTATCACATATAGTGATCTAAAAAGATCATACAAATCCTTAAAAAATATAAAATAAAAACCAGTACTTCATAAATTATAAACAAGTAACACATAAGATATATATATATATGTAAACACATACAACAGATGAAAAATGAAATATATAAATAAGAATGGTGAATAAAATATGAAAAATTTATAAAATAAAATAACTTAGACACAAAATTTAACACCATGAGACCATCATCTACACAATACAGAAACCACCACGGACGTCGGTAATCAAGAAACTCCCAATAAATATATGTTTTTCTTACCAATACTTTTGACCTGTAAAACAATGTTTGGAATCACCCAAAATAAAATATAAGGTGTAAGGAAAAATTCATAGTAAGATAGAAAGATTAATATATATACATCCTTTATAAATGAAAACCAATCAATGTAGTTATAAAAAGAAATTTATTACTCTTTCACTTTAAAAAAGATCAATTTATGGAAGTTCTTTTTAATGATTCTTTTTTATTTCTCAAAAAAATCTATTATTACAAACTATTAGTAAATAAGTATAATAAAAGAGACGTGAATCTAATCGACAAAAAAATGATCAACTCACCCAAACATGGAATAAGTATAAACATAAGGAAGTATATTTGTAAAAAATGAATGTGGAAAATCAATGTTTATAAATATTCTAAGGTAAAATATGAATCTTATATATGATAGCATGTTAGATTAATTCTAATAAATCATATTGTGACTCTATAAATAATACCCTAACTTGACTAAAAATTTTGAGAAATTATTAAAAGTGTGAGGACTCAATTTTTTTGGGGTAGAATATAACATCTATAATTTTAGTTTATATATAATTTTCATTTAAATAATTTATTATTAAATTTGCCTTTTATTAGATAAAATATCATGATATATTGTAACATGAATTTTGTTTTATAATGTTTTTCAATTTTCCCCATAAACCCTATGAATTATAAAAAAAGTTTATATAAAAAATCTAGATTATAATAATAGTAGTTTTACTTTATTTATATTTATTTTCATTGAAATAATGAAATAAATGTATATTTAATATAATATAATATTTAATATTTTCATGTCAAAGATTATTGTTTGACAATATTTTGTATTTATAATCATGAGTTATCTATTAATAAAGAAATTTTTTAATAAAATTAAAATTTTCTAACATATAATGAGAATTTATTATGAATTATAAGTAAAACAAGATAACATTTAGAAAAATATAAATATCCTCCTATAAAATATAATAATATTAAAAATAATATATATTATATAAATATAATTCTAAATGAATAATATATTTAATTATGGAATATATTTAATTTATATGTGAGTATAATTTATTACATGTGATATGGGTGAAAAACAAAAAGATAATAAATTAATTGAATAAAATATTTGTAACATTTCAAAAACAATTAAAATTAATTTTTATTTCATTAAATTTAAAAATATTAACAGTCAAAATTATAAACTATGTATAAGTGAAATTATGTTAATCTCTGTGTCATATATAATTACGATGTCATGATTTCTACTTGCATAAATTTAAGAATATGCTTCCATAAAAGTTAGTTGGTGTCTCCCATTTCAAATAAAAATGTTATCCAAACAATCTATGGGTAGATACCCAACCATTTAATGTTGTAAAAGTGATTTCAAAATCAGTTAAATGTAGAGTATGAATCATATAAATGTATTCTGGTGGTTTTGAGGCTATGAAAAGTATGTTGTACTGGATGTGTAAAGGTATTTTTATATACAATGTGTATAAGGAAGAATATAATAATATAAATTTATAGAAACATTCATAGTATTCTTATCCCAAATGTGATAGTTATAATAGATTTAGTATTTACCCCACATTCATAATATCACACTCAATGGATCAACACATAGATTTTATTGATGAATAATAATGAAAGTGTATATCACAACACGAGTAAGGGCATAAAAATTTATTAAAACTATTTTATCAATCCTATTAAATAAGAATAGATCCCATATTTATCTATATTCCATGGATTTCTTATCTTACATAAAATATTAGTGTATAGAGTTTATACAATATTTCATAAGGATACTATAAAACCAGATTGGGAAAAATTGTAAGAGGGATCTATAGTGTTGACATGAATGCAACTATATATTTTTTTAAAGCATCAATGATATGATATGTGTGATTTATAATTAAAGTAAATGTAGACATTTTTAAATGCATTATTAGATAACGCACAACCTGGATATGATTTAAGATAATTTATTAAATATATTTCAACATAATTAATGAAATATAAGTGATAACAAATTTTCTTTCTATATATTTGAAACCCTTATTTATTTTATGGTTTTAATATTGAGATCGGGAAAAATAATAAATTCAATATTTTATAAATTATAAAATAAATAGAATGAAGACTCTACTGTAAATTAGATCAGATCAGATTATCCAACATAAGCCATAAAGGATTTGAAAAAATATTTTATTTCATTCATTTCACTTTAAATATATTATTTATTAATAATTTTCAAATATTTAAATAAAAATATACAAATTACAATAAGCTATAACAGTTGATTTATTTCATCAAAATTGGGGGTATTTATGCACTAGTCAGTTATTTAGATATAAGCTTTTTTTATAAAAGTATTTGTTAAAAAATTAATCAAAGAGAGATAGTTAGTCCTCATAGATCATATCTATGAATAGGGGAACTACATAGAGGGTTTATGGTTGTTAACATATGGTGTCAGATCCATTAATTCATTTATCCATATGTTTCATTTAATTACTATTCATGATTTTTTTGGGGGTTTACCATGTAGTTTTGGAGAAAAGGGTGTGTTTCATGATTTGGGCCAAACCGTGAGCCCATTTCATGTTTTAAATACAAATTTTATTTTCTTTAAATCCACCATTTTTCAACATATTACACTAATTCCACTTCCCAATTGGAATACCCTATTATATTAAAACCACCTTATGAATTTGTTTCTTATAGGAATCCATAATAATGATTTATTGGGGTTTTTTATTAAGGTATTGAGTCATCCAATAAGTCAATTTCCAACTTTAAATTATTTTTTATATTTTGAATATATCATTAATGTTTAATTAGTTTTAGGCAATTATACCTTCAAATAAATAAATAAAATCCTAAGACACACCCGCATTATCGATTTTCTTCTTTTTGGTGCTCATATCCCCTGTTGAATAGGGAAATATTTCTTAGTCTTTTGCAAATCATCCAGATTTGAAGATGTAAAATGTTTCCTACACAAATCCTTAAATATTCACTATTTTCCCCATTTCAATCCCCAAATGACCTACTATGACATATTGGATCCTCCCTACTAGTTTTTACTTCTTCATGATTCAACTATTGGTGTATTTAGGACGATTTCTTCAATATGCCTCAAATAAGGGGGTTCTATTCCTTCCCTCTCCCATTTTCATTGGGTTTTCCCATCTTTTCATGATGATATAAAGAATCCATAAGTTAGGGTTCGTACCTAGGGTTTAACCTTGAGCCTCGTTTTCTGAAATATTGTGGTTTTAGTTTGGTTTTCACTCTCTTGTGGTGTGGTGGTGGTGCGATTGATGTTTCACACAATGGTTTTGAGTGTTTGTCACAAATTGTAGGTTATTCCAAGTTTAACCATTATTGGATGAGTTAGTTTTTCTGTATTTTTTTAATCATGATTCTCTTCCATTTTGTTGTGTTCAAAAATTATATTTGGTATTATTGGTTAATAGGTTGGGTTTTAAGTGGAATATTTGTGCTAAAATGAATATTTTTGGTGTGTATTCGATGTTGTGTTCATTGGGGTTATTTTATGGTTCATGGAATAGTTTTGTTAAATGATGTTATGGCTTTTAATTATGATTCAATGTGATATTGGTATGATTTTATACTCCAAAGAGTGTTTTTAGAATGATTTTATGTCTACAACATGGTTACACTCCTCGGAGTGGTTTTTTGATGGTTTTAAATGGTTTCTTGATTTTTGTAAGAGATATAACTAAGATGACAAACTATTTTTGTATGATTTTACTTTTTAAAAGGTCTATTTTAATGTGAAATATATGTTATGTGTTTTTTAATATCATTGAAAGGTTTTATTAAATTGTTTAAAGGATTTATTGATGTGTGAAAGAGAGGTGAAACGTGTTGGAAGATATTTTATTGTGAGTATGATTTCCAAAACGAATTTGAATGAAAAACTGTATCATGTGACATGTGTGTTGTATATTGGATTTGTATGTGACTTGGAAGTGGTTTTTAAATATTCAAATTGTATTTCATGGTTTGTGAAACAAGTTTGAGCACAAGAGGGAAAACCTGGGTATTTAAGTGGGTGGACATGTACTAGTAGGCTAGTAATCCCATGGGGTTTGGCCCTTGTATCACGAATCATGCTTGAAGATGAAAACACTATCTAAGATATGGAGATGATGATATTGGGGGACTACTAGGTTATGGTTATGATCCCTACTATTGTCTTGTGTTCATGATAATAGGTATTTGTTTGGTTACTTTCCCTGAGTACGAGGTTCTTGGGAGCCATAGCGAGCTAGAGCCTATTGTTATTTCCTCATTTCAAGTACTAGTTAGATATTTTTTACTTAAAATAAGAATAAGGTATGTTTGGATAGAGAAATTAAGTAACCATTTAATTCTATTTAAATGTGCTTATTTATTTTAAAGTATTCCACTTTAAAGTTGTTTTTATTTAAAATTGCATCTTTCAGAAATTGATACTAGAATTTCTTGTTTAGAAAACATACATGATTCTTTCTTATAATAATTATCACATAAAATATTTTTGTTATGGAATCATACCGGGATTTAGATCACACCCTTCATACACACTTTGGTGTAAGTAGACTTGGTTATTTTGTCTCAGGTTTGGGTAATGGTTTTAGTGCTAGTTTTTTGGGTTTCTAGCGGTCCTCTATGCCATACTGTCATTGAGATGGATTAAGGGCAGTTCCCCTTGACATGAAGGGGTTATTGGGATGTCCTTTTGGACATTTTCCATTTGTTATTATCTTTCAGTTTTGTTCTATATTATGTATTTCAATTCTGAATTTTCTAAAAAGATGTTTTTGTTTGAAAAATCCATATTTGGTTTATTAGATACGTTTGATGTTATATGGTTATAAAATTGGGTAAATCGTTTCAAAATTTCACTTTTTTGAAACTATAGAAATTATGCCATCCCATGGTGATTGATAATTTGATTTGAGCCTTATAATGGGTTGTCTTTGGTGCATGTTTTGATGGTGGCCGGATTCGGTTCATTATAAAATGGCATCAAAGGAGGTTCTCTCTCTTGGGACATTTTATTTAGGGACGATTTGGAATTTTTTAGGGTTAGGATTTTCGGGGCATGACATTCTAATTATGAGTAGGTTTCCTGGCTAGCACACCTCATGACATGATTCAAGTCCCCATGCAAATTTCAGTTTTATCACAGTTCTTAGGTTTTCCTGTTTGATGATGATTAAGGGAAATGAAAAGAGATTTGGTTAGTGGTCTCAGCGAGCTCGCAGGGTCAGGCAAACCATGTGGATCTTGGGATATATTTCTAGAACACTCTTTGTGATGGTTATGTGATTAGATTATTTCCACTAACCATATGTCCATGTCACCCACCGAAACTAGTTTCCTCTCACATTGTCTTGTGTCCTTTAGTTTTAGATTCTTGGAAGATTTGGTTTAATGAAAAAATGACTTGGTCTTAATAAGAATAAAGTTTTTGAGAAGTTATTTTCTAATAAAGAGGGTTTTTCATGATGTTTTAAATGATGTAACTAAATTTTCAGAATTAATTTGAAATGGTAAATGCTGTATTTACACTCATTTGAAATTATAAATTTCATCAAAGTGTATTTTGAAAATATTTTTCAAATGGAACATTATGAATTATTGGAAAAGTGTTTTGAATAGAATAAAGTGTTTTTGAATTTGTGGGTGGAGTTTAAAATGGATTTTTTGATTTAGTAACCAGTGAGAATTGTTAAAGTTTAAAAAAATATTGGATCCTTGTTTTAAATAAGAAGAGATGAGTTTTTTAAATGAATTGGTGTTGATCAAATGGAGTTTTTCATAAAACTGAATGTGATTTGGAAGGGTTTGCGATGTTTTGAAATTCATTGAATAGCTTGAATGTGAGTTCTTATTTGAATGACTGTGATTTTCTAAAATGTTTTTTAACATGAAAATTGGGTTTGATTTTTTGGTTAGAGTTCTTGATAAAAATGAAGTATTGTATGACTCTTTTGGTTATGAAAAGCGGAATCAATTTTTGTTTTATCCTTTGGTATTTCCATTGGAGACAATGTATAAGGGGTTATAAGTAATGATGGTTGGTTAATGGAATGAATGTATGTTTCCTAGGATGGATATGAGGAGGGTTCCCAGTGTAGAACGTAAACATGCATGTTTGAGGCCCATGTGATATCATTGGTGGTGTGCTAAGCACATACCCATTTATTTTCAATGAACTAATTTATTTTAAGCAAAATATTGATATCTTGGTTACCAGTTTTTGTGGTCTGTCTTATGTGTTTTTAGAAATGTTGTTGTTTTGAGGTGTTTTAGTCTAAGAGACCGCCTTTTATATTGTTTTTTGGGTTTATGTTTGGTCATAATGTTGGGTTGAAGGGCTGGTTAGTGGTCTCTTTATGAGAAATGTTCCTGGAAGCCTTTACGGTGGTTCCCATCATCTGTTTTGTTCTAGTTTGTGCAATTTTTTGACCCATGTACTATCTTTGTTAGTTCCTTGGGATCTATAGTTGGATAAGGTATGCCCCCATTAAATGTTAATTCATGAGTAAATTATATCCATGATTGTTTCTCCATCTGAAAATCCTCAAGCTGATCAACATAAAGAATTTCATTCAGGTTTTAGAGATTGAGTATAACCCATTTACCATTCCATGTTTTGGGATCCCTTTGTAGAGGGAGAGTGGTCATGGATAGTTGAAAGATACCTCTTCTAATGTTACCGAAGCCTCCAATGGTTAATGCATTTTGGGTGTGTCAGTGTAAGTGGTTGTCAAAGAGATCCCTTGGGTATATTGTCAGTCTTTTAAAATCAAGAGTTAATTATAGACCATTAGTATGGAAAACAAGGCTGAGTGAGGCTGTTATGGATGATTTCATGAATCCCATGTGGTTTGGGACTCGTCATACGGTCTTTATCCTTGTTCTATTTCTATTTGTCACAGTGGTCATGTTTGATGATGCCCTATGATGTTGTGTGCTCGTTTGACTGTAATAGTGAAGTTTGTGAAATCATATAAGAGTCTATATTTTGTAGGAAATTTTTTCCCTTTGGAAAATATCCACATCCAATGTTTTAGTAATGTTAGTTTTGCAGTGTGTAATTTCTTGTTATCCTCATATGAGTTTTTAGTGTAGTGGTTTGTAGCACTGGAAAAAGTAGTTTCATTCGGGGTTTTCCAAAGCCTAAGTGTGAGGTTAAAGATGCTTCAATCATATGAACTGTAGCCATAGGTCCCCTAGTGAAGCTGGCGCGTAGTCAGGAGAAATCTTAGGGTCATTCAAAACACTGGTCAATGTTCTATCCTTAGTATAAAATATGGGAATAGTTTAAAAATCCAATTTCATCATCTATTTATAGTTGTTCTTGTTCGGTGATTGATGTCGGAGGACCTCGTTTCTATGTTATAGCATAATTACATGTTATTCCCCTAGGTTTCCTTTGATTTTTTAGATAAAAGAATAAAATTTTGGCTAAGAAGATTGAATATAATTATTTGCATATATTTAGTAGTAACCGTGCACAAACATAGGAAAACTTGAGATAAGATATAGTATCTACCACATGGTCTCCTCTTGTCTATTCTCCTCATCCCATTTAACTTTGAAAAGCATTATCCTTTGGACAGAATGATCCACACATTTAGTGCATGCTTTCCCAAACTGTGCGGACTAACCTTGTTGTCGTGCTAACTCTTTAAATTTTGGTGTCTTCTCATGTCATCTCATGATGTTCAGTTAATATTGTTCGTTTTTATGGTAAAGAGACCCATGATGAGTCTTATCTATGTTCTTTTGGAAAATTCTAATGAAATTCTTCCCCTAATTCCATAAGTCCATTCGGGCCTCCCCATGTTAGTGTCCCGATTCTATCTCGGAGAAAATGAGTTGCCCCTTATAGTGGGGAGTCTATTTGTGTCTCCCCATATCAGTAACATGTTTTTGTCTCTATTTTTTTATGAAAATAGGTATTCTCGTTCAATGTTATTTAACCCCCAACTTCCTCCTTGAGTAAACATTAGTAATGGGGTGTGCCAAATAGTTTTGCTGAAGTAAGAATGCAGTGGCCTCGTTCATTTTCATTGTTCATTCCAGGTAAGTTTCTTTAGACTTAGTCAGATAGTTTATGAGGTGTTTTCATTCAAGATGTAGTTTAAATATGATTGATCATTTAAAGAAGTGGAGTATGTTTTGTTTGGTGAAAGAACTCCTTCCTTGAATGACCAATTGGAGGTGTTTTGGGCCTTTTAGTTGGGTTTGGTTTTTTCTTTTAGCCTTGTTCTGGATTTCCGAGGGTGGAATGTTTTATGGTTAGGAGAGTTGTCACATCCATGAGTTATTTTAAATTTCATTACAACTATTTATTTTAATGAGGGAGTTTCCCATGTAGTTCTAGAGTAAAGTGTTTGTTCTCATGTTTTGGTCCAAACTGTGAGCCCATTTCATGTTTTAAAAAATAACATATGTTATAAAGCGTTAATTTTATAACATTTTACACCCATTAAAATTTCCAATTGGAATCCCCCAGTATATTAAAACCACTATATCAATTTGGACCCCATATGAATCCATAATAATGATGGATTTGTGTTATTTATTAAGGTATTGGGCCAGCCCATAAGCACATTTCGAACCATAAATTAATTTTAAAATTTTTCTATATATCATTAATTTTCTAATTTATTTTGGTTTTTACACCTTCTACATGATGAAAAATTACTAAGGCACACCCCCATTATCGAGTTTTACTATTTTCAGTAGATATACCATATAGATTAGGGAAATAATTATTGGTCGTTCAAAAATCACCAAGATATGATGAGGTAAAAGGCATATTTCATAAATCCATCAATTTTCACCCTATTCTCGAATTTTAGTCCCCACATGACCAACTAATACTTATTATATCCTCCCTACCAGTTGTGGTTACTTCATGATTCAACTATTTTTGGAATTGGTCTGATTTAATGAAGATCCCTCAAGTAAGTGGGTTCCTTCCATTTTCCTCCCATTTTTTAGTGATTCTCCCATTATTTCATGATGTTTTAAAGTTTTCAGAAGTTATTGTTTATCCTTGTGTCTTTGTGGTGAAATCTTGGGTTTACGTTGATTTTCACTCCCTAGTGGTGCAGTGGTGGTAATATTGATGTTTGACACAACAATTTAGTGTTTTTGGCACAAATTATAGGCGATTCCATGTGTAAGAATTATTAGATGAGTAAGATTTGATTGGTTTATATTTTTAGCATTATTTTATTCCTTTTTTTGTGTGAAAAATATATATGGTAAAATTTATTATGCGGTTTGTATTTAAGTGTCATTTTGTGAAAAATTGAATTTTTTTTTTCTGTATTCCACGCTGTGTTAATTGGGGTCATTTTATGATTCATAAAATAGTTTTATTAAATGATGTTATGGAATTCAATTATGGTTTTATGTGATTTTGGTAAGATTTTGGTCCTCAAAAAGGGATTTTTGAATGATTTTATGTGAAAAACATGGTTACACTCCTTGGAGTTGTTTTGTGAAGATTTATACGGTTTCTTGATTTATGTAAGAGTTGAAACTATATTGCAAAACTATTTTGGTTAGAGTGTACATATATAATGGTATATTTTAATGTGAAAGGGTAGTTATGGGATGTTTACTATCTTGGAAATTAATTATAAAATAGTTTAAAGGTCTTTTTGAAGTGTATAAATGAGGTGAAACATAGTGTGGTATTTTTGAGTGTGAGTATGATTTCTAAAATGAATTTGAATGAAAAGGGGGATCATGTGACATGTGTGTGGGCTGTTTGGTGTGTGTTTGACTTGGATGTGGAATTTTAATGTTCAAATTTTATTTTATGGCATGGGTAACTTGTTTCAAAATAAGATGGATAAACTGTGTATCTAGGTGGGATGACGTATACTAGTTTGCTAGTGATCCCGTGGGGTTTGGCCCCTATTTCACATAGAATGTTTTATGATGAAAACACTAACAAAACTATTATGATGTTGTTTTTGGGGGACAACTAAGTTGTTTTTATGATCAATACTTTTGGCTCATGTTCCTGATAACAGATATTTGTATGGATACATTCATTGAGTATGAGATACCTTTGACCCACAACGAGCTAGAGCCTATTGTTGCTTTCCAATTTCTAGTTCCCATTAGATTTTTTATTCTTACCATCATCATATAGTATGTTTGGATAGATAAATTCTCTATTTTTTTATTCTATTTAAAAGTGTATATTTATTTTAAAGTATAAAACATGAAGTTGTTTTTTATTTAAAGTCGATTTTTTTAGAAATTGTTACAAGCATTTTTTGTTTACAAAATATTCAAGATTTTTTTATATAATGATTATGTCACGAAATAATTTTTTTGGTGGAATCCTACTGGGATTTGGCTCACACCCTACTTAAACCCTTCAGTGTAAGTATAATTGGTTTCTTTATAGGTATTGGTAATGCTTTTAGTTCTAGTAGTTCGGGTTTCTAGCGGTCCATCTTTGCAGAGGGTCATAGAGATGGCTTGAGGGTAGTGTCCCATTCCCTGAAGAGGTTCTTGGACTGTCATTTTTGATAGATTTTCTTTGTTATAGTCTTTGATGTTTGTTTTAGATTATTTAATTCAATTTAAAAAATATTTAAAATATGTTTGGGCTTGAAAAAACCAAATTTGGATTATTGGATTTGTTTTTTGATTTATGTTTATAAACACAAGTAATTCATTCCCAAATTTCATTTTTTGGATACTAGAGAACCTCTTCCAGCCAATGGGTATCAAGAACACCCTTTGGGACTTGTCAAGTGTCGGTTTTGGTGCTGGTTATGATGGTTACTAAATTTATTTCGTGATATACAAGCTCGTTCCTCTTAAAATTTTCAAAATCACTAATATGATGATTTAATATGTATCTTTATGAAATTCCACTCTCATTTTATTATACCAAAAATAATGTCTTATTTAAAAGTATTTCTCTTAATGGTTCATTTTAATAGCAAAAAAACATTTCTATTCTTTCAATTTCAATTTTTCAAAACCCATTATTTTAGGCCTAAAATTTTCTTTATTGAAATAAATTATTCTAAAAATTTCATTAAATAAACATGAATTTATTGAATTAATTTCCATTTATAAATTTATTTTTAATCATATTATTATGTAATTTAAAATATTGTTTAATAGTTTCCATAAATGTGCTATGAATTTATTGAAATCATTTCCTCTTATGGATTGATTTTAGAATACCAGAGTTATTTTATTATTTTATGATATTTTCGAATGATACAAATATGTTATTAATTATTTTGGTTTTAATATATAGGTAAAATTTAAAATATAATAAATTATTAAATTTAAGGTAGTATACACTAGAATTATTTATAAATATTGGGATTTGGTAGTGAACCAAAACCCTTAATAGACTATGTCTAGTATTTTACTATTTGGATTGTTAAATCCCTCCAATATAATGTGTAAGGTTGATAGAGTTAATTACTTCTATGAAGTTATAGTGTTAACTTCTCATATAAATTTAGAAAGATATCTACTCTTATAATGTGACCAAGATTACTAATCAAATGAAATAATATATTTATTTAATATCAGTTATTCCTTATAGAATATTACAATTATTTGATTTCGTTATCACATTATTAATGATGATTAATTTAATACATTAAAATAGTTTTATGAACAATAAATTCATGCAATTAATATTATTAAAAATACTTGGTTTTTATAAAATGGGTAGTTTTGATTCTTTTGGGGATTCAAATTTTCTTCTTTATCACTAAAAATATTGTTATTAAAATTCAATTGGTTTTTTAATTCATTAAAGAAAGTATAATGTCAAGGTTTTTCATTTCATAGTCAGGAATTTTTTAATTAATCTTTTTCCTTTGTGCTATCTAATGAAATTATTTTAAGATCCCTTATCTGGTAACAAGGTTATTTTATTTTTATTTTATTTTATCTAGGAAATTTTAAACTATTAATATTTAATAGAAAGAGTTGATTTAGTGTTTTTTCTAATTTTTTTTCAAATACTAAACAAGTCTATGCTATTTTAAAATCACATACTAATAAATTTTTCACATCCAAAATTTTAAAATATTTCGTACTTTTTTATGGATGACTAAAATTGATTATAATGGTTATATTATATAGCACTATGTGGTATTGGTATTTCATTTTTAGAGTTTGATCAAAACCCTTAAAAAAAGAAGAATGTGGGTTATATATATATATATATTTATATATATCAATTTTCTTACATATTTAAATCATTAAACATTAAAATATTCTGGTAGCATTATGACTTAATAAAGATTAATGATTTTGTAAATGTAATTGTTAATAAAAGGGTTAATGAGATTAATATAAAATTGAGTATATAATTGTTTACATTCTTCATTTCTATGTATCACCATTATTCAATATTTCTTATTTTATAGATGAAACTCACAAAATTTTTAGTTAGTGGGTTTTATGAGATAATCACAAGGAGATATTATAGGAATTTCATATAGAAGTAATAATTTGATAATCCCTAGAATGTGATGTTAACATAACACTCATCTAACAATTTATAATATATAATATGATAGACATGTTCTTATATATGATTTTGATGAAATTATTAATAGATTTCAATAATATATAATTTACAATAAAAAGGAATTAACCACTATACCATTCCTTTACACTGGATTCATATCTATATTTATAGATACATATCATATTATGTTTAATGATAACTAAACAGTCAATATAAGCCATTGATTTATACAAAACCAGTGTCCATTGTAGAGACCCGAAGCTTTACATACATGGAAATTACATTACTTTTGTGGAATACATAGTACATAACAAAAACAGACACACAAGGACCGTAATAGTTTAGTGTCTTTGGAAACTCGGAATATAATCTTCTAATCGTGGTGAAAGATCTTCAACCTCTCCAATAAAGATATTCCCCTTTTTTCTTACCTAAAAACATTATTTATATCCTGGGGAAAATAAAACATACAAGGGGTGAGCTCAAATTCCCAGTAAGGGTAAACATAGATAACATAAAACAATCCATAAACATTTGAATGCAAAAACCTGAACATAAAATCTAAACATCAAAATCTTGAGCAAAGACATGAATCATGGAACTACGTAAGGCATATATCATAAGAGAACATCAATCATGATAAAATAGCATGGGAATAAAACATGTAATTGTGGAAACCATTAAGCACATGTTATGATTTCCATAGTAGCCAAGGCATTGCTGCCAAGACCATCTTAGTGGACAAAGTCCCTTTCTGAATTGAGTTCACTCCTCATTCCAGTCCAGTAATACTGAACCAGTTTAACTTGCCGTTCCAACCATGTCTATCTCATGAGATATAAATAATTACACAATATATTGGAGGGAGATATAGGTCCCACCCATCTCATAATGAAATCATTCTTACTTGTGCCACAAAATAAACATACATCATTCATAATAACCCAATAAATAAAATGGGTTTCATAAACATCATCCCATCATTACATAATCCATATAAAAGAAATGGATATCATTTCATAATAAGAAAAGTGAAACCATGTAAATCATAGAGACATTATACTTGAAACATACACATATGAAATAACGTCATCTTAGATGAAAAATGGTTTTGATAAAACACTTGAAATGAATTCTTGAAGAAAATATACTTTTTTCTTCAAAATCATTTTATTTTCACAAAATTTCATACAATTTTAAAAGAAAAGGATTTTGTTAAAAATAGTCATGAAATATTTTGGAATAATCTTCATGAAATTAAGGCTTTATAAAACCATAAAAATCCTTTTATGTTGTATACGTTAAAAAAACATTCTTCTCGTACTTTTGTTGGAAAAGTCAAAAAGTACCTTGTAGGGTAAATAAAAGAAAGATTCCTTTCATACCATGGGGGAAAAGTCAAAATGGGTAAAAAGGACTTTAAACATACATGAAAAAACTTTTATAAAACATGGACATGGATGATTTAAATAACCACAGTAAATACTTACAAATAAGAAATCTCGGATAAAAATGAGATTTGGAAAATTATCCCTTACCTTAGGTCCGATATGCTTCGTACGTATCCGAACCTCCTCTTCTTTGAAGCGCCTCTTTGAGACCTTCTATAAGGGAACCAAAATTGGTCTTTGAAGAAAACCAGGACCTCTATGATGTTTCTAGGTAATTGGAGAAGAGAATTTGGCAGTGGTTGGCTGAGCTTGAAGGCTCAAAGTGGTGTGAGGAAGAGAGGGAGGAGGTTCTCTTTTATAAGGGAGGAGAGGGGAACCTTTGGAATAACTAAAAATATTATTTGATTATAAAGTCATATTCGGTTTTTAATATATCAAAATTTAGTTATTTCAAAGCTAAGGTGGGGATGGTTCGAAATCCTCTCATCCAATAGAATTTGGACAAGTTTAGTTTACAATTTTAACCTTATCATTTATATTTAACTTTAAGGAAGATAATTTTACTTTTACCGTGTCATTTTTGTGTTCATACACTATAAGGTTAATAAACATACTATAACAAGCCAAAAAAACCCCAAGTAGATTATTATTAATATATATAACATTTTCTAAGTCATTTGGCTAAAGATTATATTTTTAGGAATAAAATAACAATTAATAATATAATATTTGTTTTAAAAACTATTTTATGTCAATTGTGAAACTATTTAGTAATTGATTTTTTTGAAAATCATAACAGACTTATTATAAAGAAAAAAGTTAATTAAATCAATACTAACATGTCATATTAACCTATAAAATTATTGGAATTCAAAAAAAGTCTCAAATTACATTTACTTGGGTATTTATAAAATGAATTATGTCAATATTTTATTAATAAGATAATTACTCCATTGTCTTTGTGTCATAAATTAATTTAATTATTTAATGTCTAAAAACTACAAATAAAATACCATTATGTAGGAAATAATTTTAAATTTCTAATGAATATTTATAGTCGAATTTATCTCATGTATTACCCTATATTAAAAATTATTTACTTATGAACTTTTGATTTTAAATATTTTAACCCTTCTTTAAATAAATTAATAATAAATGTCATAATCAACTCCAAGTGGGCCTAAATGGTCATATTTTATTCCTAAGATTGTTTTTGGTCGAATTACACTTATCCAATTGAATTAGGACATGTGTTAGGGTAATAATATTATCATTTTTACTCTTAATTACCCTATTTACTTTTAACCGTGGTAAATAAAAGTAAAAAGTTACTATTCACAAAAAATTATTTTCATCTCATTGAACCACATTTTACTTACTAACATCAACTGTGTCTCCCGGTTTTTTGAAATTATACTCATAGAAGCGGTAAAATTATGTTTTATGTAATTTTGAAAATTCTCCTAGGAGGTGGGTAAAAGACAGTGAAAAGTTCAATAAAATTTTTATATATCTAAAATTATTATAAAATTACACCAATTAATTACATTGAACTTATATAGGTATTATGTATCAATTTAGGCCTAAAATAAATTTAAATAAAATAAATAATTATTTAAATAAAAAGTCGGTTTTTAAATAGTAACCCAGTGTTTTCACTATTCATCAAAAATTGAAAGTTTTCATAAAAATACCAAAATATCACCATAGGCTAATTTCGATATTCCGAATCAAAAAATGAAGTCCATTTTTTAGATGAAATTTACAAAATTTCTAAAATTGTTAATTACTATTCATAACGGCTTGTTTTAATAATATTTTAATAGCATATAGTTGTTTAGTGAAACTCGGTATTGCGTACAACACACGCTATCGAGGGAGGTCGCGATTGCGTGTAATGCAACCAAGTTAGGGTTACGTGTTGTGCAAGACTCTTTTGTTTTAGTGTACAACACAAGAAATCCATAAAATTAAAAATAATATTTTTCATAAAATCTCGGGGTGTTACATTCTACTCCCCTAAAAGGAATTTCGCCCTAGAAATTCGTCGGGGTTATAAATGGTTTACTACTCAAAAGTTTCTTTAATAGAAACCCACATCGTAAAAAGGAATACCAAAACCAATCTTTAAAAACTAAAGTATGAAACATAAGGGTTACCCAAATTACCTAATCACTGGGTTTCCACATAAGAGAACATAGGTGAAAATATGGATATGGAAGAGAAACCTATCCATCATGTTCTGATGGAGTGGTAGAGAACATGGCTATGAAAAAGCCAATAATCACAAAGCCATAGATTTGTGATGATCTAAGGTACCATCTGATTCATCGGATATAAGGGAACAATGACGACATATTTTTTTTTCAATATCATTTCCCTAAAGTTGAAAAATTATAATTAGAAGAAATACTTGCTTGATTTTGGTACAATCTCTCAACTGTTCGTGCATTGAACAATTTCCACTTCATTTCTTAATGAAATGAAGTTGAATTTGTTATTCGTGATGTGATAACAAGACATGTGATAGAATGATGGGTCATTCCAACTGTTTCAAACAAAATCATAGAAAAATTTATCTAATATACATAAGTCCATCTATGGTGAGGTTAATCATATATGATTCCAAAAATGAACTTATACTTCATATATCATACCGCTTAATAAAATAAAACTAGTTTCTAGTAACCAGGGACTTCCTGTAGGATAGTGTTATGCGATAAAGGCCTATCGCACTTCAGTTTTGGGTTTGATTCCCACAGCCGTGTCCGACGTGATGGGTTGTCACCCATCCAGCAGGTTGTCCTTTTTTCTAAAACTACATTACTATAACATCCCATCAATAATATCGAAAATAGTTCTTATCTAAAATACTTTTGTCCAAGCTCATTTTTACTTGAAATTTTACATAACAATCATGTGAATTCCATCATTTATCCCCCATATATCATAAGATATATCTTTTTGTCAAATTAAAAACATGTGAATACCTTAATAATGTATTCTCTTGAAGAATTAATACCCATTGAACCATAGTGAAAACATGAGTGCTGTCAAAAGTTAACTCTTTCCACATACCAAAACCCCAAAATTCTACATACTCAAACTATGATATAAGTATTTCCTTATATTAGTCATGAGCTCATGAATACTATCAAACATTTCATTTTCTCCTTATCTCTTCATTATGCGCATATCATATTATTTCCAAAAATATCTCAATCACTTCCCATGGTTAACAATATAATAAAATTGTTGAAAACCACAATAGATCAATACATAAATATTCCAATATTCCACGATACTATATACAAAATTATTTTGGAATCTCATTACATAAACACTTAATCATTCCATCACATCGTTGTCATATTCGACATCACCAATAGCGATCGCATTTAACTTATTTTTGTCATTTTCCTTAAGTGGTTTCTCATGTCAATCATTACTAACCCTTGGATTAGGGCATTTATTAGCATAATGCCCCATTTCCTTGGACATGAAGCATTGAAGTGTTGGTAGACATTTCTTTGTATTCTTTTCTCTATTCACATCATTATCAACCTTTTTTCCATTACTTCGACAATCAACTACTCGATGACCTTCTTTTCCAAACTTATAACATTTTCTAGAACCTTTTAGGAAATCTCCACCATGCTTCTTTCCACACATTGAGCATAAATAAACATTCATCTTCTTTTCCCCATTGTTCTGAGATTTCTCCTTGAACTCCATCTTTTGTTTCTTGTAAAAACCATGAGATGGATATGTTACACCAACTTCCAGTTCTATCTTGATAGCACAACACAAAATTTCTTCATATCTATTAAAGTCTCTTATAGCTAATGCCTTTCGATGATTTGGTTTTAAGCCCCTGAATAATCGATCATCTTTATAATCAGATTGGATGATAAAGCCAGATGTATACCTTGGAAGCCTTGTAAAATTCACTTCGTATATACCAACAGATTCATCATCCTTTTTCTTTAGTTCAAGAAACTCTTTATCCAACTTTTTTCAAAGAATACAAGGGAAGTACTTATTGAAAAATAAGTTCTTGAACTCTCCCCATTCCATGGACTAAATTTCATCTCTTGGCCTCGTATTCTTGATATGATTCCACCATTGATCAGCTTTGCCTTCCAAACGATATAATTCTATGATGACATTATCATGTTCAAAACATTGAAGAACAGAAAATATCTTTTCAGTGGTACTAATCCATTTTTCAGCAACAAGTTGATCTAAAGACCCACTGAAAGTAGGTGGATGTTGCCTCATGAAGGACTCAATAGAATATTGTTCCCTTCTCTGCTCATTTGGAAGTCCAGAATAATTCATACCTTGTGTAAGTATAGAAATAATATTTTCACTCCATCTCCCTTAAAATTGGTTTTTTCAGGAGGACAATCATTGTATTGTCCATTACATTGATCAACACGGTTCCTTCGGGTTATAGCCATCGTCTAAAACCCAAAAAAGAATAGTGTGAGAGGCAAAAATATTGCTAGGGAAAACAACATAATAAAGGGGGAGTACCATCAATGTTTTTGCATCATAGTTTCCATAGGTTGACTAAACCTTTCCTCTGATACCAACGGCAGAGACCCGAATCTTGACGTACATGGACATTACATTACTTTTGCGGAATACATAGTACATAACAAAAACAGACACACAAGGACCGTAATAGTTTAGTGTCTTTGCAAACTCAGAATATAATCTTCTAATCGTGGTGAAAGATCTTCAACCTCTCCCATAAATATCTTCCCCTTTTTTTCATTGCTAAAACCATTATTTATATCCTGGGGAAAAGAAAACATAAAAGGGGTGAGCTCAAATTCCCAGTAAGGGTAAACAAAGAGAACATAAAACAATCCATAAACATTTGAATGCAAAAACTTGAACATAAAATCTAAACATCAAAATCTAGAGAAAATACATGAATCTTGGAAGTATATAAGGAATATATCATAAGGGAACATCAATCACGATAAAATAGAATGGGAATAAAACATGTAATAGTGGGAACCATTAAGCACATGTTATGATTTCCATAGTAGCCAAGGCATTGCTGCCAAGACCATCTTAGTGGACAAAGTCCCTTTCTGAATCGAGTTCACTCCTCGTTCCTGTCCTGTATTACAGAACCGGTTTAACTTTCCATTCCAGCCATGCCTATCTCATGAGATATAAATCTTTACCCAATCCATTGGAGATAGATTTAGGTCCCACCCATCTCATAATGAAATCATTCTTACTTATTCCACAAAATAAACATACATCATTCATAATAACCTAATAAATAAAATAGGCTTCATAAACATCATCCCATCATCACATAATCCATGTAAAAGAAATGGATATCATTTCATAATAAGAAAAGTGAAACCATGTAAATCATAGATACATTATACTTGAAACATACACATATGAAATAATGTCATCTTAGATTAAAAATGGATTTGATAAAACACTTGAAATGAATTCTTGAGGAAAATATCTGTTTTTCTTCAAAATCATTTTCTTTTCACAAAATGTCATGCAATTTAAAAATAAAAGGATTTTGTAGAAAATAGTCATGAAATATTTGGGAGTAAGATTCATGAAAATAAGGCTTTATAAAACCGTAAAAATCCTTTTATGCTGTATATTTTAAAAAAACATTCTTGTTGTACATTTGTCAGAAGTTTCAAAAAGTACCTTGTAGGGTAAATAAAAGAAAGATTACTTCCATACCATGGGGTAAAAGACAAAATGGATAAAAAGGACATTAAAAATACATGAAAAGACTTTTATAAAAGATGGACATGGATGATTACAATAACCAAAGTAAATACTTACAAATAAGCAATCTCGGATAAAAATGAGATTTGCAAAATTATCCCTTACCTTAGGTCTGATATGCATCGTACGTATCCGAACCTCCTCTTCTTTGAAGAGACTCTTTGAGACCTCCTCTTAGGGCACCAAAATTAGTCTTTGAAGAAGACCAGGACCTCTATGATGTTTCTAGGGATGTGGAGAAGACAATTTAGAAGGGATTGGCAGAGCATGAAGGCTCAAAGTGGTGTGAGGAAGAGAGGGAGGAGGTGCCCTTTTATAAGGGAGGAGAGGGGCACCTTTGGAATAACTAAAAATATTATTTTATATGCTTTGGTGGGGATGGGTCGAAATCCTCTCATCCAATAGAATTTGGACAAGTTTAGTTTACTATTTTAACCTTATCATTTAGATTTAACTTTAAGTTAGATAATTTTACTTTTACAATGTCTTTTTGTTTTCTTACACTATAAGGTTAATAATCTTACTATAACAAGACAAATGAACCCCAAGTTGTTTATTATTAATATATATAACCTTATCTAAGTCATTTTCCCGAACATTATATTTTTAGGAATAAAATAACAATTAATAATATAATATTTATTGTAAAAACTATTTTATGTCAATTTTGACACTATTTAGTAATTGAATTTTGTAAAACTTATAAAAAAGTTAATAGTTACAAAAAAGTTAATTAAATGAATACTAACATGTCATATTAACCTATAAAATTAGTGTAATTCATAAAAATACTCAAATTACATTTATTTGGGTATTTATAACATCAATTTTTTCAATATTCTATTAATAAGATAATCACTGTATCATATTTGTGTCATAAATAAATTAAATTATTTATGTCTAAAAATTACAAATAAAATACAATTATGTAGGAAATATTTTTAGATTTCAAATGAATGTTTATATTCGAATTTATCTCTTGTATAACCCTATATTAAAATTTTTTTACTTATCAAACATTGATTTTAACTATTTTTACCCTTCTTTAAAAAAATTAATAATAAATGTCCTAATCTAATCCAAGTGCGTCAAAATGGTCATATTTTATTCCTAATGTTGTTCTTGGTCTAATTACACTTATCCAATAGAATTAGTACATGTGTTAGGGTAATAATATTATCATTTTTACTCTTAATTACCCTATTTACTTTTAACTGTGGTAAATAAAAGTAAACAGTTACTATTCACCAAAAATTATTTTCATCTCATTGAACCACATTTTACATTCTAAAATCAACTATGTCTCTCAGATTTTTGAAATTCCACTGACAGAAGTGGTAAAATTAAGTTGTATGTAAATTTGAAAATTCTCATAGGAGGTGGGTAAAAGACGGTGAAAAGTTCAATAAATTTTTTATATATCTAAAATTATTGTAAAATTACTCCAATGAATTACATTGAACTTATATAGGTTTATGTATCAATTTTGATCTAAAATAAATTTAAATAAAATAAATAATTATTTCAATAAAATGTCGGTTTTTAAATAGTAACCTAGTGTTTTCACTATTCATCAAAAATTTAATGTTTTCAGAAAAATACCAAAATTTCACCCTAGGATAATTTCGATATTACAATTCCAAAAATGAAGTCCATTTTGAAAGATTAAATTTAAAAAATTTCAAATAGTGGTTATTACTATTCATAACGACTAGTTTTAATAATATTTTAATAGCATATCGTTGTTTAGTGAAACTCGGTATTCCATACAACACACGCAATCGAGGAAGGTCGCGATTGCGTGTAATATAGCCAAGTTAGGGTTGCGTGTTGTGCAAGACTCCTTTGTTGTAGCGTACAACACAAGACATCAATAAAATTAAAAAGAATATTTTTCATAAAATCTCAGGGTGTTACATCCATCATGGGGTTTTATAGGTTTTCATTTTATTTTATGGTTAGTGTGATAATGATTCATTTATTATCATAAAAAATATGTTCATCAGGCACACATATGTTTTTTTCACTAGATAATCCACTGAGTATACCACATGGTGTTTCATAATGTTTTTATTTAGAATATAAGGGTTTAATTGTTCGAATTTATAGTTCCCACTACTTGAGGCTAGAGAGATACAATGTATACGAACATTTATACATTGATAAATTTCATACATCTCCCTATAGGTTTTGATAATTTGATGATGGTTGAGTATGTTAATGATCATATCATTAGTTATAGCTCTAAAAATATGTAATTTTTTCACTTGTATGATGTGTATGAAAGACGAGATCTTCATTGTGATAGAGTATACAATTGAGTATACAATAGTTGAGGGTGAACATTTTGACCTCATCTAATCTACTCATTTACTAGATGAATGATATATGTGATATTATTTGAACTATATAGTATATACATTAGGAGTAAAAAATATATGGGGAGGAAATATGTGATATATATGTTGAATTCCCCATGGACAATGAATGTCTTCTAAAAGGTGAACATATGAACATTTATGCAACAATATAGTGTGATTAGGTAAAAGGGATATAGAGACACATTTGTTTGATTGGGAACATGCTACGCACTATAGTTTATTGAGTAGAATTAATTATTTTTTAGAGGCTATTCATTGTTTAAATTAATAGATCAAATGATTTATATTTTCTTTCTACCAATCCCCAATAGGTTACAGATTTTTTTTGATCAATTGGGTGTTGAATTTTAATCAATGTGATTCTCTAAAATTCTATTTTTTATCCAAAGGTGTTTTGGAAAGTATTTTTAGATGGAATTACATAGAATGTAATATATGTTAATGTTAACGATGAATCTTTAAATTTTATTTGGGAGATATCCCATTGAATTTGGGTTGGTGTTTCACAAGTTATTGTATTTGTTTTAGTATAAGGTGAAATGGAATGATAGTTTATATGGATTTTGTTCGAGTTATATATTAAATGGATTGGGAAATAATAATTTATTTTTGGGTGTGTCGTAGAGTTTGAGAAACATTCTAAATAGGATTTTGAGAAATTATATGTCTATATCATACTTAATAAATTAACCATGTATTTTCATGGTCGACTCCCATATTACCAAGGCCATCTATGACCTTATTCTCTTCAAGAATGGGATGATTCACAAACTGAGGTTCCTGGGTTTCCTTTAGAAGCACTATCTACATTATCTTTAATCCATCATGGGGGAAAAGCTTGCCAGAAAACATCAAAATTGTGTCTATGTTGAGGATAAATACCCTTCACACAACCCGCCACATAATCCAAAAGTCTCTAATTGTGTTACTGGAGATACCATTATGAATTTAGGTGGCTTCATGAATGGCAATTAAGATTATCAAAATTTCCAGAATTAAGATTATATGAGTAGTTTCTATGAATATAAACATTCCTATCATACTATACCATATGGAGAAGATCAGAAATGACAGTTATGAAGAGATTCTTGATTTGTTGAGAGGATTTCATATCCACACAAGTTTGTAGTTGAGTGTTGATAAAGACATGAAGTGACCATCTATACTCAAAAAGATTGAATACATAATTTCAAATAGCATTCGTCGTAGCACAATAAATAAATATATCAATAACGTCTTCCCGATGATGATTACATAAATGAAATTTATGGAAAATTTAAATCCCAAAAGTTTGAAGACAAGTGTCAGTGGGAACCCTTTTGTGTGAGATACTCCAAAAAAGTTTCAATCATGAGGGATTAACCATAATTTGATAATGTTTTTTAGCCAACTCAATTTTCTGTTAAAATTAATAATAATATGGTCACAAAATTTTTAGAGTCAATCATGCCATTACAAGAATGTTCTAAAATTAAAAAATAATTAGTATCAGAAAAGGGATAGTTGTTAATGACATACTTAATATTTTCAAGTAAATTAAATCTCTGAGAGAATTAGATATGTTTAATGGAAGTATTTGTGTTCTCCACTGGTTGAGTGGGAGAAACAATTGATATGAGAGAAGAACGGGTCCAGTTGTGAAGCTAAATATTTAAAGAAGAGACTTTTATCACCATAAATCTTGAGTTAGACATGATTTTGGAAAATGAAATTTTAATTTAAGGCCAGATGGAAGAGCTCATATAATTTAAATTTAATTCCTTTAATTTATAATGAAATCATATTTGGAGGAAAGAGGGTGAGATAGAGTTATTATGAAGAAGGTTCCATGTGAGTATGGTTTATAAGGAATTGTTTAAGAGCATGATATTTTTGACAATGAGATAACATTTATCCAATTTATTGAAATAGTTAGACCATGGAACAGACAACAGTTTCCTTTTAGAAGTTGTTACACTCCCTAAAATGTTTTTGATAGAAATATTTATTTATTTTAAATGACCGAAAGTCCATTTATAAATCATCATAGAATTGAAAATTCTAGAATAAACCTTTTACTTGAGAAGAGAGATCTGACCACCCATGGAGGGGGACATCCCTTTATAAAAGTAGTGTTGGTGGAGTATTTGGTCAACATTTGTAGTAAGGTAACTTGACATGGGTATACCCCAAAAATGATTTAGGATTTTGTCCAACTCATAGTTTTCTAGAAACCTCTTCATAGTGAGATAGGGAATATTTGATATTATTTATATTTGGTCTATGACCTTTTAAAAAACGATGATGTTCGTGGTGTATAAGAGATGTGTGGGGGTACTCAAATTCTTTGAGGAATTTATTGGTTTAATCTTGTTTTCATCCACAATATGAGTGAGTAATTTTCGGTAATTCCCTGACCCTAGTTACCCATAGATGGTTCATTATTATAGAACATTGGCATTATCACAAGTGATCAAAACCCGAAGGACCAATCAGTTAAGTGTTCATGAAAAATAAATTACATTCATGAACATTACATTACACATTCAAACATAAACCAAAACATAAAAAATTATTTTACATTTCCATTATTTTCTTATATTACCATTGAATTTCAATTATAATACACTTCTTTGAATCCTGGGAAAATAAATCATAAGAAAGGTGTGAGCTCTGATGCTCAATAAGGGTAAATAATTTAGCGAAATCCATAGACATTTAACGAAATATGTGTAATAAAAACAAAATACTTTTAATAATAAACATGAACAAAATTGGGAAATGGTAAAATCAAACATTACCATATAAACATTCACATGGATATTCTACTAGTCGAATAATAACATGTAATAACTAATTTCATAACGGGGTAATGCATTATACTGGACATCGTAACCACATAGTCAAGGCCTCATAGAAAAAAGATTCAATTTTTTTGTCAAGGCCTTTTTCCAAGACACTAATTTGTCTCATTAGACCTACCGATGCATCGAGGGGCCATAGAGGGCCACTCCCATCACATACTGCATCCAATTTATTCCTCATATGAAAAGGTTTAAACATAACATAAATATTCGTATTAAAACTAGCATACAAAATGGTAAATACATTAACCATAAAACATGAATGGTATAAAAAATAGAACATACATAGTCAAATATATCACAAAACATTCAATAATATATTGAAGATTATATCAAAATAAATCAAATTTAAACAAGAGTGAAATCCATAAAATTATGTTGACATAGATGAAATCAAAACTATTTGAGAGAAATATCTCTTTCTATTTTGACAACATTTAAATGTCATATAATTATAAAATAAAAAATTCCTTTTGAAAATAATATTATAAGATTATAAGAGAATCTTCAAAGAATTATAACAATGGGAAATAACCACATCCTCTCGTATAAGTTAAAAAACATTCATTCATTAATTTATCAAAAATGTTATAAAGTAACTTGTTTGGAAAAGGATAGAAAGATTCCTTTCTAACCAATTTATAAAAAGTAAATCATGTGTATAAATTACCTTATCCAATAGTACATTAAATAAAAAAAATGTTTCGAAATACATTTTATGAAACATGGATGTGGATGGTAAAGTGGTCTCAGTAGATACTCACGTATAAACAACCTAAGATAATAAACAGATAGTAAAATTACAACTTACCTTGTACTTTCCTTTGGTTGAGGGTAAATTTAACCTCGTGAATAATGAACATGGTTGGTATTTAAATTATAATATAATTGTATTCATATTTATGATATAATACTTGATTCATTTTTTAATTTATACTACCCATTAAATAATAATTTCCATGTTAAAAAAATTCTTGTAATAATCGCTTTCTTTATCGTATGTTTTAACTTGTAATTCTTAATCATATCAATTATATCATGATATAATTAAAATCAAAATATAAAACAATGTTTTTGTATCATATATATTCCTAATATAAATATTTATATTATATAGATATATGAAATGGAAAACAAAGTTTATGGAGATGGTAGGTCATACGTATGCATAAATGATGTTTCCATTTTCAAATCAAATTAAATGTAAGTAAGCGAATGAGATATATGTAAATAAATACACACACAAAAAAACACACCTATATATATATATATATCTACTATAATTATTATTTTATACATTAGATACTTATATATATTTTTATAATCATCGTCAAATGGTAAACATGGAAATGAATATCATCGCATCGTGTTGATAGTAAGTCGTACGTACACATGAGATAAAATTTCATTCTATTGATGATAAAATGGTGTTTAATTTAATGGTATATTATATATATATAATAATTACCATTTTTTATTCATTATTTAATTTAATTTTACTCATTATTATAACAATCCAAATAATGTCATTTTGAATAAAAAACTATGCCACAACGCGGAGACGGTATGTCGTTTGTAGACACGTATGGTGACATTATCATTCATCGGATAGATAGAATAATGAATATGGTTGTACTTGATTTATAATAACATCTCAGTGTGTAAAATGTGCTTGATTTATTATTTTGGTATGGAAACCAAAAAGAAATAGGATATGGAATAATAATAGAACATTGAAATATGTTATGAAATAATTACTTATTCTTCGGGTCCTTACATTTGATTTGAACAAAATGTCTCCTTAAGATGAATTATGATAAAATTAAGGCATCTAGAATTAATAGAGGGTAGTTGGGAGAATATTTGAGCAGTGGTTGGCTGAGAAAAATGGATTTGGAGGTTTGAAGCTAAGAGAAGGGGAAGTACCCTTTTATAAGATAGGTGAGGAGAAATTTATGAAAAGCTTGAACTATTACTCTACTATAAAATAATTTTCATTTTATAATATCTCAAAATGGATTTATTTATATTATATGGAGGGGATGGGTCAAAACTCTCTCAACCAATAGGTTTTAGACAATATTAAGTTACCATATTAACCTTATCTTTTAGATATAACTCTTAGTTAAATAGTTTAACTTTTACCATGTGCTATGGTATTCATACACTATATGGTTAATAAACATACTATAAAGTGCCAAGAGAACCTCAAGTGATTCACTAATGAAATATCAAAAATTATTTTAGGTCATTTTACTGACCCATATATTTTTAGAAATATTATATTATTTAATAAAATAGTATTTGTTTTAAAAACGCATTAATGTTAATATTGATACTATTTAGTATTTGTTTTTTTATATATTCATAACAACATTATTAATCCAAATAAGATTCATTTAATCAACAATAATATGTCAGGTTAGACTAGAGAATTCTTTCAATGCATCAAATGTTTCAATTTATATTTATTTTAATATTTATAAAAACTATTATTGTAGTCTTTCATTAATATGGTAATTACTGCATCATCATTATGTCATAAATAAATTTAAATATTTAATTTCATAAAATTATAAATAAAATACCATGATGTAGGAAATATTTTTATCTTTATAATTAATATCTATTGTTGAATTTATCTTAGGTATAAACATAAATTAAAAATCGTTTAGTTAGTAAAATTTGAATTTTAACACTTTTAACTCGACTTTAAATAAAATATAATAAATATCCTAATCTAATCCACGTAGATCACAAATGATCATATATTTGTCCTAAGGTTTATTTTGGTTTAAATACACTTATCCAATATAATTTTCACATTTTTTATTGTAATTATAATATCATTTTTACCTCTTATTATTGTATTTACTTTTATCCATGGTAAATAAAATTTTAAAAATTACTATTCCATAGAAATTATTTTCATTATATTGAACAAAATATTACTATCTGATGTCAATCGCGTCTCTCAGATTTTTGAAATTCAATTCAAAGAGGCTGTAAAAAATTACGTTTTATGCAAATTTACAAATGTGCCTAAAGTGTGGGTAAAAATGTTAAATAAAAAATTATACATATATAATCATCTTATAAAATGAATCCAACGAATTACACTGGAAAAATATAAGTATGATGTTTCTATTTTCACATTAAAATAAATCTAAATAAAATTATTAATTATTTAAATTAAAATTTAGTTTTAAACAAAATTGGAGTGGTTTCACTATTCATCAAAAATTGAATGTGTTCAGAAAAAACCAATATTTCACCGTAAGATAATTTTCATAATAATGATTCAAAAATTATGTCTATTTTACCAAATTAAAAAAATATAAGTTGCATTAATTAATTTAAAATTAATTCTCGTTGTCCAAACCAGAAAAAGGGTTTTTTATAAGTGAAAACTATCAAAAGATTGACATGTGTTTATATACAAATTTAATGTGAAATTTCATCCAATGACCTAAATTACATTAAATGATACAGTTATAATCTAATGATACTTAAAAACAGTGAGTTTTATATTTTAAAATTATAAATTATTTCAATTAAAAATGTTTTTTTATTAAAATTTAATATTTTTCACTATTTATCAAAATATGAATGTTCTTAGAAAAGTACCAAAAATTTATCCAAACTAAATTTTTATGTCCCACTTCTAAAGAAGAAATTAATTTCATTAAATTTAATACATAAAAGTGTCAAATATTGTAATTAAAAAGTGTTCTCCATTAAAAGAAGAGAAAACAATATTTTTTCAAACATTATTCTTTTTTCGGAAAAATTGAATTTGTCCTTATATAATGTCTAAGAAAAAAATAAATAAATGTTAATATTATATAAGATATATATAAAATTCAAAATTTGGTTAATACTATATAAAAATACTTTTTAAACGGCTAGTTTTATACATTGTGATGTTCATGAACATTATGTTGCATGTAGTGGAAGTTATTTTAGTACTTTAATGAGATAAAGAAGTATGAAATAATGGGTTGTTACATCAACTCAAGTAAAATTAAGAAATCAATAAAATAATGTAGGTGAGGGGGTCACCCTATTAGACACATTTATTCATTTAATGTAACCCTTAGGAGATCCATTAATAAAGTTTTTTAATGGTAAACTGAGACCTTTCCCATATAAGAAATACACCATTATAAATGAAAACATTACACAAGTCTGAAAATGGAAGATTTACATTGATACCTCTTAAGAAGAGGAAGAAGATCATCCAGAACCTGATTTTTCCATTGAAAGACAGGACCCTTGAAACCATTTCTTGTAATTCTATCAGCGAGTGCATTAGCCTCTCGATATATATGGGTAACAATATTCTCTAGATTAAAAATAATCCAAACATCTGATCCATCTATTGGTGAGATTCTAAGAAAGATGAATAGAACCTGATCTAATGGAAAGAACAACAGTAGTAGATCCATTAATAAGGATTGAAATCAAGTATGAATTGAAAAAGGTTTTAATTGTACTAATTAAAGAGTCATTATACCCAAAACCTCGCATAAAATTGAAAATAAATCTCCAATCAATGGTATAAAAATATTTCTGAATATCATGTTTTATAGAGATATTTCCACCTCTAATAGATTTATTTAATATGTTAATCCATTTTGAGGTGAGGAAAATACAATCTTGTATGGAACATCCTTTAACTAAACCAAATTTTTCCAAGAGAAAATTTTCTGGATGATAGAATAATGTCCTTACCAATCTACAAACATGAGATTGAATCACATCCCAAATTTTTTGAATGAATCTATTGTTGATTCCATCAGGACCTAGAGCTCTGTCAAGATTTAAGCTAATGAATATGTCTCTAATATCTTGATCAAGGGGAATGAAATTAAAAAATGTGTTTCCCTCTTCATTCACCATTACCAAAATGACATTAGGTAAAATGACTTTATTTATGTTATCTTCATTTACAATATATTCAATGTAATAGATGACATGATTAAAAATACCCTCTTCAATATTAATGTGGTTTTCCCAATTTCTTTAGAAGGATATAGGTCTACAATATTTCCTATTTATTTTAATAGAATTATATAATTTAATATTTCTACCACCATCAATGATCCATTTATATTAAAATAATTTTTTCAAATTTTATCCATGAAGGCGAGTCTGGAAACAAGTTTCGTAGTAATACTGATTTCATATTGTCTATGAGAAGAAAATTTATTATAAGTAGTTTTTTTCTGAATTTATGTATATTATTTTTCTAAAATAAGGATGCCATTGTCCATTTTTTAGATTTTGGTCTAAACCATTCTTTAATAACTGGTTTTAATTATTTTAATTTTATTGTACATGAAATGTTATCATTGCAATTACATATGGAGGACCATAAATATTTTCTAATGTTAGCACAATCACAGTCCCAATGCCAATATATGATAAATCCAAATAGAAAACATGATTTGTGTTATTTAATGAGAATTCACCAAGATAGGATGGTGGTCGTAATTTATCTTATGAAGGGTGATACTAGAGATTCTTTCCCATTTAACATGTGGTAAAATATTTGTTAATGCTCTATATAATTTATTGGTAACCACTCTATTATATTGTGGTATATAACAAAAACACTTGGAACCAGTTAGTTTATTTTAAATAATATTATTATCTTTAATAAAGGTTTTTAAGTCCATTGAAGAAATAGTAGAGTTAGATTTTATCATTTTCTCACTTGGGGAAAGAATGGAATTAAATTCACCCACTACAAACTAAGGATCATGAATATTATTTCTGAAATGGTAGAGATCATTCTAAATGGGTCTCATATCTTGGTATATATTCATCGATTAAATAAATGAACAATATATATATGAGTGATCATAGATAAAATCATAGATAATGGTCTACTAAGAAATATTAAAAATCATAACATTCTACGAAGATTTGTTAGAAATGACCCAAATGGTCTCAACAACTGATAAATTTTTTTAAGATCCTGAATAAATATAACTAAACTGGAATTGATGCAAAAATCAATATGTAATAATAATATTTGGATCATTAATTACAAAAACATTATGATGATTAGTATTGATAAATTATTTTAAGACACTAAATGTGTCAGTTGTTGATACATCCGAACAATTCCAAGAAAATATGCATTAAAACATAATTTTTGTGTTATATCCCCCCTTTTATGTTGTTGTTAGATCCCTTCTTTCTAGATAATCTCCTATGAGTTTTAGATTTGGTTGGACTGGTGTTCTTTTCCTACTTTCTCAAAAGAGAAATAGAGAGGATTTTATTATCACCTACACTATATTTAAAATTTATTGGGTCACACATTTCATATTTGATGGAGAAACCATATGATTGTTATTTTCAGTCAATGTAATCTCATTTGGGATAGGTAGGTAGGTTTTGGACATAAAATCATCAGATATTGAAATTCATTGTGTGACTGTAATGTAATATATAATAGTAACATATATTTTACATTATCCACACATGAATCTAGGTCAACGGGTGTCAAAATATTATCAAGAGATGAATAGTTACATTCTTGTTCGGTATGCATATTTTTAATAAATCCCTGATCAACTGTGCTACTGTTGTTGTCCTCAATACTATGTATATCAAGGGGAAATATATTGCTCATCGTGGATAGAGTCACTTGTGTCAACAAAAGTTCCCTACTCCCCACTCAGTGAAGTCTTTCGGAGACTAGCATTCAGGTAACCCAATTCACTAGTGGGGTGAACTGAAATGTAATAATTGTACTTATTTACCTTAGTAGGTACCCTTGGAGGTTAGATAACCTACTTGGGGATACTAGGGAGCATCATTTATGAATCTGAAATCATACTATTATGTTCAATTTTAAATGTTTTATGATATCCATGATACTTTTTTCAATTTCCTCAATCAAATAGTTCAATATACTCAATACTCACATGTTGTAGACAACCATCTAAATATTAAAGTGGTACTTTTTAGAGTCCTTAAACATTGACTATAATTATTGAAATATTTTAAGGGATTCAATAAATTAGTGATTTATATCCCTGATATAAAATTGATGTTATTACTTATAAATTTATGAAACATATGACTAATATAATAACATGGATACATGGAATGGGGAGAATACCCACAACCTATATAAAGAAGGATAATTCCTCCAAAAGTGGTGTGTAATCCTTCTAAAAACAAAATCTAGGAAATTATCCCTCTTTAAAATATTTCTACACCATTATACTCTATTTAAATATAAGTATACCATGATGTTTTAAACAATCCCACCGAATGAGTAAGGGAGATTTGATGTTTCCAATGGATACACTATGGGGGGAAGATGCATTTGGTTGTTCCATAAAGATTATTTTCAATAACATGATGAAGGTATAAGTAGTATCATTTTTAATAGAAAATATTTCAATAATTTTGTTTCCATAATTATGTGAGTTCTATTTCAAGAGCATTTCGATATCAGCTTAATTTTTTCTTATTTTTTTCAAGTTCGTTTACTAATGGTTAATATATGATATTAAACCTTTAAGTGGTATGGGAGTCTTTTAATCCATTATGTTAGTTAAATCAATTGATAAATGGAGGTTTTAACTATCATAATACTAATCATATATCATATAATTAAATTAAATTCAATAAAAAACTAATGTTTTTTTCATGTCATGATATACAATAAACAATTATTATATATGATTATAGACATTAACACAATTTTTCAAAATATATAGTATGATATCTCAGGTATGATATCTATGTGAATCATAAAATATGGTCATATAGCAGAATTAAAAATTGGATTAAGTTTCATTTAATAAAAATAATAATACAAGAATGATTTATGTGTCCTGGTATATCAATCGTAATGTACAATTCATTTTAAATCCTGAAATATAATTTCTTGAGGGAAAACTATTTTTATTCAATAATGAATTAAAATTTACCATTTATAAATTTTTTATAATTACTAAAAAAATAATTTGGGAATATTTATTTTTTTCCAATCTATTTATAAATTAATTAATTAATAGGTGTTTTAATTACATTATTAAATTTTTATAAGACCCTTATTAAAAAATATTTTAAAATTATGGAAGATAAGATAAAAATAAACTTCTCAATATTATAAGGGAAAAATATAATTTTGATATAAATTATTTATAGTGAAATTATAAACATAAATTAAGAAATATTTATAATATATAAAATATTATAAGATATTAATGAAATATGTTTAATATATTTTAATTGTTCTTAATAGTACATTTGAAATGTTCTAATTTAAACTGACTTGTTATGAAATTTTTTGAAGATTATCAAAATATTTTTTATTTTAAAAAATTAATAGTTTAAATATTGCAAATATAAGAAATTTTGATCACGTAAAAATATTAATAATATAAATTTAAATAAAAAATACTTATATTAAATAAAATAATATATAAAATGTCATATAGTGAATAGTATGAATGATTTTATATTAAAAATGAACATAAAATTATTATATTTAACATTATTCATTATAAATAATTAATTATAAATAGTATGTAACTGTGTATTTATAAATTACTCTTAATTAAATATCTCATGTTTGGTAAATAAATGAAATATTTATTTTCCTATTTAATTACTTTTAATTATAATGTCTATAAATTATTTTCTAAATACAAATATTAAATATTATTTTATTTATTATATAAATTGATTCTTATATATTGTTAAAGGATGCATTATATAATAGTTCAAACAAAAAATGAATTATTTTTAATATGCCTACTTGTCGGTTTACAATTATTGTTATCAGTATGAATTTTTTTATTAAATATTTATTTTTTTCATATTATGTTTTTGCATTTTGTTAGTTTATATTACTTATTGAGTACAGAATCCATAGGGAGAGGATATATGGTTCAGACTTTTCACTAGCCTTGAGGATTATTCCTAGTTATAGAAAAGTGAGTGTGTGTTATTTGTCACTATTATCATACTCAACTAAGATATTTTCAATATCAAATAATTATATATCTTTACATAAAGAGTTAATATATATTATAAATAGAAAGAATGTAATATTTATAAATATGTTTGGATTCTGAACCTGGGTGGGTAATAAAAAATATCAGTTTTGTAAATAGTTACATGATAATATTGTGTGAACATATTAATTCTATCGATAGAGGTTATGAAATTAAATAGTTAAATGAATTAATTTCAAATGGAATAAAAAAAGATATTATATTTTATTATTGATAATAAAGATATGAATTTAGTATGAATATGATTTATATTTTATTGTTGATAATATAAAAGGAAGCTCATTAAAATAATGTGTTTGATATTCCATTAAAATTAAACATGTGTCAAAACCCAAATTATCCTTGTCGATTGTTTCAGGTTAAAGAAGAAGATGGATTATCTTGTACATATCATGATGAGTGTATTTAGTCTTAAGGGTTAGGTAACCACAATATATTATGATATTTTCGATTTAACAAGCCGGAATGATAGAAGGGTTAAGATATAAATGTATTTTTTTCATTTTTTCAGGTCAAAAACTAAGAAAAGTGTTTTACTCTCAAAATTTTATGTCTAATATATGATAAAATTGGTTTAATTCTATACCAAAATAAATAAGGTGTCTGATTCATTCTATATAGGGGGAATTTTAATAGTAAAATATGGATCTAGGATTACTAAAGAAATATGATATATGGGTTACTCATAATTAGTGGGAGTGCGTTAAAAAAAATTTAAATGTTTGTATATTATGAAACACATTAAATAGTAATTGTTTGTACATAATATAATCTTAATCATATACAAGATTGAACATTAGATCTATTTTGGATAAATAAAAAACAATATTTTTATTAAAATTATCAATTGTGTTCAAAGCTCAATAATTTTTCTTAGGTAAATAAGGTATATTATATATGTTAGAGGAACCTATTCTTAAGAATCCACCTGGTGAATCCATTCATTAAAAAGACTGGTCTTATTTTTATAAGAATATAAAAGATTTACTGAATGTTTATAAAATCATTATTATAATTTTTTAAGATGTTTTTTTAAAAAATGAAACCACATATTCTTATGAGATGATATATATCCTAAAAGACTCTATTAATAAAATTATTTTCATAAAAGGTATGTGTTATAAAAGGATGATTTTTGGTGAAAATGGAGGAAGGGACTTCATTTTATACACATACACTCAATATTAATAGCTATTTTAATGAATTGAAGAGGCCAAGTTCACATCATAGACTTGATATAACCACAACCTTCATTTTTCATTCACTTGTAGAAACGTTCTGGAAAGTTATTATGAATTATAATATGATTGATTTTGTTAAATTTTTTCCTAATGTCATTAAAATGTTGAGTATAAGTGAGTAAGATATGGGTTCCCTAGGATTGAGTTACATGATTTTGTTATAATATGATATTGGTAAAATGTTTATTCAAAAATATGTGAAATTTTTCTGTATAGATTAAACACTACTAGAAAACGTGATAAAAAATATAGAGGTATTATGATTTTATTATATTATTATTTTTTATAAGATATGAAATATTTTGTATTACAAAATGGTTATAAGATTCCATATAGAGAATACACATCATGTATTAATTATATAGAACATAATTCTTTTATTTATAAATTAAAATTAAAATGGCTTCATGTTTAAAATTTATTATAAATACACATGATAATATAAGTAATGAAAGGATTGATGATTTATTATTGAAATTTTCCATTAATGTAATTGATCAATCGATTTCTTATACATATAAATTAGATATAATAAGTAATTTTAGTAATTATTATTTTAAAAAAATATGTGTACATTTTATGTAATTTTTCTCTAAGATAAATGATTGTAATCACTCATTATTTAAATTAATGAAAATCTTGTTTTTTATAGACATTATTTTTGTTGGATATATTTCAATAACATATATAAAATGTATACAACGATTTAATACTTTTTATCAAGGATAATTTTTTTCAATAAACATGAAGAAATATAATTCTACAACCTATAGTATCATATATGGTAATATATTTATTTCAGTAATATTTCAAAAAATAGAATACTATATATGATGTGGAAATAAAAGTTTATCTGTTAAGTAATCCTACAAAAAGGAAATAAATTTTATTTAACAAACACAATGGAGTTTGTTTATATTATCCTAATATTTTTAAAGGGTATAGTTTCTGAGACCCAATGGGTGAATAATTGGGATGAAATAGTTTGATGACAACAAATAAAACACTAGGCCAATCATGTTTCAAAGTAAATATCACATGATATCCAAATAGGTTTAGGATGTGATGGTAAAAAATAATTTCCGGTGACACAAGTCACCATGAAATTCTAATCACAACATAATTTATTAGTTATTTAGGGTATGATTTAAAATTTACATTGGTTGGGAACAAATTTTATGTAAAATGGTCTGAGGTAAAGAGTATAATGGTTGTTGATTATGTGCTTATAAATGCTCTAAATAAATAATTGAAATTATTAGAAAGAAAAAATTGGTTTTTATAGAGTTATGGAATATAGATATGGTGTGATATTTTACCAATATGAATATGATTTCTATGTATCCCCATAATTCATGCATGGTTACATAATTTATTTTACTCAATAATGAGTGTAGTGGGAGGGTTTTATCATAGTGTCACATAGAAAAGAGTGTGTAATTAGGGATATACGTATTGAGTTATTGAAACCCCATAAATTATATTAAACATAAGGATGATCTATAAAATTTATATTATTAGATGGATTATATAAGAACCTATATAGGGTCTTGGTAAATATTCTTAATAGAGTTCAAAAATTAAAAAAATTATTTCACAATAATACAATCACCACTTTATCCTTCATTCACATTGGAAACATATTTATATATATGCATTTCATAAAGTGTAATTATAAATGATCTCTCAATGTATGTATTTCATTTTTCCCTAATGAATGTTCATAATGGAGTATTATAAGTTTTTATTAAACATTATGGTAATCATGAATGAGAAAAATTGATCCGAAAGATGAGTATTCTCATTAGTCAAAAAATATATTTTATGCACTATATGACCAACCTATAATAACACATTGATTGGAATACACTATAAAAAATTTATAATATGTGTGGGGATTTCATATTTTTATTCTCCACTATCAATATTTGGTGGGATACCTGGAATAAGAACCATTATGCATTGATAAATTTCTTAAAAAAACTCACGAGGGTTATATAATTATATGTTTTTTGTGTATACTGATAATCATGTCATCATTTAGAGATCAATCAGTATAATATTTTTTGTCTAAAGGGAGGAGTATGAATTCTAGTTAATTAATTATGATAAACTAAGAATATATATCACCATAAAATCAAGGTACATGTAATGTGACAGTCTTAGTGGATGGAAAGCATGTGGTTTACTCAAATACAAGATTAATGGAATGTGATGTGTTATTCGAAATGTTCAGTCTATAGTTAAATAGTCATGAATGTATAAGAAGTATATATAGGGTTGACATATATTTTTTCTCTTGGTCACTTCATGTCATGTACGATGGGATATCATAAAAATTCATGCAATAATGTGATGTGTCTAGTGATCACAACAATAGAGATATATATGTTGATTAGAGATCCTACTAGACCCCTTTATAAAATGAGTAACAATTGTTTTTTCAATATAGGGTCATTTATTGTTAATATTCTATATATATTTATATTTATTCATATTTATTTTATACACTATAAATGTGCATGGGGTATCACACTCTTTTTTATAGAATGGTGATAATGTTTTTATTAGATAACTACTATGAAATTGTTTTATATTATTTTCCAAAACTATTTATTATGGAATTTTCCCAAGGAATTACATATAATGTAATATAAAGTAATATTAATAATAATGATCCAAAATTTTTTGTATGATATCTAATAATTTTTTGGATATAACATTAGTATTTATAATATATGATATGGTATAATGTGTAATGGAATTTCATAAGGCTTTAGAAATAGTGGAAGATTGAAAGAAACATTCCCTTATTCATTATTTTATCATAAATAATGATCTAATTTTTTATACAGCACAACACTATATTGAACATGAATTTATATAATTCATTGGATATATCTCATTTAATGATATGGTGATATTGTATGATAGTTGTGTTAAAATATCACGCATTATGATATGATTGAATTTTTTACCAAGCTATCAAATAATATGGTACACTTAGAACTTCCATGATTATTAAAACTATATGAATGTTAAAGTGTTAATGTTTAATGGATTGATACACATCATTTATCATTAACTAACTATTTCATGAGATGAAAATTATTGGAGAGGTATGTCCATGAGTTATTACTAAACATATTACCCTTATATTTATGAATAGTATAAGTAATTATAAGATGCAATTTAATGTATTAGACAGAATCCCCATAGACTATATAAAAGAGTTCAAGACCTTGTATTGTGGGTAACAAGCCTTCCTAGAAAACATACCCTTAATAAATCCCCCTCCTATATCTCCCTCTTCAACCTCATTTACATTTAATTACTAAAATATTGTGATGGTTGACATAACCCCATCAAAAGATTCCAGTTGATTTGGTTCATCCCATGTACACACATCAAAGGGAAAAACTATTTTAAACTTCCATAGTTTTCATCATCAGACACATGTGGAAATAATAGGTGGTATAATTTTTACAAAGATTTTTATGCATGATTTTGTTTCCATTATTAAATAATTTCCATTTTAAATACATTGTATTTTTATGGAATATCATAATATAAGATTGGGTGTTTCATAGAGTATAACACACATATTGAAAATTATTTTATATAGTTATATAGGTATATCACGTTTAATGACATATTAAACCATGTTATCACTATCATGGTTTCTTGGATAGTTTATTTTATAACAATATTCTAGATCCATAAATAATACGGGGAAGGTATATTTAGAATAATTTTGGAAATGATTGGAACACATGATATTATTTCATATATTATGTGATTTATATTTCTAAAACATGGTAAATTCTTGGAATATAACACCAATGAGTAATTTTCCACATTAATTATTTATGTAAAATATATATGTTCCACAAAATATTTTGACATCAATAATTTAATGGAATTACTAAATAAATCAACTCTATTTATTTTGAATAAAATTATATGTAAATATAAAATATTTATTTTTAGTTTAGGTATTACAAATATTATTTAACAAGACATAAAATTGGTTATTTATACCTGATTTTAAATTATAATTGAATATAGAAAAAGTTTTTTTATATTTAATTTTTTTATTGTACTTTATGACCAATAATAGTATTATTAATCATAATATATTACAGATATATTTAGGTAATAACTTGTATCAATCATATTATATGATATAAACCTATATTAATTTCTGGTTTATATTATTTCTTCATATTTGAAATATCATAAAGCTGATATATTATTTAATGATATTCATGTTATCATAAATATGATATGATTTTTTATTTTTATGGAATATGTTATACAATAAAATTTTATGATATCATATATCATATAATACATCATTTTTTATATCTATGAGATCCCACTATTTCACAACCTACCATGAGTATGGTGAAGATCTTTTTAGACATCAAGGAATAATGCACATAATCACCACCAGTGCAGAAGAGTTTGAGAAAAAAAATTAGAATTCATTTTAAAGAATAATATATAAAAAACTCACAAAGGGAAAAGAAATGGACCAGAATATAGAAGTCCCAAAATAATTTCTTTACAACTAAAGTACACTAAAATCCAACACATGTGTGTACCACTAACAACCCTAATCCGACTAAAAGAACACTTAAAACATTAAAAAATTAAATAATATAAAATAACAAAGGTGACCAAATGAAACCATCTAAAAAAACGAAATTCATCCTTCTCAATGTCTCAATTAGAACTCACCCCACTGAAACTGACATACTGGAATAGATTATCCTTTCAAATACATATAATTGTTGAAATTATTTTATCTAAAATACCAACTTCTTATAGAGGGAAGATGATAAAACTAATATCATATAACCTCTCATGAATCCTGTAATTAGTGATTGATCCAAACCATAATCCCATGGATGAAACTATACTTCAATAAAAAAAAATTTGAAAACTATATAGTGTATTTATGGGGTAAAAATAAAAAAAACACCATATATAAAAATATTCAAAATATTTGTTGATATAGATTTATGAAGGTAGACATATTTGGTTTCTTATCCATACCATCTCCAAAAATACACCTACACCACTAAATTGACTTGAAAAACACAATCTAGAAATAATCATATGAGATTGAAAATTAAAAACAACATAATGATAATGAATAATCCTCACCCACAACATTATAATATAAAACCAATGATCTAGATCCAACAGATTCAAAACTGGTGGATATAATGTACCCCTCATATGAAACTATATAAAAATACTTGAATCAAAATATATCTGGTCAAAGAAATCATTAAAAATGAATCTACCTTGAACATCATAGAATATATAGAACTATATAACATGAAAAACAATTGTAGACCATTTAAAGCATCACATGATGAATGATATCATTTAAATACATAAGACTTGTTGTGGTAGAAACATCCTCCCATCAGTAATAACATACATTGGGTACAACATAACTACTACATCACTTTAGAATAATGTCTTTCTACTATCATATACCATTGCTATATGGGGAGTGAATATATAATCCGGATATCCTTTAATTCCATCCCTTCAATATAGGGGGACGTGTATTGAAAATCAATGAACTACATTATCATCACATCAATATCAACCATCTTATGACTTATAAGAATGCCTACATAAGATATTTATAATAATAGTATAACCATTATATTTTTTTCAATATTACAATACATGTTTCATGAGAATGTTTAGAACACTATATATAAAACCAAATTACATAATTTAATAAAAAATACATTTAAAAAATATGATATTTTTAATAAGAGAACCGATGTTTGAATTAAATTATAGATTGTTAAAAATTATAAATAACAAGATAAAAACAAATAACACATAACATGGGAAGAAACCATGTAATGACATGTTTTACACCAATGTATAAATTTGGGACCAAAATTTAAACAAGGAATGTTCATGTCAAAACATAGATTTCTTCACCAAAGAACCATTTATATATATAAAACAATTCAATAAAAACTATTTTCCATGAACACCATTTAATTTAAATTAATATCACATAGAAATATTCCACTACCATCGAAAACACTAAAATGATATTGATTAAAGGAGGGGTAAAATAATCTTATAAAAAGAAATATCCCACCATAAAATGGGGTTTTCAATGCTTGGATAGATAAATATAGTGTTTTAAAATGTTAATATAAAATAAAATAGAGATATAAAGGGAATGTGTGTATTATTACAACTATATCACTCCAAAAAAGTTATTTTTACCCAAAAGATGAATAATTATCAAATTAAAAAATCAATTTTAAATACAGAAGGTGAAAAATGAAATGGGGATTTAATATAATAGTTAAATATTTCTGAAATAATTAGGAATAGTGTTGATATCCTATTTAGTCCATTAATGAAATATATTTTAAGAAACATGTTTAACCAAAAATAAGGTATTAGAAAAGATCTTTCTTGGGAGGGAAGAGTGATGAGAGAGTGTGTTTAAGTGAAATAAATGGTTTCATGTAATGAGGAAATATCAATGGACTTATATAAAATATATTCTATTTTTTATTTTACTTATTTTAAAAAAATATCTACTAAATCCCATTAAAACTCTAGTGGTTTACTATCAAACTTTTAGTTATCATAATTATTCTGTAATACCATCAATGGGTATTCATTAGGACACCAATTACATTGTGCACCATATAGAACTCATTATCCCCCGTATCTCTTCTTATAAATCCTATTTAATTCAATTAAAACACACTCTAATCCTCTAATTCCATCATTAAACATAACTAAATGGAGAAATGAAAATTAAAAAACAGGGCATTGGATGAGGGGAAATATAACTCTAATTAATGGGTTAACACCATTAATCACATATGTGTATGTAAACACATCAATATATACATATCTTTTGTGAATGATTCCTAACCAAATTTAATTCAATATAGATCACATGGATAAGGAACATTTTTTTACCTGCACTATATATTTGAGCTGATAAAGGTTTAGTTTTTTCATATATAAAAATGTGCATTGAAATATTCAATATTAAAAAATTATTTATTTAGATCTAATAAAAATAGACCTTTATCATTATTTGTTATAGTGCTGAAAATTTTCAATGCATATCAATAAAAATCATTAAGATTATAAAAAGTATATATTATAAAATGAAAAATTAAAATGTATACATGAGACAAACAAACAAACATAGATATTTTATTTTTTAAAATGTCATATATATCATTTTGTGTGTGCGTGTCTACATAAATATAATCACAAAATTTGGGTGAAGAAATAAAATATGTGCATATAACACAAATTGTTTGAGTACGTATATTATTAAAATTATCATTATATACACCTTCATTTATATTAACAATATTTAATGTTATTCACATGTAATTAATGACATTATTTATTTTAAAATATAAATATATAAATTATATATGTGTGTGTGTGTGTGAAATTTATAAATTTTTTAGTGTTTTAATTTAGATAATAAAATAATGAATATATAAATATTAACATTCATATTGAAACAATTTTTTATATTCACATAACACAATATAGTATATATATTTATATATATACATTAAAACAATCACACACAAGATTCTATGTAATAATATATATGTATATTAATATTTTATTTATGGTGTGTGTGGTCCCAAGAAATGAAACAACAAGCACACAGTGATCTAGCATGGTCATGATTGAAATTCATCCTTGAATTGACTCAGTTAATAGATATCCCAATACAATTTATACCCCATGGGCCTTGTGGTATTAAATCCCTTCTTCTTAGACCATATACCCCTTATCTACGTCTTTCACTACATTAATATGAATAAAAGTCTCCTACCTTTTTTATGTAATTCTCTCCATCATGACATACATCATTATCCATAAATAGACAATAACACCACCCTTAGAAAGGGAGGCTCATGGAGTTATAGTACATATAATTATTAATAAAAATATTTTTTGCAATTAAAATAATTTTTTTATTTAGTTAAATTAATTAATAAAATTGAACAGTTTATTTCAAGAAAATTAATTTGATATATATCGTTTATATTTTTATTTTATTATTATACATATTTCATTATTATTAATATAAATAAATAATTATATTAATATTTAATTAATTAAATTTAATATATTAATATATATTAATATATATATTCGTCAATCTAAATGCAGGGAAATCTCGGATTCTTCTAGGGGTTCATGAGGCTGCCTCAATTCAAAAATATTTTTGCAACAACTCGGTTGGTGACTTTGAGATCCTTCATCATCTCCGTGTTTCTGGTATCTTTCCAAAGCCCAAACACTCATTTGAAGTGTTCTGGCAATCACCAATGCCAGGATGGATCAAAGTGAATGTTGATGGAGCTTCCAAAGGCAACCCAGGCCCTGCCAGTTGTGGTTCTATCTTCAGAGATTCAGCTAGCCAGTGTCAGGGTTGTTTCTATGTTGGATGTGGTCACTCTACATCTCTGGAGGCAGAAATGCTGGGGGTTATTCATGCTGTTTATCTTGCACTCCAAAGGGGTTAGAGAAAGCTATGGATTGAAAGCGATTCAACCACTATTATTCATGCCATCTGGAATGGAATCATCCATCTGGCTTGGACACTTACCACTCGTTGGATGAATTGTCTGAACTTGCTCCATGGGATCGATTATATTGCTACTCATGCCTACCGTGAAGTGAATGCTGTTGCTGATGCTCTTGCCAACAAAGGAATACATTAGAGCATGACTTGGCTGGACTCTATTTCATCCGACTTACTATATCTTTTTGTTAGAGACAATAAAAAATCCCATATTTTCGCCTCTTGTAATCCTTTTTGTTTATCAATAAATTGTGCTTTGGTCTCTTACCAAAGAATTACCTTAAAAATAATATATATATATATTCGTTTTAAATATAATTATTTATCTATATATTTATCATATACATATATTTTTTAAAAAATTGAAATTTATATATAAAAAATAATGAATAGAGGTTACCTTCAACAATTTATTTCATATATCAAAACATGATGGGGTCATGCACCATTATTTTGAATGAAAAATTTTATAATTTTGTTGAGAGATAACTCTTACATGACCTGAAGGCCTAGTTGAGTAAAGACCTTTAATACATGCTTAATGTCCCAACCCCTCCACGGATAATTTTTTCCCAAACACACATCACCAGTTAATGGAAACTCTACATATTTCATGGCACCTTGTTCATATGTTGTGGATCATTAATTTACACCAAAAAACCTAGAAATCCATTCCATCATAATTACATTGTATTGTGACCTAACCTCTGTGTTGTGGAACCCTTAAACCTCCACCCAGGACCTCCACCATGAACCGTGGTTGATTCCTGACATATTGGATATCAACCTTTTCCTTATGGTGTTTATTAAAATATTATCAGATTGGGGGCCTCTAATGTTTAAACCATGGTTGATGCAATATCACTGGGGAAACACCCCATCCGAAATTGTTCAGTTCAGGACTCAGTTCCACAATTCCTCATGCACACCATTGTAATCAAGAGGTTCCCAACTAGTGGTGAAAACTAAGAGGAGAATCATAAGATGATATTGTACCATGTATCTGATAATCATCAGTTTATAAAATTTATTTGAAACAATACAAATAAATAATTAATGAAATAATAAATCATTATAGTACTTAAATACATTTAAATAACTTACCAATGTAAAAATAGTGTTCAATAATCGTCAGGAAAACCAAAACAATGAAGAGGATCCCCACAATAGTGGATCAACATATGATATAATAGTAACTAGAAAAAAAGTATTATATTTCCATCTCGATGTGCATATTTAAATCGCCAAATCCTCCTACTAAACATGCACATTTACCCACCATACGACCCTTTCCCATTCACTGAATAACAGATCACAAATTCTAAATGCGCAAATATATTCTTTGGCAGGGTGTGAGTATTAAACGAAGTAAGAAAAAAAATTCCATAATATAGGTTCTTAAGATATATAAATTCATTCCACGAAATTATAAAGAGTGAATATAAGTAATAAATATATCAAAGAAGAACCACATATATGTTAGGTCCTCATACAACGACTATAACATCTGCATTTCCATGATGAAAAGTGTTTCAATTGGTCTCTTGAATCCCCCCACTCAATTTGATAATAAAAAAAATGTCTTACAAATCCCCCCTGATGTGATATCCCATTTAAATATGGAACAAAATTATAACACATCCCCCTTCCGTGTTAGTTTATCTAGATCAATAGGAATTTTCAACTAAAAATAAAGTTGAAAAATACATATGATACAGATATAAAATGATGTATTCTGAATATCATATCATGTTAGGTGAGATTTATAACCATCAAAATCTACAAGTGAGAAATCATTAAACATAGTTCTCCTGGGGATTCATAAGCCCAATTTATATGATTAGAAATAAAACATTGGTCTAAAGGAATTACAATGGCATATAAAAAATTGTGATAATCACCCATATAAACAAACAATAATGATAGTCGCCACCTACCTTGTGTTTAATTATGTTTCAATAACAAGGGATGATGTTTACGACCAATTTCTCCACTACGGTTCCAAAAACCATATTTCAACCCCCAATATTAGAACTATATGATAATTATTGAGGATAATAAAATATGAAAGGGTATGGTGAGAGAAAATATTCCTAATAATATCTATTTCCATCCACAGTAAAATACCAAATTGTGGAATGATTTCGATTCTCTAAATCTGAGTCCCAATTCCTTAAATTATTAATAGTTTCCTTTGTAGACTGTTTCTAAACCCTTAGATCCAATCAATTTAGCGAAAATCATATTTTTTTGAACAATGATAAGAGAATTAATTGATGTATATTAATATGGAAACCACCATTTCCGGAATGTGAAAGAAAACCATTTGTTGGTTATCAGAGTGATGAGAAGGAAAGATGGGAGAGATCCTAATTTTTTTGAATAGATATCTATGGGTTTTGAGGGTTGATAGAGGCCTAATAGAATGATAAAATTTGATAGGGTTTGTTATTTTAAATAGGTAAGTTAAAACATGAATGAGATTATATGGCCCCGAATGGTACCATCGGGAGCCCGAGGGCAGCTGGGTAGAAAAGGTTTTTTCCATGAACGTCACCAGCTAGTTTGTGAGATATATAATGTATTAATACATTTGAAAACACTATCAACTGGATATGGGAGCCCCACTAAAAAAGGGTGGACCTTCTGTACCTTTTAAGGCAAATGTATTTCCACCAACCTGGCCCCTTTTTAGTTACATCCTCCCAACACCTCCAACCTAACTCAAAATTCTAAAAAAGTTTAAATTTTTCTGACAATATTAAATTATACGTACCTTACAAAAAATTATTTTCAATTAATCTCTTTTAAACAATTTTTTCAATCATATATAACTCTAAACTTTTACTGAAATGACTCAGGCTTCTGGTCCCAAAGATAACTGTCTCACATTAATTCATATTCACGAACATGCCCATGCTATCATTTATTAGAAAAAAATGAATGGTATTCCATTATAGAACTTTCTTCCATTGGTCAATAAAACAAATAGGTTTCCCTATATGAGATCAACCATGCTCCAATTAAATATCTTCATAGTTGTTCACATGTTAATTATTGGGATCCTACATTCAATGATGAGATACTCGAAAAAAATTATGAATACTTTAATACCATAGAAAAATATCCAACAAATATTTCATGATTCATATTCATTTAATAATTTTGAATAACCCAATTTATAATGGTTATACATTCCCTTTCACCCTCAAACACATATTATACAAAATATGGGACAACCATAAAAAAATATATCACCCACAGTGTACTCCAATGGTCATGTCCTCCAGTCGACATATGACCACTGTCTAATATGTGTCATAACCAGTTGCTTCTAAATCCATTTCACCTACACTGAGTTATCTTATATAGTACATGTATGAAAGACTATGGATTTTACTACCACATTATAGCATAGTTATGAATGAAACATTCATCTAAATAGAGATTAAAATAGATCCCTTTGAATTGAATAATATAAACTATTACTATAGGAAAAATATACTTGAGTGAATTGGCCCTCTAATCTCTTAAAAAGTATATAACACATAATCAAAGAATATCCTCTAAAGCTTTAATCATTCATACTAAATTCCCAACATTCTATGGATGATAATTCATACAAAGCTTCAATTGATTTTCCATATTCATATGTATTTATTCCCAAAATCGTGATGTGAACCAGAAATCTATATCAGGTACCACGCTCATTGGAAATTTGTGCTATCTCATAATCACATTAAAAGTGCCTACCAAGATTATCATCTGAGTTTTTCATTAGGAGCAGCATGAAATCAGAAAATTTATTTGTCCAATCACTATAGCCTAAATAGTGTCTCGTCCTATTAATATCCTAGTAAAAACTATTAGGAAGTCTATGGTATCGTATCCCACATCCACATAAAAACTGGAAATGACTCAAGATGCCCTACATAGCTCGAATTCTTGGTCTTTATACTTTTATATATCGTAGAATGATATATTAAGCCTGTAATATCTCTATTCATATCAATCCACCAAAATTTTTGTTTGACATCATGACACATTTTGGTGGAACTAGGGTGCACTGCTGACAGTGAATAATGAGATTATTTCATCACATATTCGATCAAAAAAGAAGAAACCATCACTATTATATGATCTAAATAAAACCACATCCATATAATTATAATCATGGAAGGAAATCATTTACCACTAAACTCTAACACATCAGGATACAATCTTTATCAAACACATTACTCACTAGCACTTGTTACACCAATGGGGATGTGATCATCAAGGGTACAAAAGACACTAACCCTCAATCCAAAGAAATTCCCATCATCGATTCATCTAATAAATCTATAAGATTTCACCAAACTTGGAAGTCTACTCTCTATCTTACTATGTATTCTAGCTAACAGAGTCTATAATGACATTATCGCTATAAGGAATAAAATTTATCACAAAGTTGAACATCATAATGTATTATACCTAATGCCACAAATGATTATTCAGGTCTCATTGGGAGAAAATTTTATACATACTCCTGTAGTTTTCATATCTAAAAATTACTCAATAAAGATGCAGCATTTCCATAATTTTAATGCATGACCAAAACATCCAAATCTATGTCTTGAGTTGGGTATTTCAGCTCAAGGGGTCAAATTTTATGAATCTTTTTTGATTATACCTTATCAACCTTATTTGTAACAGCTCCCACACAAATTTCAGATACATCAATATACATTTTATATCAAAATCCATCATTCAAAATAATTAGAATCTGAGATGAAATCAATATTCATTTCATATATAAGAAACCCTATTCACACTTTTATACCCAAGAAAATGTTGTTTCCCTTATTTGTGAGCATGTTCATAGGAACTACCATGTTTGTAAACTATTTAATGCACCTCCTGTAGTACCCAACCTAAATCAAGAAACTCTAAATCTAAAACATATCCTCAATAATTCTCAATACATAACTACAACTATATTCTTAGGTTAGAAAAAAATTTATACTTGATAAATAATGTTCCTAATAAAACATACATCCTTCATCCAAAAGATACACTATAATAACATGATGTTATATGGTCTATAAATCAACTCATCTATGAGAATTATCAATGTGTACATGTTATATGGTCAGCCAATGAATTCCATGAATCATAGAAAAACCAAACATATCAAAAAATTTCAATCTCCACACATTTTAAATTAAAAAAACAACCATAAAACATTCTAGTTAGATTTAAATATTATCTACTTTCCTTCCTAGGTGTGTATCGATAAATTATATATCAGAATAAAAGATAATAAATAAGTTTAACTGATCATAAAAATGATTAGATATGATTGAATGGGATGCATCAATTCCAGAAAATTAAATTTATTATATTGAAGGGATAAATATTGTGCCTTGAACAATTGATTTTACCCCTCCCTAATCAATTAGAGACCGATCGTCCATATTTTTCCCTCCAGTAATCACTCCATGATTCCCTTGGGTATCATGAATCTCATGATTCACTTACCATTGTGTATTTTTTAAAATTCTTCTGAGTTTCGCATACTGCATCTCTTCTTGAACATGTAGATTTAATCAATAAATCATTAGTATAAAATTGATTTATATTACCAGTCTTAACATACTGGTGAAAAGTCTTCACCGAAATTATATATTAATTTTTAATGTACCCTTTCATCAACTTGTTATAGATTCAAATAGAGTCTCTACCGTATCTCGAGTTGAAAAACCTCTTCTCTACTATAACTATTTACCACCTTCCTAGAATCCATTATCAACATTCCTTTTCTTATTCATATCATAATTAACTATAGATATGTTTGGGATAGAAAATGGAAATCCATAGGAAATACAAAGAATTCCTAAAATTATATCTTCATTGATTCCCTTATCTATCTTCATAACATTACAAATTACTATAGTTTTGTTTAGTACATTAAAGTTCCTTTGTTGGTGTTTTATTTATGGATATAGATTGATCTAAAAATTTCTATGTTTCTGATCTTTATTTCTCACCAGAAGTGGAGCCCAACAAATCAACTCGTTGAATTGAACTGAATAGGTATACAAAAACATAGTCCCTAAATAATGTTTGATGAAATCCTAAGAAAGGTCTAGATTGACCTCATTCAGGAATAAATCCTAAATTAAGAGATCCATAAAGGTCACCCATGTTATCCCTTCATTTCGTCTAGTCCGAATCATAATATCCAACCACTATCCACCAGATTCATGAAGGATAAATGTCACATAATTAGAGATTCAATCCAATAAGGCCTCTGCCCAATCAATGATCATCTTGATAACATATATCTTGTTCATTTCATTTTGGGGTCCTCTAGTTCCCTAGAATTATATGGGATGTTAGAGGTTTAAGTCACAATCACATTCAACTGTCATCATCCTTCACATGTGGGATCTCCCATACAGAACAGAAACTGGTGGAATAATTCTCAAATGTATCATTTTTAAAGCTTGATCTACAATATAATCTATTGTATTATTTTTAGAAATGTCCTCCTTTAAAACATGAGGAACAAGATAACTATGTGGTGTTATTTTGTATAATTATTTTAAATAAATCAGATAATTCCAATATCAGAATCAAGAAAACTGTTAGTAGATTACCTGAACAAAAAAGGGTTTACAAATAGGAATAAGAAGAGATACTATCCAAAAATTGAGGAATTACCCAATACACATAACCCAATACATAATTTGACCATACAATAATGGAGAATTAGTAACAACCATACACACACTGCAGTATAGAATACTGATTCTCAAATAAAATAATTTAAACAATAATGAACCAAAGAACTTATCATCAACTAAAAATGATATTTCATTTATTTTTACTTTATCTAATATAGGTAATAGGAATATGGTTTGTGATATTATGGTCATATAAATGATGGATGAATTCATACCAGTATACAAAAAATTTATACAAACATTAAGTGGATCACCCTTATTGAATCAAATCAATGGTACCATCAAAAATAATTACAATAAATTAAAAAATTTAGGGAAAAGTAAATGCCCACTATAATGTTATTTCTAGGAATTAACATGGTTATGATACTTGAGTCCCAACCATCCAATAACTTTTTATTCTATCCCAAATCAAGTAAAATAAAGGAAACAATTTTTTGAACATTCTATGATAACCATAAATAATAAACCCATTTAATTAATGTCTTCTATTCATGTCACAATAACTAATACACGACTATAGACCCATATATGTTCGGGATAAATGTACTAGATAAATGTAGCTATGAAAAAAATCAAAGTCATATATATACCCTAAATTCCAATTGGAAGTTATGGCATCCCTCTCCAGAACATTCTCAACATCCCATCCAAGGGCCATTCCCTTTGTCGTATCCAAGACTATGAAATCTACACCTACACAAAATTTTTTAATAGGGATTGAGTATGAATATCTATATGATTACCCCAATGATCCTTAACATGATTAAATAAGATATACTTATGCATTCCATGAAATTAAAAAATCAAACATATAAAAAACAATTATATCACATTAACCCCACGTATATGTTGGGTCCTTAGAGACTGACACTACCTAATTTTTATCCACACTAAAAGGAATTACAATGAGCCACATGACACCCCCCCTCAATGGGATAGTATAAAATCCTTATTACCCCCCCGAATGGATATCCTATATACATGTAAACCTAAATAATAACACATCCCCCCTCCGTAGATAGTCTATACGGATCAACTACAATTATTAATTTTCATAATAGAAGAAGGGAACATATGATACATAGACTCAATTATAACATATAAATATCATGACATGTCATGAAATATTTATAACCATCACTGCCCAAATGTGAGAAAGAATTGCACATAGGTCTCATAGGTCTACACATTCTCACCTGATGTGATCAATCATCAAACATATATCTCACTAGGATACATAGGCTTGCCAATAATTAGTCTAATAACCCATATGAATATGTATTACTGATAAGGACCAACTACTTTACGTGAAATGACAATTTGACTATATGGAATTATTTATGACATTATTTATACCACTTAGGATCCAAAAAGCATCCCGGATCTACCATGGTTATTATTCTGGGATCATTATTGGTGATAATCCATTCTTAAAATGTAAGACAAGATCACACATGCCATATGAGATTGGATACTAACCTTAGTAAAGGTCCCAATGGTGCGTAGATAGAAATTCCTTGAATCTGAGGGTTTATTATACATATGACCAACAAATCCATTATTAAATATTTCCAAAACCCATATATTTGGTAAATACTTTGAGAATATAATTTAATTTGACCAATGATAGGTGAAGATAATTGGTCCAAATTAAAATAGAACTCCCCAGATTAGGAACCTTGAATCCAACCATTGTTTGGGTGAATAAGGGATGAGAATGAAGGAGAGTGGAGAAACCAAAATATCTAGAAAATACATCTTTGGTTACAAGGGATTGAGATAAGATAGAAAAGATATAAAACTAAGTGAGGGGTTGAGATATTAAATTAAAATGATAAAACCTTACTAGGATTAATGGGTCGCAAAAGGATCCATCATTTAGACAGTGGATACTAGGAAGAACATGTTATGTTCAGTAACCTCATCAGAGGGTTTGTGTCTTCCTACTAATAGGTTGCTGGTATCTAAATTGCTGCTGCAAATCTACAGACTCCACTGATTGGCTGGTGCTACTAGTGTGGCTTTTTAAGACACACAATGCCCACCAACCTAGCCTGTTTTTGTTCCAACACCCCGAAAAACTACACCCAACATGAGAAAACATAATAAATATGAAGTCAATGCACAATATATAATGAGTTAAACCTTATATAGAGGGTTTCACAATAGGGGATCCCTTACCACTAAGTCAGGAACACAATTGTGTATTATATTTCATATATACATATGTATATTCTTAAAAATCATATAACAATAACTATATTTATTTATTTACATACAATATATATATTTATTCATTTATACATTTATAATTTGATAATTATCTATAATTATATATATTTATAACAACACATACAATATAAATATATGTATATATATATACTAAAATATATTTCCAAAAACTATATAATATATTTATAAATACATTAAATGTTGTTCATATTCAATTGTATATATTAATGTTCATAATATATAATTCATTATAAATATATTTACATTATATATATATATATGTTTGTTTACATATATTTATATATTTGATTATATATTATAAGATATATAAAAAATATTTTATAATGTTTTTTCTTACATGATATTTATTAAAAAAATATTTCATATTAAAATAATAATTTATAAGGAACAATATTTTTATAATTTATAGATACAAAATTTATCAAATTTATATTAATAGATAAAAATATTTACTAATTTATGTAAATGAATTAATATATATGTACATATAATATATTAAATTCTTAGTTAAATAATAATATCAATATTTAAATGAATATATACTTATCTAATTATATTTATATTAATATATATTGATAAATATTAATATATATTATTATAATTATTGGTTATGTGATGTGAATCATGTAAAATATAACCTAACGAACATCTAGGGAAACAAAGAAAATAGTGATAAATGTGTCATTGGTATATGTATGTGTATGAAAAATATACGTATGTATGTATATCTATATATGTGTATGTTTTTTATTTTTGTGTATACTGGTGTATGTATTTGTATGTGTGTCTGTGTGTGTGTATGTCTATGTGTATGTGTGTATGTGTATGTATGTTTATATGTGTATGTTTGTATGTCTATGTCTATATATAAAATTATTTGTGTGTATGTATATGTATGTATGTGTATGTATGTGTATATATGTGAATGTTTGTGTGTGTGTGTGCTTGTTTGTGTATGTGTATGTATGTATATTTATATGCATGTAATTTTTATGTGTATGTGTATGTTTTTATGTGTATATGTATGCGCGTGAATGTACATATGTATGTGTATCTATATGTGTATGTGTATGTGTATGTGTATGTTTATGTGTATGTGTATGTGTATGTGTATGTGTATGTGTACTTGTACGTGTTTGTGTATTTGTATGTGTAGGTGTATGTGTATGTGTATGTGTATGTGTATGTGTATGTGTATGTGTGTGTGTAAGAGTATGTGTATGTGTATTTGTATGTGTATGTGTATGTGTATGTGTATGTGTATGTGTATGTGAATGTTTATGTGTATGTGTAAGTGTACGTGTATGTGTATGTGTATGTGTATGTGTATTTGTATGTGTATGTGTATGTGTATGTGTATGTGTATGTGTATGTGTATGTGTATGTGTATGTCTATGTGTATGTGTATGTGTATGTGTATGTGTATGTGTATGTGTATGTGTATGTGTATGTGTATTTGTATGTGTATGTGTATATGTAAGTGTATGTGTATGAGTATGTTTATGTACTAATGTGTATCTATATATATGTATATGTGTTCTTGTGTGTGATGTATGTGTATGAGTGTGTGTGTGTGTGTGTGTTTATGTGTGTGTTTGTATGTGTATATATATTTGTATATCTATGTATGCATGTGGATTTATGTTTATTTATGTCTATGTGTGTGTATGTGTATATAAGTGTATAGATGTAAATGTTTGTGTGGGTATGTATATGTATGTTCCTTTTTGTGCAAGTATGTGTATGCATGTGTTTGAATGTATTTATTTATGTGCGTGAATGTTTTTGTCTGTGTAAATGTATGTATGTGTGTGTGTATTTGTATGAATATATCATTATATAATAGGAGAAGTCATTAAATTTTCAATTTCACATTCCTTTTAGTCTAGATAACATTGTATATGTATTATATATATATATATTGGTTCGACATAGCCACAAGTGCATAACACAATGCTACAATGAAAACTGCAAAAACATTGTTGGCATGAGGACTCGACCTTAGGACCATGACTGAAATCCCAACCCACATGCTTCTCCTTAGCCGACCACGGGTGGTGAACATATATATATCATATATAATTTTAAATAAAATTAAAACTTCAATGAAAATTAAAAACATTAATTTAATAAAATGAATTTAAATATTTATCATTAATTATAACAAATAAATTTTATAGGAATCATATAAATTTAAATATAATAAATATATTATTAAAATATATATGTCATCATTTATAAAACAAATACTTATTGTTATTCATGTTTAATTAATAAAAGTTTCTATATATCATTAAAAATATTTAAATATAATAATTATTATTATGAAATATCATTAATATTATATAAATTTATATAACTGAGGATTTATGGTAAATATTTTGTTATTATATGTAACTTTTAAAATTCATTAATCTTTAATTAAATATATTTTTAATTTTTTTAATTAAAATTGTTAATATTATTTACTCATTTTTTAATATATTTATTTAAGTTTAATATTTTAATTCATTAATTTTCATACCCTTTTAATATTAATTCATTTATTATTTTTGAGATTAACTTTTTTAATATTTAATTAGGAATTTTAATCTTTTATTATTTAATATTTCTATTATACTATTAATCATTATAATTAAAATATATTCATTTGTTTGTCATTTTAATTAAATTATTTATACAATTATAATTATTTATAATTTATTTATTAATTTATTAGGAATATTATATATTATATATTATAAATTATATATTTATATTTATACTTTTAAAAAAAATTAGTTATTATATATTTTGAAAATTATTAATTGTTATTATTGATTCCTTTTTATTTTAATTTTTTAGATATTTAATAACTTTTCATTATTTATTTATAATAATTTAATTATTTAATCATTTTTAATCAATATTATTTATTCAGTTTTAATAAGATATTTATATGATTTTTTAATTTAGACTTCTTTTTTAATATATATTCGATTTTATATTAATTTTTTTTGGTTTTATATACTTTTTTGAAATTTATTCATTTCAATTATTTTTCCCATTTTTATTTTAATATGCAACTATTTTTAACTTTTTTGTTAAAATAACGATTTATATAATATATTGATTTTTATATAAATAATAATTTATTTTCTTTTTTAATTTAATTTTTTTAATATTCACTATTATATAAAGAATTTTTAGGGAAAATATGGGTTTCTCCGTAGTAAATTTAGTGGTGAAAAAATATAACATTATCGGTGCTTACTGTTTTTTCATTGATAATGGCTCTATATGTCAACTCTTTTCAGTTATCGCTGATGAAACACATTCCCACTTATTAAAAGAATCCTAACACATTAAACAACTCAATATTTTTGAGATGTTAAAACCTACTACTTCCTCTCTTGATCTTTTTGTATGAATCCTCCTTCAATTCGGAATGTATGATATTCATAACATGTTTTAAGGATTTCTAAATTGATAATGAATATTTTCTCACGATTTTATTCTTTTTGCGTTCTTTTATACATATTCATGATCCTTGAATATTAATATATATAAATATATGAGTGTGTCTATGTGTTTTTATTAATATATATATATTTAATAGGATTAATTTGATATCTTATAATATTTATTGTTTATCGCATTATCATGTATATATATTTTTGTATGCGCGTACACACAGACATATACAAATATATAAATGTGTCTCTTTCATCTGTTTTTATATGTATAGATATTTATATATTTTTTGGTTTTTTTAAATCTATGTATATTTTTGGGGTTTTATGTATCATGATTTAAAAATTTATGTATGTATAAAAAATTGTTTATAATATACTTAATATTTACCTTTTATTTCAGTTTATATTAATAATAAAACATAATTATGTATACAAAAAACAAGATTCAAACATTTATATTATATTATATATAATATTTATGATATAATAATAATAATTATTATAATCATAACAACAATAAAATGAATAAGAAGAAGATATCAATTGGGTTCAATGATCACTTTAAAGATTTTATTTGAGTATTTCCACAATGTTTAGAAAATTAATAGATTTTAGTAAATTCTCATAATTACTCAAATATCACAATAAAATATGAATACCATTATAAATTATCATATAATATATATAAATTAATAATTTCTCAAAACACTTTTATTCATTTGTAAATTCATAACTAGGGACAATAATATTAATTAAAATAATATAAAAATTAGCATAAAAATCTAACTATTATAATAATTAATAGGGATCCAAATAATTGAAAGAATTAATATATACTTTTGATAAAAACAACAATATAAATTAAAAGGGAAAAAATAAATGAATAAATAAATAAATAACTCAACATAATAATAATGAATATCAAATTTTGAATATATTGAATTTCGGAAGAAATTTATACAATAACAATATGTATTTGAAATATAACCCAAGAATGATAATAAGTTGCTTAAAAGTATAACTACCAAGGGATTCAACAATGAAATTAAACATGAAATATAATGAATAGAATCATATCCATCCAATACTCTCCACTGCATATTATAATTCTTTCTTCCCAATACATTATAGAAATATTATTATACATGCCTGACATAAATTTTTTAATCATAATTTTTTTTTTGAATGAAGGATATAAGTTTGAATGAAGTAATAGAATTTTACTAATGGATCTAAAACATCTCATCATTGTGTAATGAAATATTTCTTATCTCAGTAGGGATTTGAGATTCTTTTCCAATTTAACCACAAGAGGCATTTAATGTAAATATAATACACAAGTAATATCAAAACAAAACAATCATCAAATATAGAAAAATTATATAAAATTAACACTCTATCATTCTTAATTACATTCCCACAATAAAAAAACCATAACTACATCTAGTGATCATCATAATGAACATATAAATAAAAAAAAATTAATTATAATATCCTCCATCTTAGAAGAAAATATACTAAATTATGGGTAACATTTCACTAGAGTGGAAATATAATCAATGACATTAAATAATATGCAACATTTAATATATGAGTTAATAAAATATGAGATAATAAATAATAGTTAAACATAACCTTATATTGTAATCATATCTAGGATGATAAAAAAAGTAACATCTCCCTTAGGTTGTAACACACTTCATGATAATAAATTATTGGCAACCTCACCCTTAGATGGAAGGGATCATTATATTTATGAATAATAGGTAACCCACTCTATATTGTAGGGAAATATACTCAAATTCTGAAAGAACTTACCATAACCTTTAAATTAATTTTATCTCTCCTAACTCTTTAAAAAATATGGGTTTTATTTTGAGTATGTTAATTAAATGTATATGTATTTTTATATACTGCATTTATGCCTGTATCATGACTTTTGTGCATATTTTTTTTAAATATATAGTTTTCACTTTGAAATATTTTCTTTGAAATTCCAAACCTTTTTAATTAATTATTTATTGTTAATATGATTATTTTTTATCCAAATACAGTGTATATAAATTACCAATGGATAGGTTCTAATCAAATTAAAAAAGGGTGTGAGGATGTGGTTAAAGAGTTCATCATTTTAACAATAAAGAATGTAAATGGCCCTCCTAAAAATAGTTGATGATGTTTACATTATTCATATTAAAAATCTCAAAAATGTGGGGATAACCATTCATCTATCATTTAGTAGATCATATTTATAAATGTTCAACTAAATATGGGGAATAACTGAATGTATCTAGTTAGTTGAATTACTATAAGATTTAAGGATCATTTGATTATTGACTTATAGATACTGTATTATAGAAATAAAAATAGTTTATGAAGAATAAATACATGATTTTAAAAAATAGAAGTTAATGTGTTTAAAATTTTTTCATTTGAATGATGGATATACCAAACATACAACATTTTCATGTTTAATTAATCAATATAATTTTAGTGTCTATAATGGTTAGAGTGACACCATCTTTACTGAACTACTTGATATGTGGAATGATATACTTCCAATATATAATGATATTCATTTTTTAACATATAACAAAAAAATTAAGGTTATATTCAATGTGAATGTTCTCTAGAATAATACAACTCTATCCAAATAATTGAATATTGTTTCCAAACATTCCTAAGTGGGATGTGTCTCGATATAAGAATGACTAATAAATCCATTGAAAATTTTTATGGTAAATTACAATTATTCTAATGCATATACACCTATATATAAGTGAGAATACTTCATGAAGATTCATGAATTAATTATTGTAATTTTTGCACCAAATAGACTCTCTTCACTAAAAGTCAGTTGAGGATGATTTTACTAAATTTGGAAATTATAAAAGATTCCTTTGTCTTTCACCATATACCAATGGAATGAATAATTTTGGGGCAGAAATTAGTACTCAAAGTACATATATGGTTATGTTAGAAAATTATATCTATCCATAATGGTTATTCATGAAGTACAAGTGCATTATGTTGTCTCTTCTTATATTATATCAAAAACAAAATGCCAATAATATTGTTTTTTTTCTCCATTGAGTAAGTATCTAAATGTGATGTGGGATGTATGATTATGTTGTATAATTATAATAACAACTATGTTTAAACATTTATATCCACTATGTTTAGGATGATTATTGTCTTTTATTCTTATTTAGAATTTATAGGATGTAACATTAATAGAATATTAGGGTGTCAAATTTTTGAATAAAGTGAAAATTCGATTGGGCTGAAACATTTCATGAAGATAGTGTTTCTAGGAAATTATAAGTTTTTACCCCAAAAACATAAAAACCAATCCTGTGGAACATCTTCTGATAGGAATTTAGATGTAGGTACATCACAATAATCCTTAAATGATGATGTATGGATTGGGAATGTGAAAAATACTATCAGTATTTTTGGGAATCATCTCATTAAAAGAATTATGAAAACATGTTAGAAAATGATATTATTTTTTCTTTGAATTATTGTATTAGAAATTTATTATGCCATACAATTCTATCATGTAAGGAATTCATAAAAACATTTATGCAGTGGTGTAATTAAAATATTAATAAACACACCCTAACAACTAAAAAATAATTTAAGGTTTCATTTTACATTATTGATATGGGGATACAGGAAGAGTTGGTACTATTTAAGGATTCAAGATGGTATTTTTTCCCCTAGTGGAATATAATATTTCTATGAAAGTGATATATCAGTTATACAATTTCATTAATTTTGTAATGTTTATATAGGGTGATTTCTGAAATATCAATAATATCATGTTGATGACTAATTTTATTTTAATGGTTTCAAAATCACATTATTTTATTGTTATGAGATAAGATTTTGTATCTATGTTTTTTTTTTCATTTTACTTTAAAAAAATTGACACACTTTAATTACAATTATCTTCTTTTTAATTTATATATGATGTAAATTTATAGATCTATAAAAGATTACAACTATGAAAATGAAATTTATATCCTAATATATAAATTTATGATTTTCTTCCTAATGTCGTTATTTTATATAATGGTTTACAAGGCAGTTCACCTTGTTATAAAAACATGACTCCATCATCTTATTCATTATTGATGGACATAAATCATTAAATTATATATAATTTTTTTAATGGGTATTTAAGGAATTAATGTTAGCTAAAATATTGTTTTGTAGTGTTTTGTATGGTTTAGGAAGTCATCAAATTATGTACTGACTACCAATCCAATATAGGACAAATTGGAATTCAAATATTTCTGTATAATTGGTGCATTATGGGTGAATGAATTTTAAAAAAAATTATTGCGATTAACATTACAAATCATGTGTATCACTATAAAATTTCAATATGAAATTTTCATTGAAATGAATATTTTGTAAAATAACATATTCCACATAGAACACCAACCTAAAATGAGCTACATCATATTAGATTTAAATTATTAAGAAAATTATATGAAGAATAAAACCCATAGTAAATAAGATTGTACTAATCAATTTATAATCCATATATTTAAAGGACAAGTAATTAGATTAATTTAAATATTGTTTTTCAAAGAACAATTTTTAAATTTTTGGATACTTTATCTAAATAAATTAAATATATTTATCTTAAAATATTATAATGATTACATATATAATTTCATTTTATGAAATAATATATTAATATTTATTTAGATAGCAATTTACATCCAAATGATTATGGACACTTACAGTTTAAAAGGTTCATTTCTCTATAAAAGTATTGTTTAATTATATTTTTTATTTATATTTAAAAAATAAATAATTACAATTTATTATTAAATTTCAACAAATGAAAATTATATTTTGATTTACAATATTTTTATTATCATAGGTCGATGATTTGAATTTTTATGGAAGAAGTAGATTTATAACTGAATAGTGAAAAATAATGATTTTTTAAATGCCATTATTTAATTTTATTATTATAACATAAGAATAACATAAAAATATAGGAAAAATATAACATGAAAAATTATTTTTTTAATGAGTGAAAGAAACGTTTTAAAAGATTGTGTTAATTTTTTGAACATATTAATGTCTTTTTTTAAAGATTATTTATATTTAAATTTTACGATAACCAATTTATTGTAACTTTCATTTAATTGAGTGGTTGTATGGATACATTAGGTTTTGGAATAATCTAAATTTAAAATTTCCTTATGTTTTTAAAAATTAACACATAAAATTCATTAGAATTAATAAAATTCTTTATTTTGGTGTTCAATTATTTATATGGTTGAAACATGATTTCTAAAAAGAGGGATTTAATTGAATTTTTTTAAGAATATATAAAAAGAAACCATTGTTATTAATGGAAATTAAATCCTAGAAAATGGATTCTATATTAGTAATAAAAAATTTGAAATTATTTAATATATTCCATTTTTTCAATTAATGAGTTATCTTTGTAAAAATGTAATTGCCATGGTAAAGTTTAAATTATGTAATCAAGATTAAAATTAGTTATAAGGTATATAAATATCACACATTCAAATAATTAAAAAAATTATGGTTATTTCATAAACTAAACTAATATTTACACATTATTTATCTCTTTAGGTTTTAATTTTCATGATAAAGACATCCTATTTTATATTAATAAATTATATTTATTACAGTTCTACTCTCCCCTCCATTAAATTGATCCACTCACACCCTCACTCCCCCCAGACATTGAACATTATAGATAAATAAATATCTATCCAAATCCATCCCTAAATCTTCTCCCTACATCATACATGTCATATTCCCACAAAAACATCAATCCTAGAAGGCTTATTGTGTACCAGGGGAAGATATCCATGGAGGAGATACAAATCCTATCCAAAATATTTCAACATTATTTATTTATATATATCCATAAAATAAATTCTAACCATTATAACAAAATTATATAATTATATTTTCTTTCCGTAAATTTTATAATTATTATGGAAACACTGTTTTTTACCTCCTTTCCATCATACTGGAAATGAAAATCATAGTCATGCATATGTTTGGAATACAACCTCCATAAAGAAATATATTTAATTTTTCCTCACCACATAACTTTTATATTTATGAAGATGTAAATAGTCAATATATATGATATTAATTATATAATTATGATTATTTAATGATATTATATTATCTTCTTTCTTTCCCTCTCATCCATTGGGATTTAATAATGTCACTCGTGTATACAAGTGGACTACTTATTATACAAAGATATGTGATTAGTTTATCATTTATACATTACATTTATTGTTATATATTGGTATTTAATATATAAATAAAAAAATATATAATATTATTATTAATTTTAAATTAAACAATTATCTTCTATATTTCATTTTCCTCAATTAGAAAAAATGAAAACCACACTCATGCGTATATGCAGACTGCCACCTCCAGGAAAGACATATCTAATTTTTCCGTAAAAAAATATTAATTGTTTAAAAAGTATATTTATTATATAAACAAGATAATTACAATTTTATTAGGTTTTTTCGATATTATTTAACCATTAACACTTCATCAAAGACCAAAAAACAATCGTTATTTTAAGGTTGTAAACTAAACGACCGAAAAATGTTCCACCTGATCATAACCAATTAAATAAATAAATAATGGAAATAAATGATATAAAAAGGACAAAATTTAAGTAATTAATTTAAAAATATTGTGAATAAATTATATAAATTATATAATTTTATAATTTATGATATTAAATGATATACGAGATGAGTAGGGACATGTGATAAGTAATATCTCATCATAGTTTTCTTTTTTGAGAATTATATAATTATCACCAAAAGATAATTATAGATTACGGTAAAAATACCTTATGGATGCATTTTATCAACTATTTATTGAAATTATTTTGATTGTTAAGTACATTTCTTATTTCTCCATAAATTTTACTTGTATTTAATTTTTCCTAAATTTTTAAGGTATTTTCATTTAATACATTGATTTAAATATTTCAAAATCATTATCATACAACCCCATTTTTATTGTAATGATTCAATAATTTTATTATTTATAGATAAAATATTTTTATATTTCATTTTCATCAACTTGTTACTATTTTAAAAAGTATTAAATATGATTATTTTTAATGTTTATTGTAAACGATAATTTTGAATTTTATTATAATAGTGATAAAAAATGTTTTTATTTTGTAACACATAACCACATTCTCCAACCATCATAGTCAATATTAATTATCCATAATATTATTAATTTTGTAATGTTTTTATTATAATAATTTTATTTCTTTTCTAATATGTTTTCATCTTTTGGAGTTATCAAAAGGAATTAATATTTCTATTATTTTCTAATGTGAAAATTGAAAGTGATTTTTCTTTGTACTCTCAAAGAATACTTTCAAGGGTTTTTTTTCAAATTGATACCTCATAAATATTTTCCAAATGATATTTTTATTGTTAATTAAAAATTATTTTGGGTGAGCTGGATATTTCTATCAAATGATTTCGGTGATGATTTGTTCCCCATGAGACATTATATTGGAGATAACTTGTTTATTTTTTCTTTTGATGTTTTATATTTTAATTAACATGTAATTTCATCTCATTATAAGTTCATATTATAATTTAATTTATAATTTATTACATTATTTTATTATTCAATAATTAATTTATTTGGATATGTCATTTTTATTTTTAGGAATATGGTATTTCCATGTTACTTTCGTTATTTATTCTTACTTATAAAATAAATTTAAGAAAATTTTAAATCATCTTTGATGAATTTTATATTTTTATTTTTTCATTATATGAGTTCAAAATTTTATGTTGTATGGAAATAATATTTCAATGTATTTCAATTATTTCAAAGGACTAATTCAATTTCTTTCTTATTTATATTTGTTTTAATGATTGGTATTTCTCATCCAATGTTATCAAATGTTTTTCATGGATTTTAATGATTTATACGAAATATATCATTATTTATATTGTAATTTATTAAATTAAGTAACAATTTGATGAATAGATGAATAGTGTAAATATAACAACCTGTTTTTGTTTTAATAATTATATACATTGGGAAAATTTCCAATTTGTTTTGTAATTTCATCCAAATTCTCTAAATTTATGAACCTAAAATATCTAAGAAATATAAAATATAGAAATTTTTTCTTAAACTAATAATTATAAGTTTATTATGTATTGGTTATCAAAGTTTTCAACAATGGTAGTGAGTAATGAATTTTTTTAGCAATAAATATAAATTTTTATGTATTTGACCTGATAATTTTTATGAGAGAAATTGTTTAGATAATTTTATTGGTTAGAATATTATATGATGAGTATAATCTATATGATTTTAAAAAATTAATGTGTTTGTTTTTTGGTTTGCGATGATACGATATAAAAATTAGATAACCATAAGTGTTAGTATGTTAGGAAGAAATATGGGTGTTTTTTATTATATTAAGATGGATAAAACGTAATTTAACATATGTTTAATATAAATTAGTTAATATAAAATGATACAGTTAAAGATTTATTTTTATTTATTCTATTCATAATTTGGTTTACAATATTTTTTTGTTACAATCACACAATCCATTATAGTTTTAGTAAATATCGATAAATAAGACGAATAAATTATTAATGTATTATATATCCCATGATCCCTTAGAAGATTATTTTAATGCACCACTAATGAAAAAATAATCATCTTTATTTATCAAGTGAGATGAATATGAGAATAAAAATGACCGAAAAACGCATCTTAATAGATGAAAAAAAATTATAATGGAAATAAATAAAGAAATAATATTTTCTCATCGTATCTATCTCGATGATATATATGTTTTTCAGAACAAATAAGATAAATATATAATGTATTATCACAAAAAAATCAATATATGCTTCTCGAAATAATATCCCAATTATGGTTTTGGAAATATTAATTAGTGACATAAAAATTAGTGATGATGAATTAATATTCATATGTGTGTATTCCTATAATAAAATAAATTCATTTCAAGGAGTAAAAAAATATGTGGGGATGTAATTTCAGTTAGAGGGATAAAATATAACACCACAATATTTCAACATGTAATTTTCCTTTAAATTAATATTGTGTTAATTAATTTGTTTCACACGAAACATCCAACTTAATAGAGTTTTATATATTATATGATAATTATTTATAAAATTATAAGATAAAACCCCATTATATAAAATTAATATATTATATTCTATTAAACATTCATATGTTTAGAGGATAAAAAATTGTTATGTTTTAATTATTTTTTTTCATTGATTAATTTTAAAAATTGTGGGTATTTCATCATAATGAAATAAATTGATAACTTTTAAAATATGACTATTATAACATGTAATATTTAAATTTATTAAATAATACATTATAATTTTTTTAATTATTAATTTAAATAAAATAATGTTAAGAAAATTTAATTCTCAAATGGGTTATTTTTCTATAAAAAGAATTAATTATTTATTTATCCACTCTTTTACAAATAAAATTCAAATTTTTAAAATTTATTAATTTTAATTTGATGAAATGAAATTTATTTTTGGATTCAAGATATTTAAATTAATTAATGGAGTATTTTAAAAAGATTTCTAAAGAAGATTATTTTTTGATGAATAATGAATAATATTTATTTTACAAATACTATAACATTAATGGAATCACTCTAATATCAACATCAATTAGAAATATATGATATATTATCCTAATAAATATGTTCTTATATAATAAAATAAATAGTTTATAACTATTATATTGAATTTGAAAACACATTCACCTCTTTTTTGGATGTTAAGTTATATTTCAATTTGAAAATAACATTTTATTATCATTTAAATTAATTGAGTGGTTGGAAAGTAAAATTTGGGTTTTAATTAATCTAAATCTAAAAAAAACATCATATTTTATTAGAAAAAAAATTTATGAATCTATTCTATACATTATTTTGGGGTAAAAGTATTTTTATGATTAAAAATAACATTTTTCTAAAATATTTTTCCATTAAATGTTGTGAACTTATATTAACTGTATCTTTTACTACATATGGAAGTTGAATTTAGAAAAAAGTATTATTTAAACTAAATCATAATATTCAGATTATTTAATATGTTTTATTTCATTTTAGGTCATATTAATAGGGTTCCGTGGTAAAAATAATGTTTCCAAAGTAAAGGTAAAATAATGTAAAAAGGAATAAGGGAAGTGGTAGAGGCTAAAAAATATATAAAAATGAATTTTAAATGAAATTTTGAAGGATTATAGGAATTCACATAATATTTATGCCATTAATTATCAATTTATTAACCACTTTTATAAAAATTCACATATAATTTTATATTAATAAATTATATGTTGAAGAGTGTGGCCCCTATTAGTAATAAAATGAGTCCTTAAATCATTCACACATATGAATCACCAAAGCCTGAAAAGTATTTTCTCAAATAAGTTTCAAAATATCCTAATCATATCTTAGGGGTTTTGGTCTCACCAAAAGTCCAAACATATAATAATTAATGTGTAATATAAATAAAGTTATCAATGAAGGAGGTATAAGTTTTAATCATTTTGCTTCATGTATATTATTCTTATACCTCCTTGAAATCTATTATAACCAAGTAACATTATTGAATAATTATATTTGATGTATCTAAATGATATTATGATGATTTAGAAACTATTTTATTACTTCATTCCATCACATGGGAAATGAAATCTTTGCTCATGTGTATATGTGGAATACTACCTCCACTAAGCGATCTATTTTGTTTTTTCTCACCACCTCTTATGGATGGTTATAAATATGGAAATAATTAATATATAATATATTTATTAAATAATTATCATCCAAAAAAATAAATTATATTGTCTATTTTCTTCTTCTCCTGGATGTTGGAAAATGAAAACATCACTCATGAATACATATTGAAGACCAACACTGCGACATGATGTGATTCATTTTTCATTTACACCAGAAATGAATGGTATTATGGATTTATTTAAGGAATAAATTTTCTATTAATTATATTATTTGAATTTTTAAAATATAATATTTAATCATATTTATTTCTTTTTCAAACATTATAAAATAAAAATATCATTTATACGTATGTTTGGACTACAACCTCTATGAATGATGTATCTAATTTTTCATTACAACCTTACATTGATGGTTTTAAATATAAATTTAATATATAATCATAATAATTATAACATTTTCAATATTAATGATATAATGGAACCATAAAATCATTGACTAATTCCAATGAACAAATTTGTTTGTGGTTATAAACCGAATGACCACAAAACCACAATCATAAACTCAACCATTTCAGTAACTAAATAATAATAGTAACAAATAAAATAAAATGATAAATAGTAAAATAAATTTCTTGAATAAAATTCATATTAAATAGAATTTTATTATTATTTTTTTTAAAATAAGTACGTGGAGAGTTGGCGAAAAATTTAATAGATTTATCATCTAAATTTAATTTCATTGAGACTTTTTCCCTTTTCACCACATTTTTTATTTTCTTTTTGTATTAAATATCTTATGTGGATAATTTATCATTATAAAAATAAAAATATAGTGGTTCGAATGTCCTTTTCATATTCTACCGTTTAATGTAATTTGGATTTAAACGTTTCTGAAGTTATAGGGGAGTTTTCTTAAAAAAAATTGTCAAATGATATAAACTTTTTTTCATACATAACCATGTTATTTAAAATGTATCATCTGTGTTTTTATTTATCTATAAACAATTTTCAAATTTAATATTCAACTAATTTTTTATTTTTAATATGTTTTGAAAATTATTATTTTTTAACTATATATTGTGGGTTATTCTTTACTTTCTTTACCAATGTGAAAAATATTTTTTCCTTAACATTTCCCAAATGAACACACTTACTCATAGTCATAAAAATTACATTTTATCAGTATTACTCTACAAATTTTCAGAGATCTTAAAATAATAACATATTACCATTATTCTATGAAATTTTCATTCTATGTGTTTTTAAAATAAAGGGTAATTTTTTAAATATTTATTTGAAAAAAAAAATTTCTAAATATTATTCATGAAAATTAGTTTTCAAGGTATTTAAGGTGAAAATTTATGTATTATAAAAATTTTCTTCAAGATATTGTTCTTGGGGATTATATATGATGATGGGTGGTCCAAATATTTTTTATGATGATGGGGGTGCTCGATATATCTCTTAAATGCATTGGGGAAATATTTATTCTCAATAAGGTTTGATGTTATAATTAAATAATTATTTTTTACATTATGTGTATATATTATAATTTATTATTAATTTTATTCCATTACAAGATAATATTTGAACTACCTGGTTATGTTATTCCATTATGATTTTTATGAATATATTATTTCAGAGTAACCTTCATGGTTTATAAATTCTTAAGAGATTATATTATAAATAATAATGATAAAATATTTTAATTTTCTAATTTGGATTAGATTTTTATATATTACATATTTCTCTGTAATATAGTGTATTCACAATAGTATTTACATAATCTAAATAAAATGTTTAACAACATGCGTAGATAATGACGTCTATACTTGTGGATCCTACCAATGTCTAGATACAAAATGATGATGATATTGAGTAAATGTTATATGGTGGGGAACATATGGTTGGAAATTTAAGAATTTTATAGTTGCATAATGTTATAAAAACATATTTAAACATGATGTAAACATTTACCATTAAAGCATGGTTGGAATGCATGTGGAAAAACTATTTACCTCAAAATGTAAATTTTTGTTAGTTAAATTGGGTGTAATACTTCAATTCATGTGTTTACTGATATAGATACGTGGGATTATGTTATTCCAACATTAAGGAAAATAATATTTGCAAATATTATAGTTAGATTGTGATTTAATATCTTTATTTTACCAAAGAAATAAAATAATTAAAATTTTTAACTCTTAATTATCCCTTGAAGTCTGTATTTATATTAGAGTATATTAAATTTAAATTTATACAAATGGTATTGTAAAGGATAAAATATAATTTAAAACACATCTTATGAAACTTAATATTTTTTTTATCATCTACGACGAGGAAAAAATTAAGGAAAATTTTATTTTCTATAAATTTATATAGAATTATATGTATTAATAATCTTGATTCAAATTTGTTAAATTATAAAACAAAATATGCGTTCCTAATGTAATTTTATTGATGTTTACTTTGGTATTAATTATTGTCTATCTTTTTTTTAACCATTATTTGGGGATTAAAGATATTTTTAATGTTTATTAATGAATGAATAGAATTTTTTTTGAGAAAATTTGAATAATCATTAGGTTAATTTTTGTGATGGTAAGATTATATAAATTAATATATAATCCTAATGATTTTAATAAAATATATATATATGTTCTCATTGCATGTGATCCATTTACGCACTTGAGATACCGATCATTTGAAATTGATTGAGTTTGAAAGGGTCATCCCTGACATTATTATGATGACCCTTGACTATAGTAAGGATAATATTCATAATTAATAAGGACCATATAATACAAAATATGATTTTTTATATTAGATCCTATGACTTAATAAGAATCATTTATGAGTTATGAAAGTCCAATAATATAATTGGACATTTTTGAAGAGTAGATACTAAGATAGTAAGAGTATGAAATGACCTTATAAGAGTGAGTCCCTTTATTAGAATGTGTTATTTTGGAAGTATGGTAATTTTTTAGTTTTTTAGAAAACCTATAATTAGTTAAAAATAATTATTTAATGATGAATATGAGCATTAGAGGATTAAAAATCATAATTAATATTGTGATTCAACCATTTTTATAAGCTAATTAAAAAGGTGAAAAACATAAAATTTTCTACAATTTTATCATACATTTGTTTGAAAAAATCATTGTTGATCATGATTAAATGAATATCTGAATATTAATTGGTATGATTCCATGTATTTATAATATTTTATATTCAAATGGAAATCATTATTTAGTGATTGAGGATGGGACTTTAAGTGTAAAAAATATCAAATAAATATATTATAAATTGATTTTTTTAAATGAGGAGATATTTCAAGTAATCAGAATTTTAAAAACATGATCAATCATAACTAATCAAGTGGAATGAAATGGAAGATCCACTACATGAACCTTTTAATAATCATAAATGCATTTATTAATGAATTATTTTTAATGGTGATCACCGATGAAAAAAAATCATTAATTTTTTTCAACTGAAATGAAAATAGGGTAATATTCTAATTATATAGTGGAAAGTGGTTATGTGAAGAAGATAATATTGGATTATCATGAGAATATTATCACATGTAAATCTAGTAATGTAAACTCTTAGAGAGTCTCATTTTACAATTTTTAGGTGGATTCACTTGAACCATAGAATAAGTCTATTTATCTAAATTAAATAAAATTAAACATATCTTGTTTTATATATCATGTGGAGTAGTTATTGAGAAAAATTTTATCATAATTTCTTAAAAAAACAATTTAGAGTAATATATCTGTCAATTAGAGTTCAATAGAGAGAATAAAAACTTTTTTGAGTATGAAATCCCAATTATTTGAGTATTATAAATAGATATTAAAACACTTCGGCATGAAGTGATAAATCCAAAATTAATTTATAAATTATTTGAAATATGTTATTTAAGATATTTTAGTTGCGATAGTATGATATTCCAATATTAATGATGGATTTTGACAAGGATCTACATCCATTGATAGTGCGACACAGATTTATTTTTCAACTTTCAAAAAAAGATCTATTATTTTTATAACTAGAGGTAGTTAATAAAAAATAACAACTTGACGTTATATAAACTATTTGTAGAGGATGAAACCTACATACCATTATTAATTTCTTAAATTATTATTTTATAAAATTAGTTGATCAGTATATAAACTAGATACAATAAGTAGTAGATACCCTCTTTGGGACCTATGCATGTAAAACTTTTGTGTGTCATTTACACAGATTATTTAGGTATTCATTTGAAAAGATATAAGTAATAATAGAGAGAGAATTTTGAATTCTAATAAATTGAGTTTTTTATTTTATATATAAATAAAAATATAAAAGAATAAAATCAAAATTTCCACCCCTTTACTCTCAAATGGTGAATCAATTCATGAGTATCATCTAGTTATATTAGTGAATCTAACTTCTCTTCATCATATCAATGTGTAGATACAGATAACATAAACACAATGAATATATGTTTATACATTATTTTAAAAGTAATAATTCTCATTGTTAAAAGAATATTTTTCTACTTAATTTCCCATCACATGGAATGTGGGTGGTCAATAAATCAACAATGATATTTCCAACCATTGAAATAATTTCTCAACGGAAATTTACGGATATGAATAATTTATAGGTCGATGGTAAATTAATGAATTATAATCTTATGTATTTATTAAGAAAATATATTACTAATGTGATGTTTCATCAAACTATAAAATAGTTATGGGGTATGTTTGAGTGATTATTGGAATGTAATGTAAATGTAAACGAAGATAAGATTAATATATATATATATAATAAGTTTTGAATATATCAATATATTTGTAGATAAAAACACAGATGAATAGTTTCTAAGAGTCAATGAAATACTCATCAATGTCTGAGGATATGAAGAAAATATAAAATATTTTAATATTATGATTAATTTTTTAGAAAATATCAGAATATGTTTGATCCTATGATTTTATATTTTGAAGATAAATCATATATTTTACATGATTATATTCAGAATATTCCCATTATGTATGATACAATAAAAGCTCCATCATTTAGAATATTGTTTAAATGGAAATGGAATTTGAGATAACGAGGAAACTCAAAATCAAATATGAAGAAGAGGATGAGTAAATTGATTCTATATATTAATTAGAAAAATAAGGGGATTAAAGTAGACTCATGTATCCTATATCAAATAAATTATAAAATTAAATACAAAATGAAAAAAAAATCTCACAGAAGTGTTTTAAATGTGGTGACATTATAAATTATTCAAAAAACAATCTAATGTATGAAAGTGTAGAGTGTGGATTTAATGAAAAATCCTAGAAGAAACAGAAGAAGATATGGGCTAAGAACTGAATATAAGTATCAAAATATATTGAGACATATAATTTGGTTCATAAGATAATATGAACAAGAATACTAAGTTAATATTAAGTTGATAATGATCCCTTAGGTAAATAATCTGAAAAGTATGTTTATAAATTAAAAAAATTCATGTATCATATGAAAAATACTGATGTATCCTTAAAAGGTGAAGAAAAATAATATGAGATATCTTACATGAAGAAAATAATGGAATCATAATTATAAAAAATATGTTAATAAAATTATAAACTCTGTAATGAGATCATACTTTAGAATAATAAAGACTAAAACAAAATAGAATCCAAAAAATTGTTTATCAATAATGAATATGATAATCATTATGGAATAAAATCCTTAAATTCAATGTTGTAGAGAAATGAGAGGAGGGGGATTATTTTGATGATAAACTCATGTGGGGATAATAATAGATTAGTAAGATACAATTTAAAATCCATTATTCTAAATAATAATTTAATAACATAAAGGATATCAATAATGAATTAGAAAAAGTAGAAGTAGAGATGTAAAATGAATATAAGAAAATGAACTCAAAGTTGTTGGTTATTTTTTCACATAAAATCCCTCAAAAAATTCAATTTTAACTAATATTTTAGCATTATACACTCAGTATAGATAAATTTTGTCAAATAAAACAATTATTTAATACAATTATTTACATAAAATAGATAAATAAGTGTGTCAATAACCATATATGCACTAATATATAATCAATCACAACATATAACTCTCTAATAATAATAATAAGTGGACACAATTTCGTTTATCATGGATATCCTAGATTCAGTTAATATTATTAGTGATGTTGAATTTTAATGCCCAATTATTATTTATACTGGTATAATATGTCTTTACTATGGAGAGAGGATAAATTAATATAGAGATGTACTAAGAAAAAAAATTGAAATTCCAGAACATATATTAATATGAGAAAAGGACATCTAATCTTTCCACACAAAACAAAATAGAGTGTATACACGAAATTTTTAGAACATAATACCAAATTGTTCACTCTCCAAAGAAATGAATGAAATATATTCCTAAAATTTTTTATATAATGAAAAATTGAAATGAATACAAATGGAATATCATAGTTAAATATATATTATTTATAAAGAATCATTGATGTTGTGAAAGATAATAAATACTTCAATTATTGAAATTTATTATTATCTACACATGTTTGGTGACAATAAAATTATCATAAACATAGATATTCATCATGTTGTGTATGTGAACATTTTTATTTAATGTTCTTGTAGAATTGAAGTTGCTTATATTACTACGATTGAAGCGTATAAGAATAAATGAAATGATTTTCTCTATTTAGATGTGATTAAAGAAAATCTTAAATGATGGGTCCAATTGTGTGATAAAAGAAATAAATAATCATTAATGTAAATATAATTAATCCTTAAGAGGTTAACATATTGTAGATTATTCTACAATGGAGAAATACCATTTTCAAAGATCTTTCAAATTTTTGATCAATCTAATTCTTTCTATTTGACTTCCAATGATGAGAATAATCTATGGTATATGATACTTGACTACCTTTTATTATGAATGTTGTGTAATATATCTTTTTATAATGTGGTGATATACCTTCCCTATCTAAAATTATAGATATATACTATATTTGAATCATTATATATTTTTACGATGGTTCACGGAACAAACGACAGAGTAAAAATATACTCTAATATGTCATTAAAAACATTCAAACATATTTTTGTTGTATTATAAGACATCACTCTTATATATGGGGAATATAAATTATATATTTTATTAATGTTTTCACTAATATAAAAACTATTATGTTTACAAATCCTAATTATGAAGTATAATAAATATTTAATGCATTCAGAACACATTCCTAGAAAGAGGTGGGATTTTACATCATAAAGTTGATTGCATATAATGGTATGAAGCATAATTTCAATGATTTTAAAATTTATCTTGAAAATAATGGTATCAAAAATAAATATAATTAATTATACATTGGATAATAAAATGGGGTAACATAGGGAAAGGTGAAAATAATAGTTGAGATTATAAAAAATATGTTACTTGAGCGCAACCTTATTAATTTTTTTGGATGGAACATGTATGTACTAATATATTTGTATAAAATAGGTTTTCTTATATATGAGACACATTATAGACATTATGATATTATCTACGAAAAAAACTATGTGGTACTTTAATTTGTTTTACTAACTATATCATATGAATATCCAAAAAAGTAATCTATGAATGTTTGATGAAAAATAAGAATAAATAATCTTTGTGGGATGCATATCTGTTATATGTATTAAAAATAATGGTAAATAAGACAAATACATTTTTATAAGAATTATGTAAAATTATTTAAATTATTGCTAGAAAAAAGGATATTTTTATTTTATGTTTATAATATTGATGTGAGAAATATGCATATTTTAGAAACAAATTCTTATAAGAATCTAGAATTGTGAATAAATAAATTGATGTTGATTCTGATAAAACCAATTATAAAGGTAATGGTTGTGGAAATTGTAGAGTATGGAAACAAATATTGAGGAATTATATAAATTTATACAATATTTTGAGAAATCAAGATGAACCTGGGAAAATTAAAATATTATTATAGGTTGAAACTGAACTATTATTATTCATCAAATTGAACAAAAATTTGTTTTAGATGTAGTTGAGATTGATGGAATGATCAATGAAATTATGGAATGGGATTATGAAAAGAATGATCAGACTCCTTGAACTGAAAATCACACTCACTACACTTTACAAAATTTATTCATAGAAAACAATGATCAGAGTACTCATTTATTCAGTAGAACTTAATCTTTTAAATCTAATTTTCCAGGACTCGTCCCCCAGGGTGCATGTCGTGGAAATCCCAAGCCCAACTTCCATATTCCAAGGGCTGGTGACTAGCACCAATGGAATAATACCTGAAATCTGGGAAGGAATTGACTTTATAACTGTAAAAACACACAAAAGAGTAATGATAGAAGCAAAACACTATGAAAAAATGTATCAAAAAAGGGTTCTGAAAAGTAAAGGGGGATGGAAATACAGGCCCAACTGTAAAGTACATGTACAACTAAAAAGGGACTAACAACTGAAAGGTGAAAAGCATCTCTTGGATGGTCAACCATGGTTCCTACCTGAATGTTAGGTATAGGTAACCTCCTAATCACATCACGTTCGCCATTTTCCTCCAGGTACTGACTCATCGTGAGGTCCACCTATAGGTACCATCCAGTCCTCGTACACTCAGCCACGGTCAGAGTTGTCTGTAATCTGCAACCAACAGAACTAGGTGTGGGAAGGGCTCGTGTAGGAGTGAGAATAATGATACTCAGTAAGGGACCCCGATTCCACCAAGGACTCACAAAATCAATTAAGGATAAACCACAGTGTATGAAATCAATGGATATCCATTACATATGTATATGCCCATACATATACCTAAGTTATCAGGTAAACCATCTCTATCATGAAGAAAACACAGAAGACACTGACTCAGCTCACACAGGTATACAACATAAGTAGAGATATAGGGATGATCCTATATATCCACGAATCAACAAAGATGTTGGACCAACATAGGATTCAAGACCAGAAGTCAGAACTATCGGACCCACACGGGATCCATGAACAGTAGTTAGAGCTATCAGGCCCACACAGGATCTAGGACCAGCTATTCTGTCAAACCGACAAAGGATCCACAAAAAAAAGTCAGAACTCTCAGACCCACATAGGGTCCTGGAAAAGTAGTAAGAGCTGTCAAACCCACATATGATATAGGACTAGGCTATTCTATTGAACCCACATAGGATCCAGGAATAGAAGTCAGAACCGTCGGACCCAAAAAGGATCCAGAAATAGTAGTCAGAGTTATCAGACCAACACAGGATCCAGAACCAGCTATTCTGTCGAACACACACCGGATCGAGGAATAGAAGTCAGAACTATCAGACCCACACAAGATCCAGTACCAGCTATTCTGTCGAACCCACACATGATCTTGAAACAGAAGTCAGAATGGTCGGACCCACACATGATCCATGAATAGTAGCCAGAGCTCTCAGACCCACACAGGATCCTGGACCAGCTATTCTGTCAAACCCACATAGGATCCAGGAACAGAAGTCAAGACTATCAGACCCACATAGGATCTATGAATAGTAGTCAGAGCTATCAGACCCACACAGGATCCAGGAACAGTAGTTAGAGAACAGCCAGTCACAGGGTTCCACCCAAGCATGCTTAATTCCAGGAGGGTCCTCTCCCAAAGCCACTTTTCTTAAAGGGCTACCACATCATTGGGGGGAAATCCATGTAATTTGTGTTTAATACACATATAAGAGATGACCAACCCATTTTATAAAAAGTACACGGCAAGTTGGAATAAGGTACACGCCGTGTAGTCTATCCACGGGTACTACCCGTGTGCAATGGAATGTGTCGAAAGTCTGGTTGTGTAGAAAAGTAGGTACACGACGTGTGTTATGGTTACATGCCATATTTATAGAACTGGTGTCAGCTCCATGTACACTGGCCATGTTCCCATACACAGCCTCAACCTATGTTCACCAACATGTGTAACTGATACATGTGGTAGCCCATGTCACTTTCCTTGCCTGGCCAAGTGGTAGATTACATGCCCGTGTACACCACCCCGTGTCCGTGTATCCCTGAGATACATGCCAAGTCATGAAAATATGCTTCTTCCAATCTATGAGGGGAGTACACACCATGCCTCTTGGATGTGTAATTCTACCAGTGCCCATGTATTTCCAATAATACACGCCAAGTCTCACGAATCCAATTTTTCCATTCACCATAGATAATATAGGCCGTGTGACCGAGGTCCCACTCCATGTGTCACATTTCTAATTTTCAAATTTCAAGATGATGAACGCCCATACTACATAGCGTGTTCATCAAAAATACACACCATGTATTCTGGAAATTTCCAGAAATAGAACCTCTGGCCAGCGCGCCTCTTGTGAAGTCCGTTCTTTATTCGGACGTTCTGTTCATCACGAAACATTAGACACTAGGTCACCCTGATTTTCTATAGTGGTCTTAGATGTTTCCAGGCCTTAGATTGGCTCCGAAATCCTGATTTGATTCACCCGATCAAAGAACAGTCTAGGAACAATCCTTCACATTTCGGTCCAATTCGTTGCACACATTTTTCATTGCACCTTTGCTAGGTCGTCGTGACGTTGGGTCTTCGATTTGGAATCTTTTCATCACCCAACGAACTCGCAACTATCTGTTGTGTGTCACTAATGAGAAACATGAAGAACACACCAAACAATCACAAGAATGAAGGTGGTATCAGGCCATGTTCATTTGGACCGGTCTTTCCGCATTAGTTTGGTAGCAACTGGGTCAATGAAAACCATCATGGAAGGAAGAATCAACATAGATCAAACAAAAAACACACCCCTACCTCAGAATCATTTTTCATTGATGAAGTCGCAGAAAGGTGGATGTTGATTCGTTGACACCGAGAAAGAATATGAAGAAGTTGAGGATGAATTCATCGGCATTTTCACAGATGGCGCTTCCTCCCTTGTTCTGGTTGAAGATCATTCTTTATTGGCGGAAGAAGTGTTCATCGTTGGGGAATTCTTTTTCTCCCAACCTTTCCTTTTCCCAAGCTCTAGCCGAATGACAATTCTATCAAAAAATAATGGATTAATTTAATCCATTATTTAATTGATGGCCCAAACATTCAAAAATAATCAAATTAATTAATTAATGCTCTATTAATTAATTTGAGTGAATTGGCACCATAAAGTAGGGAGCTCAAGAGGCTCTCCCCACTTATTGGGAAGTTCAAGAGGCTTCCAACTCAAGTGGTCCCCACCAAATTAATCCTCACATGGGAGGTTGAGTTCGGGTGGGCCCCACCACCATAACCACTCCTGGGAGATTAAGATGTGACGGTCCCCACCTCCAACCTCCACATGGTGGTAATAATAATAAAAAATAATAATACATGAACTTATTTTATTTTATAATTCTACGTAAAACCGAAAATCTATATTTTATTTCTGACCATGTTCCATCGAAGTGATAGACTTTTTATGTGAATACCGGCACTGCGAGATCAATGATGACATCATATTTCAATTCCAATAACCGGTTCAAGAGTTATAAAATCCAACTCGTACGTTTACTGAATGTACTAGAACAAAACTTCAGATATTGATTCCGGGCACACCGGGCCTCGGAATCATGCACCATCAGTTTTCACAGACTCATAAAATTGCCATTATTTTAGGAAAAAAAATTGAACCAAAATTTAGGGTCATTACATTGTTTCATGAAATAAATAAAACTACATTGATACAAAATTCCATCATAGAAAAAATTTCTAATTTAACTTAATTCATATAATGTTCATAGAAATATTATTAAATTATACAAAATTAATTTTATAACCCTACTCCAAAAATCACTCTTTAATCCCATATTTATATATACAATAATAAATATTTTCAAAAAATAAAATAACCGTATTTCCCAAATAAATATAATTACCTCGAAATCAAGGATCATATTGAAACTAACTATTGTATTTTCCTTAAAAGTTTTATCCACGATATAATAACATTATTCATAAATAATGTTCATGGTAAATAACATGATAAAGATAAGGGTTATATATAACTCAATATTCTATTAATTTCCAAATAAACATCTCGCAAAATTTCATTAACCACCTTAATATAAAATCACATAGGAGCATACCAATTTATTATATACCATTGAACATATGATATTTTATAAAACATTTATCCCCAAATAAAATATTGGCACATCATAACTCTTGAAACCCTATATTAAAAAATCTAATCCATTCATTTTTTTCATAAAAAATTAATAAATACATTAAATATTATTCGTAAAACATACTTCAATAAGAATATGATTCATTTCACAATATTCAATAATATCAATATAGTCATGTTTTCTTACATAAATATATAAAATTATATTAAAATAAGTCACATCATTAATATGTAACCCAAAGATTCTTCATATTTTACTTATAATGTCACTAAGAATTTATTCATACTATTTTGATGTTCTTATTCATAAACAGTCTACTAAGAATATCATTTATCAAAATTCCCATACTCCCCAAATTTAAAAAAATCAATTGATACCTTAGGAAGAACATTGTTCCCTTCTATCGAGTTAACAAATAAATTCATTTTTTATCAGTTTTATATTTTCATATTATCACCATTACCTCATATAACACAAATTTCTCTTATTTTGTGAAATTATTTTATGTGTTTCTACCCAGATTATTTACAAATGGGATGTTAAATATTTTTATCCTTTAGGATAATCATTACTAAAACATCAATAATACTATATTTTTATCATATATGGTGCTTTAAAAAACTAACCTATATTCTTGTTATTAATCATTACTCATTTTATAAAACAAAGAATAACCATAAGAGTTTTTAATACAACTCTATTCACATTTGGGTTCACATTTTAAAAAACACCATATTTTATTTCAAATCAATTTCTAACATGGTTCCTACTGTTTTCACCCATTTCTTAAATAAAAAATGGTTCGTGTGCATATATCCAGTAAATTAAAAAAATAATTCCACAAGTGGGATAAATATTAATATATATTTTTCAATGTCATATTCTATTCAACTATTTAAATTCATCCAAAAAATTATCATAATTAATCATAACATTTTAAATTTTACAGTTATATTTTTCTTTTATCTTATGATCCCAATCCATTATTTTAATCCCTATAGTTTCCTAATCAAACAATATCACATCATATAATGTTATTTAAACCCTTTCTATGATACCAAATATTAAACCATGTAGCATAAAAAACCCATAATTATGAGTTTCATAATAATTATTTTAAATTACTACATTCCAATGACCCTTTAGTATTAGTATTTTATAGTTCTAGGAAAAACAATTACATAAAAAAGTGGAATCTTCTAGAGAGATTGAATGTTTTCACAAAAAATGGTTCTTAAAATTACACCAGAATTTTATTTTAAGACACATACTGTTAATTTTATAAGAGTTGACATAGAAGATATATTCATCTTGATATAGCTCTAAAACAAGCTTATATCCCATGAAAAAATATTTTTAAATGGGATGAGAACAAAAATATCAGTAAGGGATTTAACAAAAAGGAAACCCATTACTCCATTAAAAAAAATTAAAATCTATAAAAATGTATACATTCTTCACAATAAAAATTAATTATATAAATAAATCCTAAAAAATGTTAAAATAAGCATGTTCTCCATGAAAATATTTTAAACCTATATCTGTCATTAAAAATCATGACACTGCCTTAAGAAAAGAATCAAAACTTATTAAATGCATTCCCCTTAAAAACAATCCATTTACATTTTAAATTATTGAATACCTCATTTAAATCGATTTTTTGTTAAAATTTACTTATTTCTTATATAATAATTGGAAAATTATATAGAAATCTTTGATAATGAATAGTGAAAATAAAAAATAAAAAATGTGTTCATACAGTAGACATAAATAAATCACTTTGGTAAAAAGGTCAAAACTGACCAATAAATAATTCCTAAAAAGTCACATTTTAAATATATTACAATGAAAGTAAAAGTAGTAAAAATGAACTTTTTATGACCTTTGATGTATAAATAATATCTTTTTGGAAGCATTTTGAATAACATGAATATATAAAAGAAAACATAACTTATGATTGTACTATATTATCATATCCATGAGAACCCCCTCCAATAGGGCTTCCACTTATAACCATTATAGAATACTGAAACCTACTCCTTTCCCACTTGTTACATCATCCTTTTCATTTTGATCTTCCATGATAGAGATTCAGAGTTTGTTACATCACAATTCCATGGATCTTTTCTATTTAATCGTCTTTTTCCCACTCCCTTCCTTGATTTTTCACTTAACACTTTTGAAATTCTCCTCCCTCGCTGGGTTTTTGTAATGAGCTTCGTGGTGGGGGGAGGAGATGAAGATTTCTATTGGATGATGTCAAGATGAGTTTTTTAGGAGACAAGTATAATATATGGACATATTTAAGCATGTTCTAGTGAAATATATATGATCATAGGAATGTTTTTATGTTAGTAAATAGGTTGAAGAATTATTGTTTATTTAGAAGACAATGACAACGAAATTCTCAAATCCAATTGGTGTCATTTGGCGCAGCAGCATATTCAGTTATATTATGTTTTTTCTTTTATAAGGGATGGAAAATTGGAGAAAAATCATTCTATTTTATTGTATTTCTGTGGGGTTACAATTATATTCCCAAATATTTATTATTTTCTAAATGAATTTGGTTGGTGGTATTTTATCTTGTAGGTACTATTGTTTTTGGAAATATGGAATGACGGATGGGTGTGGTGACACCCATCATTTATCTATATGTCCTGAGTCGTTGTTTGGTGGATGGAAATCATTTTATTGATCTTTTTCATAGTTTTTTAGACTAATTTTTAATTACATTAGGTTAATAGAGTTGTGGGTGCCTCATAATAAATTTTAGGTGGGAATCTGGAATCATATAAAGGTTTTCTATATCCTATCAAATGTTCCTCCTTCCACATGTTACTGTGGGTAGAGGGGTTCCCTTCCATGTTTTTTAGAAGAAAATCAACAAATAATTTTGAATAGTGTAAATGCATCATCATCAAATTATATAGATATTGTTTTATCTAGAAGGCAGTGACGAGACTTTTCTTGGTTCTTGTATTAATTTTTTATTCTCTTTGGACACTCTAAACCATTTTTTGACCATCAAATGGTTCTTCCTTAAAGAATATGTTCTTATTTATTATAATAGTTTCCTTATTTCTACATTCTTAAAAAGATTTTATTTTTTTATTTTTTCAACAACATTGTCTTGATACTCAAATAATTAAAAAATGGATATGGAAGAGAATTTTTTTTAAGGGATAATTTTAAAATAAAGTTATATGAAAAAATATAATTAATTATGTAAAATTCACAAAAAAATAAACAATAGAATTATAATGGTATTGATAAACAACATATTTTTTTTAAAAATAATTATAAAATTCATATTTACTGTATTATGTACAGAAAATAAAATAAAACATGTTGTGAAAATGGCATAAGTTTCATGAAAAGGAAATTGATACAAGAAATCTCTTACCATTGTAATTTTCTTTGATCATATACTTTCTGTCTATTTTATTATTAAAGTATATTAATTATTTATATTCATCGGAATATATTTCATCTTTAGAAAAATATTATTATTAGTTTTTATTTCACTTATTACCATGTTTTATTTAGATACTAAATCTGTTAATTTTATACCATATATTTTGATGTCGTTTAGTCCATAACATCATTAGTGGGTTAAAAAATGTCAATGGGGTTTTGGTTCCATCGTCTTCATATTCATAAATATTTTATATTTATAATTTTATAATTTTATTTTTATTAAAATATACATGTAATTAAATAATGAAAATGATATTAATCTTGCTGGGGGTGGTAATTAACACGTGCGCATGAACAAAATTTTAATTTTTTAAAAGGATGAAAACAAAATAATGAAGACAAATATTTAAAATCCCATAATCATAATAAAGTTATAATGATCATATTTATTTGTTAAATATTTCATTTATATCATCTAAGTCAATGGGAAGGAAAAGATGAATCACATGGTTTCATTGATTTGGTAGTCAGTACGTATATAAGAAAATCAATGTCAATTTACAAGAGATGGGTGGGAAAAAGTTATATATTATATTATATTTTTTAAAAATAGATATTTCATAAACATAATAAATATTTATTAAATTCATATTTATATCTATCCATGTGCCATCATTATGAAAAACAACAAAATATAACTTCGTGAAGGAGATATTTTTCATGTATTCAAGAGCAATGTTTTCATTTCCAGTAAGATATAAAAGAGGTATCAAATATGTGTTTCATCGTCATAATAAAATCTTTGTTTATTAATGATAATTATAACCTTAACCATGGTGAAAATATTTTAACATGTTAAATATTAATTATGACCTAAAATGAAAATTTAAGAATAAAAAAAGAGTATTATGATAAAAATGATTGAATAAATTTTACAGGAATCAATTTTTATAAAGTGTAATATAAAATATAAATGTCAAAAAACAAAATCAAAACAATTTTTAAAAAAACTTCATTTTAAGCATAAAAATTATTTTACACAAAATTAAAGATTAGTTATGATTTCCATGTAATTACTTGGATTTGTTTGAATAAAAGGTGAATTATTTTAATTTAAAGTGAAAAAAACTGAAAGTATCCATATGAGTAATTTATTGAAAAAGAAGAACTAAAATTAGTATTTATATGAATCAAAATAGTTTTTAGATTTCAAATATTCCATATATTTATTTAAAAGATAAAAATAATTACTTTAAATGAATTATAATAAATCTAAAATATACATTTCTTCTATAAAATTGATTCCAAAAAACATTCAAGTAATACTTATTTGATAATAATTTATTTAGAATGATTATATTTATAAAATCAGTATTTTTAATTACCCATCCAAAAATAATCCATTTGAAAAAAAATCCAAAACATAAGATAAATATAATTTTGAAATATTGAATTTTATATGAATGTTCATTTTAGAAAAAAATTCTATTTGTGTTAAAAATTAATTCTATTATCCACTAATGAAACACATAATTTGTTTGTGAGAAAATGTGTTTTCAAGAAAAAATTATTTTATTCTCATTCTTAAATATATGATATTAAATGTGTGAATGATAATTTATTTTTTCATAAATATATATAAAATAATTCTTCATTTATATAATATGATAAATAATATAATATAAAAATTTAAATAAAACCTATATTATTTTACAATGATTATAAACACATTAATTCCATTTAGCTTGGATTTATTTGACTAGTATTCCTTATCATTAATTAACCATAAAATGGATTTTATTCTATTATTTTGTTACTTATTTCTTAAATTTTGTTAATAAATTTTTTATATTATTCTTAAAATGTATGAAAATAAAAAATTATCACAATTCATTAAAAAAGTTAATACTATCTCGTTATAATTAATTATATTTTACCCAATAAATTTTACCGATTTTATTATCCAAATAAATTTTCTTACTAACATCATTTAATTATATACTATTTTATTTTATTTTGTGTAGTAGTAAATAAATATTCACCTATTTTTATTATTTCATGCATCCCAATCTATCAAAAAATTCTATTATTCTAAAATAAAATATATTCTAATGTCTAAGGTATACACTATGGATGTAAGTGAAACATGAAAGTTTAATAATGAATTAGAAACCAAAAAATATTTTTTTTTTGAAAATTATTTTCATTTTTATCTTTCATAAAATGATGTACAACACTAATTATCAAATCATATTTATAATTGAAATCATTTTAATTAATATAATGTTCCCAAAGGTGATGTGAAACTTGAATAAAATTTCACTAAAGATCCAATTTATGATGTTTTAAAATATGGATTTCTATAATAATGTTTGGTGAATTTGGACTGAACATTTATTTCCATCCATGATTTCTCATATGAGGGTGTGTGCATGTTACCCTACAAGTTTTGGGATTATGTTGTCAGAGTGGGAGAAAAATATTACACTTATTTATTAAAGAGGGAAAATTACAACTCTTTCTTTATTGGCATTGACTATAATGTTGTTTTTATTATTATATACAAGAGATATGAATTTGGGAATTATGGGGGAGATAATTTATGTGTCTTATCCATCATTTATTACTATTATGAGATTTTATTCTCTGAAGAAATTAACTTATCTTATGGAAAAGGAATGACTTCAAGAGGATCATCCCCGATTTTAATTGATTCTATTATTATATGAAGAAATTTATAATTTAAATTTGGGACTGTAAAATGGATATGTCCGACCATTATAGTGTTTATTTCTGCACTAGAGATACTATAAAATTAAAAATTCATATGTGTATATATATCATCCATGATTTAACAAGGTCGATTTTTAATGTTTGTAAGGGTAATTCCATGTCATTTTAAGGATCATACAAAACATTATAAATATCATCAAAGTGGAACCACTAACATGATAAGTGTAATTTTCGAGTAACAAATGGTTTTTAAAATCGATTGGACCCTTTGTAAGAGTAGCTCGTAACTTTTTAATAATAAAAATTAACATTGTAAGAGTCAATCCATTTTCAAAAACTTATTCTTTTGTAAGGATTAAAACATTTATTTTTACTGAAATGAGTTTATAATTAATTATATAAAACATAACACCAATGTGGTATCTTGATTATTATACATAGAAACTAGTATTTTTACTCATCTAGCTTTTGTTATAAATTTAAAAGGGTAATCATTGATTAATTTTTTTGATGTTTCTAAAAAACATTTTTTGAAAAATATCAATGGTGATCATGGATGGATACAATCATGAATTTTAATTAGGATAATTATATACTATAATGAAATTATATATCCAATTTTAAATTACTATGTTATGATCTAGGAAGATATATCGAGTGCTAGAATAATAAAATGACTATGTTATCAAGTGTTATTATTCCATGATGAGATTATTAACATAGTAATAAAATTGAACTAGATTTTAACATGAACTATTCTAGTGGAATAGAGAAAATATATCACTACAAAAACACTTTTGAATTCATAAATGAAATTATTTGTGAATTATTTAAATTTATGACCACTTAAAATGAAATTATAGTGTATTTTATTTTTTGTTTGAAGATAAAAGAGTTGTTATTTTGGAATTACATATGAGAAAATTTTTAATTAAAAATAGATGATTGGGTGACCATATGAACAATAAAAAATAGATATATAATTATGTAAATTTATATAGGGTATCATTATACCTAACAATTATGTGAATTATCTAGATGCTCATATAGAGTTGAATTGTATCAATTAAATTATTTCAGGTATATCAATTTTGATTAACTAAGGGGTGAATTTTGAGAGATATATTACATTATAATATATAAAAAACAATGAATGTAATATAGTAAAATCCTATAGTTCAATGAAGATTATATAATATGGCATGAGCATGAAGATTCACATATTTGAGACTAAATGGAGGATCTTAAAATGGTTTTAGAAAATGTGATCAAGCCCAAATGATCTAATATTGTTATTTGATATTAGTGTTTAAAAATATTGATATGATGTGTGTATATTTTTATGATATTCTTTAAGGACCTATATGAGTAAATATATGTATTACATCAGAAATTAGGTTTTATTTTTGGTGTTTTACAAAATATTCGATTCATACTCTAACTGGAGAGAGTCAGAATAAAATAATAAATAGATGTTTTGGAAACATAATGTAGTGGTTGAAATCAAACTACCCATTTCAAAGGTAAAGGATTATTTCTTCTTATTAGTATATTATAATTAAGAATAGACACAGTAAGAACTAGGTATCCACACCGAGAATGAACCATGTAAAACTTTTGTGTCACTTGGCCTTACCTTATATGTAAAGACATTTATGTACGGTTGAGATATATTTTAGAAGATTGATGAATCCTAATATATTTTAGACGTTAGTTACTATGTTAAATAAATTTTAACAAAATATAATCACTGATTTATCCTTATATCATTGGTGCACAGATTATTAGGGCACATCAACCTGTATAAAATACAATTCAACCCTTCCATAAATAAATTATGGTGTATGATTTACTTGAAAAAATCAGATTTATTTTAAATCTATAGAAATTAATATTTATATGATATAAAACGATAATATAATTTTGTTCCTCGGTTATTAATAATGTTGATGAATCAGAATATTAATCAACACCCATATAATGTCATGTTATAGTACAGGAGAGACTTGTAAAAAATAGAAAATAGTATATAATGACAAAAAATGAATGGGAAACATTTTTAAGAATGAAATAATATAAAAAAATTAATTTAAAATAATATATCATTATAATGAAAACCTATTTTCCATATTTTTTTCACTATTTTAGACTTAGGAATCATTAGCTATTGTAACCAAAGATTAACTAATTTTAATGTCTTTGATGTTTCCAGAACAATATTTCTGTAATAGAGGATAATGTTTTAGAGTATCACACAATGACTAATTGAAGAATGAAAATAAATGAGAGGATATATAATATAGTTTGAAAAAATTTATGTAGTATTTTCATTCTCTAAAACAAAATGATCATTGGAATGATTTTAGGAAAAAAATATGTCTTACAAAACCAATGAAAAAAAACACACCAACAACCATGACATGAGAAGCCACTATCAGCTATGAGGCTAGACATTCATGTAAAATTCCTTCATTACACATGTAAATAAATTTATAATAACAATTTATACTAACTGTAAATAAAAAATATACTGAAGGATTTTTAGTACAAATTTTATAAATTATGAAATGAATTATTAAATATATCTATTGAAACATAATTGTTATTTTTTTATAGTTACCGTGTACAACATCCCTGAAAATATCTCATATAATAAAGAACATAAAAAATATATGATTAGATAATGGATTCATGTATCTCACAAGTTTTGTACCAAGATACATGTCCACCTTAATGATTTTCACATTCAAACAGTCAAATTATCTATTTTATCTTTTATTCAATTCTCATTTAATCTTATAAATACACATATAGATTATTTGGTATGTTCTATTAAATTTATACTATATGGAAAACTGTCTAAAAATAATGAAAAATGTCTACATTATTGTATGTTAATATTTAAGGAAAAATGGAAGGTAAACAAATGTTTATGTCAAGAAAATAGTAAGGATCAACTAGTAGATCGAAAAGGAATTCTAAAATTACCTTCACCCTACCAATTACCATACCTTATTTATTAACATTGTATTTACATGAAAATACAATGATCCAAGAAGAAAACACATTCTATATTAAATTTTAAGAAAAAAATTATGGATATCATAAATTTACATGATTGGTCTTGAGAATGTAAATGAATTTTTCAATCATGAATTGTTGGGAGGATTAATTGTGAATTCTTACGTGAGGTAAATTTTCATTTTAATATGAAAAATAATTGATTAAATTTGTTTGTTATAGTTTTATACAATTCAAATTTATATAGGTGTATATATCTCCAAAATGTAAATACAAAACTATATGAAACAAATTTGGATTCATTAGTTGATATATCACATCCACCCAAAAGATTTTAAAACAGGATATTGGAATTTCTGAAAAAGAAAACCAAGTTATTGTATCATTTTTAAAGAAAATATTAGACAACATTCTCTTGTAAACACCATTAATTCAAGGGAAAAAACATACATGCAAATATTATAAAATATATTTTCATTTTATTATTACTTAGTACACTTTTTTACTAGAATCTATGGATAATATTTATAATCAATTTCGGCACTCCAAAAATATAATTTTTTTATTAGAAGCTTGATTATCCAATAAATAGACCCAAAATTATATTTATTATTACTTTTTTATCTAATAATATTTAAATTTTAAAATTAAATATCCAATTAAATGTTTTATAATTATGTATTAATAAGAACACTATTCTGATCGGGTATGGATTATTTATTATCAAAGCCATGGAATTGGGAAAAATAATTCAAACAATAAGCTACTATATTCATTCAACTGGATAATTATTAGGGTTTATATAATTCTATTTAATCATTAAAACTTATATCCAAATAATTTATTTCTTTTGTTTAAATTTTCTACACATTTTGAAATAATGTAATGACACTGATTATAGTTATTGTATTTGTATAATTATTAATCGTATCATGTCCAATGCATAAACTAGAATCCTTAAAGGGTATTTATTAATGTAATTATAAATTTATTTAAAATATTTTTTATCCATATATAAATATATTCAGCACTTCTAGGGCTAAGGGAAGTCTAAATATTCTAGAGGATGTTTATTTTTTATTAATTATTTAGTAGCATACGTAGAATTAGATTTTTTTTACCAATATCATAGAGATGTGATTTCATATCATATATATAATTTCTTTCAATTTATTTGAGAATATGAGAAGATGGTTTATGAATTCATTTGTTAGATAATGTTTTTCATTTTATGATATTATATAAATGATTAAATTCCAAAATATAGAGAGGTGAGAGAAGAGGTTCGGTATCCCATAATTATAGGATAATGTAATAAAATTTCATTAATAGTTGAACTTATATAAAATTAATACATTTATTTATTGATGCATCTTTTAATAAAAAATAATATTTCTTATTTTATGTTTTTATATCAATTTATTTTTGTAATCTCCCATGTTTGAAGGTGTTATTCAACTATATATATTAGAAAAACAATTTCAATGTTATACATTTTTGTATTCCAAAAAATATGGGGAATTTAGCATGATATTTTCAGTATTAAAATTAAATACTTACTAAATACCACATAAAGCAGTTGTTTTTAATTTTTTTCATTTAATTATATCTTGGATCAGTATGAGTTCCACTTTTTTAGGCCTGATTCTTGCGGTTTTGGGGTATTTTGGGATGTTTCATGGTTTAAACTCATGGTTAGTGTAACCATTTAAAACCCATGTAGATATCGTATCATGGATAGAGTTAGATTATGAATAGAATATACAAAATTTGTTAATCCATGATAGGATTATAAGAAACCATGTGGGTGTTTTTAGCCGAATTAGTAGCCTGTATACGATTGGCGCACTATTTGGAAGGATGTAGGGCCTAACTCGAATCACATAAATTGTGATTTGACCATTTTACACATCAAATAAAGACGGGTTTATCAAATTACATCCCAAAGAAAAATTGAAAAACAATTTGATTCCATGGAGGCACTCCACTCTCACTCCCTCTTCAATAATGGTATCTTCTTTGTCAATCCCAATAGGTTACAAGGTAAATCAGCTCTTTTTTCTCCAATATTTCACTTCCACTAATATTTTATAAGAATCCCCCTCCTAATAATACCATTGTTATCTATATAATATATCTTTTGGGTCTGACATGGTTCAAACCTATGATTTTGGTCTCTTTTCCCTTGTTTATGTGGTTTCCTTTCTTGTTTGAGAGGTCATTGATGAAGGTGGACTATTTTTTCTTGGATTTTAATTCTTACAAGTAGAATTCTATATTTAGTTATTTAATTTTTTAGATAATTTTTTTTTTAATTTTTTGTAATCTAATTTTTAGTTAAACTATGAATATATGTGATAAATATATAATGTAACAATATCATTTCATTGAGCTTTAGAATAAAGGGATTCTATATTGAACTCTACGTTTTCATGTTTGAAATGAAGTGTTTTATGTTCCATGATTTGTTAAGATTTTTATGGGGATTTTGAAATATATTTAATTGTGGGTGTTAGATTTTGATCTACATTTGGGATCTAAATTGGAAAAAATGTTTTTAAATAGAGTATTTTTTATATTGAGTATTGAACCCCAAGATAATTTAAAAATGGTTTCTTCAATGAATTTAAAATAATGGTATGAAATGATTCAGTTAATTTATAGATCGAAAAAATTATGTATTGGAATATTAAAGAGGTCATTGAAGGAAATCGATGATTATTGGCCTTATATTTCAATTTTAAAGAGTAAGAACAATGGCTAAAATGGTGACATTAAAAATTTAAATGATGTGTGTGGATTCAATGGATTTATACATCTTGTTTTATTAAAGGTGAAAGGTCTTCGAATAGTAATCAATATTTCAGGCTTAAATAAATTTTTGAATCATTGATGTTAAATCGATGATTATAAAAGGCCTTCTTGATTTACCTTTGAGTTTTAACCCCATTCATGGGTTATTTTACACTATGTGACTCTTTCTTCCCCCCTTGTGTGGGAATTTTATTCTGCATGTTGTAGATGTAAGTGATGAATGGGTTTATTATTCTTGAGGGAGATAGAAGTGAGGGAGAGTTATTTTTTATGACTTCTATTTTGAAATTGTATTTTTTATTCAGTTTCCCACATTTTTATTGGTCCTGGGATTCCATGAACAGTGTGGGTGGTATATTTTTATATTACACCCATGTTTCACAAGCTAATAGTGTTCCTATAGTCATCCTAGGCACTAGGTCTTAAAGGGATGTTCTATTTGAAATGAGGTTTGTGTGGTATAGTTGGATGAATTTTAGTTGGGAATCAGAATATGCTAGAAAATATATTGTGAGATAAATTTTGAAATCTGGACGTTTCTCATTGTAGATTAATATAGTATAGCCTGTGAATCATTTTTTGACTGATAGGTGCTTGAAATTTGAGGTTTTTATGTGTTTATCAATTGTATCATTCCCATTTATATAATTATTAAGGAATCCTTATATTTCATATTTTATTTATATACCATATGAATTTTGGTTACTTATATTTTATGTTTGATCCATGTTGTTAAGGGTTGTATTCATTAAAATGGTTTTAAAATTTTATTCGTGGGATTTTTTAAATTTAAAGACCATTGGGTGGGTTCTTAAAGGGTATTGGAGAATGGGTGTTTGGTTGGAAATGTATTAAGCCATTAGAAAATTTTCAAATCATGTTTTTTAGTTATTTGGAATCAAATTGAAATGGTTTAAATAAGATTGTAGACTTGATTTTGTATCAAATGATTCAATGATTGAAAATTATATTTTATGATTTTATTTTTGAAATATTATTTATGAGCTTGCGTATAAAATGAATTTCATTTTCTTGATTGGTTGTTCATTTTCCAATCACGTGTTTTAATTTTATGGAATCAAAAAAAGGAATGGTGGAAAAGATTATTTGGACATCAGATAGTATGAAATGAATTTATGAATGTAAATTATATTTTTTGTTGTATTTAATAACTATTATTTATAAATTTCCATAGAAAATGAATTTAATTATATTTATGGGTGTATACCTACTGGAATGTTTACCATCACCATATATATTATATGATATATATTTTCATTTAGATTTGGGTATTGTACTTGAGGTTGACATGGGGTGAGTTGGGAGGTGGTGGGAAATTAGAGATTTCATAAAGGTTGTTTTAAGTTTATTTTGATTTTTTGAAGTTGTTTTATTTTGAGGTTTGTGTGGTATAACCTATAAATCCCTTTCTCGATGTTTTATTTTTTTATTCTATTATAAATTGTTTGGTTTTTCCAATTTTTTTTATTTAGTATCTTATTATCAATTTATGAAAAAGTTTTGGATCAGGGTAGTTCATAATTAACCATTTCTTATTATCATTTATTTTAGTTTTACATATGATTTGTGTTACACAGATGTATAATATTAGGATATTCTATGACAAAAATGGTTATGTTCCACTTTTTTACTCTCATTTAGGATGAATAATTCCAAAATGTGTTTCAGGTGATGTTCATGAAATTTTTTTTCAGCATGTGGGGATTGATAATACCATTTAGGTTTTGTGTAGAGTTGAATGAGGATCCATGTAAGGGTATAATGGATTGATTTTATATATATTTCAAGTATTTTTAAGAATAAACAACCTCTAATAGGCTTCCTATATTCCATATGGAACAACACCATATGACTATAGAGATATTTAGTGTAGAATGAGGACAGTAACCTGCCATAAAAAATTTGACTCATTTAATTTACCTCAATATAAGGACTTCCCTGTTCTATGTCATCGTTCTTTTAAATGATTATTAATTTTCTATAACAACCTAACTATTTAACCCATCTAACAATACCCATTCATTATGTTGATTTATTTTACTATCATCAATTTTAAAACACGTGTTGTTCCATTAGTCAATAATAAATCAAAGATTTGATTGAAGGAATTCAAAATATATTAATCAATCACCATTATTTAATTATTAAATACAAAATTAATGATAAAATAATCATAAATGATAATAGTTTATCAAAATACCATAAATCCAGTCTATTACATATCAATGATTTACTCTCCAAATTAATTTACCATAATTAATTCTCTAAAAATTATAATAATACCACATAATTATTTCAATATTTATTCCATCATATTAATTACTACCAATTAATAACTCAAAAAATACTCCTAAATTACATAATCAAATTATAAAAATAACACACAATAATTGAAATTAAAAAATGTAGTCAAATCTATATGTTAGAAAAAATTAATTAATAAACTAAATTTAAAAGTCACCTAATTGAATATATTAAAAATTGAAGTGTTATAGTGGTGTATCATCCAGTGTTTACTCACATGTTTTTGGATACATTGAGGTGGGTTTGGAGATAGATTTTTTATTAAAAGATATTTTGGTGTGTTTCACATTGTAGAGAGAAATAATATTTTAGGATAAATAAATTAACTTGGATGAATGTGATGGAATAATTTTGTAACTGGAGGAACCTAGAATTAGAGGTTTCTCTAATATCATATTGACTATAGTGTCTCAATAAAAATAATCATTGATCTTTCCTGAGGATGTTAAGTCTTATGATAATGAGTATATAATGACATAAATTATTGGGAGTTAGTTGGATTAAGAAATTTTGGCTCACCATTGAAAAAAATATGTGATAAATCAACAAAATTGGACTTCATTGGAGTAAAGTCACTTTATATATTTTCTGTATGATTAAATGGTGGTTTTGGAGATATAAGGATTGATATAAAATTTCTAGAGTTAATAATTTTAATATTTTGGGGTGACATGTATTCATTGTGTGATAACATAAACCATATGGATTATATAGATACATTAATAAAATGATCCATGATTCAGTTTTTGTATATTTAAATTAACAAAACATTAACCCAACACGTAGTGTTGGTGGTATGGTTAAAAGTTTTAATTTTCATTTAGTGTTGACGTTTTAGTTGAAAAAACACATTGTAAAATCAAAACTGGGAAAACAAGATCATATTTTCAAGAAATTTAAGAAAGATACCATGATTCGGTTTGTAAATTTATGAATTAATATCATGTAAAACCAACACAAATTTTTTTACAATGATTTAAAGTTCATGTTTTCTTTTCCAAACTAATATTTTAGTTCAAAACACATGTGAAATGGTCAAAACTATGAAAATGGCCTCATAATTTGTTGATACATTAGGTAAATGAACCATGAACCATTTTGAAGGTGTAGAAATTAATCTATTGCAATCTGAACACATATTCTTCTTACATGACTTAATTTCCATTATTCTATTTAAAAGTAATATTTTAGATCAAAATGACATCACAATCTTAAAACTGAGAAAAAAATACTTATATTTCCTTTATAATATACAATAAATTTCATAAATTTATTTATATTTTGAAATTAAATGAATTTAAATCTAGCACAAAGTACGGCTAGTATGAATTAATGTTTGTGTCTTTATTTAAAAGTAACATTTTAGTTTAAAATGATTGTAAGATACTGAAGACAAATATTTTTTTTTAATTTTCCTTATATTTTTGGATACAAATACATGATTCATTTTTTAAGAGTATGAATTTACCACATATCTTTGTAGCATAGAATATGGTCAATAATAATTAAAGTTCATGTTTTCTATTTTAATGTTACATTTTAGTTTAAAACATGAATGACAAACTCAAAACCAATGAAAAAAAAACAAATTTCCATCCTAATTTTGAAAACTAATACATGATTCAATTTTATGGGTAGGAATTAGTGATACATAAATCCAACAAATAGGGATTAATGTATGAATTCAAGGGAATTTTTTCTTTTAAAAGATAGATTTTAGACAGAAACATTCTTCAAATTCTAAAAATTTAGAATACACACTCATTTTTTCTTAATACTTTAGGATAATGACCCCTAATTCTTTTTCAATATATAAGAATTTAAAAAATGTAAATTGGAAACACAATTTTGATGGTATCACTGAATTTTCATGTTTTAGGATTAAGAATAGGATTTTAGTTAATAACCCATGTCACATTCTTAGAACCAATTAAACATTATTAGATTATCTCAATACTTTAGGAAAATTATATATAATTCATTTCTATTCATTAGAAATTAACAATTATATTTGGTTCCCTAAAACTAATTTTTTATAATGTTGTAAAAAAATTTATTCAATGTTTTGATTATTAAGAAACATCTTTTCCCAAAATAATTGTTCTTCTATATGACATATTAGAGGATAATGTCATATGGGATGTTATTTCACTGAATGGTCATAGTACTTCCCCCACTATGATGAGAACCACAAAGTTCCACAATAATATATTTATATATAGGTTCTATTTCCAGATGATTTCATTTGAGGGAACAATATGATATACGCTATCAGAGGAAGAGAGTCCTAGTATGTTGATGAATCTTTTCATATGGAATGGCACTGGTAATTTCCAATATTGGAAATTATGAGAATGAGAACTTCCTGATAGAAATATATATTTATATTTTCATTGGATGTTCTAACATATGGGTGTGTTTATATCATGATATACTATAATATTTTTTATAATAGATAATATGAGCCACATACTTTGATGTATTGATGAAAAATTTGATGAAATATTGTAACAGAGAAGTAAGATATATTGGGAGAATCAACGGTAATATTTCAATAATGAATAATGTGAGAAATGATTTTCCTCACATATTCAATAATAGAAAATGATATCTCATGACCTTTAATTATGAATTTATAGCCAAAATAAATCCATGGTTATGGTTTTCTATAGGAAAGTTCAATTTCAGAAAATTCAATAAAAGAGACACTGATCACATGGGTTGATGGAACCAACAAACAACCTGATTTATTAGATATGTATATATAAAGAGATTATCTGACATATTATGTATTTTTATTTGCGTTTATTTAATTGAGAAATAATACCTAATATCCAATCATATATTTCCATGTTTCTAGATGATGATCATGGACATTGGGCTGCTTAACCTAATGCAACTAAGAGGTGTCCAAGAGGATCCCATAATAGGTGTATCTAAAATATCAATGAATTAATATTATAATTTATTTTTTATAAATTTATTGATATGTTTTATTCTAGTTTGTTGTTTAATAATTTTTAATTATTTTGTGATCACATATATTCATTCACTAGTTATTCTAGAGAATATTTGGTGATCATGATATTTAAAAAATATTTATTTTTTATTTGGTGAATATTTTTTCAGAACACACTTTTTCCATAAGGTAAATATTATATAATGTTTGTTATAATTTCTTATATTGAAACTATTATTGATGCATAGTTAGGTCTCAAAATATTCATGGGTTTCAAGGGATTGTTCGGAGCTATGAATTTAGTCCAGTTTTAGAAATAACAAGGATGAACATTTATTAGTAATCATGTATCCCATCCCACATATTTTCACATAATAGTATGGATAATTTCATATTGAAAATCAGGGGATACAGTTTTCCAAAACCATCCACCTAGAGTTTTATGACCATATTGAATTTATGTAGTTTCCTGTAAATCCAAATGGAACGGTTGGCACATGATTTCTCAACTCTTCGGGTTGTGATGTGCACACATTTGTCGCATTGTTGGAACATAGTTTGGAAAACCATGTGGAAAAACCATGAGACCCAATGATTTTGGGTAAAATTACTATCTTTCCCTTAAAGATTTTAATTTTAAACTACTCTTCCTACTTTTCTTACTCTGGTGGATAGAGGAACCATTCAACTCTTTTTTTGACTCTATTTCCTCCCATACCAGGATGCTAGATAGAACTTAGATTCAAAATCTGAATAGATATTAGTTCATCATGTTTGATTCCACTAGGTTTTCTATTAATTCTATAGAATAATTATATCATTTTTCTTCATCCTGATGATTATATTTTTATGTATGATCAAATTCCAAATTTTTTATTGAATATATACATTCATTAGTTTTCTTCTGAACTATGCTAAAATAAGTTCTGATACTAGGTATGTAGAGTGATACAAGATTAAGGTAGGTGGTATGTGACACGTAACTCAGTGTCTCACCATTTATAAATTTTATTGTTATGTGCACACCGGTTTCCCCATGTTATTCAACCAAAATTCATATTTCTCTATTATAATCATTTTGATCATGTTGCAAAGCCCTTTATTTGCATTTTCTTCATATTGTTGGAGGTAAGAACCTCAAATCATTTCACCCCATGTAGGGTGTGCCCTATATTATGACTTAAGTGGCCTTATTATTACTATATGTGCCACTTTTGGGGTGTGATATGTATTTAATTATATAAGTTAAGTGTTTTAGTTAATTAATGATACTTTTAATTGTTTAATGTAAGTTATATTTATAGATTTCACATGTAATAGTTACATTATAAATTGAATTGAAATCAGCAACATTACCTCAAATTATATTGACTTTTAAAATAAATGGAAATGGAATGAATCTAATTATTTATATTATAATTTATTTGATTTTTAGGAAGATTCATTATGTTCTGGGGATCATTTTATATGAATATGTGTAAAGACAATGATAGATATCATATAAAAAAATTCAAATTACAATTGGAAATTACCTTCCTGATTATTCAATTTTTTTCTGAAGTTAAACAGAATTGAAAGGGGATAATTGGTAAACCTTCTTCAAAAAAACATTATGGAATTATATTAGAAAAATAAATTAATTTTATTAAAATTACGTACTTCTTTATTACATTAAATTTCATTTTCTTGTCATGCACGAAGAAAATAATCTATGTGATATTGATTTTGGAGTGTCACTAAATGTACTAGAAAAATGAGAATATGACCTTAAGTCCACATTGAACATGATTTACAAAGGGATATAGTATTATTTGGAACCATTAATGGGTGATTAAGAATGTTTCTTCCCCCAAAGATCACACATATTGTAGACAAGAAAAATATCAATTTTTTCCACATCAATAATGGTGTAAATTTTCAAGTGGTTTATTCCAAAAATATCAAAAATATTGTGTCTATAGCTAATTTAATGTTATAGGGTATCATGTGAAAATGATTAATTTTTTGATACAATAATTAAACCCTCTAGATTTAAATTTCATTCATCCAAAAAATTTCTGATATACATTAATCAAACATTTCTTATTGTCGAATGTTGAATGGAATAATGTTATTGATCCGATGAAGATTCCGATAATGAATATAGGAATTTTAGTGTTATTTTATGATTTTTAGGAGTTCTTAAAATCATAATTAATTGATATAATGGTTCTTATGATGGTTCATGTAGTTATAGAGATAAAAATACAGGGGCATATACATTAAAAATTGATATACCACCATTGAATTTTATATGAATATTTTGAAATGGTAAATCAAGAATAAAAGTTGACTAAAAGGATGTATTGTATAGTGACATATTTTAAAGAGGTTTTTTAATAATTCTATCTAATTTCTATGCATATGTTCATATCATCATTCTTATAAATTCCTACCATAGCATAAAACTATGGGTGAAGTGATTTCTAGAAGAGTTATTTTTACAATTACCACTAGATAGCTATAATAAGTTCACCTTTAAATTTAATATAATTTTTGTAATTGTTTTTCCTTATGCTAACATCCATAAAGTAATTATAAGATATTTTATTCAATAAAGGGATGAATATGTATATCAAATACACATAACTAATAATTTATAGGTTGGATATGAGATTATCTTTATAATGAATTATTCACATATATGAACTCAATTACCGATCGACTTAAATAGCTAGGTAGGGAAAAAACATAAATGTATCATCTAATTTTTTTTTATTTAGTGGATATAGAATCTATATAAATAAACAGGATGAACATAGTATAATTTAAAATAGAGGATTTATGTTTATTATGGAAGCAATGTACATATCCGGTTTCAAGGATAAAAAATAAATTTATTTAAATATTTCATACTTCATCATTATAAAATAAATATACTACTAGGGTTATACAACATATCGAGTATCTATTTTATATTTCAATTGGGTTTAAAATAAGCGGGTAGTTAAAGTTAAGGAATTGGGATCTGTGAAGGTGGATTTTTGTTTGGAAGGGGATAGAGAAAAACAATTCATAATGGAATCATAAGTTGTGAAACTATTTTATATCCCACATCTAGGAAACGTGAATTTTCAATTGTTCTATTGGTGACCAAAACAATGGCAATGTCAAAGGAAAATTAAGTTGAACGTGTCCCTGTCATTATGTTATAACAATAATTCCAAGGTGGTACCAATGTTGTTTTTTTACTATATGTTATAGGGGACCATAAATAGAGTATTTAGATACTTGATAGAGTAGAAACTCCATTCAAAAATTAAAGAAAAAATATAGTTCAATGAAAAGGTTAATAATTTTAAGTATATTATTATTTTATACATAATATTTTTTGTTATATTCTAAATTCATGTAATCTAAATTAAATGTTTTTATAGTCAAACAACAAATTATTTCTTCACAAAATGATGTTACTAATCTCAATGAATAAAACTCTAACAATGTTGAAATTGTGTAATTATAATAGGATCAATAGTGTGTGGATGATAAAATTAAAGTGGGTCATATAATAATCATATTAAAAAATGTAATCAAGGAATAAAGTGGGTATAATATATTTGGGTGGATGGTATCATCATGACTAACCCATTAACCCCAACAAGTTAGTATTCATTAACTACATTTGTTTGAAAACACAAATTCACATCCCAATTAATAAAGATAGATTCTAAAATGGTGTGGATTCAATAGATAAAAACATTTGAGACGATATTTAAGAAATTTCATGATATACATTCTTTACTTTTTCTAAAAAAATATATATATAATGAAACATTAATTTGCTTTTCCTTATACACTTTAGAGTTTATTGTTTTAGTTTATTGTAGTTAGAAATTTATTATTCGAGAATATAAAATATCATGTTTCCTTGAACTTTTAACTATGTATCATCTTAGAGAAGTATAGGGGAAAGGAAACCCCCACCCACTAGCTATACATGTGTATTTTTCAAAGCCAGAAACATGAAAAGATTTCACTAGTTTCTACTATTTTCAATTATTTCATGTCAAATTTATACATTAGTATTATATTTAAAACAATTTATTTTATCAATGGTTATTGAAAAGAGTCATTTTAATAAATAGAATATTTTTAAAAACAAGCATCTTGCATCAAAATAAATGCACCCCAACCATTAAACAATTATAATGTACAATTCACATGAAAAGAAAATTGTATGTATTTTAAATTGAATATAAATTATAATGTGATATGAAAAAACATATATTACTTTATTTATACGTATATAGATGAATCATAATTCAAATCCACATCCAACACACATCATGTTCTATAGAAGTAGTCCCATGTAATGAATTAGGGAAAATTGTAGATGAAAACACACAAGAAGTATGAGAATCATTTGTAAGTATGACATAATTATAATTTTTTTAATACTTATAATAGTATTAAATATAAAAATATACTTATGTTCACATGTTATTTATAAATTTTTAGTTAATAAATTTAATCAATTATACTTGATGGTCACCTACTTTTATTATCCTTTAAGTGGCTAGAACAACACGGTAATGTTAGAGGTGTAGGTTTTGGACTGTCTCATTGAGCATATTTGGAGAAGATAATGTTTCAAGGAGACATAAAGGAGATGATGAAATGCATGTAATAAAAATTAACACTTTCTAGGATACTGTATTCTAATATAATATATTCATTACAGTTAATAAATATTCATATTTTCTATAAGAATATATATTAGTATGACATAAATGGAAAACACTACAAATAACATTTTGGAATCATCAATCCTGTTATAATTTATACAATAGAATTTTATTTGAATGTGAAGAAAATTAATAATAAAATATTATATAGACATGAAATTTTAAAATAAAAGAAAATATAGAACACTATTCTTGATTCAAATAATTTAGGGGTAAAACTATATAATGTAAACCAATGAAATATATGTTTTAAAGTCATTTTTATTACTTGTTTATTTTTATTTTTTAGGAATAACTAAATTCCAGATGCACATAATTTAGATTCCCCAATTGATTATTTTTTCGATATAGTGAATTGATTTGAAACTAACAGACCACACCGATGTTTATGGTAAATTATAAATTCACTATAGTCTATATTTTATAGATATAATTCAGAATGTTTTTTTATTATATTTTTTAATTATAATATTTTTCATCAACGGGAGATTTATAAATAACATATTAATTTGGGTATGATTTTAGTGAAAATATACAAGATTCATATTAATTTATTCAAATGGTTACATATTAAGTTTTATATAGAAGTATTTACCTATCAAAACAGATTTATAAAATTTTACTACTTTGTCTCATCATTAATACAGTTTCTGAAACAAAATCAAAATGGCTAATGTGAATATTACGTATTAGTGTTTATGAAATATATAATATACCATTAGTAAACAAACATTCCCATACATGTATTTCATAAGTTAATTATATATTTATTTAAACTAATTTTTATATTTTCTGTTCTTCAACGTTGTACTTGTACTAATGGAAATTAAAACCGTGTACATACTTATAATAAGAAATCGGTTTTTAGAGATATGTGGTTAGATTTTGTGATGTTAGATTGTTTTTTGACATCATATTGAGGTAATTAACTATTATTTGGACAGTCCAGAACAGAATATAAATGTGGAAAAATATTTGGGACATGAAGAATTAGTATCATAAATTATAGATATTATTTTTTAGAAAATAAATTCTTATAGTATTATAAATCAGATGGATATATTTTTATTCTAATACTTAATTTTAAATTTTCAAATAATATTTTTTCAATATTTTGTCCTGCTATTGTTCTTAATGAATTTGAACCCCACCAGATATTTTCTATCTATCTCATGACATGATATGTATTTGACGATTGTCTACCACAAGTTTTTTTCCACCTGATGAAAAAAGTATTATTGTTTTTATTTGGGGTTTTGCAACTTTAGTATCTCATTGTGGTAAACTATTTAAGGAAATATCCCAGGAAAAATTAATCAATGAACATATTTATTTTTAATATTTGAGGATTTTTACATGATTATTATTCAAGGAAAATTTGGTAGGATAAAAAATTCATCTCAACAAGAAGCTATAGCTTGATGGGAGATCATTTAAGAATATACAATACATTCAAATCCCCTATGTACTATGATGGATGAAGTCAAACATTAGTTAAAATTTTAAAATAAATTTAATTAATATTAATCTCTTATTACTAATTAAATATTCCTATTATTACTATTATATTTAAATTATTCGAAAGGTTATATGCTTATTCCAAAATCAGCGGTGAATTTCGTTTTAATTATTCACTAATTTTATTCCTATATGGAGTTATTATGAATCTCTAGAAACTAAAAAAACATTTGTTGATGAACCTACAAATCATGATATATTTTGATTCCTTATTAAGTATAATTATCACTGAAACTGCAATAATGATAATGGTGAGTGGGAGATGGGGCAATGACCCATCGACCCAAAACTCTGAAGACATATTACTATCTCTTGGGATTAATTTCACCATTATAATTTAATAGTTCTATTAATTACTGTTTTTTCTCATTTAAATAACGGTTTATAGTTTTTTTCATTTAATAATGTATTTATACTGTTTTTCCCTTGTATTCATTAATTATAGGTTAACCTTCTAATGATTTAAAAACAAAGAAACCATACCCAAAATGGGAGGAGTTTTAATGAAATCCTTAGCCTATTTTATAAATTCACTTTGAAATTATGGAACCTTATATGGGTATGGAAATTCTATGCTTCTAGACTCATTATTTTAATTTTATACTTTCTGGTATTTGGATTTTATTTTTGTATAAATTTTCTAAAACACAATTTATATTCCCAAAACTGTGTAAATAATATGATATTATCTTGTATATTTATAAAAAACATAACAAATCATTTAATGGGTGTAGAATTTGACATTATTTAAACTTGAGAGAAGATGTTATCAATATGAATCCAAAATTTTCTTCACAATAGAAAACATCATTTTAGTCTAAAATATGATTCACATCGCCAAATCCCCAAAAACAATTTAATATTTTATTTATAAATTTTTAAATGGCCCGTAATTCATTTGTGACATATATAAATATTTTTCACATCAATCTGCCACATGATGTGGCCAGTATAACTCCTAGTGAAGGTTTAGACATTACAAGTGTCACTATACTCTAAATATCATATCACATAGTATAAAATAATAATCTTTTCATTTATATTCATAAAAAATTAAAAATTCTATCCATAATTAATTTTTTAGAACTCGGTATAATCCCAAATCAATCTATCACAGGATGTTTCCAGTATGACTCAAAATAATTGTTTTTAAACAAAAAGTATTATATTATTCTAAAAAATGCATCTCATAGAAAAAATGAGGAAAATGCTGGAGGATTGTCTTGAAATTGTAGGAAAAATTAAATAAATCATTTTTTATTTGTAGAAATTGTCTGCACAACAATCTAAAACACAATGCCATTTTTATGACTCAAAGTTTATGTATTAAAATTAAAAGTATATATTTACACTAAAATAAATGTCACATAGCCAAAAATAATAAAAATAACTCTTATTTTCTTATTAATTTATCATGAAAATCCATCATTATTTTTCGACTTTTTGGAATTAATTGAAAATCAATTCAAATCGTAGTGTTTTCATTAATACTCAAAGTGTTTGTTTTCACAATAAAAGTGTTATTTTATTTTAAAACATGTGTCATAAATAAAAAATATGTAAATGATATTTTATTTACTTTAATATTTAGTAAAATTATAAAAAAATCACTATAGGTATGTGGAAATTTACTATATGTCAATATGACAAATGATGTGTTCGATAAGACTCAATGTGTTTGTTTTCAATAAAATACGTCAATTTAGTTTAAAATTTACATCACATTGTCAAAACACATTAAAATTTATTTTATTATTTTTAAACATTATATAAATGAGGAATAATTCCTTTTTTATACATATCAATCAACCTTTAGTAAATCATATGCACAATGCGACGGGTATGAACCAAAGTCCATGTTTTCACATTAAATATGTATCATTTTATACTAAAAATTGTGTCATATAGAAAAAACTAGAAAAACATTGATTAGATTTATAATTTATGAAAATTATTATTAATTCCTTTTTTAAATGTATGAATAGAATTCACATCAATTTTATAAACTATGTGACTAGATTAACAGAATGTGAGTGTTTTGAGAGTAAAAGTGTCATTTTGCTCAAAAACATGCACCACATAGTGAGAACTAATACAAAATATATAATTGTCATGATAACATAAGAAAAGGATCCATAATTTATTATTGATATATATGATTCTATATCAAATAAACCTGACATACGATGTGACAAGTGTGACTCAAAGTATATGTTTTCAAAAAAAAGATTTAATTTAGTTTAAAACACAAGTCATATAATAAAAAAAGTGAGCTCAAATTATAATAATACAATTGTAAAATGATCTATATTTTTTTTGAAATGTTTTTATTAACCCTCATTTCAATCTCACACATGATATGGTTCGTATGACTCAAAAGTACATGTTTTCACACAACAAGTGTTTTTTACACAAAAACATGCACCAAATTTTCAAAACCAATATAAATAAATTTTATGTAATTGATACATTATGTAAATGATCCTTAATTAATTTGTTACATTTAATAATTGACCATTTAAAAATATTACACACGATGTGATCGGTATCACTCAATGATTGGGTTTTAGGTAAAAATTCTTACCCTAGTATCGAAGTGTTCATGAAGATTTTTTTTAAATAGAATAGAATCAATATATAAAATCAACAAATATCTATCAGTTAAACAGTCTTGTTGATACTAGATATATACATGGTTCCCTTATTACACTGGTAATTAAATATAGAGAATAATAACAGAAAATAAACCTATTCTTGTCACTTATTGAATGATTTCATCTTCACAACATGGGGAAGGATAAATAAAAAACTGGTGAGCTCAAATTCTTAGTAACATTTATGTAAAACAATAATAAATTAATTAAATAAAATAATTAATATACATTATTTAAATTTATGTGATATGAAAAACACATACCATTAATACAGTTAGAGTGATAATGCATCAATAAATTTTATCAAAGTGAAAACCATAAAGAAATTAATAATTGAATACATAAAAAAGAATATTCTAATTATTTTGACATCATGTATCAATAACATGAAAAACCATACTATCAAGAATGTTTAATCTTCTGGAAAAATAGATATCTGATTATGTTTAAAAATAAAGATGAAGGATTTATCACCAATTGTTTTGTCTCATGAAACCTATTGATGCATAGAGGGACAATAAAGAGATCCATCTATCATTGATTCTTTAATACTTTTTTATAAATATATTTTAATCAATAATAACATTCTTTTCTCAATATCCTTATTTTTTAGAGTATAGAAAAAATATTAATATTTCCCCAAACAAAACAACATTCAAAATAAACGGCGCATGTAAAATGGTATATGGCTAAGACAATAATCTTATACATGATACAAGAATATTGATATTTAATATAAATATTGTTTCAAATAAAAATTATCCCAAAGGATAAGTGTATTCACCTCATAAGAATGATTATTTTCACAATACCATGTACTTCTCAATGAAATGGAAAAGGAGGCAAATTCCCGTAACTTATGTCTGGATGTGTTTTATGTTTGATCTAAATGTCCAAAATAATCATATTGAATACATTAATTAATTAATTCATAAACCTTTATACATTTTTCTACATATTATAAGTATAATAAGTTCATTTATAGCCATTTTTATGAGTTATAAGATAAAATTTTATCGTTCTAGGGCATTTGTTTCCTTGATTTTCTTGATCGGTTTACTTGTATATATGCATGGAAAATCATGTAAAATATAAATAGTTATTGATAATTAGAATGATATGTTAATAGTAAAATTTAAAAAAATATTTAATGGTTATATATATAATTTTTTTTAGGTTACGATGATGAATCATTAAATAAAATGTTAGTGATAATCATTTAGATTATTATGGAAATTTTTTTATTATCACGATATAGGTTTTTATTATGAATTGATATTATGTTCATATACTGGTTCCAAAATCATAAATAAGTTTTTATGCCTATATTATTATCATGTTTAACTATAAAAATTGTTTAATGACCAAAAATGATGGTGTAATTTAATGATTAAAACATATCATCCTCAAAGGTGGTAAATTGGCACCTCACAGATGATGTTTTCATTTAATGAATAAGAGGGATATGAGAAAGGGTAAGATTTTTAATATTAATTTATCTGAATAATATTTATTTATATGTAATATATTTGAGTTTTCATTCAATTTTATTAGAATAGGTAAGTATTGAAAATAATGAAATGTAATTAAAATAAAATAAAAGGGATTAAAAAAGGATTTACCTCTTCAATTACTCTTTTTGAGATCCTTCTAAAAGAAATTTATTTTGTTTCATCGATGAGACAAAGCGATCCTAGAAGTGGGATAGAGGTCTGGTAAGAGGATTTGGAAGAAAATGGACATTTTTCAAGGATTCGTTGGTGTGAGGAATAGAGGTGGTGAGGGGTAGTATTTATTGTAGATGAGAGGGGTATTTTTTTGAATATTTTATTCATTATTTTATTACACTGGATCATGAAAAGAAATATTGATCATTCTCATGACTAAATAAAGTATTGATTTCTTGTTAGTTATATTAAATTGTGGTTAAATCATCAATGACTCTAGTAATAATTTTTTGACTTATAATTTATATATAACGTTAATTATAGTATTTTACTATTCACAAAAATTCAAGAATTTCAGAAAAAACCCTAAAATCCCTGATAACAATTCTTTTAAGTGTTGAATATATAAATGAAATTTACTTTATTAAAATAATATTCTATATATGAGAAATTTATTTTATAATTAAAATCATCATTTACTTGAAAAACACCAATTTTAAAATAATATTTGATTTTATTTAACATTGGAATAGTAACTAAGGAACCATAAAATTAACTTATAAACATAATTATTATTTTAGGATTCAATTTTATGAAAATAATTTTTCTTTTAAATGATTTTATTAAATATAAAATTGAAAATAAACATTTATGCTTTATGAAAATATCAATACTCAATTACTAATTTCTCAAAAAGTTATTTTCTAGAATGTGATATAATTATAATATATTACAATTTATATGATGCCTAAATTTTATTTATACTTCAATTGGTGGGGTTAGTGTTCTATTAGAATAAATACTCAATCTTCTTTCATTCTATATTCATTTAATAATTTTAGGTGTTCACTATGTGATTTTATATGATTTAGACTATATCAAATAATTCTGTGTGCAATATAATCAATCAAATGAATTGAAATTATGTTAGAATATAGTTACCATAAAATCGTGTGGTGTGATATTCTTCCATCATTCAGAAATTTAATCCTTTATATTTTCACATTTATTTCCCTCCAAAAATATGATGGTGGTTATCCTTTATAACCCCCTCAAATTCCCATTGGGATTCATCAGTTTAGTGTTTTCTCCAAATAACATTTACCGGGAAAGTCATCTTATTTCTATAGACTTTTTCTCTTATGATATGTATCTCGATATGATCTTCATAGTATGAAAAATCATGTTCCAATTATTGTTCATCATCGGTGACTACATGTGTTCAGTCTATCATGTACTTGTTTAATAATGTCTTATGGAACAGATCACACATATTAGATACACTGATAAGAATTTGTAAATAGTTATCTATAGTTCCAATTCATTCTAGAATTTAAAATGGTATGATATACCTAGGGATCAATTTCCCTTTCTTAACGAGCCATTGGACACCCTTCCATAGTGATACATTCAGAAAGACCTGATATCACACTTGAAATTCCAAATCCTTTATTCAATTATTAGTATAAAACTTTTCTCTACATTGATATGCTTTAATATGATTCTGAATAGTCGTTTCCTTTTTTTGTTTGGTCTATAAGATGTTTTGGGAATATCTGTTTCCCCTCGCTAACTTCACACAAACATGTCATAGTTCAACATGTGTTTTAAAATAATGCCTTATATGACACCATTTGAATACTAGAATAGTATCTATTATTATAGGATAGCGTTACCAAATCTATGTACTAATCTCACATTCCTTCAAATTCATGAGGGAAAGATCTCAGTATCTCTTTCAATGTTTGAATAGTCCATTAAAATTCTCGTTTAGTTTGAGGGTGATAATCAGTATTCATATGAAGCTCAGTATCCAAATCCTTCTGAATATGCATTATGTTTTTTATGATGTAACATTTTTGGATAAAATAAATTGAGATACACCACGAAGTTTTAAAAATTCATTAATATACAGTCTTGCTAGGCTCTAAATTGGTAAATCTTCTCATTTAGGATGGAAATGTGATGAATTTGTATGATTATAAATATGTACCCATATTGCATAATTTCTTCAAAGTGTCTTAATATTACTATGATAAACATCATCACAATGTCATCACAATTCCACAAAATAAAAGTTAGTGGTTTCATTCCACCTCTAAGTTGTTTTCTCTCATCCTTCATTAGTTTAAAAACAAGACACCATTACACATAGACTAAAATTTTCTACTTCATGTTATGACACCAAAAATGTTACATCATATCTACATATGTCATGGTACTATGTGAATTTATTAAGAAATTTGATATATGAGAATCATATTATATTCCCCTTTTGTGATCATATAGTGAGAGAACACATAACCTATTTAATATTTATGAAATAAAACCTCATACATGAAGTCTTACAATCATCCATCCATAATAGATTTAATTTTTTTTTGGAATATTCTTATCATCAGATTCGTAGACTTTTATTTTCTATAATAATGATGGTTTGTAAATTATTTGAAAATGTAATGATGTTTCTGGTTCCATAACAATTTCCATGTCCATCATTACTATATCACTGAACATTAGATCTTTCTCATTCCCCATTGGGGTTATAAGTCAATAATATTTCCTTCTTAATGCATATTTTAACTTATTTTTCATTTATAGGTTTTATTTTATTGAAAAATCATAATCATTGTGTAACTCAAGCCATCTATTTTGCCTCATGTTCAGTTATTTCTATGTGAAAACTTATTTCAGACTCTTTTTATACATATATATCTCACATATTTCACCATAGAGATATATTCTCCATGTTTTCAAAGAAATGATTGTATATTATAACTCATGATAGGGAGTTAGATAATTTTTTCATGTGTCTTTATCTACCATGATGCATAAGAAATAACATTATCTTTTTCCATAAGGACACAACCCAATCCATGCATTGATGCATCATTGAATATCAAAAACCCATAATTTAAATATGGAAGTTTTAAAATTGAAAAATTGAACAATATTATCTTCAATTATTCAAAAAAATTACATTCTTTCTTTTCACTAAAAATAACCACTTTAAGTGTGATATTGTTTAGTTTGTTAGATAATAAGGTAAAATTTTGAAATTCAATTTTATATTTACCTATTATTCCAATACAGATATGTACATTGATTGAGTTTATTGGTGTTGGCCATTCATGGATTGCCGTTGTCTTTAGAGGATCAAAAACGACTCCATTATTGAGCTAATACATCTATGAAATGAAACTGTTTGAAGCCAGAATTCATACATACTAAACTTCTCAAATAACTAATTTTTTCTATGAGTCTCGAGAAGAATTTTAAGGAAGTTCCCACAGTCCCCATATATTTTTGAATATATACAGATATCAACAATAAATACCACAAAAACATTTCAAGATTTTTCCTGAAAACACCTATCATTAGATCCATGAAAACCAGGTGAAAATTATTCAATCCAAAGAGTAGTATTGCAAACATATAATGTCCATAACTGGTTCAAAAGTTTTTCTTTCTAATATCATCCCTCCTCACAGACAAATGATATAATCCAGATCTAAGGCCAATCATTTAAAATTATTTATCTATGTGAAGTTGATAAAATAAATCCCTAATTCGAGGAAGAGGATACTAGTTATTTATTGTAACAGTATTTATATATCTATAATCAATGAACAACCTCATAGATCCATCTTTCATATTAATAAAGAGAATAAGGGTCCTCCATAGAGAAACTATAGGGTAAATAAATCAATTTTCACTCAATTCTTCTATTTATTTCTTTATCTGTATAACTACTTAGTGGATATTCATTAGAGATTATTTGATATAGGTATTGCACCATAAATTAAATCTGTTGAAAACTCGACATCATACTTTGGATGATATTCAAGTCAATCCTCTAGAAATACATCCATATATTCTTGAAAAATTGGTACCTACTAAATTTGATGATTACATTCCTCATCCCTAAATGTTGTTTTCTATTCCACCCTAATAATTATTTTTATTAGACTTAATATAGGTGGATATTTATAAGAACTAGATGATACTTTCAACTCTATAGAAAAGGTATTCTACATATACCTCGAAAATTGTAACATCCTTCTTCATATAATTTATTTTTGTATCATATTTTGATATCCAGTCCAGTAATAATTATATAAGAATAAAACATAGTTATAATGATAGCATTTTTAACTAAAGAACATTTATGTTTCATAAAGGGGACTGCCAAGAACATCTTTTTTATAATGTTACTTCTCAAAAGATTTTTTATTAGGAGCTTATTAATTAAAAAAACCACAAAATATATAATTTTATTGGAAAACAAGGGCGATATAGAATCTTGAAATTATATTTAATTAATTAGATTATTGAGAATTTTATAAGAAATGATAAATTTACCTTCCACCACATCATCAGAAACTTCAACCTCAGTATTGTTTACCCCATATGCAGGGTCATCTCCCCTTTTCAACTTATGTAGTAGATTATCTTGATTCATGGGACACTAATTTGAATAATTCCCCATTTCATTTTTTTCAAAATTGAAAAATAATTTTTTTATTTATTCCCTTGGAATTCATCAGCTCGATGTCGCTTTAATACACACTAATAGAAAACTCCCATGCATTTCAGGCATTTCCTTGGATGATTCTTAAAAAAAAATTACATCCTGAAAAAAAATTCATTCCGATTTTCTTCATTTAATATTAAAAATATATATGGTTATCATAATACCTATTATTATCTTGATTTTCATTTAACATATATGAATTTAGGAAATTCCTTATCCATTTTGTTGGAACATAACACTATTTCACCATACGATGAATTTTTTTTTGAAGCAATTGTCCATAAAAGACATGGTTTATGACCTTCATTGAAATGATCAATATTTTATTCTGAATCACGTATTTGATCTATATAATACCTATCTAGTTTTGTGATGGTATCCTCATATTCTATTACAATCTCTTCTCCCCTTTTCCTTAAGCTATGGAATTTACTCTTCATTCTTGTTTTTTTTCTCATGATGAACGTATTTATCAAAGAATGTTTCCTTAAATATTATCCATTTCCAACACTATAGTTACTTTTTCAACTTAGTATTGTGGATTTAATCCCACCATTGTTCAACATCAACCTTGATAAAATATAATGATAGCACAAACTTTTAATTTTCATTGCATCTTAGTGCATGAAATATCATTTCAATGGACTTGATCCACAATGAAGATACAACTGAATTAGTATTACCACTAATATATGGTATCTTAAGCCACATAAATTGATATAACATGGGTTTCTTATGGTTATTCATAATAATTTGTGTAATATTTCCTAATATGGTCATGATATGCTCATCTCCTACACTAATTTTGTTAACCTTCATAGTGGGAAAATCCCTACACTTTTTTTTGAATTGATTCATTTCATTAGATTAGGTTCTATTTCTAAAAAATGGAATTCACTGAATTTGGTTATGAATTAGGAATAGTATTTTTTTGAAAGAAAAAAACATAACATAAACTGAAAGTTTAAGCATAACTAATCTGATAGTCATAACACGGTTTCATTGGTGACATATTTAAATTTAAATCCTACAAATTAGTTTACAAAAAAATATAAATTATCCTAAGAATATCCAATGGGAGTGTCATTACAGGTGCACAGTAAGGCTCGTTATTAAGTAATAGGTCACCATATGTCTAGACGGGACACCTTATCAGAGTTGTTACCCCTAGGTACATATGTTTTAGAACCACGTCCATTTATAAAATCTAGTAAAGGATGTACTTTTTATAATTCTCCAATAATATATACCATACCAAAAAGATAGTATGTTATTATATTTGTATCCTCAAATTACATCTTAAGGGTATGTTTCATAAACTTTGTCCTCTAAATATAGTTCTTAAGATTTCTAATATACATCATCTCATACCAACATTAGAATCTCTGGCCCTAGTAGCCACAATTCTAGGAGTCAATTTATTATAATGGAATAGATACAAGTGATGAAATCAATAAGGATTTATTAGTTTAGTAGTCTTGAAGAAACTAAATACATAAATGGTTCTCTTCATACCTTGGAAATCAATCACAGTACATAACAGAAGAAAATATGTTGCTTATTGTCAATTATTTATATATCTTTTCATTACACCAATGTGGAAGTAAAAAATGACATAAAAAGCAAAAAATCATTTAGGTTTAGATAAATCAATAATATTTGATGTAAACACATTAATAAATAGAAATTATGGCATGGTATGTAATATGGAAAACACATTTCATCAATAAACTGATAATGATGCCCTATCGATAGATTTTATAACATTTGAAAACCTCAGGGAACATAATAGATGAATAATAAATAATTTTTTTATTATTTGGACTTTATTTATTTTTAACATGAGCCATCATATCATGAATATGGGTTATGTGTGATGATAGATACATGTCTGATTCTATTTGGAAACAAACATAGAGGTTTTTCCACAAACTATTTGGTCTCATGAGATATGTTGATGCGTCAAAAACCTATAATAGAACCCCAACCATCATTGAAATTATGAATAGATTTTCATACAAATATTTATTTCAATAAAAATATTCATTTTGAATATCCATTTAGATTATAGGAGACAGATTCATCAATATTTCCCCTGCTAAAACAACATTCATAAAAAACACTGAATTTAAAATGGTATATGACCAAGACAATAATCATATAAATGATACAATAATATTAATATTTAATATAAATATAATTTCAAAGGTAGATAAATCTCAATGGGTATGAAGTGCCCAGATCAGTGTGAATCACTGAGAGGGGGAGGGGGTGAATCAGTGATCCCTTAAAACTTTTTACTAATTGATTCCTTATCAATTAAACCTCTATGGCTGGTTAAAGCCTCGATCCACTCTTCTTGTATCTCTCAACCTTTCCCGGATAATACAGTAATGAAAAGGCACAGGACACAAGGATTTACAAGGTTCGGCACCAAAGGCCTACATCCTTGCCATGCTCTCTCAGCATGGATTCTCCCATTATAATCTGTTAGTATTACAATGGTCGATACAGCTTCCCACCGTATCTCTCCTGAGTCCCACAGGAGGGTCTTTATACTGCGTCCCACAGTGTTACCAGAGTCCCACTGGCCTGCTCCAGAATCCCACTGAAGACTTCTTCTCCCTGAGTCCCACAGGGTCTTCTCCTGGCTCCTCGAGTCACACGAGTAGCTCTTCTTCACTTTAAGTTCTTCAAGTAACTTCAGCAGCCTGGGATAAAGGCTGCTGGCCTTGCTCTTCTCTTCTGATCACTTGTGGTTGATCAGGGCTTCTCGTCTAGCTCAGGCTTTATCTCTTTCTTCTGGATGACCTGGCTTCTCTCTTCAACTACTGAATGCTCAGACAACTGATATCTCTAACTTCAGTCTGGTCCAGTCTCAGTTCACTTCAACATCATGCACTGAGTGCATGCCAACTCTTCAAGATCTTCAAGTCTTGGACTCCTCAGATGCACACCACTGATTTAGCACTGTTCACGTGTGCACATGCATGCATGCATGCATGCACTTTCCCTTTCTTCTTCTTGGTGCAGTAGACCCACAAAGGGTGTAGTCACTTTAAGCACACACCTTCACTGAACTTCACACACTTAATTCAATTTGCTTACACACTTGAATGTGTGTTATACAATAGTGTGGGTCACTCCTTCTTCTTCTAATGTGTATACACTTTTAGTGCACACACCTAGGTTTGGCCACTTCTTTAATTTGCACACAATTATTTCACTTTAGCACCCACATGAGTTGGCCTCCTCCTCTTCTTGTTGCACACACACACTTTAGTGTTCTTGTTCTTCAAGGTATGCACACACAAGGTCACAGCCCTCGGCCTCTTCAAATGCACACACTTAAAGTGTGTTCTTCTTTGTTCAAATGCACAACCAAGACTACGGATTATTCAATTCTTACACACACACAAAGTGTGGTCTTCCACTTCACTTGGCACACACCACTTGGTGTTGTTCTTTGTGCACACACATGGCCTCGGGTCTTCCTTCACTTTAGCGCACACACACACAATGGTGTGGTCTCCTTTGTTTGCACAAGGCTACGGCCTTTCTCCCCTTTTTGCACACACACTGCCCACGGCCCCTTCTTTGTTCTTGTTTGCACATACACCCAAAGGGTGCGTTCTTTCACTTCACAGAAGGTATGGCCTCGGGTTCTCTTGCTTTGCACACCTACTGCCCGTAGGGCCTTCTTCTTTATGCACACACAAAATGTATGTCTCGGCCAAGGGGTGTTCCTGTCGCGCAAGCCTCAAGGCACGCGAGTGAAAGGCACAAGCGGCCGCGCAAACACCTCCTGCCACGCAAGTCTGCGGGCAGAGAGGGATGCAACCTCGGGCGCGCAAGGATGCGGCCTCGGGTTCTTCCTGTCGCGCAAGGGAGTAGGCGCGCAGGGAACTCCTCTTCTTGTCGCGCAAAGATGTTGCGCGCAAGGGACTCCAGCCACGAAAGGTACTTGCGTGGGGCTTCTACTTCGCGAGGCAGAGGCGTCGCGGGGCTTCTCTTCAAATTTTCAGCGCATCAGCAGCTTAATGAGAGCCCCGGCCTCTCTTTTTATAGGCAGAGAAACGCCTCGGATCATCCGCGTGAAATAACTTCAAACACCCGAGATCTCCGGATCTTTAAAAAATCTTTTCAAATCTTGTTTTTCATTCTCGGTTTGACGCGGGTTCTTCCTTTATTTTTCTCCTTCACGTGCATGCGATTTATAACGCATGCACAGCCTCTGTTGAAACCCAATCCATGCAAAACATGAACACCTCATGGCCTCGGCAACTCCGTTTGCCTCGGCTTACATCGAAAATCTTCATTTATTGCATGCACATCCATTTTATAGCATGGCTGTGTTCAGTGTGGCCAGACGAGCACGAGGGAGCCTTCGGCTTCGAAAATGGTGGACGAGAACTCGAGATAGGTCGTCGGGAGTGCTCTGGTTCAGCGGCTGCTCGCGGGTGGCTTCGGCTCGGGCTTGAGGAAGAAGACGAGCTCTCGGCCGTCGGATCAGGCGTTTGAGATACATCGGGCGGCCTGGATTAGATCGCGGCGCCGCGGATGGATCGTGCGGCGCAGATCAAGCGCGCGATCAATCGAGCGGCTCAGATTCGCTCCCGGGAAATTTTCCGCGTCCCACATCGAATTCTCTCGCGGAATTTCTGCGGTTTATTAACATGCCGCTGCCGCAACACCCCAATTGAACTTCCTCCCTCCCGGTGCCGCCCCGCACCGGGTTCTCCCTGCGGGCGCGCTCTGCGCCCAATCTCTGCTCCTGCGGGCGCGCTCCTAGCGCCCACTATGCTCCTCCGGCGCGCGGATTTCACCACCGCGTGCCCTCGGGGGCTTACACACGGCCCCCCTGCCTCTCGAGCTCTCACCATGGGATCCCCCATGGGCGTGGCGCCTAGTGCCCATATGAGCCGTGGGGTTGAACCCGTGGGCTGGCTTGAGATGGCAAATTTTTTGGCAAAGGACAGAACCTAGACATTGTATAAAAACAAGTTTCTCCTCCATATAAAATATGCCAATTGCCAAATGCCACTTCTCCCTTCTTCATTTCTTCTCTTCTCTTCTTCTTAAGAATTCAAACATTAATCCTCTTGATTAGAAACAACTCCTCAATTTATAATTCTTCATCATCATCTCATTTTCTACTTAGGAGAGAATTCTCAAGGATCTTCATCTTCAACCGAACTCCTGAATCACTTAAATTATTCAATGTGCTTCATTGATCTAATCAGAGATCAATTGGATCAACTTCAAATTCACATGCACTAAGTGTTAGTGCATGGACTTCTTCAGCTCACTTCATCCACTTAGAAGTTGTGGATGGCTCTCTTCATCTCCTCATGCATTGTGAGGACAATGCATGGTCTTCAATCAATGTTGTGACTTTGTATCCAGTTGATACAAGTTCTATGAACTTAAAGATCAGCTCAACAATCGTCAGATGTTCTTAGAGAATGTTTCAACCATCATCTCCTATGTCACTTAGTGAATCTCCTAAGTGACATGCATCTTAGTACTATGGCCATTCTCTCTTCATCACCAACACCATAACTTCCTTTGACATTCACATCTTGACTCCTTGACATCCATTCATTCCAAGACAACTTCATGCCTCATTGACAACAAATGCAACACAATGCACTTCAATCTCCCCCTTTGTATTTGTTGTCAATACACCACTTCAGCACATATGAATGGGTCAATATGTGTGCCAATATTTCTCCCCCTTATTGGCAATCAAATGCAAAGGTGTGGTGTGGTTCTCTTCCAGAAATATCTTCCTCCCATTGAAAAGTATCTTCTTGAAAAACACTAGGAGAGGGATGATGTCACATGTTCTCTTTAGCAAAGAACCTTTAGTAAATCAGCTCTAAGTCTACTTGGGCTAACCCGGTGTAGAAAACAAGAGTGATATGACCAAGGAATTCAAAGCTGTCCAAAATTCACTGTACATGTGAGATCATGCTTCAGGGGTTTGAAATTTTTCAGATATACCAATGAATTGCTAAATCCTGCACATACTTCACAAAACTCATTAGAAAGTTCAGTGCAATGATAAAGCTCCCCCTTTCATCCATTTGTCTTCAATCCATACTCCCCCTTAATTGACAAGATAGCCTCAATTAAGAAACAAGGGATGAAAGTATGATTGGAATACCTTCACTTTTCTCAAGATGGAATTAAATATCAAAATCCCATCTTCTCCAGATTGGCTCCCCCTCAAGGGGTGCACTCCATTCTGTCCAAACCATCCTCCAGCTGAGAATGATCATCATCTTCAATTCCCTGCAATGTCAGCACATGTAAATACCAATAGTATAAGGGAATAAGATGGAACCTCCTTGGTTCATCAATGTGAACAACAAGGTTGAGAAGATTCTCTCAACCGAGATGTCCCATTTTCACCATTCTTCACACTTGCACATTTGATCTTCATTGATGATTGTGCTGGTGTGGTTCTCAAAACATCTTCATGTGAAACCTTCTTCTTCCCTTTTGCTTTAGAAATTGCCAGAATTTCATCTTCAGCTCTCTGCAGATCTTTGGCAAGTTGCAACTGATGTGGCCATATGACAAGTAAATCATTTGGAAGGGTGGCCCCAGTTCTGGAAGTTCCACATGGTTCTTTTGATGCTGTTAAGATACCTTTCTTAGGCAACTTATTTTCAATCAATCCCTTCTTCTTCTGGATTGATTGTCTTTTGGAGTTCAGTTGGCTTCTATTTAGTTTCATGGCTTCTTTACAAAGGTCCATGATGTGTCCTTTCTTTCCACAGAAGAAGCATTTCTTGGTGGTCCTTCCGGATGCATCACCCTTCTTGGACTCAGACTCCAAGGACTTCTCTTCCTTTTTCAACATCTTCTTGGAAGCTTTTTCAGCTTTCTTCTTCTTGCTTCCCAAGGATTCCTTTTTAGCCAGGTTCAGTGATCTTCTCTTCTTTTCATCTTTGGATACAGTTGGAGATTGACATGTATCATTTTGACCACTTTTTCAACCATCCCAGATGTTGTCAAGTAATCCAAATCTGTTAGCAGTAAACAGATGTCTCTGGACCTGTGGATGCTGCTTCTTTTCTTCTGGCTTGCTCCCCCTAGGCATGGGCTTCCTTTGTGCTTTGAAATTTAGTGGATTGTACCAACAATCCTTTGCACAGTGCCCATACTTATTACAACACCAACATTGACCCACAAATCTTGACTTCTTCAGTCCTTCTGATTTTAGGGTACTTTTCTTGACCTGTTGTGCTGTTTCAGGAGAGCTCTTCTTCTTTATTGTCTTCATCCATATTTGTTTGGAATTATTCTTCCATCCTGAACTTTTTGTGGAAACACATTTAGAAACATGAGTACAAGATGGTATGGATGGTACCTTCTTGTTAGAAGTTGTTGCACTATCACTAGAGGATGTCTTTCTTTTAGAATCATCCTTCTCAAGGCATACTTGAGTAGCAACATGTCTTCTTCCAGTTGACTGGGAGGCTTTTGCTTTGGGTGATTGCTGATTTGTCAATATCACCTCCAATTCTAAGCATTTCATGTTAAGGGAGTTCTTCTCATCCTCAACAGTTCTTAGCCTTCCTTCCCAATTCTCCACCAGTTGTTTCATCTGGTCTTCATGCACCTTCTTTAATTCTTGCAATGAATTGTTCAGCTCCTTCACCAATTTTACTTTGTCTTCAAGTTGAGCATCTTTAACAACCATTGATACTCTATGTCTCTTCTCCAGTGCATGGTAAACATCTTTGATTATAACTTTAAAGATTTCTTTCTCAGAAAGGCTTCTTTGCAATTCTTCAGCAGTGTCTTCATATCTTTCATTGCAAAGATATACTGTTTCATCTTTGGCATTTACCAGCTTTCTGAGAGTGTTGGTTATGCCAACCCTTTTAGCCAATTGGACTTCTAGAGAATTGGCTTCATCTTCTAGCTGTAATTTTTCTTCTTGAAGATCAAGGAGGCCTGTAGCTATACACATTGCAACTTTCTTGGGGACTCTCTTCTGAAGATATTTGATTGCATTTGGAAGATCATTATTTCTTCCATCTTCATCACAGCTAGAGCAGGCTTCATCAGAAGAATGATAAAAGGAATTGTCATCTGATGTGACATTCACATTTCTTTCCATAGAAGGAGTTTCTCTGATTGCTACAACCTTCTTCCTCATCTTCTTTGCCTGTTTCTTCTTTCTATTTTTCTGAGTCTTGGCAGATATCTCCATTTGAGGCTGGTCACTCATTTCCTCAAATCTGCACTCCATAAATACTCCCTTGGATCTTTTAGAGGTAACCTCGCTCTGATACCAATTGAAGTGCCCAGATCAGTGTGAATCACTGAGAGGGGGAGGGGGTGAATCAGTGATCCCTTAAAACTTTTTACTAATTGATTCCTTATCAATTAAACCTCTATGGCTGGTTAAAGCCTCGATCCACTCTTCTTGTATCTCTCAACCTTTCCCGGATAATACAGTAATGAAAAGGCACAGGACACAAGGATTTACAAGGTTCAGCACCAAAGGCCTACATCCTTGCCATGCTCTCTCAGCATGGATTCTCCCATTATAATCTGTTAGTATTACAATGGTCGATACAGCTTCCCACCGTATCTCTCCTGAGTCCCACAGGAGGGTCTTTATACTGCGTCCCACAGTGTTACCAGAGTCCCACTGGCCTGCTCCAGAATCCCACTGAAGACTTCTTCTCCCTGAGTCCCACAGGGTCTTCTCCTGGCTCCTCGAGTCACACGAGTAGCTCTTCTTCACTTTAAGTTCTTCATGTAACTTCAGCAGCCTGGGATAAAGGCTGCTGGCCTTGATCTTCTCTTCTGATCACTTGTGGTTGATCAGGGCTTCTCGTCTAGCTCAGGCTTTATCTCTTTCTTCTGGATGACCTGGCTTCTCTCTTCAACTACTGAATGCTCAGACAACTGATATCTCTAACTTCAGTCTGGTCCAGTCTCAGTTCACTTCAACATCATGCACTGAGTGCATGCCAACTCTTCAAGATCTTCAAGTCTTGGACTCCTCAGATGCACACCACTGATTTAGCACTGTTCACGTGTGCACGTGCATGCATGCATGCATGCACTTTCCCTTTCTTCTTCTTGGTGCAGTAGACCCACAAAGGGTGTAGTCACTTTAAGCACACACCTTCACTGAACTTCACACACTTAATTCAATTTGCTTACACACTTGAATGTGTGTTATACAATAGTGTGGGTCACTCCTTCTTCTTCTAATGTGTATACACTTTTAGTGCACACACCTAGGTTTGGCCACTTCTTTAATTTGCACACAATTATTTCACTTTAGCACCCACATGAGTTGGCCTCCTCCTCTTCTTGTTGCACACACACACTTTAGTGTTCTTGTTCTTCAAGGTATGCACACACAAGGTCACAGCCCTCGGCCTCTTCAAATGCACACACTTAAAGTGTGTTCTTCTTTGTTCAAATGCACAACCAAGACTACGGATTATTCAATTCTTACACACACACAAAGTGTGGTCTTCCACTTCACTTGGCACACACCACTTGGTGTTGTTCGTTGTGCACACACATGGCCTCGGGTCTTCCTTCACTTTAGCGCACACACACACAATGGTGTGGTCTCCTTTGTTTGCACAAGGCTACGGCCTTTCTCCCCTTTTTGCACACACACTGCCCACAGCCCCTTCTTTGTTCTTGTTTGCACATACACCCAAAGGGTGTGTTCTTTCACTTCACACAAGGTATGGCCTCGGGTTCTCTTGCTTTGCACACCTACTGCCCGTAGGGCCTTCTTCTTTATGCACACACAAAATGTATGTCTCGGCCAAGGGGTGTTCAAGCCGAACTCCTACTCAAGTGAGGCGCGCAAGGGGTGCGGCCCTCCTTCTCTTCACAGCCGCGCTAATTCCACTGGCCGTGGGTCGCGCAAGCCACAAGGCACGCGAGTGCAAGGCACAAGCGGCCGCGCAAACACCTCCTGCCACGCAAGTCTGCGGGCAGAGAGGGATGCAACCTCGGGCGCGCAAGGATGCGGTCTCGGGTTCTTCCTGTCGCGCAAGGGAGTAGGCGCGCAGGGAACTCCTCTTCTTGTCGCGCAAGGGACTCCAGCCACGCAAGGTACTTGCGTGGGGCTTCTACTTCGCGAGGCAGAGGCTTCGCGGGACTTCTCTTCAAATTTTCAGCGCATCAGCAGCTTAATGAGAGCCTCGGCCTCTCTTTTTATAGGCAGAGAAACGCCTCGGATCATCCGCGTGAAATAACTTCAAACACCCGAGATCTCCGGATCTTTAAAAAATCTTTTCAAATCTTGTTTTTCATTCTCGGTTTGACGCGGGTTCTTCCTTTATTTTTCTCCTTCACGTGCATGCGATTTATAACGCATGCACGGCCTCTGTTGAAACCCAATCCATGCAAAACATGAACACCTCATGGCCTCGGCAACTCCGTTTGCCTCGGCTTACATCGAAAATCTTCATTTGTTGCATGCACATCCATTTTATAGCATGGCTGTGTTCAGTGTGGCCAGACGAGCACGAGGGAGCCTTCGGCTTCGAAAATGGTGGCCGGGAACTCGAGATAGGTCGTCGGGAGTGCTCGGGTTCGGCGGCTGCTCGCGGGTGGCTTCGGCTCGGGCTCGAGGAAGAAGACGAGCTCTCGGCCGTCGGATCAGGCGTTTGAGATACATCGGGCGGCCTGGATTAGATCGCGGCGCCGCGGATGGATCGTGCGGCGCAGATCAAGCGCGCGATCAATCGAGCGGCTCAGATTCGCTCCCTGGAAATTTTCCGCGTCCCACATCGAATTCTCTCGCGGAATTTCCGCGGTTTATTAACATGCCGCTGCCGCAACACCCCAATTGAACTTCCTCCCTCCCGGTGCCGCCCCGCACCGGGTTCTCCCTGCGGGCGCGCTCTGCGCCCAATCTCTGCTCCTGCGGGCGCGCTCCTAGCGCCCACTATGCTCCTCCGGCGCGCGGATTTCACCACGGCGTGCCCTCGAGGTCTTACACACGGCCCCCCTGCCTCTCGAGCTTGCACCATGGGATCCCCCATGGGCGTGGCGCCTAGTGCCCATATGAGCCGTGGGGTTGAACCCGTGGGCTGGCTTGAGATGGAAAATTTTTTGGCAAAGGACAGAACCTAGACTTTGTATAAAAACAAGTTTATCCTCCATATAAAATATGCCAATTGCCAAATGCCACTTCTCCCTTCTTCATTTCTTCTCTTCTCTTCTTCTTATGAATTCAAACATTAATCCTCTTGATTAGAAACAACTCCTCAATTTATAATTCTTCATCATCATCTCATTTTCTACTTAGGAGAGAATTCTCAAGGATCTTCATCTTCAACCGAACTCCTGAATCACTTAAATTCTTCAATGTGCTTCATTGATCTAATCAGAGATCAATTGGATCAACTTCAAATTCACATGCAATAAGTGTTAGTGCATGGACTTCTTCATCTCACTTCATCCACTTAGAAGTTGTGGATGGCTCTCTTCATCTCCTCATGCATTGTGAGGACAATGCATGGTCTTCAATCAATGTTGTGACTTTGTATCCAGTTGATACAAGTTCTATGAACTTAAAGATCAGCTCAACAATCATCAGATGTTCTTAGAGAATGTTTCAACCATCATCTCCTATGTCACTTAGTGAATCTCCTAAGTGACATGCATCTTAGTACTATGGCCATTCTCTCTTCATCACCAACACCATCACTTCCTTTGACATTCACATCTTGACTCCTTGACATCCATTCATTCCAAGACAACTTCATGCCTCATTGACAACAAATGCAACACAATGCACTTCAGGGTATTATATTCACCACATAATAATTATTATGGGAAAAATACCATGTTTTTATCAATGAAATGAAAATTGGGAAAAAGGTCCTTTCAATATGTCAGAATATGTTCTTCTATTGATCTTAATGTCATGGATAATCATATTAAATAAATAAATTAATTAATTAATAACATTTTTTACAATTATTTAATTTATTATAATTATATTTTGTTCATTTAAGGAATTTTTTATGAGTTATAAGATACAAATTTATCATTTAGTGTCATTTGTTTCGTATGTTTTCATGATCGGTTTACATACATATGTGTATGGAAAATTTTGAAAAATGAAAATATTCATATAGATTTAAAATAATATTATATTAATGCATATAAATAATACATAATCTTTATATATTTCATTCTTTTATATAGTATTAGGATTAATCATTATATAAAATGTTAGTCAAAATCATTTTTATTATTTTGGTGTTTTTTCGATCATGAAGAACAAGTTCTGTACTATGAATTCATTTCATGTGTATATATTGGTTCCATAATCTTAAATAATATTTAATTAAAATATTATAGTCTATTTTAAGAATAAATTTTTTTTTTCTGAATAGCCTTGAAGGACTAACTGAATGATGAAAACATGTTATCCATGAAGACGGTGAATCACTACCACATAGATGATATTTCCATTTTTTGAATAAAAGGGAGAGAATAATGGGTCTTATGAAGATAATGTCATTATAAAAATGAAATTATATTATATATATATATATATATATATTAAATTTTAGTTTTCATTAATGTATTCATATTATAGATAATTATAGAATTAGAAGAAATGAAATTTAATCAAAATGAAAGTTAGTGAAAACATATTTACCTCTTGAATTCATATCCTAGAGAACCTCCTTAATGAAATTTATTCTGGTACGTTGTTGTGGAAAATGGATCCTAGATATAGTGGATAGGATATTGAATTGTATTGGGTAGAAACTAGATATTCTTTATGGATTTTGGGGTGTGAGGAGAAGAGGTGATGAGGGTGGTATTAATTGTGGATAAGAGGGGTGTTTTTTAATATTTTATTCATTATTTTTTTATTTTGGTCCATGAAAAGTAATAATTATGATTAATGTTAAAAAATACATCAATTGGATTATTTTATTTCAAACAAATGGTTCTTACGTCACCCATGAATCAAAGAATAGTGTATTTATCTTATAATGTATATATTTAGTAAATTACAGCATTTTCATATTCCTAGAAAAATCATCTATTTTGGAAAAATCCAAAAAATTCACCATAATGATTTTATCATGTTGATAATACAAAAATTGACTCAATTTTAATAAAAGAATTTTTTATATATGAGAAAATTATTTTAAATTAAAATCCCAATTTACTCAAAAATTCCATTTTTCAAATTATAAATTATTCTATAACACATTGAAAAGGTAACTAAAGTCTCATAAAATTATATTATAATATTAAGACATAAAATTTTTAATTTGTGATTATATTTAATGAAAAAAAATTCTTTAAAATTATTATATTAACTATAAAATTGAAAATAACCATTTATGTTTTATAAAAATATCAATACATAAGTAATAATTTATAAAACATTTATTTAGTTATATAATGATATAATTATTTTATGTTACCATTTATAAGTTTAGATTTTTTTTATATATACTTCAATATTTGAGGTTATTATTTTCTTGGTGTAAATAATATTCCTAAGGGTCACATTAATATTCCTAAGTTCGAGTCACTATTTCATCAGTATATGTTCCTTAATTTCTATAAAAGTATCTTATTTCAATCATTTTTCATTTATAATTTTTTTTAGTGTTAGCTATGTTATTTTATATGATTTATAATATAGGAATTTTTTTTGTAAAAGTTAAGCTAAAAAATGAGTTAAAAATATTTAAGAATATGTATACCATAAAATCATGGGGTGTTATATTTTAAATTTAAAATGTTCTATATTACTATAAAACTCACTTCACATATCCAAAACCAAGAATACAATGCCATATTATCTTGATACATTAGGAAAATGATTCATAATTAATTTTTTACATTTATTAATCAACTAAATCTCTATCTAACACACTGTGTAGTCAGCAATACTCAAATTCTGTGTTTATAATAAAAAATCATTTTTTGTCTGACACATGATTCAAATATCTAACATTGAAAATAATCATGTATTTTCTTCAATACATTATTAAAATGATCAATAATTTATTTTTTTTGTTTATAAAATGGATGCACATCAATTTGAAAAATGATGTGGCTGATATGAATCATAGTTCATGTTTTCACATTAAAATTTTCATTTTACTCTAAATCATTTGTCACATAGCCATAATTGAGTAAATGACAACAAATTTTATTGATTTTTTTGGAAATTATCCATAATTCATTTTTTAGTAATTTACCGCACATCAATCAGACACTTGATGAGTTAGGTGTGACTCAAAGTACATGATTTGACATTAAATGTGTCTATTTACACTAAAAGACGCCCCTAAAAGACAAAAAAAGAGTGAAAATTCCCAGATTGTCTTGATTATTTTAAAAAAACTATACGTAATTTATTTTTGATAAATCTGAATATATGTCACATCAATATGAAAAACTATGTTGCTGGTATGGATCAATGTTCATGTTTTCAGAATTAAAGTTCCATTTTATTATAAAACACATGTCACACTGCAAAATCCAATAAAAATTTACTTTTATTTGTAGGAAAATTATAGATTATTCATTAATGGAATATATTAAATGAAAAAATGTCAATCTGACATTCGATGGAGCTGGTGTGATTCAAAATTTTCATTTTCAATATAAGTGTGAATGGAGATCCCTCATAGAATGTGTGTACCATGTTAATGTCTAGTATGTAAGCTATAATAAACTATATTATATTGAATATAATTAATTATATAGAAAAATATAATTTAAAATCAACAAATTAATACAGTTAATCAATAATTATATGAATAATAATATACTTAATAATTAATAATGTAATTAAAACATTTGTAATTAATGATAGAAGAGTTAAAACTATATAATTAATTAAGATAATTAATAACTAATAATATCAATAACTTGTTATGAAATTAATAATATAGTTTATTAAATTTGAGTTTTATAACATTGATGTTATAATTTATTTATTTTTGTAATTTTACTAAAATAACCTTTAGTTTTATTATAGGCAATCACATTTATAAAGATGTTAATTGTTATAAAAATACATCTATAAGAGTTTTGTTTTGATATGTGAAGTTGGAATTTTATTGATTAATTGTAAATAGATGGGAATGTAAATACATTGTATGAAAGTTTTAATGGAAATTTTTTATATAAATTATGATTAAATTTAATATTTATATTATAATCAATTTTATTATGATATTTATATTCCAATTTGGATATTTATTCTAATTTAATGTTCTATTCTGGGAATCTAAATGTTTGTAGCCATGTTGATACTTATTTAGACTTTCTCAATGTTAAAATAAAGCATTGATAAAAAAGACATTTATCAGTACTCTATTTTAGTGCTGATAAATGGAAAAATTAGGGCATTGGGCATGATGGTGCTAGTAAATACCATTTATATCACTTATAAATGTGTTTTCTATATTATAGTTTATTGGAAAACAAAAAAAATGCATCCATCCTCTATCCAGTCACCCATATACCACTGAGGAGAAATGTTGTGTTAGATATTCTTCATATAGTACCTAGACGAACATGCCATTCGAATTATATCATTCATTTATATTCTATTACTATAGATCCCCATAAACAATTATCATCTATATGAAATGTTATTTTTTTGAATATGTGTATTATTCAATCATAAACCACCTCATTAAGATCGAAATGGATTACAATCTAACTATCATAAAATAACTTTCCAGTTACCTGATTCTTCCCAATGTCCTATAATTGATGCATCAACTATATAAGTTCCATTTATTCTTCTACTAAGGATATATATTTGGGTCCATCTACCCTAATAGTTGTTTTTAATTAATTTTTAAATCATAATTATAGTTAATAAATACCATTTCGACATATTAGTATTTGAAATCATTATTAATTAAATCCCCTAGTGTAAAGTATCCATGTATAGAAGGATATAATGCTTGACCTCTCACTACATTGAAGACATAGTTATTTTGGATCTGGTATAACTCTTACAAAGATTACCAATTTTATATAGTTATAAAACATTACATGATGGTTTCACATCAAAATTCGGTATAAATTTATGAAATGAAAAAACAAGTGGTACTGTGTCTCCTAGGAGCATTGTAGTGGTGCTTATACATTTGTACGTACAATAGTCAAAGTACTATTAACTAAAATTGGGTTTCATGGAATTTTCTTGGGCATTGGGTTAAAATGCCTATTGTTTATCATATATAGGGTCTTCAGTAAATGTAATGGAGAATCTATGTCCTAGATAGAGTGCAGGGTGGTATAGATAATTTTGTTAGTGATTTTTACTGGCCCAAGGTGATCATTATGCGAGAAGGGGTGGTGAGATTAGTCACTATAAATAATGAGTGACTAAGAGAACATGAAATAGGAAGATTCATCCATGATGGCATTGTATACATTTATATGTTGGAATATAAAAATTATAGGAAAGCCATTGTTGTTATATTAGTGTGGCCCATTGAGATATTCTTAATCCACTGTTCCTCCAAGACATTAGTTCATTTATTTTGGGATTTTAGGTCAAGTAAGTGTTTCCTCTCAACGCATTTAAAAAAAAATTATCCACCAAATAGAATAAAAATACAAATGGAGGTGAGTAACAACAATTTTTGGTTGTGTAATGAGTCACACAATAATATGGTGTCATGATTTCAATTTGGTGGATTGAATAAGGATTCAAAAACAAAATCACTTGAAACATTCATACCCAAATAAATAGTAATGAAAATATATAGATTTTAAAAGATAAAATACTTATGAATTATATATATATATATATATATTATTTTAATTAAATAAAAACATATAAAGAGACTAAATAGATTAAAAATGTATAAGTAGTATTCAATGCCAATATTTTTATATGAATGAAATTTAATGTGAATCGATGATGGGAAATGAAAACTATTTCAAATGAAAGAATATAAATTAAGTTACACTTGGTTGATAAAGAGTATCATGGAAAGGGGAAACTGATGATTGGTGTTTCTTTCATTTGAAGACCCTAAAGAATCATAAATATGTTTGAAAATAATATTTATATTTTAATTATGTGATCCTTATAATGTTTTACCAAACATGTAAAGTTCATTAATTGGGACTATTGGGATTGATGATTAAAAAAATTGAAAAATTAAAATTTTAAATTTTTTATATGAGTTTCATATAGTCTCAATACCAAAAAAAGTTTTTTGTGACCTGGATGTTGTTGTTTGTGATGTCTATGAAGCATTGTAAATTCTAAAAACAGTAGCAATAAAAACCCAAGGAATGTTCAATTTTTCTATAAATACCCATGAACATGTCATTAATAGGGTATTAGAGGGTGGTCAATAGATGGTGACATTTTTAAGAAATATCCTTGTATTTACACAAGGCATAACATAGTCGATTCGTTATGTGATATAAAATCATGTCACATATTTTTTAGGTGACAAATTCTATGTGATTATGTGTTGAATGATACTATGAAGAATATTTTTTTGATTATTGAATCATGAACAAAGTGTTATGTAATGTATAATCAACCATTTACATTTTTATAAAAATTTCCATGAATTACAATAAATATATTACTTTTACATGATCATTTTTTTAGGAGTTAAGAGTTTCACATATTTAATATAACGAATTATATTTCCCTGATGATAATTCCATATTCTAGGAGTTTCAAAATGTATAATTGAGAAAACGTTATTCCAAATATGTCTTGAATTATGAAATTTTAAATAATATTAGAGCTGATATGTATTTTTAGATAATTTCATAGGTCGATGGAGTTTAATTTCATGTGTGTAAAGGTTATAGAATTTTAAAACAAGAGGACCCCATAATTTATATAAATAAAAGTTTAAGATCATGAAAAACATTCCATATCATACACAAGGATTAAAAGATAGGTTAATTGACGTGATACGAATCGGAAGTGAAACATTATGATTATATAATGAGTTGAATTTTATTTTTTCTATTGTATAAATTAATAAGAGATCCCAGTAAACTTTCATTTTGTAATTATTGATCACTCAATGGTATTCTAAGACATGTTGTTGAGGAAATTATTTAGAAAACTGAATAATAATAAATTTTTAGATTATATAATATCGTATTTGGGATGTAGATGATATTCCTTGTGTAAGAACAAAACTAATCATAGAAATAAAATAATATTATTACTTATAAGTATATATTTTATGGATTGATATTCATATTATTTTTCTACAAAAAAGTCATATAATTTATCAAATGAAAATGGAAAAGTTTTATTTAACATAATATTTATTTTATGTACTAGGTCTATTAAAATATTGAATTTATTTATTTTAGAATCTAAAATTGATACAAAAATTAATTCAATTTTTCATTTATTATAATAATATTATCTTAAGATGAATTATTTGGATTTTTCTGAAAAGTCTTATTTTTGGGTGATGAGTGAAAAACCATTTTTTAAGAGGTGGAGCCTCGGTAAATGACGAAGGCACTATTTATTGCTCAAAAAAGGGATTTACAAAAGTCTAATGGACGGATTCTTATTACAATCCTTATCATAAAATGGGAACGAAATATCAGGAAACTCATCAAGCCAGGTAACATCCTGATTGTCCCCCTTGTTGGAAAGACTATCAGCAACCATGTTCACTTCACGGAACACATGTGTGGCAAATTAATCGAGGTCTGTGAGAGAAGCAAGGAATTTCATCCATTGAGAGGTAAGCGGCCATGCAAGATGCCCCACCCCATCCAAATAGCTTGAAAAACATTGGTTGAATCACATTCAATCCATAGTTTGTGCCAAACATTTTGTTTGGAAAAGTCCACCACATGAATGACACCCATCATTTCCGCTTCCAATGCCGAGGTCATGCCACATCCACCAAAGAAGCATCCAAGGAATCTACCAAGGGAGTATCTGAAAATGGAACCACAACCTTCCAGACCCGGGTTTCCTCTAGAGGCGCCATCGACATTCACTTTGATCTGTCCTGGAAGTGGAGCTTTCCAGAAGACCTCAAAGGTGCGTCGAGGTTGTTTATAAGATCCCGCAATCCACAGATGGTGAAGAATATAAAAATCTCCAATAGATTTGTCATAATGTTCTTTCTGAAGAGAATCACCATCCTTCATGGAAATGAGAATACGTGTTTTACCTGCATTGAGACTGAAAGAGAAATTATTATGAATGAAGTTATTTCTGTCATACCAAATCAATACCATTTGCATATTTATATTTAATATTTTTAAAATTTTAATAGATTGTATATGGTAAAATGTTTTAATTATTTAAATTATTACATTAAACATATTATATATGTTATTGTTTTTTCATTATGGATTGTAACCTTGGTATAACGTTTTCATCTCGATAAAGGAAAAAAGAGTCTGTGGTGCGGGGGTGGGGTAAATATGTGATAATTTTTAAAATTTCATTAAAATATTTTTACATTTTCATTTTATGAGTATATTTTGGATAATAATTATCCAAAATATTAAATATGTAAATTTAATTCCACTTTCCTCTGATAATAAGATATAATATATTTAAATTATTTATGTATTTAAAATTGTGCCACTTCACTAACTTATAAAACGGAACCTCCAATCCTCAATAATTCACACATGCTGAGTAATATAGATCCAATAGTATATTTCCAAATCAATTCTCACTTCTCATCCACATTCTCTAGGGGTCTTAAAATCTCTATAATACCAATCTATGAAATCTTAATTTTTAAGCCAAAGGATATTTTAAAAAGTAGAGGTATAATTATTAAATGACTGTTTCATGTTTATATATTGTTCTACCTCTTTAAAATATTTTATTATCACTGATGATATAATAACATTAGAATCTAATATTTACTTATAATTTATTATTTTAAAGGAATAAACCCTTTTAATATCCTTTTTCATCCAATTGGAAATGAAAATATCACCCATGTGTACGTGTTGACTACCATCTCCATAAGGTAATGTGTTTTTTTCATCACCAAATTATATGGATAGTTAAAATTAAGGATCAAATAAATATATATGATATATATTAACTAATTATTATTATATAATGATAATATATTACAAAAATTATAACACATTCATCCATTGTAAAATGATAATGTTGGTCCTGCATACTTGTGGACTACAACCTCCCGAAAGCTATTATATTTGTTATTCATTACCAACTTATATAAATGGTCAGAAGGATGGAAATAATTAGTTAATATGAAATTTCTAAAATATTAATGATATTTTGAAACTAAAATATTTTATTTTTTACATTTTTCTCATCCTTTTGATAAATGAAATTTCGTTCATGCTTATGTATGGTCTACCATCTTCAATAAATGATACACTATATTTTTAATGACAACCTATCATGGATGGTAATAAAAGAATATTGAATTTACAATTATAACTATTTAATTTTTATAATATTCACTTTGTAATTAAACCATAACCCATCTTAAGATGGTCAACTCAATGATGTTGTTTTCTGGTTATAAGTTGAACGACCCCAAAACATCCTATGTGAAATTAATCATTTTGGGTAATATATAAAGAATTGTAATAAATTGAATAATAAATATGTAATAAAAATAAAAAAATAAATAGAGAATATAAATAACTAATATTATTTAATTTTATTGTATTTATTGAATGTACATAATTACATGATAATTAAGTTAAATTACATTTATGTAAATATTTAATTTTAATGTTATCCTTCAACCTATTTTTCTTACAAATAGGTGTTCTTTTAAAAATTGTAGAAATTTTATTGGTTTTAATTCAAAAGATAATTAATTTAATTTTAAACTATATTTCAATTTATTCAACTAGGCTTAGGAGGAATATTTTTAAATTTTTATATGAGTTATTTTATATGTTTTTATAAAAGTGAATTTTTTTAATGAATACGACTTTACCTCCTTTTAACGACATCATAGAAATTATATATCTCCATAATTTATCAGAAATTTTACAATGTTTTTTTATATATATCACATTCCATATATTCTTTTCATTTTTATTTTTTAATTGTATTCAATGAAAAGGTATATTTTTCATTATGATTATACAATATTATAATATACATTTCATTTGTTTTGAAATAATTTTATCCATAGTACCATGATAAAAATTTTCATGAATGAAATTTTTTATTCATTATATGGTACAGGAGAGTTATAAATGATGATGTGTAATTTCAATATAGATCTTGATGTTGAGGGAGACTGATATATCTCTACTAGAAATTTGGAAATGTTTTCCCTTTGAAAGTGAAAAATATGGAGATAACAAAGTAGGTCTCTCTTATAGAAAAAAGTGGCCAATAGTTGTTTAAAAAATGGTTTAAGCATGAGTTAACTTATGTTTTGAATGTGAACATCCGATATAAACAGATTATGTTTTCAAAAAAAAGATTTTATTTAATTCATTCTATTTCATGAGGTAAATAATTTAATGAACATTAAAGGTGAACTTTCTCAATAAACATCTACATGAGATTCTATATTCTTTATGATTATTTTATGGGATTCATGAGATTATTTGTGGTTCCCTAATTTATATTATTTTTAAAAAGTTAGGTCATCATATGTTTAAATATTTTATATATGTTCTAATAGTTTTATTGTGAAAAAATTCAAAATATTAATGGGTTTTCATGAGTTCAATGATATAATGATATTCCTTTATTAACATATCTAGAACTATATATTTCTTTATCATCGCATTTTCCAAATTTTTTAAAAATGATCTAAGAATTAGTAGAGATTATATAAATCTTTAACATTCAATTTTAGAAACATCTTAAAATAATTAACAATCTCTTGAATCAAACTGTGGTGTAAAAAACTCCATAAATATATTTTGAAGATAATGTACATGGTATAGACATATAAACCTTTTTTATGTAATGTTTATCATAATTATTTAAATATCTAAACATAAATGTTCATTGGAATTTTAAATTAAGTAATACATTATATTAATATAATATTTATGGGTTTTTAAAATAATGTATAATTATAGTTGGTATTATAGAGTGTTTTATTTACATTTATAGGTCAGGATAATGATGTAATACACTCTAAATAGACTCTAATATATGGTAATATTATCTTGAGATAGTGTTTTATTATTTAAATATATTTTTTCTGTACTATATATGTCAATAGTGGTTATCATTAAAGTAAATCACAGAAGCTAATATATGAAAGAATCAAGTGGATAATAACCTTCCAAATTAGAAACCTGGAATGATTATAATAGAACAATATGTGAGACTATTCAATTAGTTGATATAGAGTGTTAATGTGTGAACCCATGAAAGGGAAAAATTTATCCAATTAGAAACATGCATATATTGTAGCATTTAATGAAAGAGAACCCTCAGACTATTAGTGTATTTTTATTCCTAGTGAAAGGTTAAGGATGGATGAATTCATTAAAGAAAATATTAAAGGCTCTAGGATGTATGGAATATTAAAATAATTTTCTTGATATTTTTTATTTTGAGGGAAAATATTATCGATGATAATGTCTAATTTAAAATAATAAAGAAAAATAAGTGATTGATTATTTGGATGGATGATCATTACATATCATTCCATGTGAACTATTATCCTACTGTTCTTTAACATATAATATAAATGATATATATAGAGTTAATAGAAAATCAATAAGAATCATTGTCTTCTTAGGATTAAAATTTTACAATATTGTTTAGATATAATCCAAAATATATTATGGATCATGAGTGTAAAATTGATATAATTTAAATATTTTTGAAACCATTTTTATGATGAGAAAGTTACTTAAGTAAAATTGTAATTTATATAGATTTTCTTCATTGTGTTTATAAAGTAGAGATAGGAATCTCTGTCACTTATATACTTCATGATAATAAGAGTAAGAAGTCCTAAAGAAGGAAAGTAATGGATAAGTATGTAGAAAATAAATATGGAGTTTATCCAAATAAATTTCTAATATATAAAAAAATACATTTATATAATTTCTAAAAGAATTATAGAAGTGTTAATGATGTTGTTAGCTGAGTTATTTTTCATTTAACTAGAATGAATATATTTTTAATAAAAATATAATTATTAAAAATAACAATTTTATTGTGTTAAAATGTTTTATTTTAAATGAATATGAAAATTATGAATGTCCAAAAATAGTTAGTCAATGAGAGAATCATAAATATAGGAACCAAAATGGTTGATTGAATAGTTATTTTCTATTATGGTAGATGTAAAACCAAAAAATGAATTTTATGTGGGTACAATACTAGTTTAGTGTTGTTATGACAATGATTTATTTTATTTAGGATAAATGAATTCATTAATATCTGGTAAATATGAATTTAAAATGGAAATACCATATCAATAAATTAATTAAACTTTTTCATATTAATATAACAATTATCATATAAAGGAAGAAATAATTTACATAAATCATCATATTATTATTTATGGAATTTTTCATTTTGAAAACTTTATTATCTTTCATATTATAGAGTTTTATGTTTTTTTTTGTATGTATTTTATTTTATTTTACCAATCTATTATATATTTCAGTGATAAATTAGATATTTTCTAGAATGAGTTCGAGTTTATATATAATAATGAATCCACACCTTTCATAACAGATCCAGAATCTGATAAAATAATATTACATAGATGTTAGAGTTATATTGTAGATATTTTTTTACATAACCCCTTATAATTAGTGATCTAATAGTATTCAATGAATATATAGATATATTTATTAATTATTTTCATGGTGTTATTCCTGATTGGGAGGTTGAATTTACTTTTTAAATAATTAATAGGGATAAAAAAATTCAGAACCCCATTATCATATAGAACTAGTATTACTTTTTAAATTGAAAAATCATTTATCATAGTTTCTTGACAAGGTTATCATCAATATTGGAACATCACCTTGGGGAACAACTATCATGTTTGCTAGAATAGACTATTTTTAAATGAGAACTTGATTTTATTATAGATCACTCAATAACATCAATGTTAAGAACATGTATTCATTTCCAAATATCGATTACTTATTTGATTAGCTTCATGGAATTCAATGTCATTGAAGTCTATATTTGTATCAAAGGATTATGTTTAAGTAGGAATAAATATTGATGGTGATGTTTTCTACCATGTATGAGGATTATGAGTGTGTTATTATTCCTTTCATGTGAAAAAATGTACCCAATTTGTTTATGCATTTTTTCAATAGAGTTTTCAAATAGTATTTGGATTTATTTTTATAATTTTTTCTTTTTTAATATCAAGATTAATTCTCAGAGTTATTAGGATAATTAAATATATATAAATATTTTTCTATTTCCTAAAAACGAAAAAATGTTTTATAAAAAAAAAATTTAATGTGAAGTGTTTTTTTAATTAGATTTGATTCTATGGGTATAATATTATTAATGAAGGTAAAAATCTTGATCCTAGTAAATCTAATGTTGTGGAAGTGCGACTAGGACCTCAAAATGTCATTGAAATATGAAGATATCTTACATTTTTTGGGACATTATCAAAGGCCTATTGGAAACAACTCTTCATCACATAGACCCATAAGTAATATAACATGAGAAGGATTTAGCTTAGAATAGTCAAAGGAATGTGATGGTTACTTTTAATAATTGAAAATAATAATGGTTAATACTCTAATTTTACCATTAAAAATAATAATCATTAAATTTTTTATTGATAAAGATGAGTATTTTAAGGGACTGGGTTTTTTCATTACGCAAAATGATAAGGTAATTTCATATTCATCATGTGAATTGAAAAATTATGATATAAATTATCCTATAAATAAACATGAACTAGGATTTATATATATTTTTATATAAAATATAGATTGTGTTTTTTATTTAGTAAATTTTTGTATATATACTATCCATATTATTTTAAAATATATATTTACTCAAAAATATTTTAACATAAGGTAGAGAAAATAGGTTGAACTAATAAAGGAACATTGGGCTTAGAAAATGGATAGAGATGGCAATGGAATATGATTTCATTATTTAATATCATCAAGGTAATGTAATAACATTGTAATATTCCCTATGTAAAAAAATATAATACATCCTTAAACAGAAAATGATTGGATCGTGATACTTTGGTTAGTGTTTTAGATATTGGAAATGAAATTATACATGCATGAACTCCCTCTCTTTTTGTTCAAAATTTAGTGCAGTCATATTTTCAGATGATAAAAATTCTTTGAAATAATACCATGATTTTAAATAAACAATTGATTTTTTGAAGAAGGGAAATTTTCCTAAATTTAAAATTAACCAAGATGGAATTATGATACTTTTAAAGATATTTTTCTATGGAAAGGTTTTTTAGATTAAGGAGTAATTTTTGAGTGATATACATAACAATTTGTTTTATATTTATAATTAAATGACTATTATATTCAAATACATTCATGAATTGAATCATTTGGATGGCATGATGCAATATATGACTTATTTTATTTTCAAATTATTGACTTTTCATAGGTTAATGTTGAGTGAAAATTATAGATGGGGATACTTCATCTTTTTACAATGCTCAAATAAAAATAAGAGACTATCCATGGATTTCATGGAGGGATCACCAAACACATCTCAATGTCATAATTCTATTTTTGTATATATTTATAAATTTATAAATCTATTATTTTTATTCAAATTTGAGAATATATATACTTAGATCAAATATATTTAAATTATATTAAATATATAGTTATATTACATGGATCCCCTAGGGTTATGTTTTTTATGATCCAATATTTAACTCAATCTTCAGAAAAGGGATTAAAAATTCATTGGTAAATATAGAAAATTTTATCCTATATTTTCATCCATAATCTAATGAAAATTAAAAGTGATCAATTTGGAATTTAGAATTTAGAATTGTAGCATTCTCATTATATTATTACAGAATTCGGGATCAATATATTTTATTATATGAAAAAAAAATTAATAAAATTTTACATTATAATATAAAAATGGCACATTTTATGAAATTATATAGAATAAATTGTAGAAAACTAGTTTGCTGGGATTAATTTGGTGAAAGGATGGTTTTGGGACCATAACTGGAAGAATAAATTTATATGAAGGTAAATATGACTCAATATAGAAAAAAGGAGTCTCAAATTAGATAAATGTGTTATAGAAATGATCGGAGGAAATTATTCTTTTTTAAGGTGGGTTATCATTTATTTTTCAAAATATATATATAGAAATGTGATATGTAGTTTTGTATAAATGAAAATATAAGTAATTGGGTTTTTAGAACATAATAAATTCATAAATAATGTTATTATGATTATACCAGGTCGCTTTACCTCGGAGTTTATCTTTGGTATAATATATTTTTCATGTGTCATATATAGAAGGTACTATGAAATATGATTATTCAATAGGATATGTTTTTATAAAGGAATCACATGATTGAGGATGCAACATTGGAATCAAAATAATATATTTAACAAATATACTCATATGTTTATTTAATAGATAAAATTAAGATGAAATAATTTCTAAAAAGAAGAATAATATAAAATATAATCAATTTATATAAATAAAATAATCTTATAATTTATAATCATTAGTTTTATGGATTCTAAATCATCATAGTTTTATTAAAAGAAATATATACAATTTAAAATAAAATTAGAATAATTTTGTTTAACTGAATTGTTTTTCAATGTATTACATAGTTATATTTTAATGTTTAATTAAATTATTTTATAATTGATTAGATAAAAATGATTTTTTTTTATTTTTGATCATTTTAGATAAGGATAATATTTTAGCATGTTTCTAAAAATATCTCTCTAAGTGAATAGTCAAAAATACCAATTTTTATTGTAACGATCATTTTATAAACTATTTAAAATATACTATTATATTATGGATTTGATTTCAAATATAATTAGACCTATTTTAATAATAATAATAAAATTAATTCCATAGTAATACTAATTATACATTATTTTTGGAATAAAACACGTGTTTCTTCTTAGAAGGGGCATTATTAAAAAAACCAATTTCAATTTTTTCCATATTTGTTTTAAATTTAAATTTTAACATTTATGTAGATTGAATACAGTAATTTGGAATAAATATTTGTAATCATTTGTATCAAAAAATATAAGGTGGAATTTTTTTGGACATTATGAATAGTATAATAATGAAAAATCGTGACCACAGTAGTGTCTAAAATATTTAACAAGGGGGTCAAAACTATTGATAAGGATTAATATATCATAATAACATTTATAAATTTGCTTATATTTTTTAATTTTGATCATCCTATATTTAAAACATTTCAATTTTGTTCCACTTGTCTTTTAGAAAGGTATATTATATATATATATATATATATTTATAACTGTGTTACTCACTTCACTTATAAAAGGAGACCTTCTATCCCTGCTTTTTCAGATACTTTTAATGATAATGATAAAAAATAACCTCAAAAATACCTAATAAAATATCATACATTAATCTTATATGTATTGGTCTCACTAAAAGACTATCCAAGGAAGGAATAATGTTTAAAACAAGGGTGGTTTTCCAATGAAGGGGTATAATTCTTAACAGAGTGATCCATACTTTTTTATTAGTATCAAACCATAAAATAATATTTAACCAGGGTTATATAATAACATCATTATGTTAAATATATTAAAATTTCCATGTGTTTATTACAAAACCATTTTTCATCTCTTTTTCCATCGAGTAGGAAATTGAAGCATACCTCATGCATATGGGTGGACATGAACCTCAAGAAAGAGAAGTGTTTTCTTTTTAATCAAAAAATCATATAGTAAGTAAAATGGAAAGGTAAAATAAATATTTATGATATTAATTGAATAATTAAGATTCATATAAGGTAGTATATAAATTTTATACTTACCCATACATTAGTTATAAAATGAAAATGTTTCTTGTGCGTTTGTAGGGACCACCACCACCATTAAGTGATATGATTAGTTTTTCATTATTTTCTCATATTATTGGTCATAACAATAGAAATAATGAATAAATATGACACTTATGTATTGTTTATGATTTTTAAAATATATATATATATTGAAAATTACTTCTTTTATAACTATTTGAAAAACAAAAAGGTTTTTTTCGCTTACATAGATACAACCATGTCAATGAAATGATATTCACCATTTTTAATAACCCCCATACATGTATGGTGATAAAATTATATTGAATTTATATATATAATTATTATAAAAATTTTAATATTTTATAGGAGGTTGAACTATAACCCATTTTACCATGGTCATCACACTATGTTATTTTGAGATTATAAATTGTACGAACCCAAATGGTCTAATGTGATCATCAATCATTTTAGTAACTAAATAACAAAATATTATAAATTATATTAAGTGAATAATGGTAATGGAATAAAATTTAAGAATTTCCTAATTAGTTTAATTGCCTAATATAATTTTATTATCCAAGAGTTAGATAGATTTATAAGATACACAAGACATATTTTAAGGGACTATATTTTAAAAATACTGTTTTAATGTAATCTTACAAAATATTTTTTTGTGTTGATGTTTTTTAAAATGATTTATAGGTTTATTTATTTAATATTCAAGGGTTCCAAAAATTTATTCTATTTATATTTTAGTTCCATTATAAATTTTAACAAATCAATCATTTATTTGTTTCCCATATAGTTATTTGTACATTTTTCTAAATTAAAAAATATGACTTGAAATACTTTTACCACTGTCATAATTGTTATTAATAATTAGTATTCCTCTATAAAATAACATGGATTAAATATTAAATATTATTCTCAAAAATTGATGAATTTATTATTTAATTAATTTATAAAGAAAAAGTGGTTTTCTTTGATTATGTTATAATGGAATGTTTTCTTCTTATGGTATTAATTTTTTTCATCAAGGTCTTAAAAATGAAAAGGTGTGTGATTTAAATTTTTTTCATTATATGGTACTTGATTAGTGTATATAATGATCATTGATCTTGATATTTTTTATGAAAAAGGATAACCATGATAAAACTCTCTAATTCATTCAGTAATTATTATTCTTAGAATTTGAAAAATGAGGGAGATAACTAGGTATGATACTCCCAAAAATAAACTAGGCCATAATTATTTACAACATTGATTATACATGAGTGATAATGGGCTATTAATATTATTATATAATAAAAATATCTCATTATTAAAAAAAACTATGTAAATATTCTGATTTCATAATTTAAGGATAGTTTATGAGATTTTAAAGGTGAAATGATATTTTTTAAATAACTTTTTTCATAACATTACTTCTACCTCAAGATTTTTTTATGTTTTTTCTATGCATAACAATTTGGATTAAAATTTTTTCTCATAGAAAAGGCTTATTTTATGATATGGTAATTTTTTATTCATTTAAATTAAGTTACAAAAGAAAACGCTCAAAATTTAATTGTTTTTAATGTTCTCAGTAGACAAAAATTAATCCCTAATTTTTATGTCCCTTATTGATATTTTTGTTCATAAAAGATGTTTTAAAATTTTTTTCATATGAAATATAGTTTATTAGAAATATTAGTAAAGTCATGTTTTATTCTTTTGATACAAAATAAAAGTACCTAATGTAAATTTCATTAAACATTGGGGTAAATCTATTTATATATTTCTTGAAAAAATTATATATATAAGGAAGTATCCACATTATATTGAAATGTATCTGTAAATAATATAAAACTATAAACCTAAAAATCATGGGAATGTAAAATGTTAAATCAATTTTATTAAAATCCTATTAATTGGTTATTAAAGTGATGGTTTATTATACCTTCCTATCCCACATGTAATTGATATTTTATTATAATGTAGAATTTCTGTCTTAGACTCAACCCACACCTAGAAAGGATATAATGACCCTCTTTGGGCGAACCTTATAAAAATAATATGTGTTGTGATTTACTTACATCGTGTTATTTATGTAGTTTGAATGTGTTTATAAATATATGAGATCTATTAATACTGAAATTTTATTAGGTTAAAATTTATAAAATGATAAAACTAAGAGTGGAAAGAATATGTTTAAACTAGTCACCACTAATTTACCCCCTCTTAGTGTGAATACAAGATATACTAGGAATTCCAGTTGGTATCAGATCATAGGATCCCTCTTATTATATATATGAATTTTTTATATCCATATTATTTTAATAAGTCACATCTAAAAGTATATATTTTATGATCATTTAGATTTTCCTTGAATGTATAATATATTTTGAATATTTTTAAGTGATAATATGAAGGTTTCAAAAAATCAATGATGAACAGATATAATAAAGAGGATATTATGTTAGAACATATGTTATATAATAAATACAAAATAAATAAAATTTTATGGTATTAAAAGTTTAATTTGATCTCAAAAATTTATTATGAATAAACTTCATTAAAAATAAATTCCATATTGTGAAGTTGTTGGGTCTACTAAATCATTTAAAGACCTCTATTGTGTTTATGTATTAGTTTTAAAAATTTATCAGTAATGTATTTAATCATAAAACATTTTTTATTCAAGAAAGAGATTTCTGGAACCCATATCATATTAAAAATAAAAAATCAATGAAAAATTATTTATCTATGATGTTGAAAGAGTGAAACAATCTCACAAATACATAGATAGATTGAGGAAATTTTATAATATTATTCAATGAATAATCGAATTTAAATGAAAAGTAAATAAAAATTGATACTTATTAGAAAGTTTATAAATGTAAAGCATTTTTAGATAGGATCCATGCCATATAACAAATTCAAAAAACATTTATTTTTATTGGAGAAGCAGCTTTGGAAGTAATATGGGAAAATTAGATTTGCATTACAATACAAGAAGTGAACAAACAACATCAGTATCAAATTATACAGATGAAAAATAAATTTTGAAATATATTAATGTTAGATTATAATGATAAAAATATACACATTATTAACTATATTATAATTAAACTAAAACTATGATACATTAAGTGAGACATGTTGAGACTTACCTTACTACTATAAAAAGATGAAAAGATGCCGTAAATAATTCTCAAAATACTCACCTCTAAAAAAGAATCATATTATTTGGAAATAATTTCTTTTGATCATATAAATATCTATCTAATATATACTCATTGATAAAGGAATCATTTTTCCTAGAAAAACTATTTATACTAATGCTAATTCATTTTTCGATAATAATTAAATTTAAAATTTAAAAAAAAAATGTTGAAGTGAATGTGTTATAACTCCATAATATATTTATAATTGTATTTAAATAAAAATTTAATTATGTTTATTTATATAAAACCTAAAATAAGTGTAATTTTATCCCACAAAACCAAGTAGTCAACAATGGATAAAATATAAATAAAATAAGAGAGAAAATGTTAGGGGATATTACTTGTGCTATGAAAATTTTAGACCTAATGACATTACGTATTAGAAATCAATTATAAATAATATTAAGAAAATAAAGACATATATAAATGGGGGCATAAATAAATTGAAAAGATATACTATTATGTATACTAAATGTTCCAATAATAAAATAATTATTTTTAGAAATAATAGTTAGGAAATTATTGATAAATTATATGGAAATTTTAACTTATTTAGTCAATATTTTTATGAGTGATTCTATATAAATATAAATAAAAACTCAAATAAAATTGATAAAATTTTGGAAATAAAAAATATGGATTTTTCTTCAATGGGATATTTGAAAAAATGCTGTAAATATTAATTTTAAAGGAAACAACCTGACATAAAGGGTATAATCGATCGAGGAAATAATTAAATGGTCTTGTATATTTTAAGACATCCATCATGAAGGAAAAATATTTCATGAATGGTTTTCTAAAAAAGATAACCAAAATTATATAGAGAAGTTAAAAGAAATAAAATATAATTTTCATGAGGTCTATATTATTATCTTTTAAAACATTCCTAAATCAACGGTACTCTCGGATTTCCAATCCATGTTACCATTTATGAGATATAGGATTCAAAAATATAATAATCTTTATTTATCTATTTTATTTACGGTCATGTCCCAAAATTTATTATCCATAGTTGCCCCATTTTGACCAATGTTTAGATCCACTTAAGGGAAAACCCCCATTACGAACTCAACGGTTGTCTTGGATTATCAATTTGAGTCATCGTTAATGATTTATAATGATTTAAAAAAATAAAATAATTTTATTTATTAATTATATTTATGGTTATTCCATTTTTTGGTTTTCTCACTAGAGGCATATGCTAAAAAAATTATGTTTCTCATAGGGTAAACTCTCCATACTAAATGCAATTTTCACTCATATTTCTGATCTAGGCACCTTTTTAAGAGTTATTCCACTTTTTTAGAAAACCCACTCACACTATCTATTTAAAAACAAAATATTTTTTAACGTAACATTATAGGAACATTTGGCCTTGGAATTACATTCAGTCTCATATCTTGGTCTCTGAATTTTCCATGAAATTTTCTAAATATAAAACTGGGAGAATCAAACTCAAAACATTCTCCCTACCTTAAGAATTTATGTCACTGAAAGCCCTATAAAGGGATTTCCAAACATATTTTGGTAAGAGAGTGAACCTAATCCTCCCACTCACACCTTCTCTCCTATAGATTCATGTGCTACCACCAAACGTGCACTAGAGGAATTAATCTCCTACAAAGTGTCATCTCTTGTGAATCATCGATTACCACTGGAAACTCCACAAAAGTATCCCGGTATTCAAAAACCAGCTCACCCCAGTCAATGACATGAGATGGTTCATGTACATGTCTCCTCATCTAGGATACATTTATGATATCTTGTACCCACTCAGACTGTGGAGGTAGAGCCAAGAGGTACACTTCTCCCACTCTATGTCATATTAGAAAAGGTCTAATGAACCTCGTCGATAACTTTCCGCCCAGAAAAAATCGTTGTATATCCTACTTTGAGTAGAGACCCGATGAAACAAATGGTCTCACTCTTCAAACTCTAAGGGTCTACATAGCCTATCACTATAGATCTATTAACAGATATGTGTAATCTTCATCCACTCTTAGATGACTTTCTCCTTTTATGTAGAATCCTGCACCAACTCTAGGACCCTAAGCACTGACTCTCCGAGCTCAGTCCATCAAAATGTGACTTGAAGTGTCTCTCATAGAAGGCGTAGAACGTCGCCATAATGATAGTGGACTAGTATCTATTGTTTTATGTGAACTCTTATACAGGTAGGTTATCCTACCAACTATGGACAAAAATGAGTATGCAAGAACATAGCATGTCCCCTTGAACCTAAATAGTCTAATCTGTCTGGTCTTCTATCTATTGGTTGAATGTTGTAATCAAGCCTATCTGAATACCAAATTCCTCCTGAAATTCCTTCCACAATTTTAATGCAATGTGTGCATCGAGATTAAATACTATTGTTGATGGGACCCTGTGGAGACAAACTATCTCTTATATATATAATAATACCATGCCCTCAATGAGAATTTGTTCTAAAAAACATATAAGTGACTAAAAAGGTGAGTTGGTCCACAATCACCCAGATGGTTCCATGTCCCCTAGAGATACATGATAAAAACATCATGAAGTCCATCAATATCCTTTCTCACTCCATTCTTGGAACCCCAAGGAAGAAAAGAGAATACCCCTTCCCAGTATAGGGGATCGACATGGTGTGTTGAGAGACCTCAAAGATAATTGAACAAGCACTCAAATTTATTAACAACATTTCATCCCAACATCAACCTACCCCATCATCCTCGGTGTCTGACGAGACTCCCATATGCATATCCCAATGCATCTTGTCACTACAGGAAACCACTACTACTACTGTGCATCCTCTAAAATGAACGAACTGCTCCCCAAATTTTTAATATCCACCCAGGGTATTACCTTTAGTAAACTAAGAAATAATTTCTCGTAGTCAGTATCATCAAGGTGTTCCTCCCTAAGTCACATTAAGAGTGGAGGGGTAACAACCGCTGATTGGAGGTAATCTTCATCATCTCTAGCCTCAAAGGACAAATGTAATGAGGCCAACTGCTCTGTTTTCACATTCAACAATTATTAACTAGATCTCATGTTGAGATCATCCTCTACCATGTTTCCCTTACCAAGAGTACAGAATATTTCGAAGTCGTATTCATAGAGGAACTCCATCCATCACCTCTTTATATTTTTTTAACCCTTATTAGAGAAGATATACTTGACACACTTGTAGTTAGAGTAGACGATAAGCTGTTCATCTGTAAGGTAGTGTCACCAAATCGTCATGGTGAGGATTACCACTTAAAACTATAGGTAATGGGTCACATAGTTATGATCTTGTGGTCTTAACATCAAAGAACCAACTCCCTCAATTCATCTAACCAAAGAGATCATCTATCCTTAGTAGAAGATAGTTATTATTTAGGGTCCTCTAATTCAGCAACTGGAAGTCCACACATACCTCAATCTCCCATCTGTATTCATGGAAAACAATACTAGTGCTAAACATGGTAAAACACTGGGTCTCACGAAGCACTTTTATTGAAATTCTTCCAACTATAAAATCAATTCACAATGATTTTGGAGAGCCATATGATATTATGGTGTATATATTAGTGTCTAACTATGTTACATGTCAACGCAGATTTCTAACTCCCTATGAAGAGGTATTATAAGAACATCTTCCAAAAATATTTCTTTATACTCATCTACCACTCTAGGAAATTGAGGTATCATCTCATCCACTTCACTAAGGGTCATTCTATCTAACTGAAGAGTTATTGGTTTCACCCTCCTATTCATGAGTCTATCCTGTGCTACATGGGATTCCATTTTCACCGACCACAGAAAACCTTACTCTATCAGAGCAGACATATCACACCCTTTTTCCTAAAATAGTCAATCTGGGAATGGACTATCAATACCTAATCCATAATAAGAATGACGTTGTAAGTCCTCGATGCTTCCACTAGGAGGTTCCAACAGAAACTCTCGCCACAATTGTGAGATCACACAGTTTATAAAATTGTGATTATCGATTCTCCTCCCATAGGTATCGAAGGATGTATGGTTAATGTCAATGGTATAACCCAAAATTATAGGTCTCAAACAAAATTCGTGAAAAGGAATAATGAATTGAACCTATTTCTATTAATACGATAGCTATGAATAGACACAGAACATACCTGAAATCATTCAAGGATCCCTTTGGTTGTAGAGACCCAAAACATGACGTACATGGATATTATATTACTTTTTCGGAATACTTAATACATAAAAAAAATAGACACACATGAACCATAATAGTTTTGTGTCTTTGGAAACATGGAATGTAATCTTCTAATCATGGTAAAAGATCCTCATCATCTCCCATAAAGAACTTCCCCCTTTTTTCTTACCTAAAACCTTTCTTTATATCTTTGGGAAATGAAAACATAAAAAGAGTGAGATCAAATGCTCAGTAAGGGTAATAATGGATAAAATAAAACATACCATATACATTTGATCTTTTAAACATGTAAATAATGTTTAAACATCAAAAGCTTGAGCAATGACATAAAACATGGAAGTACGTAAGGCATAGATCATAAAGAAACATTAAGAATGATAAAATAGCATGGGAATAAAACATGTAATTGTGCCAACCATTAAGCACATGATATGATTTCCATATTAGCCAAGGCATTGATGCCAAGAGCATCTTAGTGGACAAAGTCCCTTTCTGAATCGAGTTCACTCCTAGTTCCAGTCCTGTATTACTGAACCGGTTTAACTTCCCGTTCCAGCCATGACTATCCCATGAGATATAAATCGTTACCCAATGAATTGGAGGGAGATATAGGACCCACCCATCTCATAATGAAATCATTCTTACTTGTGCCACAAAATAAACATACAACATCCATAATAACCCAATAAATAAAAAGGGTTTCATAAACATCATCCCGTTATCACATAATCTATATAAAAGAAATGGATATAATTTAATAATAAGAAAAGTGAAAACATGTAAATCTTAGATACATGATACTTTAAACATACACATATGAAATAATTTCATCTTAGATGAAAAATAGTTTTGATAAAACACTTGAAATGAATTCTTGAGGAAAATATCCATTCTTCTTCAAAATGATTCTCTTTTCACAAAATGTCATGAAATTTTAAAAGAATTGTATTTTTTTGAAAATAGTCATGAAATAGTTTGGAGGAAGCTTCATGAAAATAAGGCTCTATAAAACCGTAAAAATCCTTTCATGCCGTATATGTTAAAAAAACATTCTTCTCATACTTTTGTCATAAAAGTCAAAAGGTACCTTATAGGGTAAATAAAACAATGATTCCTTTCATACCATGGGTTAAAATTAAAAATGGGTAAAAAAGACTTTAAAAATACATCAATACACTTTTATAAAACATGGACATGGATGATAGCAATAACCCCAGTAAATACTTATGAATATGAAATCTCCGATAAAAATGAGATTTGCAAAATTATCCCACACCATATGTCTGATATGATTCGTATGTATCTGAACCACCTGTATAATGATCTAAATAATGTCATTGACTTATTAAAGAATCATATTCATTTTTATTATATCATATATGGTTCACTTATGACTTTATATTACCCGTTCTTTTGTAAATTCCATGTTAAAGAGCGTTTTGGCTAAAATCGTTTCATTTATCGTATGTGTTTCGACTCGTCGTTCTTGATATTATTACTCATATCTTGATTTACATAATTCCAGAATGTAAAAAATGATTTATATATAATATATATTCATTATATAGATATATATTATAGATCGATAAAAGGAATGAAATACACCGTTCATGTAGATGGTAGGCCGTACGTACGCATGAACGTTGTTTTCGTTTCCTTATTGAATTGAATGGAATTGAGAATTTGAAATATATATATATATATATATATATATATATATATATATATCCAGTATAATTATTTTGTCATATATTTCATTATTATTCATTATATATAATTTATAATCATTCTTGAATGGTTAATCATGGAAAATGAATCTCATCGCATTCGTGGAGACGGTAGTCCATACGTACGCACGAGCGATGATATCATTCCCATGATTGTGGAATTGTATTGGAGTGTATGTATACTATTTCAGAATAAATATCACTTTAAAATAATCATATATAATTATTTTTTTACACCATTATACCCATCCATGTAAGGTGGTGGTGGAAAAACAGATTACACCACGGAGTGGAGACGGTATTCCGTACGTACGCACGCGTAGTGATTTCGTTTTCCGTAGGATGGATAGATGGTGAAATAGGGTTGTTTCATAATTATAACAAAATATCAGTATATGAGTGATACTGATGTTATTACTTCATAATGAAATAACTAAATAATAAGAAGTGGAAGGAGAAATAAAGTTGAAAGAATCGGTAACGGACATTACCTCTTCTTTGAAGGGCCTTTTTGAAACCTCCTCTTAGGGCACTAATATTGGTCTTTGGAGAATCCAAGAACCTCTAGGATGTTTCTAGGGAAGTGGAGAAGCAAAATTTTCAGGGGTTTGCCGAGCTTTAAGGCTCATAGTGGTGTGAGGAAGAGAGGGAGGAGGTGCCCTTTTATAAGGGAGGAGAGGGCCACCTTTGAAAAAACAAAAAATATTATGTTATTATAAAGTCATATTAGGTTTTAAATAGATCAAAATTGATTTATTTCGAATCTAAGGTGGGGATTGGTCGAACTCCTCTCATAAAATATAATTTAGACAACTTTAGGTTCCTATTTTAACCTTATCATTTAGATTTAACTTTAAGTTATATAATTTTACTTTTACCGTGTCTTTTTGTGTTCTTACACTATAAGGTTAATAAACTTACTATAACAAGCCAAAAGAACCCCAATTTGTTTATTATTAATATATATAACCTTATCTATGTCATTGTTCCGATCATTATATTTTTAAGAATATAATAACAATTAATAATATAATATTTGTTTTAAAAATTATTTTATGTCAACTTTAACACTATTTGGTAATTGATTTTTGTGAAAATTATAACAGAATGATTAATTAAAAAAAAGTTAATTAAATCAACACTAACATGTCATATTAACATATAGAATTTTTGGGATTCATAAAAAGTCTCAAATTACATTTATTTGGGTATTTATAACATCAATTATGTAAATATTTCATCAATAAGATAATTACTGCATCATCATTGTGTCATATATAAATTAAATTATTTAAAGTCTAAAAATTAAAAATTAACTATAATTATGTAGGAAATTTTTGTATCTTTCTAATGAATATTTATAGTCGAATTTATCTTATGTATAACCCTATATTAAAAATGATTTACCTATTAAACATTGATTTTAACTATTTTAACCCTTCTTAAAATAAATTAATAATAAATGTCCTAATCTAATCCAAGTGGGCCTAAATGGTCATATTTTATTCCTAAGGTTTTCTTTGGTCGCACTAAACTTATCCAATAGAATTAAGACATGTGTTAGGGTAATAATAATATCATTTTTACCCTTAATTACCGTATTTACTTTTAACCGTGGTAAATAAAAGTAAAAGGTTAATGTTCACCAAAAATTATTTTCATCTCATTGAACCACATTTTACTTACTAACATCAACCGAGTCTCTCGGATTTTCGAAATTCTATTCACAAAAGCGGTAAAATTAGGTTTTATGTAAATTTGCAAATTCTCCTAGGAGATGGGTAAAAGACGGTCAAAAGTTCAATAAAAATTTTATATATCTAAAATTATTAAAAAATGACTCCAATCAATTACATTGAACATATATAGGTATTATGTATCAATTATGACCTAAAATAAATTTGAATAAAATAAATGATTATTTAAATAAAAAGTCGGGTTTTAAATAGTAACTCAGTGTTTTCACTATTCATCAAAAATTGAAAGTTTTCAGAAAAATACCAAAATTTCACCCTAGGCTAATTTCGAAATTCCGAATACAAAAATGAAGTTCATTTTCAAAAATAAAAATTATAAAATTTCTAAAAGTCGGTATTACTATTCATAACGGCTTGTTTTAATAATATTTTAATAGCATATCGTTGTTTAGCGAAAATCAGTATTGCGTACAACACACGCTATCGTGGAAGGTCGCGGTTGCGTGTAATGCAAGCCAAGTTAGGGGATGCCTATTGTGCAAGTTCCTTTTGGTGTATCGTACAACACAAGACATTAATGAAATTAAAAAAAATATTTTTCGTAAAATCTTGGGGTGTTACATTCTACCCCCCTTAAAATGAATTTCTCCCTTGAAATTCGTCGGTGTTATAAATGGTTTACTACTCGAAAGTTTTTTTAATAAAACCCCACCTAGTAAAAAGGAAAACACAAACTTGGAATTAAAAACTAACGTATGAAACGTAACGGTTACCCAAATTAACTAATCACTGGGTTTCCACATAGGAGAACATAGGTAAAAATATGGATATAGAAGGAAAATATAACCATCATGTTCTGATAGAGAGTGGTAGAGAACATGGCTATGAATTATCCAACAATCACAAAGCCATAAATTTGTGATGATCTAGGGTACCATCTGATTAATCAGATATAAGGGAACTAGGACAACATTTTTGGTTTCCAAGATCATTCCCCTAAAGTTGAAGAATTTGAATTAGAATAAATACTTACTTTATTTTGGTACAATATTTGAACAATTTCCACTTCATCTCTTAAAGAAATTAAGTTGAATTTGTTATTCGTGAAGTGTTAATAGATCATGTGATAGAATGATGGGTCATTCCATCTGTTTCAAAAAAAAAGGTTAGCAAAAGTTATCAAATATACATAAGCCCATCTATGGTGAGGTTAATCGTATACGATTCCAAAAATGAACTTATAATTCATATAACATACCGCGTAATAAAATAAAACTAGTTTCTACTATCCAGGGACTTCCTGTAGGCCAGTGGTAGGCGATAAAGGCTAGTCGCACTTCGGTTGTGGGTTCGATTCCCACAGCCCTGTCCGACGCGATGGGTTGTCGCCCATCCTGTAGGTTGTCATTTTTTCTAAAACTATATTACTATAACATCCATTCAATAATATCGAAAAAAGTTTTATCCTTAAACAATACTAACTTATGTCCAACATAATTCATTCCAATCTTTATCCTTATCTAAAATACTTCGGTCCAATCTCATAGTATAAAGAAAATGATTACTTGAAATGTCACATAACAATCACGTGAATGCCATCATTTATCCCCCATATATCATAAGATATATCTTGTTGGTCAAATTACATACATGTAAATAACTTAATCATGTATTCTCTTAAAGAATGAATACCTATTGAACCATATTGAAAACATGAATGCAGTTAAAAGTTAACACTTTCCACATACCAAAATCCTCAAAATTCTTTATACTCAAACCATGATATCACTTAGTCCTTATATCAATCATGAGCTCATGAATACAATCAAACATCTCATTATCTTCTTATCCCTTCATTATGCGCATATCATTTTCTTACCAAAATTTCTCAATCACTTTCCATGGTTACTGGTACCATAAAATTATTGAAAACCACAATAGACCAATACATAAATATTCCAATATTCTACGATACTATATACAACATTATTTTGGAATCCAATTACATAAACACTTAATCATTCCACCACATCGTTGTCATATTCAACATCACCAATAGTGATCGCATGTGACTTCCCTTTGTCCTTTGCCTTACGTGGTTGCTCATGTCGATCATCATTAACCCTTCGATTAGGTCATTGATTAGCATATTTCCCCATTTCATTGCACTTGAAGCATTAAAGTGTTGTTGGTGCGTTCTCTGCAGTATTTTCTTTATTCACACCATTAGCAACCCTTTTTCCATTACTTCGACACTCAGCTTCTCGATGACCTTATTTTCCAAACTTAAAACATTTTATAGTCCCTTTAAGACAATCTCCACCATGCTTCTTTTCACACTTTGAGCATAAGGAAACATTCATCTTCTTTTCAAAATTATTCTATGATTTATCCTTGGACTCCATCTTTCGTTTCTTGTCAAAACCATGATATGGATATGTAACACCAACTTCCATTTCTACCTTGATATCACAATGCACAATTTCTTCATATCTACTGATGTCTCTTATAACTAATTCCCTTTGATGATTTGGTTTTATACCACTGAAGAATCGATCAATTTTACTTTCAGGATGGATGATAAAGCTATATGCATACCCTGAAAGCATCGTAAAATTCACTTCGTATATACCAACATATTCATCATCCTTTTACTTTAGTTCAAGAAACTCCTTCTCCATCTTTGTTCGAAGAATATGAGGGAAATACTTATTGAAAAATAAGTTCTTGAACTCATCCCATTCCATGGACTCAATTTCATCTCTTGGACTCGTATTATTGATAAGTTTCCACCATTGATCAGCTTCACCTTCCAAACGATATACTGCTAAGATGAATTTATCATGTTCAGAACATTGAATAACTGAAAATACTTTTTAGTGGTACTGATCCATTATTTAGCAACAAGTGGATCAGAAGACCCACTGAAAGAAGGAGAACATTTCCTCATGAAGGACTCAATAGAATATTGTTCCCTTCTCTGCTCATTTGGAAGTCCATAATGATTCATATCTTGTGTAAGTATAACAATAAGATTTTTCACTCCATCTCCCATAACATTTGTTTTCTCAGGAGGAAAATCATTTCATTTTCCATTACATTGATCAACACGGGTTTTTCGGGTTCCAGCCATCGTCTAAAACCCAAAAAGAATAGTGTGAGAGGAAAAAATCATTCTAGGGAAAAGAACATAATAAAGGGGGAGTACCTTAAATATCTAACATCTGAGGTTAAATTCTAATATCATTAGCATAGTTCTAGGACTATATCATATACGTATACTTATCCTTAGGGACATCCCTAGACATACCTTAGAAATATCTCTAGGGATCTCACTAACATTTTCGCATCCTAGTTTCCAATGGTCGACTAAACCTTTCCTCTGATACCAACTGTAGAGATCCAAAACTTGATGTACATGGACATTAGATTACGTTTTCAGAATAATTAATACATAACAAAAACAGACACACAAGGACCGTAATAGTTTAGTGTCTTTGGAAACTTGGAACGTAATCTTCTAATCTTGGGGAAATATCCTCATCATCTCCCATAAAGATCTTCCCCTTTTTTTCTTACCTAAAACCTTTCTTTATATCATGGGGAAAAGAAAACATAAAAAGGGTGAACTCAAATTCTCAGTAAGGTTAAGTATGGATAAAATAAAACATACCATATACATTTGAACTTAAAAACACGAACAAAATGTTTAAACATCAAATGCTTGAGCAATGACATAAAACATGGAAGTACGGAAGGCATAGATCACAAAGAAACATTAAGCATGATAAAATAGCATGGGAATAAAACATGTAACTGTGGCAACCATTAAGCAGATGATATGATTTCCATATTAGCCAAGGCATTGATGCCAAGACCATCTTAGTGGAAAAGTCTTTTCTGAATCGAGTTCACTCCTCGTTCCAGTCCAGTATTACTGAACCGGTTTAACTTGCCATTCCAGCCATGTCTATCTCATGAGATATAAATCGTTACCCCATGCATTGGAGGGAGATATTGGTCCCACTCATCTCAAAATGAAATCATTCTTACTTGTGCCACAAAATAAACATACATCATTCATAATAACCCAATAAATAAAAAGGGTTTCATAAACATCATCCCATTATCACATAATCAATATAAAAGAGATGGATATCATTTCATAATAAGAAAAGTGAAACCATGTAAATCTTAGAGACATGATACTTGAAACATACACAATTGAAATAATGTCATCTTAGATGAAAAACAGTTTTGATAAAATAGTTGAAATGAATTCATGAGGAAAATATCCTTTCTTCTTCAAAATCATTCTCTTTTTACAAAATGTCATGAAATTTTAAAAGAAAAGTATTTTGTTGAAAATAGTCATGAAATATTTTGGAGGAGGCTTCATGAAAATAAGGCTTTATAAAACCATAAAAATCCTTTCATGCCGTATACGTTAAAAAAACATTCTTCTCGTACTTTTGTCGGAAAAGTCAAAAAGTACCTTATAGGGTAAAATAAAACAAAGATTCCTTCCATACCATGGGGTAAAAGTAAAAATGGGTCAAAAGGACATTAAAAATATATGAATACACTTTTATAAAACATGGACATGGATGATAGAAATAAACCCAGTAAATACTTATGAATAAGCAATCTCGGATAAAAATGAGATTTGAAAAATTATCCCTTAACTTATGTACGCTATGCTTCGTATGTATCCGAACCTCCTGTATAATGATTTAAATAATTTCATTGACTTATTACAGAATCATATTAATTGTTATTATATCATATATGGTTCACTTATGACTTTATATTACCCGTTCTTTTGTAAATTCCATGTTAAAGAGCATTTTGGGTAAAATCATTTCATTTATCCTATGTGTTTCGACTCGCCGTTCTTGATATTATTACTTATATCTTGATTTAAATAATTCCAGAATGCAAAAAATGATTTATATATAATATATATTAATTATATACATATATATTATAGATCGATAAATGGAATGAAATACACCGTTCATGGAGACGGTAGGTCGTACGTACGCATGAACGCTGTTTTCGTTTCCTTATTGAATTGAATGGAATTGACTATATGACATACATATATATATATATACATAAATCCAGTAGCATTATTATGTCATATATTTCATTATTATTCATTATATATACTTTATAATCATTCTTGATTGTTTAATCATGGAAAATGAATCTCATCGCGTTCGTTAAGACGGTAGTCCGTACGTACGCACGAGCGATGATATCATTCCCATGGTTGTGGAATTGTATTGGAGTGTATGTATACTATTTCAGAATAAATATCACTTTACAATAATCATATATAGTTAATTATTTACACCATTATACCCATCCATGTAAGGTGGTGGTGGAAAAACATATTACACCACGGCGTGGAGACAGTATTCTGTACGTACGCACGCGTGGTGATTTCGTTTTCCATAGGATGTATAGATGGTGAAATAGGGTTGTTTAATAATTATAATAACACATAAGTATATGATTGATACTTATTTTATTACTTCATAATGAAAAAACTAAATAAGAAGAAGTGGATGAAGAAATAAAGTTGAAATAATCGGTAACAGACATTACCTCTTTTTTGAAGCGCCTTTTTGAAACCTACTCTATGGGCACTAATATTGGTCTTTGGAGAAGACCATAACCTCTAAGATGTTTCTAGGGAAGTTTAGAAGAGAAATGGGTAGGTTTTGGACGAGATTTGAGGCTCAAAGTGGTGTGAGAAAGAGAGGGAGGAGGTGCCCTTTTATAAGGGAGGAGAGGGGCACCTTTGGAAAAACTAAAAATATTATATTATTATAAAGTCATATTCGGTTTTAAATAGCTGAAAATTGATTTATTTCGAAGCTAAGGTGGGGATGGGTCGAAATACTCTCATCCAATAGAATTTAGACAAGTTTAGGTTCCTATTTTAACCTTATCATTTAGATTTAACGTTAAGTTAGATAATTTTACTTTTACCGTGTCTTTTTCCATTCTTACACTATAAGGTTAATAAACTTCTTATAACAGGCCAAAAGAACCCCAATTTGTTTATTATTAAAATATATAACCTTATCTGAGTCATTTGGCCAAACAATAGATTTTTAGGAATATAATAACAATTAATAATATAATATTTGTTTTAAAAACTATTTTATGTCAATTTTGACACTATTTGGTAATTTACTTTTGTAAAACTCATAACAGAATAATTAGTTCAAAAAAAGTTAATTAAATCAACACTAACATGTAATATTAACGTATAAATTTTTTTAATTCATAAAATGTTCCAAATTACATTTATTTGGGTATTTATAACATCAATTATGTCAATATTTCATTAATAAGATAATTATTGCATCATCATTGTGTCATAAATAAATTAAATTATTTAAAGTCTAAAATTTAAAAATAAAATATCCTTATTTAGGAAAGAGTTTTAGATTTCTAATGAATATTTATATTCTAATTTATCTTATGTAAAACCCTCTATTAAAAATGATTTACTTATTAGACATTGATTTTAACTATTTTAACCCTTCTTTAAATAAATTAATAATAAATGTCCTAATCTAATCCATGTGGGCCTAAATGGTCCTATTTTATTCCTAAGGTTGTTTGTGGTCTAATTACACTTATCAAATAGAATTATTACATGTTTTAGGGTAATAATAATATCATTTTTACCATTAATTACACTATTTACTTTTAACCATGGTAAATAAAAGTAAAAAGTTACTATTCACCAAAAATTATTTTCATCTCATTGAACCACATTTTACTTACTGAAATCAACCATGTCTCTCAGATTTTTGAAATTCCACTCAAAAAAGTGGTAAAATTATGTTTTATGTAAATTTGTAAATTCTCCTAGGAGATGGGTAAAAGACGGTCAAAAGTTTAATACAATTTTTATATATCTAAAATTATTAAAAAATGACTCCAATGAATGACATTGAACTTATATAGGTATTATGTATCAATTTTTACCTAAAATAAATTTAAATAAAATAAATAATTATTTAAATAAAAAGTTGGGTTTTAAATAGTAACTTAGTGTTTTCACTATTCATCAAAAATTGAAAGTTTTCAGAAAAATACCAAAATTTCACCCTAGGCTAATTTCGATATTCCGAATCCAAAAATGAAGTCCATTTTCAAAAATAAAATTTATAAAAATTCAAAAAGTTGGTATTAATATTCATAAGGGCTAGTTTTAATAATATTTTAATAGCATATCGTTGTTTAGTGAAACTCAGTATTGCGTACAACACACGCTATTGTGGAAGGTCCCGCTTGTGTGTAATGCAAGCCAAGTCAGGGATGCATGTTGTGAAAGCTCCTTTTGGTGTAGCATACAACACAAGACATTAATGAAATTAAAAAGAACATTTTTCGTAAAATCTTGGGGTGTTACATTGGTCATATGCCTTCACCACATGTTGCTGCCCATTCCCCTATCCTCCAAATCCCTGAGCCTGGGGTGGACCATGTGGGGGTGTAGTGGTAACATGTCCAAATGTATACCACCTTCTACAGCTCTCCCAGATCCTCTACCATGTGTGATACCTTGCAAATTCATCTGCTCATGTCACTGCCTCTACACTGATTTCCCATCCCCCATTTTATTGTTAGTAGAATGGGTTGGAAAATCTCTAGTGACATGCCCCCTAACATCTTTTGAAAATAATTACCTACTTCAAGTCTGACGAGACTCACCATATGATCCCTAAGTTGTAGATCCCCTATCTTTGTAACTACCCTCAGAATGTCACATGATTCTGAATCCTTGAGACCGACGTCATCTTCCTTTTGATGAGGTCTCTACTCGTTATTTACCACTGTTGAAATACACTGGTTGTATCTACTTAACCCAAGGAATTTCAACAAAAAAGGTTCTGTTTATCACCCTTTCATATGTAGGAAGGCACAGATTAATATCACTAGATCGAAGATCCCTAAACACACCATGTTTAATGGTCGGATCCCCAAAGCTCTATTCATATCATATTCACTGAGTACTAAGAATGGTCAGTACGACTCGATGAATACTCAGATATAGACATGTCTCCCATCCAAAGCTATATAATCTCTTGGACATGAATAACCCTTAGCTTCTATAGTGAGAGACCCATCTCTGAGAAATTTTCTCAATCTCTATCCATGAAAGTGTCACCTCATCATAAGATCAGGTAATATATACCCCACCATCACCCAATTGAGACACGTAGAAGGATCATCTACAATACCATAATCTATTCTAATAGTTTCCTGACGGGATGAAAAACTTTTTCACCAACTCAGCCCATTCCTTATCCACACATGAGTTGGGTTATCCTAAGAAACTGAGGGGTCTTTGTCACTAAAACTCATAATGTTATCTTAGCACGCATATCTCATCCGCTTCTACTATGAGTACAATGTGTTACTCCACAGGTGGTGGTATAATTGGTACACCACCCAGAGGTGCTGTCTTTGGTAAAAACCCCAATACCCAGCTCATTATCTCGGTAGATCATCCTCATGATCATGCAGTGGAATTCAGGATGACTGTCTATAAGTATTAAACTTGAAACAAAGCAATATGTACCTGGATTAATAGATAATACCTAGTGATATTACTAAAGAAGAAATTGGAATATTCAACCCATTCCTATATGATGAAAGTACTATATGTTTTTCCTATAACTAGTGTTCTAATTTACTGAGATGAAAATCATAATTCATGGTTCTTGTGTCTAGATACGTATGCCTCCACACCAATAATGGATTCCCTATCCTAAAAGCTTAATTCAAAACACTTGACACTGATAACCCAAACAAAACTCATATACTATGGGTTATTAATGTTGGAAAAAACTCCACTGATTCCACTCTATCACGTCCTGCCCCCCAGGGCCCGTTCTGTGACTACCCCAAACCCACCTCCCATTGGCCAGGGGCTGGTGACTAGCACCGAGTTGGCATATACCAAAAAATTTGAGGCAATTCGCCAAGTACCTATACACATGCACAACTTCATCGCAGATATTTTGGAATGTGACAAAACAATATAAACAACCACAACGTATGATAGTATAAAACTAAAGTAAAATAGTTCTTGATTACATGCCCAACTGAAACAGGAATGTAAAAGTACAAGCCTTTGGAACTCCTTCATTGAAAACCCTACCTGAAGGGTAAGTACATATACATCAATCTAAATCTATAAAAGAACAAGTCATCTATTGGCTCACATTAATACCCACCTGGCCCCGATCCACCAAGTAAACTTTCAAAGCATTAATCATATAAACAAGACATAACATGTGCTGGAAAAGACCATGTAGGGATGAGAAAAACAGTACTCAGTAGGGTCCCCAAACCACAATTGTATACCACAAATCAATACACAAAGGAGAATACCAAATAGGTACATAAAGTTTATCCTCTAATATGTATATTCAAGAGAGTTAGATGAGTCTCTAGAGTAACTAGAGTAACAAGATTCACTCATGTCACTAGAGTCAACACACAAAAGTTTAATATAAACTATAAAAATCAAGACTGTTAAACCCAAATACTAAACACCTTGTAATTCTGAGGTACTCATCATTGATGAGTCACTTAGGCCTACTGGTTCACCTAAAATTGCTCGTCAATTAGGCTTATTGGGTCACCTAGATGCATTCATCACTTTGGCCTCCTGGGTCACCTAGACCCGCTCATCACATAGGGCTTCTGGGTCTCCAAGACACACTCGTCAAAGTCTTCTCATCACATTCAGCCACAATATTTTCAATCGTATCCCGCTTGATTCATAGAGAATCTATACCCCAATTCATTTTAAGGTCTCAAAATTAACAAACACCCACTTAGATTAAATCAAAATTACCATTTATTTAATAGGGTCACAATTTTGTAAACATATCATCAATCAGACATACATTTAATGAGATATGGGAGTTTTACAGAAAAGGGGAAGGTTGATTCGAGGTCTAACTTGACCTGACCTAGCCTGGGGTCTGCCAATATGGCCCACTTTTTTCAGAACCACCCATCGGTTCGACCTATTCGACTGGACCCAACTAGGACCGATGCACTAGGCCTGGCTCAGGGCCGTCCTACATCTTCAACCAGACAAGCTGTAACGGGCCAGTCGGCTCCACTTGGGAAGTGCCAAGCACCACCTACCACCCACGGATGATGTCGTGGGTCACCTCTGGGGTCCCGATGAATAGAATCCTCCATCTGCATCCTCCATGGCCTATCAACGGCCCCTGCTTGCTGCCAACAGCACCACCGCAGGCTTCCTTTGCCTCTTTGGTGCACTATCGGCGTGCGTCGACCGTTTCTTCCACAGGCCACCAGACTCGCTCTGGTGGACCATTTTACGATCCGAGAGAATCATTAGGATCCCAAGGTCATCTCCTCAACATTTTGTTTTCACCAAGACATCTCTCCATCGATCCGGGGTTCTGACCGCATTAGGATCCTCTCGACAGGATTCTGATGCAACCATGGGGGTATGTCGTCAATGTACGTGTAGAGAGAGAGAGAGGGATCATAATGAACACCAAAATAGTGAATATAGGAGGTTTTCATTTGGCATTCACTCATCTTACTGGAAAAAAATAGACATTTTAAAAGTCACAAAGATATAATCCCATTTTAATAATCTCTACATGAAAATTCCCATCCCGCAGGAATGACCGATTTGTGGATCAACATGTTAGTGAGTTGATATTCATTCATCATTTAAAAAAGAAGAATGGGGGAAGGGTAACCACACAAAAATAAAAAACCCTTTTTTCATGGAATGGATCAGTTTTGTTTAATAACAGAGTTGCACCGCCATTTCTCATTGATCCCGAATCATTAATCATTGATTTGTGATTCATGAAATGTGAACCTCCAATATTCGTTGCCGCTTGTCGTTCACCACCAAGAGGCTTCACCAACGCCTTTTCATTTCATGGGATTCTGAGGAATTTCTACAGGATTGTAAATATGATCTTGTATCCCTGTTAAGCTGTTAAATAAAGAAACACATTTATGTGCCACCATTTCTCTATGTTGTATTGTCGGCACAATATTTAATTAATGAAATGAAATGACTACCTATTCGTGGAATTGTAGTTCCGTTGTGTCACTATGAAATGATAAAAGAAATAATTTAAAAAATTTCAAAAGATTATTTTAATGAATTTTAAAACATCCATAAAATAAATTTTACCCTCAAACCACACTGATCGAGGTTTGGCCTCCCTAACGAAATCACAAACTCATGAGCTCAATAGTAATCTTGGATATCTTATATGGGATACTATTTATGAGTTATAGGTTTTGAAAATAAAATAATCATTATTTAATTAATTTATTTATGATCATGTTCCCAAAAAAAATTTCCACAATTGACCTGCACCGACCAATGTTAGGCTCTGCCTAAGGAAAACACCCCATTACAAACTCAACGGTGGTCTCATATTTTTAATCTGAGTATCCATTCATGAGTTATAATGATTTAAAATAATAAAATAATTTTATTTGAATATTTTATATATGGTTATTCGATTTTTGGTTTTTCACATTGGAGGCACGCGATGACTATTGTTATGTCGTTCCTAGGGTTAATCCTCCATACTAAACACAATGGTTCCCTCAGATTTATTATCTGGGCACGTGTTTTAGCGTATTTATACATTTTCATGAAAACTTATCATGGGAACTATTTAGAAACATAAAAATTTTCGATAGACCATTCTGGGAACACTGAGCTTCAGAATCATATGCTACCTCAGCGTCTGATATTGGAATTTTCTGAAAACATTTCTAAAGCTAAAAACAAGAAAACCTGAATCATTACATTAAGGAATGGTGAAATAATATCCCATTATTATGAAAAAGGGATAAAACCACAAGGTCCTCTTAGAAAATTTTATTTTAGTTTGTATAATATAAGTCTATGTGGGATATCCAAATATAGAAAATAAGAGATATAGGCCCATGCATCAAATATCATACTCATAACATACATATTTCTATAAATTTTTTTATATAAAACTTTTTTATCTAGAAAATTATTATTCTATATAGTTTAGAAATAAAATAAAAAAATTTAGGTGCAAGAATACTTTTATCCATCTTATTATGAGATTACTCATCAACCAACACTCATCCATTATGCATATATTTTAATCAGTCAATATAAGAGATCTAGGTGTTATTGGGATACATATATGTTAAAATGTTGTAGAATTTAAATGATCATTCAGATATTAATTGAATAATTCTTAATATAATCACATATAGGTATAATACCCCTCATGTGAAAACTCCCTTTTTTACCCAGTTCGTTGATTCATCAGATAGATTTCAAGAAACTCATATTGATGACCCTACATTATGGAACAATTCATGTTTTTTTCGAATATTAATTAATCATTCAAATTTTTTTCCTTCCACATTGTTCATAAAGGTGTACACTTGATAATGAACATCACCAACAATTCCCTATCATTTAGGCACACAAATACTACAAAATAATTGAGTATGGTAGAACAATTGAGAGATTCTTAATAACTGAACTAGGGAAAATAATTTTATCTCATTCTATAGACTATTTCAATGTATATATAGTATTTGGTACACTTCATTCTTGTGTCCACTCAAAAGTGTACATTTTGAGATTTATTTAAAAACAAGGATGGTTTAAATCAATTCAACGTTAGCTATTGTGGATTATTTTTTTACATATTCATGAAGATGAATAACATCCAAAGAAGCCTATTTTAATATAATTACAATGACATTTTGATAAATTAGAACATTTGTAAAATTTATAAAATTGTGTAAAGTCCACTTGAACCATCCACATAATTATTTATACACCTGATTTGTTAGTTTTCGGTAACCACCCCTAAAATTTGAATTCTTCATCATGTTGAATGATTCATTTTCTATTTTCTGTTTCTATAACTAATTCATCATCTTTAGATTTTTTGCATTTCTCAAGAAACTTCCACAGATCATATTCCTTCTTAATATATTTTATTTTGGATCTTTAAAATGGATTATTCAATTTTTTGTGCCATATTTATAGTGTTTTTATCAAAATCTTATTTAATAATTTCTTAAATCACTCATATCTTCATGTTTCCCAACTAGAATATTTTTATTATTGATATTATCATGTTTCTATTTCAATCCATGGACAATTATTACTGGTTCATGGATTGAATTATCTATCCATAGTCGAATAATTATTTGATGGTTGATATGAAATTATTGAAATTAATCTTCTTAATCATTTTAGATGTTATTTTATTCAGACTTTTCTTTTCATAAAAATCATTCATCAGCTGTTTATCTCCATGGAAGTTAATTCCATTATCTTTATGATATTTTTCTTCTAATATATATCATGGTTTTATTATATCATTATTAAATGAGTTGGTCCTTGAGGGTGTGTACCAACACCGTTCATCGATGTGACCCCATTTTTTTTAGTTCTCATAGAAATCTTCACGAAAAATAAATATCTTTTAAGTGTATAGATTTATTTTCTTCTTTGGAATCAAAATTTTTTAATGAAATTTTTTTTCATTTTTTCACCTATTCTCCCACTACATTTAAGCCTTTTTTATTCCTTGAAATTCTCTTATTTTTCAAAAAATTAGTTTCTTGATATCCAAATTTATAGAAACAGAAACATAAGCCAATGACTCACTTTATTTTAAGTGTAGCATATTTCTATCTAAATTTTGCAATGTGTTCATTCTAGTGATGTCTTTCTTTCACTGGAGAATTATTTTTATACTTATATTTCTTGATCATTCAATTTTCCGCAATTATCAATTTGGTGGATTTATCTAGGATTTTATCAACCAATATCTTTAATTATTTTTTTCTTATGAACCTATATTAGCAGATGAAAATGAATTAATGAAAATTTAATTTACTAAGTTATTAGATCCCATCTTCCATGAGTTATATATGGTTGATCAAATGATTATTTTTTTATTTATTCATTACACTAATATGATTATCTCTAGAGACATGAGTATCAAAAAATTGTAGAAACAGACTCTTTTGAGGTTTGAATCTCTTTATATGTTTGGGTAGAAGTGTTATTTCACTCTAAAATATGTTAACTTCTAGTAGGTAACTCCTAAAAATTTCTCAACTCAATATCTAGTTCAAAAATTTCACACTGAAGTCAAAATTTACATTTTAAAATGATTTCTTCCCTCATCTCCTTTCACTTTTAATTTTAGTAATATATCTTTTTATGTTTTCTACTTGTATTTAAATAGAATTCAATGTATTTAACTCTTCTATCCTTGAATTATTATTTATCTTCTTTGACACTAACAATATATTTATGTGATTTTTATAGATCATGGTTCATATGAATATACTCTTCATGAAACTGTTCCTTTTAATCCACTAACATGTCACGATAATTGACTTTACGTGTCTCATATTCAAGTATAAAATATCTGAGATTCATGGAAACTTTGAAAAATTTCTCAAGTGAATGATTTTATTCCCCAAAAAAATATTTACTATTTGTTATATCATATTAATACCATTTGAATTCTTCAAAAAAATTCAAATCAATTTTTTGAAAAATGTCACAAATTCTTCTTTTTCATCAACATGATCTATGGGAAAATTTAACATTTAGGATTTCATACAATTTGAATCCTCCAGTTTACTGATTTCCTCTATTTATGCTCTAATATAAAAAATTTTATTGAAGGAATAATGTATATTTGGAATCAATTTATCATGAACATTATTAATATATATTTAAATTTTAGATTATATGTCTTCAAAAAATTTCATTGACTCAACATCCTAATACTCTCCAAATCCTAGTCTGGTTTTTTAAATGGGGCGTTTTCTCTAATTTGATAAAGTAACACTAATCCTTTAGTTTATTCATTGATATTTTTCTTTGTCTCTTTACTTACCTCATCTTCTTGTTTTTCATATTCTTTAAAGAGACCTTCAATTCTTCAACAACCGGAGAGGAACATACGTTTCCCCATTGAGGTATATTAATATCAACATGAAATATACAGTTCTTATTAAACATTGAAAATGAATTGGGGATAAAAAATATGATTCATTTAGAGGTAGACATGCCCTATGATAAACCGTTAAGATCCCATATGGATCATTTAGGGGTTTTAAGATGGGGTGAATCTGTGTAACCAACTATTATTATGTTATACATTCTATATACTTATCCCCCTTACTCTCAATCATATTCCCAATGTATGAGGAATGGATATATCTTACACACTCGATGATTATATAAACATGAAATAAAAATAATAAAATAAAAAACATCATACTAAGATTTTTACAATGTATGGTTAAAATTCTTAATCCTATTCCTCATCAACAAGTGGTTTTTTAATAGATTATCTTATCAATACACTTTTAGAGGTAAATAATTCATATAATTGGCCTAAATAATCATGTAAGAAATTATAAATCTTCATGAGTTAATGAATTTATTTATAATGGTACTTCCAATAATCAATGATGTTGTTTATACTAGTTTTAAATGTTCATTAAATATTTTAAATAATCACACTATAAAAGATCTCTATACTTCACTGGATGGATTTTCATCAACTGGATAACCATCTTTCGTCATCTTTAGTCTCAAACTACTAATGTATCAAGATTATTATATTAATTTCAACCTAGTACTATTAAATAAATGTAATATAATACCTATACTCAAATATAGTATAATTTCATAATGATCATATGAATAATCTCTCAACACACTACAAGTTGTATTCTACCTAAAATATTCAAATAATCGGGCGGATAGTCATTTTTTCAACGATGTTCTTGGCCTCAATCTCATTCTCTATTCAATACAATAATATATTGGGATCTCTAAAACATATTTCAATTCAATATTTTTATTCATCATCTATATAGAAGTATTTAATCAAAATAATTTGGTTTATGTGGACCTCAATTATTCCTTGTTTTGAACCCCAATTAATTTCGCATTTTAAATAATTCAATTTATTTTGTAATGAATAAACAAAATACTTTTTATCCTTCATCAAATTTTATTACACAAATTATTTAGGTATTATATCACTTATAAAAACACACATAGATATTACATGGGTATTAGTTTTTTCATGAAATGAAGATTTTATTATACCTGAGTATGGTAGGGATTTCATTCTTTATATAGTGCGTCTAAAATACTTAAGTGATTAGGGTTATACCATATTCTTCTAGCATTAATAGACAACCTACATCTCACACTCTATGAATGTATCTTCATGCACCTCAATTGAAAATCTTCTTGGTTTAGAAATCCATTTTAATAATTCCATTTAACAAATATGAAAACTCATTTTAAAAAACCAATTGATTCAAGTATGCATTCTTGCAGTAGATTTTTATCATCAATAATACACATAAATCATTTTTTTCATGTCGTAAGAAATAATTGAACCTCAAATAAAATTCCAAAAATTACGAGATCTAAATTTTATCGTATGGAATAAAAAACATCATAGGATAATCTAAAGAACATGAAGACATTCATTTCTATATTTGATGAATTTTCAAGTTAGTGAAACTGCATGAAAATTTTATTTTGATCATACTTATTAATTAAATAATTATTTTACTTCACCTAAAATTTTGTTCATCATACATATTGTTAAAGGGGATAATAATAAAAACATTCTATTTCATTATGATAAGAATTAGCATTGCGCATGTTTACATGAATGGGATGCAGACCACTTGTTCATTCATTTTTAAAATCATGACCACGTGCATATTTCTAAGACCCAAAATATGAATTTGAAACTTCATTTTATTTATGTCATAACATGTTTATTTATTTTTCACATGAATAAAAAACATATCATGCACGAATAGAAGTTTTCATCCTCACTATCTCAACATATCAAACTTATAACAATCATGGAAGGATTGCCTTGATCAATGGGAGTTCGATGGTGAACATTGGTGACCATAAGTATCATTGAGGTTCCTTAATGGTGGAATATGGTGATACATTTTGATAATATGGCTTAGAAAACACAGATCAGATGACACTCATTATAATAGTATATTATAAGATAGATGAAAAATGAACATGAGTTCATTTCCCACATCACTTTTTCCCATGATATACTACAACTATATATTATAACTACTCATGCTACCACATGAAGATAGTAATAGGGGATCAAAAACTGTACAAAAATTTACCCATTCCCTAAATCCTACACATCACATGAATTCCCCACTAGAAAATAAAATATGGCTATGTGCATACTCTACTTTGTGAGCCTTACAAAATGTCGCCGACCACATGGTTCACCATTGGGATTTTTGGGCTGATTCTAGAACATGGTTTAGATCCTTATTCCATATGTGTGGGGTTGAGTTGTATCATGTTACCTATATAGTATGCAACATTTTATAAGTGTCCTACATAGAAATTTTATATGTATCAATGATTGAAACAACTTCTCAATTAACCATCATCCAAGATATATTTTCTGGTCTTCTTTAAAATCTTCATCACAAATCATCATCTATTTTTATTTAAACATTTTCGTGACCAATATATGTGATTATTTATTTAAATTTTTGTTAATTATATCATCATTACTCAGTGAAAATAAATATTTTGATGGCATTCCACGTGATTTAGGATGTTTTCTCTCCTATGAACATGAATTTTACATTTATGATCAGATTAATCAATAATAAAAATTGAAATTTAGAATTATTTAAACATGATATCTAATTTCATTAAATGAATTGATAACAATTATACAAGAATCATCACTAATCATGAATAATTATCATTCCAAATGACTATTATAGTGTCCATAACCATTTTCATTGTGTCATTTCCATACTTGTTCAATATTTCATAAAAATTTATTATATTTTAATTTCCATGATTAATTGCTAACTAATATGGACTTCATTATACATTTAAATTAATTTATTCTTATATATTGACAACATATACAACTATAATAATCAAATATACACATGTGATTTTCAACTCTAATGTGTTTCAATATACTAATAGTTTGTTTAGGTTGAAGGAATTGTAACCAATAAGTGGTATCCCTATTTTGATGATTTCTTATTGAATTGGTATCCCTCAAATTTAAAAATTTCATGGGAATTTTTTTTATAATGATCATTGAAAGGTTGTTCAGTATTTTACAAGAATTGAATCATATTAAATCATAATGATAATGAATATGATTTGGTATAAATTTATACAAGTGGTATAAATTGATTCTACATCTGGTATATCACACAAATATAGTGATTTATTTTTTATGCACTAACTCTTTTGTGTGATACAATCAAGAATTCAAGAACAATTATCTCTTTTTTTTAATTTTGTTTATGATTAATGGTTTGTATGAAAATTATTGAGTGATATATAAAACATTAAAATTGATAATGAGTAATATTATTTATTATACTAAGATCTAGATTAGTATGATTATTGAATTTGTTGATGATTATTTTCCAAGTTGTAAATGCCTTAAAACATGATATTTTAAAACATTATAGGGAAATTAAATTCAATTACCAAATATTGAATTAGAAATAAGTTGATCAAAAATATTTGAAATCTGAACTACACTCCATCCAATATCAACCCCTCAAAACCCCTTATCCAAACACCTAACTTTTTGCCCATCAATTTTCCTTCATAATTTAGAATAATTACATACCATTTCCTTAAAAGAACCAAACCATTTATATAGATGAATAAAATATGTATGATTATGAACTTATATATGATTCTACTAATAACCTTATGGTGGATGAGACTAATAAATTCTGAAATGATTTATCTATAACAATCCAAAATTTTACTCTCATATCACTTTATCTATAGATAATGTTCTTACAAAACAATGGTAGTTTGAAATCATTAAAATGAATTCCTAGGGTACTACTGATTTACTCTAACCTAAGAAATCAGTAGTCTCAAACATCATCATATTTGTTACTATAAATCATGGAATACTATGATTATATTAGATCTCCCTTGATTATAATTATAAAATCCATGTTAAAAATATTCCATCAATTTGTGAACTGGTTTCAGATATTCGCAAAGAGTTTCTATTAGTTTGGAATCATTATAATTTCCACGTTCATGAAGAATATTTGGATAGAAATTTTTTCTTATTCAAGATGAAATATCCTCAATTACATGATAGTTAAATTCCCAAAAGTTATAATGTTTCTAGTGGTATTGTGGATTTCAATATCATATAATAAGATCTTCTGTATTTTCTAGACCATATTGCGGGGGAGTGGCACACCTAAAGATGAAACAACTATGATTTAGAAAGGTGTCTCTTGGGGAGTTATACATTCATTCTCTCATAGATTTATTTTATCTCTATAACCAACCAAGATTCCTAGAGAACCTAAAGGAAGATAAAAAAACTTATTGGTAATGCCTATGATAGTAAAATTATTTGGTTCAAATATGGGGAAAACCATCATATACTAGTTGTACCAATACCAAACCACTTTTAATTAAGCCTATATCCCATTTTTTTGTGGAAAAATGATGTGGAAGTTGTTTTAGATGAAACATTTCCATGAAAAATTAATTAAAATTTATATTTTAACTATGTTCAGAAGAGAAATTTCACCAATTTATTACCAAATAATAAGAAACGTGTAAATATCATAAAAAACATCCTAATATTGATGATCTTGATGAAGATGGTGTTGAGAGTCTTTTCTCTCCTGATGATGAAAAAAATGAAAAAATATGTTTGAATTGTCTGATGAAGAACAAGTAAAGGAATATATGTTAGTATCAGATCATAATTTTCTAAAAATAAATATACAAATTGATCTACAAAAGAATAAATATTTCACTTAAAGGATCAAATATCTCTTTTTTGGATATATAATATATTACTCTTGATAGTAAAAATGATTTCACAATTCTATAAAATTTTATAAATCTGAAATATGTTTATATTAAGATAATTTTATTAATCTTGGAGTTTTTTATGGGGTTACCAGTTCATCAATATTATACCTATCATTAGATTCTATTGATTTATGATGAATTATAACAATATCTATGATGATAATCATTTCAATTTTTCTATATTATCACTGTAGGTATTCCAATTGGAATTATTTTTTACATAGGGTTCATTAAAATATATATATATATATATATATATATATGATTTCATAATGAAGAGTAGTCAACACTATTATGATTTTTTCTATGTTTGAGGATGGTAAATTGATTTCCAAATATACTCATGATATACAGGGTTATACTACAATCACCACTTTTTTTTGAGGAATTATTTCGCTTATTTAGTGTTTCACTCAACTCATCACCTTTATAGATAAATATTCCTTGGTACACAACTATAATTCCTAGTGTAATATCTTAAAATCCAACCCTAATCCAACTGTATATTTCATTCAAAATTTATTAAATCTTTTTTGAATAATCTGAAATAGATTCTCATTCCATTACATACCGGATTGTTACTAAGGATTGTATTATCTAGAGGACCTAATATACAAATGATCATTTATCCATATATTATTTATAATAGAATTGAAGTTCTAAAAACTTTTTCCCTAACTATTACCATTAGGATCTGAAGAATTTTGATTGTCCCACTCAAAAACAAAAACATTTTTGTTATCCCTATGTGGAGAACCAATCTATTAATGTCTTGATTTTACATTATTTCTATAACATAAACATTACATCTTATAAACATTATTTAACAATCCATAGAATAGAAGTATTATAATCATTCAAAACTAGGTAAAACTGAAAAATATTTTAAAAACTATGATGCATATTTCGCTATAATAGATTCATATTAGTCACCCATCTAGAAATCTCATAAGATATACTCATATTTATGGCATTGGTATGATAAAAATAACAAAGTTGTGATCTCAAATTCTTGGTAAGGGGAGTATTTTCAAAATATTATAATGGGGTAGATAATAAGAATATTAGAAACTATGATTAAGGTAGAAATATCTTAAAATAATGTGTTACATTAAGAGTTTTCTACAATTTAGGATCAAAACGAATGAAATATCTTATAAAAAATAGATTCAATGCAAAAAGATTATGGAATAATGATATAATAAATATATTTAATGAGTAATAACATAATATATAACGAAGAATTATGTTATAGGCATAATAATAAGTATTCATAAGATTTTGAATGTGGATAGTGATATCTATTTCATGCTAATTTTTGTGAACATAGCTAATATACATAGTGACCATTCTTACTACGGTGAACATATCTAATCTGAATCATTTTTAGGATTATTATTATAATATCTTACAATCTATAACTTATTCATTCTCAACTTCCTTAACTCATGAGGTATAAAACATTAACAAATTCATTATATCCACTTATCATTATCCATATAGATGAGTTCATCCTAAAATCAAATCATTCATCATATCATAAATAACCCATTGTTAGAATATGGATTTCATAAATTTTCTTCAAAGTATCACATTAAAAATATGATTATATTTTTCCAAAAAAAAATGACACCAAAACGTATTATTTAAATAGGTAACATATATATTAATTCACAAAATATTTATTAATTAGAGGAGAATCATTTCAAAATCTTTGAGTAATCTAAAATTTATTTTTTTAAAAGAGTGTTTCTTAATGTCATATTACAATGATGTGATTTCAAAGAAACGTTATAATTTTTTTAATATGTTGATTGAAATTACTAATGAATTACATAAAAAATTCTAATAAATAAACCATTAAATGAATAAAAACATATTTAAAAATTTGATGTAAAAGGGGTGAATATAATAACATAGTAAGAATAATCCCTTTATATATTGAAAAATGCCTTAATTGAAAACCCTTGTAATTTAGAGGTTATTGAAAACAATAATATAAAATGACTAAAGGGAATATGATGATAAAAAAAGATAAATAAATTTGAGTTTCCACTCAGAAAATGAGAAAATTTGTGGGAGGAAATTTTAAATGGTGAAAAAATCCAATAAAATATATGACAAATATTCTTACAAAAAATTATGTTCCATGAAACAACAAAATCATCAAGGAAAAATAGTTTGGTGTGAAACGTCACTTAAAATAAGAAGGTGGAAATAAAACACAACATCATCAAAGGATAGAATATATCAATATTGAAAAATAATATTCAAATATAATTGATTATGATCTATGGATTTTATTTCGGTTATGATAACCCATTAACATTATTTCATCTTAGTTGAATGTGATCTAACATAATTTAGAATGTTAGGGTTCTCATAGAGGTTTCCCAAGAAAATTTGGGCTTACATAAAAAACAATTTCCCATATTGTTTTAGGTTTATAGATGACAATACTGGAGGGAAATATAGTTATGTTTAAAGTGGAAATAAAAATTTTATAGTGGCAATGGAGGGGCAGTAAGAGGGCTCATTTTTTAGTGGTTAGAATGAAATTCGTATAAATATTTCATCTTAATATAAATTGAACAAATGTTAAAAATGTCACCAAGCTCTAAAAATATAGACTAGTTTTTTGGATGGTGATAAATCGTTGAGTATATCTCAAAAAATTAATTTGAAATTTTTTTATCATTTTTCAATCCCTTTATCCTCTGAATTATTATTATTTATTTATGTTTTATAGTAGAAACTATTTTTTAACTAAGGAAACAAGTTCATTATTCCATAAATTAATGAATTCCATATTAGATATATTATAACCACTGATTCTAAATTTCAAATCCATATCTTCTGATTAAATTTCATAAATTGTTACAAATTAATTTTAATATAAGAATTATAAAATAGATTAAAACATTTTTTTAATATATTACTTATGATTTTAAATATAAATTATAGTTTTGTAAACAATAATACTTATATTAAAATTTATTATGTGAATAATAAGATTCTTTTTAATAAAATGGTTTTTTTGAATATGAATGTCGTACATGTATGTTAGTAATGGCATAAAAGTCACAGTATTGGTATATTGAACTACTATACTAAAATTCAATTTTCTTCAAAAAGTACATAAATTTATACGGAGATAATTATTCCTTTTTAAATAAAAAAATTGCGCCATTTTTTAATTATTATTTTAAAATTTATAAATTCTTTTATAAGAAATAAAAAATATAATGAAAATTTATTTTTATTATAAAATGATGTTTTTAAACATCAGGTGTTCTTAATTTTAGTTCATATCAATTATTAATTTGCAAGATATTAATCCATTAGTTCATATATTAATTATTATAATAGTTTTCATTTTTATCTATTATGATAAATTATGAAATAAAAATTATATCAGTACTTTCAATAATGAAATAATTATTTTATATAATGAAAACATATCAAATACAATTTAAATTAATTATTAATATTATAAATTTTAATTTTATTACACCATTTTATTTAATATTTTTTAAACTTTAATATATACATTATATAATATTTTAATATTATAATTAATATTTATTTAAATACCTAGAAATTTCAAGGAAAATTTTTTTCCCTAATTTCTTTGGAATTTTACGAGTCTGTGGCTTCTGACAACACCTAATTCCGAGGCCCGGTGTGGCCGGAATCTATTTCCGAAGTTTAGCTCGGGTACATTTAGTGAACGAATGAGTGAGTTTTTCTATCTTTTGAACTGGTGTTTGGAATTAAAATCTGAGGGCACCAATGAAACCGCGGTGACGGTAATTGTTTAAGGGGACCTTTACCACAATTTCATTTAAAGCGGGATGAGAATTCTTTATTTGGGAATTGGTTCAAAATGTATAAAGTTGTTGAGAAATTTTTTTTTGTAACCCTGGAAGTTCAGCCATCTCGTGGGAAGTTGTTGGTGGGGTCCGCAACCACCCAACCTCCCATGTGTGATATATGAGAGGTGGGTCCCACACGAGCTCCAACCTTCCATATTTCCAAAACCCCCTTCATTAATTTTGATATCTCCTCTTAATTTCAGTAACTCTTCATTTCCCCCTCAACTCCCTAAACCTCTCCTCTCCACCATTAAAGCTAGCCTACTCACATAATTAATTTCTTGAATTAATTTGAAACTGTGGGTTGTCTATAAATGGGAGTAGGTTAATACATAATTTTTTTTGGAAAATAATATGGTGGAGGAACTTCTGAAGAAATAAGAGTAGCTTCGTTCTTCAACCCTCTCACGAGTAACAAGAAGGTGTCATCTATACTTCTCTCCGCGAAAAGACAGGAGACGTCCTTTCTTTTTTGGATGCACACCTACGATGACAGAAGAAACAATGTCATCCACGCTACAGAGCTACCACATATCTTTCTCGAGGTTGGGGTTATTATTTTTTTTCAACTTTAAATAACCGTTCTTCATTGCTTAAGGATTGGATGCTTGATATCGTCGCAACGGGAGGAGATTAGACTGCACCAACATGACTGATTCTCTTCCCCTCTTCCTTGTTTATCTTCGTTGATGTCGGAGGCAGAGGCTCATGGTGTCGTTGCACCTTGTGGTGGTCGGAAGGGAACCGCGGACATGCATGGCCGTGGCGAAGGCAGCGTCGTGTCATTGCACTATGCTGGGATGAAGAGGACCGCGACTGTAACGGGCCACGGTGGGGGTGCGCGGCGCCTTCGCGCCCCACCAGAAACGCCGACGAAGGCCGCGCCCGGAGCGGGCCGCGGTGGAGGGGAGAAGAGCCATATCACCACACCGGTCGAATAAGAGCCGCGACTTAAGGCTGCAGCGGACATCCAAGGGGCGGCTGGCCATGCCGGCCGCCAATGCCACCTGGAGGCGGGACCCGAGGGGTCCCGCGGTTACAGAAAGGCCGGCCATCATGGTCGGACGATTCGAAGGAAACGAGGGGGTGGGGGGGGCAGCATAGCCCCCCCCCCCTCCCCCGACAACTTTTAGGGAAAACCTCATAGAGTCCGTCGTTTCCACCAACAAGGGCCGGCACACCCTTTGCATCCTGCTCGGCCGACGCCAAGTCGCGGCCGGCTTCTGAGCCCGGCTGCAGGCCGCACAGGCGGGGTCGGATGCGCCCGACTGGGCTGGGCCGCGCCAGCCGATCCGGGCCATGCTCCATCCGGCCGGACCCGGACCCAGGTCGTGTTGACCCGGTTCTGGCTGACCCAGGCGGTATTGGGCCGGGTCGGACCGGGCCCAGACCCCCTATTTTCGGATCACATTCATTAAAATGCCAATATATTGGGCTAAAGTCCACTGATCGATGCACCATCAGTTGCATAGGGATCCTTGGATCGAGACAGTATTTTTCCTATATTAAACACAAGATTTAGGCAAATTTTGGATATGGCCGGGTTGATTCGAACCCAAAACCAATCGGGCCCTCGGAGCAGAAACGGTAATAACTTGAGCTCCGGAAGTCCGAGTGATGTGCCGTTGTCTTGGTTGGATTCCTCTTGATGAGACGGTTCTTTGGGTATACTTCACCCAATATTTAGACCCAATTGGAGTATGGTTGGGTTGTATTGTACTCGAAATCCAACCGGGCCCCTAGAACGGAAATGCCGATAACTTTCAGACCGGACGTCTATTTGACAATACTTCACCAAATTTGGTCATCTTGTTGAGAAACGGTCCCATTGTGTATACCCTATGAGTGTTCGGGGTACAGTTGAGATATGGTCGGGTTTGTTCATACACGAAACCAACCGGGCCCATGGGAACGAAAGGCTAATAACTCACAGACCGGGCGTCCGATTGATGCGCCGTCTATTGCGTTGAGACCCCTGTGACAATGCGGTCCTTTATGATTCATCTTCATGGTACTTTGTGATACTTAGAGTATCGACTAATATCTCATGGATCAGACCCTCTTAGAGACTAGCGTACGGAGTCCAGAGACCTAGTTGTTGTAGACTTGAATACTACTTGACCGATTCGAGTCAGAGTGATTAGATTGGCCCAGTGGACGGAGCGCCCAGTATTTGGCGGTAGACCCATAGAGGAAGAAGTGCCTGGAAGTTGGCAGCAGACTCGCGGTACTCGACAGGAGAAGTACCTCTGATGGCTATTAGGGGGAGCTCCTGGTATTTGGTGGCAGACCCATAGTGGACGGAGCGCTCGGTATTTGGCACCAGACCCGCGGTACTCGATAGGAGGAGTACATCTGCAGTCTAAGTTTTGTGAGTAGCACCTCTAAGTCATGATAGGGCAACTATACTCGACAAGGGAGGAGTTTTTCAGTAGTTGTTGTTTCGATATCTTTAATGAAAATCCTGGTTTGAGCTGAGTCAATGACCTTTGAGTTTTCCTCATGATTGAGATGGGTTACTTGCTAACTTAGGTATATGTATGGGAATATACCTAAGTAGTGGTTATCTATTGATTTCATATCATTATGATACCTCATGATTAAGATGGGATACTTGATAACTTATGTATAAGTATGGGCTTATACCTAAGTAAGGGTTATCTGTTTAGATCCTTCTTTGTGGTTATCCTTGTTGGATTTAGTGATTCCTTAAGGGTCATGGGGTCCCTACTGAGTATCGTTATACTCACCCCTACACTGGCTATGCCCGCACCTCACTGTGTTGGATGCAGACGACGGTTAGTGCTGACAGAGAACAAGTGTACAAGGACTGGATGGTACCTGAAGGTGGGCCTCACGACGAGTCAGTACCTGAAGGTGGACTTCACGACGAGATGATACGCATAGGAGGTTGGCGGGAAAGAGTGTTGAGGAGGCTATCTATACCTACCCTTCAGGTGGGGTCTGAGGTGTATGACCCAGGAGTTGCTTCTATCTTCCAACTGTTTGTCTTTTCTGTTGTACTTTCATTCAGTTATAGTTGTACTTCCAAGTTGGGTTTGTATTCTGAACCATTTACATTCCAGCACATTCTTTTTTTACATATTGTATTACTTCATCTTGTACTCTGGTTGGATGTCTTTATGTTTTATAAAGGCAATGCCTTCCCAGTAAAAGTGATTTACCCCTTTGGTTCTAGTCACTAGCCTCTGTCGTATGGAAGGAGGGCTTGGGTTAGTCACGACACGTGCTCCGAGGATGGGTTGTGACAATTTATAAATAACACACACACACACACACATATATATATATATATAATATGTTAATATCATATTTTTATTTCGTGGCGAGTTAGATAATTTGAAATTTACTACTCAATAATAGAAATACAATTGTATACTGATTTGATATATAAACAACAACCATATCTACATTGACCATATTTTTATTATTGATATTTTCAATGGAAGAATTTATTTCTAATATATGTATCTTTAGGAAACTTATTTCACCTACAGTTCTCATTTCCATAGTTTTCCTGTCAAATCTCACACCATGATTTATACTTTTATAGAATTCAATTTTACTGTGTTGTTTGATATACTAATTATGAATCATAAATGTGATATTGGTCAACTGTATATTATACTTCTAATTATATCATTATTTTTAATTTATTTTCCACTTTTAATTTTTTAATTTTTAATTGATGTAACCATCTATGATTTGCAATACTTAGTTGCATGTGATTAAGTGGAAGTTTTTTAATATAAAACAATAAAAATTTGTTATCTAAATTTATATAATGTATGAATTAATAATTAATACTTTTCAATTCATTTAAACAAATATATTATTTTTTTATTATTAAAATATAGTTTATAGATAGAATATTCTTCCTAAAAACATCGGGCGATACATTATCACCCATTAAATAAATTACAACCTATCGATTTTAATTTTCACATACCAATAGAAACATATATGGGTGTAAAAATAATAGATATGACTCATAATATATTTTATAGATAGATATGAGCCTTAAAAACATGGGAATCATATGTATTTACAAAGAATAGGCTTGTCCTTAATATTTATCTCTTCTCCAACTACTTGGGTAATGTGTCCACCATTATTAGACATCAAGATGCACATTACGTAATTTGTTTGTAGAGGTGTTTATAATCATCCATTGATTGAAAGAATATAATGAAATGATTTGATTTCCGAATTTAAAATAATTTTTACACATTTTCCACATAAAAATTTTCCATTATTAATTTCATCTAATGGAAGGTTAATAAGATTTTCACTAGGAGAATTCGCATAATCTTCAATATAGGAAATAATAAAAAATAAATTTTCATCAGTAATAAAATTAGTTGGGTTGTGATTTAATTCCATTGGAAAAATTCATTGATATAATAAGGAATATATAATTATAAACAAAAAACATATTATTTACTCTCCTGTGGGGGATAAATGCGACTTAATTATCATGATACAATTTATAGTTAGTAATTACATAGGTTATTCTTTGTTCATTTTTTATAGGTCACTATATTCCATTATCCTCATTATTCTTTTTTTTTGATAAATTGATTTCATAATACCCTTCCTATTTTTATTTGAATAAATGATCTTTATTCACTTAAATTGCATCATCTAGACAATTTTCAACTACCCGACAATTGTGATATTGATAGAAAACATATCCACATTAGAAATATTTCCTAGTTCCTCTAATACAGATTATTAGGTAATTTTATCATGACCCAAATCACATGGTCCTTAATGGATTATAGTAATATTAATTTGGTACCAAGTTTCATCTCTAATAGGCTAGGGGTCGAAAACTAGCATCGAGTATGCATATCACAAACATGGGAGTCCTTACATTAATGTACATGTACATGAAAATATATCTATATACCAATTTAATATTTTAAGGATAAAATACGGTTACTAAATATGAAATCATATAAATAATACCACATTAGAGTATGAAAAAATTATAGAAGAACAATGTGTCCAAATATAATCCAATTATAAGTGAAAAATTTTCCAACATGCTAATGAAAATAGGACTGCAGTCAAGATTTAACTACAAAAACCATTTGAATTCTACCTAAAAAAATTATGCACCCCCAAGTCTTAGTCCTCTGAGGACTCCATTTAATGTCATATCATCTAAATATGTTTTATAACATGTGAACATGTCCTATATTTGGGTGAGTATAAATATACCCATTTTGACAATATAAAATCCCAAAACATAAATCCTTATGAAGTGTTATCTTAAGAACATTAAGGTGAGTTAATTAGAAATAAATGTGATAAAAACAAAGATACACTCATTGAAACCATGTCTATAAATTTGGAGGCATCCTAATTACCAATCTAATATTCATTTCTAGGCTCCAATATATAATTTGTGTGGGATAAATCACCTAAAATTTTACATTTACACTAATGGAACTCATCCGAGAGGTCGAACCCACAAAGACTTTCACATTTTATGTATGAAATGAAACATAAATAATACACATGTATAGTAAGGGGATCATAACTAGGGCCATTGTGGGATACCTCTCCCTCTGCGAAACAGCCCACTGGGGGGAGGATCACAAACCTGAGATATCGGAAATGGGATTCCTGACCCAATATAGGAAATAATTTTATAGAATCAAACCCTAAGTCATATAGATGGATAACTAAACCTATCCAGGACTGACCCATATAGGGGATCACCTATCTAACACATAAGATAGGATTCCTCACTACACCCTTATCATTACAAACAAATAGAACACACTCAAAATAAAATTCGTCTAAGGGGATTATGGGATCTAACATTATAGAGAGTCGGTACATAGTTTTTATAAGTGATACGAAGTGTTCCTGCTAATCCAGGACCGGACTGTATCTACACCCATGTACTCTAACCAATGTCTGTATACGTTGGCCATGATCATGTCCACTGGTCATGTCCATGTCTGTGTACACGGGGGTGCATGTTGTATCAATAGCTCAAGGGTAACATGATATGTCAATAGGTCACATCACATGTGATATTTGTCTTCACATGTAAACCAATTCCACATCATAAAGTGATCTACAAGAGGACCTTTTTTAAACATACTTGTCATTTATATCAGGATTTTCATGAAATCCTGGTATCACATGTCTCTTTTGCTACACCAACACCACTACATATTCCACCACGATCTTCACCATAAAACCTAGATCTCAGTTTACAAAGTTCACAACATCACTGGTAGCCAGATTTTGGTCACTCTATGGATTGATGTCACCAATATTTAAGATTTAAAAGATCATCCATGGTTAATATCATGAATTCTCTATCATTTTTATGATCATTGGTCTTATGTTATCTTTATCACACTACCATCACAATTTATATCCCAAATCCAAACCCATGAAATGAATCGTGTAGTCCAATGATTAGTTTTGAAGTGATTTGTTGCCATGTATAGTTGAACCATCAGTAAAAAAATAATCATGAAGATCTATCAATGAAAAGGTGGAGAAATGAATGAAATGGAAATTTGATAAATTAACATTGGCCAATGTTTGGGTTAGACATGGTCAGTTTATAGATAATTCATTGAATGGGGAGTATGATCAATTATAAAACAGTTCCAATTTCTATGAATCAAATATAACCAATGATATAAGGATAAAAAAAATCTTCAGATTAATTTCAAAAATAATTAACCCAAAATTTTCATGGAGAAAACAATATAATGTAAATTAAAAAATAAAAATTGATTTCCTTCCACATATTGGATCGATCATTGATACATACAATTTCAAATGAGTGGTCATTGATGAATCCAATGCATTATTCATTGTCTCTACCAATCTCCCAGATCAAACCAGAAGGATATCCATACATTATTTTCCCTCCAATATCATAACATTATGTGGATAACCTTATATATTTTCCTAAAAAGGTTATAAGTATAATATTTTATATGTTTTTACATTTATTTATATAATAAATAAAATAATTCATACATTTTTTTTAAATTTCCACTTGAAACTGTGCTCTATTGGAAGGACCAACACCAATCAATATTAAGTTGAATCTAGGGTAAATCACATGTTCTAAAATTAACTACATTCTATATTTTACCACCCAATATATGATTCAGAATATATTACATTATTTTTAGAAAAATATGTGAGCATGATATCATAATTTTATTTTTTTTAATCTATAAATATTATGGATCCTTGACCACCAAAATCCCACACCCACTATTCAAATAAATATGAAATTATAAATTAAAATGTACTAATGTGTCACATAAAAAAATAGAGTCAGTAAATTCCCCACACACATGGGGATTTCATTTCAAAAATAAATGTCATACTATAAATGATGTGGGGTGGGGGTATTAAGATTTTATCTAATCCTCGCTCTTCTATGTGAACTCCTGAATATTATCATGCTACAAATTACAATTCACTAAACGAATCAATTTCCCATGAAGGATCATCCCCTTTCAATCCTTTATGGACACTAGGTTCACTAAAAAGGTAAATCCATCCTTAATGTCCATCTAACAGTTGTCAATTGCATTCAACGATTCATGCACAAATCTCCTCAGTTGCAATACAATGATTACATCATGACCCCAATCTAATTGTCATGGTAAGGGTAAGTGATATCCATCATTCTTAGTAAAATATATGTAATTATCTTCATGGTGATAACATCATGAATAAACTCTCTCCATTAGAAAACACCAAAGTCCTCTATTATTAGTATGCCTAGGGATATGATTGACCAGGGTAGTCCTATATTGTTTATGGATGATCTAAACCTTATTTATTGTTACTCAAAATTACTATAGGACCATAAGAACTATCTACCTTTAATCTATCCAATAAATTGGTGACCTTTAGGGTGTCACATACAAGGCTTCATATAGTTCTATATAGATGGTTGAGTGGAAACAATTTTTATACACAAATTCCACCAAATATAGATGATTCTTCCACTTCTAAAAAATCCAACTCACAATAACAAATCAAGCCCAATTGTACTTGAATAATCCACTATATTTTTCATTCTTCTTACTGATAAAACACCATTGCCATTCATAACAGATTAAATTTTTTTCCAAATAATCTTATATATAATCAGGACTTGATGTGAGAATTATGATCTAAAATGATCCTCAATGGAACTCCGTGAATACATATTATCTCTTTTTGTCCAAGAATCCTAAACTCTATACTAATCCCTCATCTCATATTGATAGTTAATGTGTTCACATGGATAGTCATTCAATAATTACCAAGATAGAATCATATCCTACATCTAATTGAAGAAGTTATATCATGAATTTAGTGGAGTTACCATCCCACATACACTCCATAACCTCAAGGGGTTTGGATAGAGCCACTAAAACCTATTTCTCAAACATCGCCTGCTGGAAAGTGTTGTATCGAGAGATAAACACAGCAACATAGCTCTTTATCTCTATCCAAATGAAAAATATTCCAGAGGACTTGATACATCATTGAAACTCTTGAATTTATATCTAATGAGGATGTATGAAACTATTTAAATACCTAATCTGACAATAAGACTAGTACAATTTTGTATCCCTTACCAAAGGGTGAAAATATCTCTACCTTTTGAAAATCTATGATGTGCATGTCCAATATATATTTAGTCATCAAAGACAATGTATTTTTTATCACCAAGATGTTATTCCCTATCATAATGAATAAGTAAAGTGTTAAAAACCATTGGATGGAGAAAGAACACATCATTATAATCAGCCAGGGAAACTTTTTGTCAAGGATAACTAATCTGATTCCATTCCCAATTACAATGAATGGCATTTTATGCAAGGAGAATTTTCAACCATGTTCCCCTTCCAATGATTATATACTATCTCAATGTTAAAATCTGGAATTAACTTCATCCATTGACTGTGCTTCCAGTTATTATCTTTTTACTAATATTTTTACTAGAGAATCTTCTGGTGAGAGTATATGATGAATCACTCTCCCATAAGATAGTTCAACCATGATTTATGGGCGAACACCACAGTAGAAAGCTCTAATTCACGGGGCATGTAGTTTTTCTTATGCAGTCCATGTTTTCATGACCCGTTATAAATTGATTCCTATCATATCATAAAATTGCCTCCAAAACCATCTGCAAAGGCATTTAACAAAATCGCATAGTATAAAGGCTCCAACATATTTATGATGATTGTGGATCTTCTCAACCTCTACAGAAAATCGTAAAATCTCTAATGAAACATTTTCCATACAAATGAAAGGACACCTATTTTGTGTAAAAGAAGTGAGATGTTTCAATATCATAGAGGAATTAGGCATGCATCTATGATGATATCCTATCAACCCAAGGAATCTCATATCTTCATTCATTCTCATAGGTATATCTTGAGTAGGAAATGACACAATATTATCAAGGTCCACTACTTGTCCCTCTTCTGAGATCAAATATTGATAAGAGTTATATATATATTTATATTGGAATCATTTATTTGGAATTTTTTCGTGTTTTAAAATATATCTCCTTAGATTTTTATGATTTATATAGGAAATAAGAGTGAATCATGAAAAATGGTGCTATTATAAATTTCTCCAATTCTAGAAAATTCAATTCGTGAATAAAAATCAAGGTGTGTAATCCCCATATATATTATTTATAAATAACTATTTCCAATAAATGAAACCACTACATGAAATGAATAATCTAAATGAAAAATTTTAATATGTGTACGTAAATCATGATGGTAAAATGTCATCTTCTCTACCAGTCATCCCTCCATGAATCCTCAATCCATTGACAGAAATAAAAGATGTGAAAACATAGAGCCAAATATTGTCTATGATGTGAATAATTTAAATGAATTGAATGATTTGGTAACATCTCCAATGATACGAAATAAATGATGTGATGTTTGGAAGAAAATAAATTATCTATGATTAGAATATCCTATTACATGACATTAAGCAAAAATACAGGTTGTGAATATTTCTAGGATGAAGTAATTTAATTATAACTCAATACGGGAAATAATTACAAATCATGAGTTGACCTCCCTATTTATATTCAAAAACCTTTGACATTGGTTTGACCAATCATCTTTTTTCTGTTATCTTTTGCACTATATCATACATACTATTAAGACATAGTTTTTTCCTAATTTTATTTTCTATTTTATTTATCATTTTTTATTTCACTTCATTAAAAGGAGTTTGGATTTCTCTTTCATTGTTACGAACCTTTATTCTTTCAATACCTATTTTTGCATGATTTTGTTTCTTCAATCTATGTAAGTGTGTTGCTCAATTTTAGATTCTATAATTAAGGATTACTTCAATCAGGAATTACTTTATTCATATTCCAATCCTTCTAGAACTATTTTATTCATTTAACCCCATCATTATCATGCATGGCTAAATCCCTTGATGTTAGGGGTCGAGAGTAGGGGTAACAAAAAAATTAATGAATTCTTTAATAAAAACATGGAAAAAAATTTGGATAATAATCGTGTTTTGAAATTAGGTTTTTCACATTATTTTTCAAATACCTAATATGAGGAATTTTAATAAAAGGATGGTGGCCTAATTGGAGTACAAAAGAAAAAGACCAAAATCTAATAATTATTTCTTATTTTGAGGATAATATTTATGCAAATTGATTGATGACCAACTCTAGAACAAAGAGTGGTTTCTGATATAGGTAGATCCAATTGGTTTGACAAAAACCAATTAGTGATTTTTTCAATGCCTCAAAAGCTAATCCATGTACATGAAAAAGAATGAATTAAGAATTTATGTTTTATATTATAAATAAATATAATTATGATCCCTTTTTTATATTTTGATGTAAATTAATCTAAATATTTTAGAAATTGAACTTATTAAATTCAAGAGGGGAATCCATTTTTATGGTCCAATTACTTGGTCACTAGTCTATTATATATCCCCCTATGGGTTCAACCTCGAACATTCAATATGATTTGTACTATAACAGTAGTGTTAGTTAGGTTTAATAAAAAAAATTAATACAGAAATACTCATGTATAATCCATGACGCTTTACATGCCGATCATATTTTGGAACTATTTTAGGGGATTATCTATTTTATTTTGTATAGTGTCCTTTGGAATGAACCAAGAATTTCCTAACACTCACTTCCCCCATTCAATTTATTTTTTCCAGATTTCCACATGGATAAATAAAATGATCTAGGTTACTATTCTAGTGTACGATTTATGTGCATTTGACTCGTTAAAAAAACCAAGAAAGTCAAAAAATATCTCTTAATTTCAACATTGAAATGAAGAGGTAATTCTATATATGTCTTCATCAAAACATGGTATATCATAATAATCTTATTTCTCCTAACCCTTGAAAAAAATAACAAGTCAAACTTGAATACAAATTCATACAACATTTTCTATCAGATTACACCATTGTGAATTATATTTTACAATCCATTATGGGTGTTTTACTCAACATCGTTTGACAAACTATTTAATCACATAGTTTAAAGATAAAAACACAACTCATTCATGTGATCAATAACATGGTATAATTGTTTGGACCTTAGAGTGAAGACCTATATGTGAATATGTCCAATTTCCTTGATGTTTGGGAAAATTTAAAAACGAAAGGTGTCTAGTATGATTCTATCAGGCATAGGGTCTCTCCTATTTCCTTCAATGATAGAGATAATGAATAACACCAAAGCCATGTATCATATTTTATATCTACCTAAGTTGATATAAAAATGAAAATGATCAGATAATTATCCCCCAAAAATGTGAACCTAGAAACTATGAAATGACATCCAAAAAATCACCTTGGTGGATATTGATTCGGTCTAAGAGGCTTGGTTTTTAAGGAATTTACTCAATTGTTCCCTAATAATGGATTCTATTTGTGTCTTCAAATTCATATATTATATCAGGGCCTATAAAACACAGCACATATTGTGGTATATTCCACTGCTAGATAAATATAGATGCTCAAGACACTAGAATTTGTTCAATCACTTCTAGATGAGGTATCTATAAATGATTGTCTGTGAAAGTGTTTTTAAGACCTCTTTGACACAAAATTACCATTTGTAAGAGATGACATTCCTTAGAACCCTTGTTGATGAACACACAAAAATATAGGAAACTTTCAGCTTTCATCTCAACAACTACCACATATATCCCCTTATATAGAGGTTCGGGCATGTCAAATGTTTGTAGGCCCACACCCATACTAGGATTTTCATCCATGGAATGAGTACACCCAATCCAATATTTCAATTATGAAAATTACATTCAATAATCCCAAATTTTTTAATATCTAAATTTTTTTTAAAATATATTTTACCCAAAATAACACATTCAATAATATTAACAACCAAATCCAGGCTATTATCCATAGAGAATTTTATATGACCCACCATTGAAATAGAGACCACCAAGGTACCAACCTCAGATTCCATCTCAACAACTTCAAAAACCCTATCCAAAACATATCTTCCCCCTGGGGATTAATATTTTCCTCCCCCTCAACAATAACACTTTCAACATGATCTACTATGAAAACCACAAAAATCTCATCCTAAATAGTAAAATCGTAATAATCTGAATACAGATTTTTTAAATAAAGTCTACTATCACATAAATACTCAAGAAACCTAGATGACAAATAAAAGGACTGATCCCTAAAACCTCTATCACTATATAGGGTCAATCTTGAAGATTCTTTTAGACCAATTATTTGTAATGTTCATGGTATCAATAAGAAAAATACATGAAATGATGCTAAAACCATAGCTCTTTTTAGTGGAAAAAAATAATTTCAAAATCCATAAAAATGTGAGGAAAAGATTACAGAACAACATGAGTCACATTTTACAGTCTTTAAAAAACATAGTGATGAGGGAAAACAAAAATTTGGTAAGGAATAGAATATATTCATAGAGAAACATTTAAAATATCATTTCTAAAATCAAATAATAAAATAATATGTCTATTTGGACCCACAAGAATATGTAATCCCTCTTGTGATTCTAAATTGGGTCAGACTAAGAAAATAGAGGTCAGGTATAAGAAATTTATGTAAATGTTCTAGTAAAACAAAATAAATATCAACTTCACTTATTCTATAACAATAAATGATAATTATTCCATGATAAAAAAGAATATAATTTCATGTAAAAGTAATATGTAAGAATAAGGTTTAAATTAAATGAATGAAGAATGTTTCATATTTGTGAAGAAGAAGCTCCAACTAAAATATAGATACCCTAGTATTTTCTATATTCCCAGCACTATATGAACATGAAATTACAGAAAATACTTGTGAAATATTGAATTAAATATAAATATAATGCACATTAGTGCCATAAAAAATTATGAACCAATTAACTAAAATTTATAAGATTGAACCATTGGTTGGATAAATGATTAGTAATGTAACCTCGAGGAAAAAAATGTTTTAGTCAATGTTTGATGTTTATATTCTCTATTGAAGAAATTAACTAAAATATTGAGGAATAAGGAGTTGTCCCAAAATTTTTATAGACACCATTCAATTACCCTAGTATGGAACTTATCAATGAGAATCATGGAAGATATGTCTTTATAGTTGGTGAAGAACATGTAGTGTTTCATTTCTTGAATTATTCCAAGAAAGGAGGTGAATCATTTGATTGCCAAGATATTTTTCTAAATAATTCTAATGATGATTTCATGGACCTTGAGGGTGTGAAATAGAATTTCTGTGAAAGTTAATATGAGTGTAGTTTATATGGGTTGAAAAATTATACTAAACCTATCATAATTGACACTTTTATAGAGTTCACCACATCATTTATTAATCCACAAATGATATTATAGGACCACTACTGAGAACAATTAATTACTCACTATAATAAACTAATGATGTACTCCTAGTAATAAAAAGCGTAGAGCTAATCAAGTGAATTTAGAGTATCTCATAGAAGTATTGGAGAGGCATAAAAATTTAATAAAATATGGTGTTTCTAATATCCAAGAGATCAACCCCATTACTTGAACCCACATGATACTACTAAAATGATTTGATAAGACAAAATACCAATAACATAGGTTACACACTACACAAATTAATGAACTCTTTGTGAATGATGTTCAAAACATTCGTGATAATGGTATAATATTGTAATCATCTAATATCAATTGGGTAACTTTTTTGCATTTCATACAAAATATTGGTCTCATGACTATCAGTAAAATAAAAAAATATGAATTAATTCCAACTCAAATATTTACTGGATAGAGAATATGCGTTGACTATGAAAATATCAATAAAATAACTCAAAAATTACAATTAACTCATTAATTCAAAGAAATTATGCTTAAGATATTCGCTGGTGATGAATTTTATTGTTATGTAGATAGATATTATTGGTAAAATCAAAACCCCATCAACCTAAATGATTTCTCAAAAAACAATTTCACAATTCCATTTATATAATATACCCATCAATGGATTTCATTTGGAATATGTAATGAACCGAAAATAAATCATTTTTTTTATGGAAAAAATATTTTAGGATATGGTTGATGAGTTTTTGTTTTGAAATATTCGTGGATGAATTCTCAATGTATGGACAATATTTTGATGTTTTACATTGTAATTTGGAGCTAGTTACTCAATGTTGGGAAAATAAAATCTAAGTGATGAACTGGGAGAAATCTAATTTTAACATCCACAGAGGAATCATTTGTGGACATAAAATTTTAAGTCACGCCATGTGAAAATACCCATAGAAAGTCCACGTAATCAAATAATTTCTTGAAACCCATATAATGAATAGAAAAATAGTTTTCTATGCCATGTTAAATTTTATCCCTACTTCATTATAGAAATTGAAAAAATAGCTCGACCACTAAAAAATATTCTGTAGAAGGAAATTATTTTTTATTTAAATGAAAATTTTCATCACTAATTTAATAATTAGGAAATATATCATTGTAATTTATCCTATAAATATATATTATGATTTGGAAAAAGTCATGGAAATGAAGATTGATATCATAACATTAAATATGGGCATTATTTTAGGATATCATGATGGACATACCTTCCTTCCAATTTATTATGTGTGCCATACTCTAAACGAATGTCATATCAATTATACGAACATATGGAAATATCTAATAAAATGATTTTTTTCATTTGATAAATTGTGTTTGTATATCATGCTCTCAAATGTATTGTTTTCACTGATTGTTCAACACTAAAAAACATTCAGAATATAAAATATGTTAAAAACATATTAATATACTGGATCCTACAACTACAAAAATTTAAACTCACCGCCAATGGAAAAAAGAAACTAAAAATGTCATTGCTGACCATATTTCAAAACATCCAATTCCTGATGTCAAAGATGAAGATGAGAAGAATATTGAATGTGACTTCTCCAATGAGACACTTTTCAAAATGGATGTGAAATAATAAATACAGTTTTTTATATCCTGAATTATCATTCTTTAGGATTAATTAATCCATGGTTCTCCTATAAATTGATGAATATTTTCTTTTTTTAAGTTCATTATACTGTTATTGGGATAAAATACAATTATTTAAGCACTATGATGATTCTTTAATAGGACAATTGTTTCTAGAGGATGAAAGTAAAAGTTTTCTAGATCTCTGTCAAACATCACTGAATGGATAACATCGTGGCAATGAACACGCTATGTATAAAATACATCTATTTGGATTATTCGAGGATAAAATCCATTGTGATGTAATAATTTGTGTATAGTGTTGTGATAATTAAAATTCACATGCAGTATTGGAAAATATATAATTTCCCAAAATCTCAAACTAGAAGTAGTGGTATTTGACACAATGATGGATTGATTTTATGGGCCTATTTCGATATTCCCATGGAATGTTTTATATCATGGTTAGTATAGATTACATTTTCAGATTGTTTGAAGGAGAAGATACAGTCCATGAAATAGCCACAATAGCCCTTATATTTATAAATAAAAACTTATATTTCATATTTGGATTCCCTTGATTACTCAATAGTGATAAAGGAATGAATTTTATTAAAACTGATAGTAAAGGGATTCATGAAAAATACAGGATTTGATACAAAACAGGACCTACACAACAACTTCAACATATCCAGAAAGTAAAAATCTATAATCAAAATATCAAAAAAAAATTAAATTAAAAATAATATGAGTAGGAATTATAGGATTATCAAACATAATGTTGAATTTGAGTGTACCTCACAACATATAAGACACCCATCAATAACACCTCCTTCTATGTTATTTATGGAAAACCTCATCATTTTCCTAAAGAAATAGAACATCGATCATACTGGTAAATCAAAAAGCTATACATGGAAGATCAAAATGGTTGAAAATAAATATTTCTATAAATGGATGAGATATAAGAGATCAGAAGGGGAGAATACAAAAATTACTAGATTAATAAGGATAAAGATCATTAGAATTACTTATGCATCACGTGATAAATATTCACATTCGGTGATATAGTTACATTTTTTAAATACCTCCTGATGATTTTCAATTGAAAAATGAAATCCTGATGATCACGAACTATTGAATTTTTTAATGTTTTACTATATTTAACGATCTAAATTCAAATAGGTGAAAACCCAACAATTAAATTCAATGGTCAAATATTTAAAATAAACTAAGAAAAATTTCCCGAATGGTGTGTTTTCTATTTAAATTTCATTTGAATCAGGTTTCTAATAGTTATAAAAGTAATTTGAAGTGGGGAATAATAGGAAACCCATGTTATGTTTATTAGGTAAGAAATATTTTCAGTGACTAGGATGGTTTGATGATGATGAATATAGGCTAGAAAATCCTGACCAAAATTTGTCTATAGAGGTCTAAATAAGAAGCTATATTCCTTTCATTACAATTGTTTTTTAGGTATGGGGAAAATATTTCATAAATAATTCATGTCATGAATTTGATTCATGATGTCAATATTCTGGCCAATATATTTTAACCTTGAACCTAGGGTTTATTGGTGATTCTAGATTCCCTTCGTTTCATGAGCTACCCCTCTTATCTGAATTGGAATCACCATTCATTGAACCTTCCTCCATTTCCACTATCCTCTATTGGAATTGGGATTTTTCTCTTACTTGCTCCCTTCCCTACACATTTCTATATATTTCTTTTCACCACTGTAGCCCCCATAAAGGGATTAAACTATTTGTCTTCCAAACACATAGCCTAGTCTGATGATCTTCTTACAGCCAAGATCCTTACACATGATCTTATGCACGACCTTTCTTACCAACATCTACATTAGGCTATTATTCTTAGTCATCTTCCCACCATTCCAAGTATTCATACCACTATTATTAGGGAACTTCCCTGTAGTCACAACTCCACCCCTACCTCTATATTAGTGCGACAAGTGGTCATTTCCACTTGACCCATCCTTAGTATAATCTCATGTGTATGAATAATATACTATGCCTGGTCATTTATTAAAAGATCTTAGTTATTTAGGAATTTATGGAGATCCCTAGATGAATATATTTTTAACACATCATCATGTTACATGAGGGGACATACGATGAGCTATTTATTAAGTTCATGGATACATTGGAGAATGAAATTATTGATGTATTAATTGGTTTAGGAGGATTGACTTGGGATCTCACACTAGGTTAGTATACTCTTACATTGGGAATTTATTCTTCTCAAATTTTTGTATATACAACATATTCTACATTAATGCTAAACCCAAACAAGGAATACACATTGAGGATATGAGAATTGATAGCCCATGACCCCACGAACATCTAGGACAACTTCATTGTGAATATAACCTAGTTTAGGTGTTCCACACTATGAGTTGTTCATTGGTTTTTTCGACACATAGTTCACCTGAGGTTCCCCTCACCAGGCCATTACAAGATATAGGTAATAATTTTAGCTTCTTTTATGGGGATCCTCACCATGAACCTATCCCTAATGATTCCCCCTCTTTCAAGGGATGGGTGATAAGATATATTGAAACATTGATGGGTAGGAACCTTGTTACCAAGGTGGAACATCATTATGGGGTGTTTGGCACATCTAATACCCTTTATCATTATGGTAGATACAATCAGTTTATGTTCTACATCTCCACATGATTGGGCATCTTTAAAATAGATAGAGGAGTTGTGAGTGGAATCCTTGTTATGTTGATGAAATTTATCTGGTGCCAAATCTTCATTTTGTAGATCCTGACATGCCCACTCTTATTGCACACTGAACAACCTACTGCACCTCATCATGCTGATGATACCTCAGCTTCACTACACCCCTCCACTACTAATCCTTCATCCAAGGCACCATCCCTTACTATTATTTGCCCAACTTACCCATTATATCATGTATCTTTGATGTTTTTTTTGCAAATTTGATATTTTCCTCCATTGTATTATTGGGATCTAGTGGTGGATCTTCTTTCATTTTTGTTTTCCCTTCAGTGAGCCATAAATGTTCTCAGCTACAACCCCATATCATAACATACCCACCCCTCCAACCCACACACTTGGTACTTCCACCATACCAACTTTAATAACTTTTCTGATCCCCAACACCATATCACAATTGACCACCCAAATTGGGCTTCCCCGGGACCTTAATGACCCTATAAACAATTATGAATTAATGATGGATTTTCTTGATAGGGAAAGGGACCTATTCAACCTTTTACATTTTAGGTACCTTTTATTAATCCAACTAAATCAAATTCAAGAATAGTATGGATTGGTACATCACCACCCAGAGTTTAGACCAACCATGCTTCTAAAACCGTAACACATTACCTCCACCGATATAGTAGCCATTAACATGGAAGGTTAGATCCATCATCCTACTATTCGAGTGGGGAATAGTAATGTTGTTAGCTATGATTCAGCCAACACATCTTAGTTTTCCCCCAGTGCAACCATCCCCTATTTTACTCTTCCTTTGGTTTTTTTGATATTCAATGTATTATATATCTTCGTTTGTATTCTCTATAATATATTATGGAAGGGATAAGATGGTTTTACTAAAAAACACTTATAACTCACATTCATTCTAAGTTTTTCATTCTTTTTACCATGTCATGAACTTTTTCCTCTACTATATATTTCAATTCCTCTACTAGGATATCATATGGCCATCCCCATGATGTATTTCCTCATATATCTAACATATATGGATAGCTCTAGATGCTCCATCTATAATATTTATGGATACTCTAGATTTTACATGAAAATTTTTTTCAATTCAATTTTTAGTAGTGTGCCCCACCTAGTAACCATTTGATCTACAGAACACTACCCTTAGTTCATACAGGTGGCTGTGGATAGTTTAGGAAATGGACTACGATAAAGACCATATTTTTTTTAAATTACAATTATATCCTTTTAATGAAAATCAAAATTAAATAATTTCATTAATAGGATCCAAAGATTTAGTGCCTTGGGAAAAGATAAACCATAAATCAAATTTTAAATAAGAAACATAAGAATTTATTTAATTCATTATTTTTTATATTCTTATTGGCCCTCATATTCTCCTTTATACAAGAAATCAAATGAGGATATACATCAAAAGAATGGGGTGAGCTAAAAGTTCTATATAAGGTTATATTTGAACATGAAATGATATAACATGGGTTAAGATTATTTACAAAACCATTATAACAATAATTATAGGAAGCATTAGATAAAGGCATGTAATGTGGAAATTCATAAAACAGAAATAAAATTTCTTAGTTTTCAACTACCACACATAGTTGTGAAAAAATATTGTATCAATTTCACACAAATTTCACTTTTCCAATGATGTAAATCACATTACCAAATGAATTGGAGCACTATCTAATTTTGAGCACACCCGTCACATCAGAAAATTTAGATTATCATACAGGCCACATAGAATGTATATCAATATTGGACATAAAATACCCCATGTAAATTGATGAGTTTAATTTCATAAATAATATAATGAATCGATCATTTTAATAATACTTGTTTCCTAATTTTGTGTTATATTTTATTTTTTACCAAGCAAAACTATATGTTTTTTAGTTTTTTTTTAGAATAGAAAGAATTAAATCTTTAATTATAAATATGTTACGATAGTCTTAATGAGGGAATTTTAAATTTGTCTCTATTGAGAATATTGAGAAAATCCTCGTCAACTATGGTCGCATTCGCACCGGAGGCTTCAAGAATACATTGGTTTTCATGTCTATCAGCAAGAGAGTTGTCTTCACAATAAACACGTGTAATGATAATGTTTTTTGAGGCAAGAGTGTTAATTCATTTGATCCATTTCAGTTAATTTTCCAGGAAAGATGGATCTGATTCATTCTAACAGCATGTACAATGGTAGTGGAGTCACTTTCAAACCAGATATTACTCCAATTTCTTTGATGAAAAATCTCCACTGCTTTAATAAGAACCATAATCTTAGCTTCAAGGGTAGTTTTATGACCACAGGAGCCATAGAATCCATCAAGCAAGTGACTATTGTGGTCACGGAAAGCAATACCATATCCATCTGGTCCAGGATGGCCCTTTGAGGATCCATCAAGGTTTCATTTCATCCAACCTTCAAAAGGGGGACTCCAAAAAATTACTATCGTGCCCATAGGTTTGGGGAAATTACCTAAAAAATGAAGCCTTCTCAATATTGTGAAGTCTTTGATAGAGTTATGGTATATCTTAGTGTGGAACTGATTTGTACATCGGGTCGTTTCTAGAATATTTGAAATGGAAAATTTATGATTGAAAGTAGCATTATCATGCCTGAATTTATTTATTCCACTCCTAAGAGTATGAAATGTTTCATCCCAAGCAATAAGGAATAGTTAATGAATCTTCTTGGAAAAAAATTATGCTATGATTAAGTGCATAAATTCTACAATGTGGTTGACATGAGGTATTGAGATGCCAACTAGATCAAATATAATGATCCATAGTGAAGTATCAGTTTTACAGGAAAGACATAAGTGATCCAGGCCATCCCTGTGTTGATGGAACAAGTCACATCTTTATCATAGAGAGATACCAACATTTTGAAGGTTTTTGTCCACTAGAATTTTTTTCATGTTAATTCTCCATAAAAGAGTGAACCAAGAGGGCTGGACCCATTTTCTAAATTGTTGGACACCACTGGAAGAGTTTCCTTGAATTAAATGATTATAAAATATTTTAGAATCAAGAATCCCATTTATAGTTGGTTCCCAAAACATGATATCATCTTAATTAAGGAAGTCATATGAATTGATAGTTTGGATAATATGAGAAAGCAGATGATTGATATGCTCAAGCTAATCACAAATAGACGCATCTGAATCAACAACCATAGTACCAACATTTATACAATCAATTAAAGGAGTTCATGTCCAGTTATCCTTCCAGAATTTCATCTCGGAGGAGGCATTCACCAACCAATGGGAGTGACTATTGATCTTTTGAAAAAACTTTTCCAAACCAGGTCACACAGAGGCTTCCATATAATTTAACATTCCAACAATCAATATATTTAGAATTATAACTCTGAGAAAGTCACGAGATCTTTATTTTCCATTAATAAGCCTCTAAATAAATTAATCTTGAAGATATTGATTGAAGAGCTCAATATTCTTAATCACAGGTCCCCCTGCATGGAGAGGTTGTAACGCCCCAACCCCATTTACTCAGAGTCGGTGCATTATTACATAACATTGGCATTATCCCAAGAAAGATCATGTCTCGAAAGACCTATTAGTTTTGTAGTCTTGGAAACACTAGATACATTCACAAAGTTTACATTACATCATAAATTTAAAACTACAACAACATCTTAATTCCACACTCGTAACCCCTTATACTATCCCTGAAGGTCATTCATAAAATACTTCTTCACATCTTGGGAAAAAATAAAACATATAAATGGGTGATCTCAAATTCCCAGTAAGGATAAAAATATAACATAAACTTTAATAAATAAGCATAAACATTTAAGGAAATGTATAACTAAAAAAATCTTTTTAAACTTGAAATTCAGCATAATATGGAAAAAATAAAATGAAATAATTCTATTTACTTATTCACATGGATATTCTACTAGTCAAATAATCACATTCAATATCAATAACCACTTTCATAATTATGGAATGTGTAATGCCAGACTATAATAATCCCATAGCCAAGGCCTCGTTCCAAGACTACAAATAAGATTTTATCGAGGCCTTGTGCCAAGACACTAGTTTGTCTCGTGAGACCTACCAATGCATCGAGGAGCTATAGCAGTCTCCACCCATCACTTATTAAGTCCAATGCATTCCTCATACGAATAGGTTTAAGGATAACATAAACATTCATATTAAAATTAGCATAAGAAATTTCAATACTTTATCCATAAACCATGAATGGTATAAAAATAACATATCCACAGTCAAATATATCACAAAACCTTCAATACAATATTGAAGTTTTGTATCATAATAAATAATCATCAAATAATCTTAAAATCCATCAAAAGATGTCAACGTAGATGAAATCAAAACAATTAGAGAGAAATATCTCTTTTTTTGAAATCATTTAAAAGCCACATAATTGAGAAATAAAACTTTTACTTTGGAAATATTCATAGAATATTGTAAGGGAATCTTAGAAGATTTTATAATGGTGGAAAATAGTCGCACCCGCTGTATAAGTTAAAAAAAATTCTTACCTTAACTCTGTCTAAAAGGTTAAAAAGGACCTTGTTTGGAAAAAGACGGAAAGATTCCATTATAAACCTCTTATAGAAATTCAAATAAGGGTATAGAAGACTTTAACCCATATTCTGTAAAATTTCCCGAATATTTTGAAATACATATTATGAAACATGTATGTGGATGATAAAGAGGTCCCAGTAGATAATTACGTATAAACAACCTCGGATAATGAAGAGATTGTGAAATAACCCTTACCTTGTACTTTTCCTTGGTTAGGGGTAGGTAAACCTATTTTATAATGGTTAAATAATTGTTATTAAATTATACAAGAATCATATAAATTATTATTATATCATATATGATTTTTTAACATTGATTTGTTAATAATATCTTAGTATTATCGTTGTTTCGGGTGTTAACTTACTCGTTTTCTTTTATATTTTTTGTTATGTAAGCCCTATTTGTCATGGATATATTGTATATTATTCATATCCAGAATGATATCAATTCCTTAAACATTATTTTTAAATCATCAAATGATAATTATACTTGAATGGATACGATGGAGAATGAATCTCATCGCGTTCATGGAGACAGTAGTCCATATGTACGGACGAGCGACAATATCATTCTTTTGATATTAAAATAATATATAATTGCATGGTATATAATATATATAGAATAATGATCATGTTATATTTATTATTTACATGAATTGCACACCATTATTATACCCATCCAAATAATAATTTATTGAATAACAATTACACCACGACGGGGAGACGGTAAGTCGTACGTATGCACGTATGGTGAAATGTCATTCAAAGGATGGATAGAATGCTGGATATGGTTGTACCATATTTATAATAACATAACAGTATATATATGATACTGGAGTTATTATTTTAGAATTGGTATAACAAATAAAGAAGAAGGTGAAGAAGAAAGAAACTTGAAAGAGGGTGGTGAAAACATTACCTTTTCTTCAGGTTATTTATTTTGATTTAATCAAAAGGGATCCATAGGTTGGAGTTATGAACAAACTAAGGACTCTAGGTTGAAGTGAGGGAAGTTGAGAGAGTATTTGGGAAGTGGTTGGCCAAGAAAAAATGCTTTTAATGTGTTAATTATTGAGATGGTGTAGTACCCTTTTAAAAGAGGGGTGAGGGGCACCTTTGGAAAAGCTAGAAATATTATTTTATAATAAATTCCTATTCCTTTTCTAATGGCTCCAAAGTGGATTATTTAAAGGTTAATGTGGGTATAGGTCGAAAAACACTCAACCAATATAATTTATATAGATTTCAATTGTTATATTAACCTTATATTGTAGTTTTATCAATTAGTTAATTAGTTTGACACATACCATTTCACTTTTTATTATTATGTTATATAGATAATAAAGTTACTATATACCTCCAAGAGACCCCAAAGTGGTCCATTAATGATACACCAATCATGATATAAGTCTCTTGGCATAAAATTAGATTTTGAGAAATGGAATATAAATTAATAATATAATATTTGTTTTAAAAACTCTTTTATGTCAATTTTGACACTATTGGGAAAATTGATTTTTGTGAAAATTATAACAGAAATAATACTTCGAAAAAAGTTAATTAAATCAATCATAACATGTCATATTAACCTATAAAATTATTTTAATTCCTAAAAAGTCTCAAATTACATTTATTTTGATATTTATCATATCAATTATTTTAATATTTCATTAATTAGGTAATTACTGCATCACCATTGTTTCATAAATAAATTAAATTATTTAATTTTTCAAAATTATAAATAAAATACCATTATGTAGGAAATCTTTTTATCTTTCTAATTAATATTCACAATAGAATTTATCTTATTTATAACCCTATATTAATAATGTATTAGTAAATAAACATTGATTTTAACTCTTTTAACTCTTCTTTGAATTAAATAATAATAAATGTCCTAATCTAATCCAAGTGGACATAAATGATAATATTATATTCCTATGGTTGTTTTTGATAGAGATACACTTGTACAATAGAAATAGGACATGTGTTTGGGTAATATTAATATCATTTTTACCCATAATTACCCTATTTACTTTTAACCGTGGTAAATAAAAATAAAAAGTTACAATTCACCAAAAATTATTTTCATCTCATTGAACCACATTTTACTCCATATTAACCGTGTCTCTCGGATTTTTAAAATTCCACTCACATAAGTGGTAAAATTATGTTTTACAAAAAATTCAGTTTTTTAACTACCACTTAGTGGTTTCACTATTCATCAAAAAATGAAGTTTTTCAGAAAAATACAAAAAATTCACCCTAGGATAATTTCGATATTCCAAATCCAAAAATGAATTCCATTTTAAAAAATAAAATTTCAAAATTTCAAAAGGTGGGTATTACTCTTCATAATGGCTATTTGTATTTGTTTTGGTGTGTTAGAACTCGATGTTGCGTACAACACACGCTATTGCATTATTCAAAGAAAATCGTACCGTAGAAGTTTGGGGTGTTACATTATCCCCTCCTTCAAATAAGTTTTTCCTCGAAATTTATAGAATACTACCGTATGAAAAGACTCGGGTGGTTCTTTATCATAAAATCCTCAGGTTTCCACGTTGCCTCTTCCATCTTATTGTTTCTCTATAGAACCTTTACCAGACGAGTCGTTCGATTTCTAATCAATTGTTCTCTTGTATTAAGAATCCTGATGGGCTCTTAATAATAAGACAGATTGAGTTCCAGTTCTAATTCCTCATAGGTGATTACATGCGTTTGTTCAGGCATGTATTTTCTCAACAGTGATACATGGAACACATCGTGAACATGGGAGAGATTTGGCGGCATTGCCAAACAGTAAGCTACAGACCCAATTCATTCTAGAATATCGAAAGGAACAATGTACCTGGGACTCAATTTACCTTTGTTTCCAAAACGTGTAACTCCCTTCCATGGAGATACCTTCAAGAAAACATGATCTCCCAACTGAAATTTCAAATCCTTCCTTCGGTTATTGGAATAGCTCTTCTGCCTACTTTGAGAAGCTTTGATGTGGTTTTGGATTACCTTCACCTTTTAGATCATTTCCTCCACCAGTTCTAGGCCTAAAAGTTTTCTTTCACTAACGTCATCCCAAAAGATTAGTGTGAAACATATCCTTCTATATAACACTTCATATGGTTCCATTTGAATAATTGAATGAAAGCTATTGTTATATGAAAATTCTACCAGATGTAAATATTGATCCCACATACCATGAATTTCATGTGAGAAATATCTCAACATGTCTTCTATGGTTTGAATGGTCTGTTCCAATTGTCCATCTGTTTGAGGGTGGTAGGCAGTGCTCAAATGAAGTTCATTATCCATGGATTTTTGAAGACTCTTCCAGAATCTTGAAGAAAATTTGGGGATCGTGATAAGAAACAATCGATTAGGGTACTCCATGAAGTCTCACCACTTCATTAATATATAGCCTTGCTAGACGTTCAAGTGGTAAATATTCCCTTATAGAAAGAAAATGTGATGACTTGGTAATATGGTCAACAAGGACACATATTTCATCATATCTTCTAGGAGTCTTTGGTAGCCCCATGATGAAGTCCATTGTAATATTGTCCCATTTCCACTCCGGTATGGGAAGAGGATGCATGACTCCTCCAGGCTGTTGCCTTCTAGATTTCACTTGTTGACAAACCATACATCTTGACAAGAAATTTGAAATCTCCCTCTTCATGTTGTCCCATGAAAAATTTTCCTTCAAGTATCTATACATTTTAGTGCTCCCAGGGTGTATAGAGAAATGGGAACTATTAGCATCATCTAACAATTTCTTTTTTAAATCAGGTATATCGGGAACACAAAGTCTCTTCCTGAATTTCAAAATTCCTACTTATAAACAAAGTCTCTCAATCTCCCATCACTCACAGCTTTAATCTTCTTTTGAAATTCATCATCATTGGTCTGAGAGCTCGTAATCCTTTCTAGTAAAGATGGTTTGAAAACCATTTGAAAATTCACTGATGTTTCACCTTCCATGGATATTCCCATATCCATCTCTACTAGATCCTTGAAAATAGGATCCCTTTAAATTCTCATCTTGTTCAATACTCCATGATCTTTTCTACTCAAATCATATGCCACCCTATTTTCCTTCCCCGGGTGGTAGTGTATCATGCAATCATAATCCATGAGTAGTTCAATACATATCCTTTGCCTCATGTTGAGTTCTTTTTGTGAGAAAATATACTTCAAACTCTTGTGATCAGTATAAATCTCACATCTTTCACCATAGAGGTAGTGTCTCTATATCATCAAAAAAAAATATCACAGCTGCTAACTTAAGATCATGAGTAGGATTGTTTTGCTCATGAATTTTCAACTGTCGTGATGCATCGGCAATAACCCTATCATTCTGCATAAGGACACAACAATGTCCTTTCTTCGATGCATCACTATAAATAACAAACCATCATTCCCCGATGGTAGAGTAAATATAGGAGCATTCAATAATGTTCTCTTTAGTTCATTAAAACATTCTTCACACTATTTTTTCCAAACAAATTTAACCCCCTTACATGTGAGCTTTGTTAATCGGTTATCCAATTGGGAAAAATTCTGGACGAAATGTCGATAATAACCTGCTAAACCAATAAAAATGTGTACCTTAGTTATACTCGTAGGTGCTGGCCAGTCTTGGATTGCCTAGGTCTTAGTAGGATCAACATAGATTACATATTTAGAGATAATATGGCCAAGAAATGAAATCTCCTGAAGTCAGAATTCACACTTGCTAAACATCCCATATAATTCATGTCTTCTTAGAGTCTTCAGGATAATCCATAAGCTATTTTCATGATCTTCATATCATTTGGAGTATACCAAGAAATCATCAATAAATACCACCACAAAATCATCGATATATTCCTGGAAAACACTATTCATTAAATCCATGAATACAGAGGGTGCATTAGTCAGCCCAAAAGGCATTACTGTAAACTCGTAATGCCCGTACCTTGTTCGAAATGCTGTATTCAGAATATCTTCCTTCTTCACACACAAATAATGGTATCTAGATCGAAGGTAAATCTTTGAAAATTATTGGGCTCCATCCAGTTTTTCAAATAAATCATCAATGCGAGGTAGGGGATACCTGTTCTTTATTGTTATAGCATTGATATCCATGTAGTCGATACATAACCTCATAGATCCATCATTGTTTTTAACAAAAAGAACAGGGGGTCCCCATGGAGAAACACTAGGGCGAATAAGTCCCTTATTAGTCAATTCTTCTAGTTGTTTATTAAGTTCAAATAATTCCACAGTGGCCATTCTATAAGGGGTCTTCGATATAGGCCTTGATCTAGGAATTAAATCAATGGAAAACTCAACTTCTCATTATGGAGGATGTCAAGGTAAATCTTCCATAAACACATCTACATATTATTTCACAATAGGTACATCCTCTATTTAAACATTCCTTTCCTAACCCACTATAATTTCATTCTCTCCCCCCCCAATAATTGAATTTAGTTGAGCTACTGGAGGTGGATCTAGATAAGAATTAGGTGGTGATGATTCTGCTCTAAATATAAGGTGTTTTTTATCATCATCATCAAAAATCATAACCTCATTCTACTTAAAATAAATCTTCGCATCAGGGTTCAAAAGCCAATCCATACCAAGGATTATATCAACCTCAATCATAGGTATAGCGATGAGATCAGCAGATAAAGAACATTTATGTGCTCTAATGGGGACTGATTCACAAAACTTTGTTGCAATGATACTTCCCTTATGTGTTTTTACTGACAACTCCCTTGTTAAATCAAATTGAAAATATCTAATTTTCTTAGAATACTGGGAAGATATAAAACAATGCGATGATCTAGAATCAAATAAAGCATTTGATAAACTTGAAGAAACCATTAAATTACCTGTCACCACGTCTTTTAGAGCTTCTACCTCAGCAGTAGTGATAGCATAAGCCTGGCCTTGATCCCTTGGCCTTTTCTCAGGTAAGTTCCCCTGAATCATAGTGCATTCATTTGCATAATGTCCCTTCTCCCTGAAATTGTAGCATTAGGCATCAGTATCTTCCTTCTTCCCCTTGTAATCACGATCTTGGGGGGCCTTTTTCACCACACTTGTAACAGACTCCCATTCCTTTTAAGCAAGTACAGGGGTCTTTCATCCCACATTTACCACAGGATGGATATTCAACATTTCCCTTCTTCCCCTTATTTCCATTCCCAGATTGATCAGCAGATCTTTTCTTCTTTTTCATTGCTTTAAAGTCAAAAGACATTGAGAATTTTTTTCTGTCTTGATAGCACAGGAGACAATGTCTTCGTATGAAGAGAAGTATTGTGAAACTAATTCTCGACGAAGAAATGGTTTTAACCCATAAAAGAGACGATCAATCTTACTTCTCGGGATATGTATATAATCTCTAGCATACCTTTCTATCCTTGTAAAGTTAGCCTCATACTTTGTGACATTCTCATCCTCCTTTTGTCTCAGACTCAGAAATTGCCTTTCCATATCTGTACGATTGTCATGAGGAAATTATTTTTCTAAAAATAAATCTTTGAACTCCCTCCATTCCATATTTGATACTTCATCCTCTTCCTTCGTGTTTGGAATCAATGACCACCATTTATCAGCATCTCCAGTGAGGCGGTAAACTACCATTATAATTTTTCCCTTTTCACTACTCTCCAAAGACAGAAATATTTTCTATAGGGAATTTAACCATTGCTCATCTACTATTGAATTTTTACTCCCATTGAATTTTGGTGGTTGCTTCCTCATGAAGCGATCTAACATTGATCCCCCAAGCCATGGATCAGGGTGCTCCATATGGGTAAGGTTATTATTAATAACATGAGTAAGTTATCTCAGTATGGTGATTAGTTGATCAGCACAAGTTGCATCACCAGCTCCACTATAATTTTCTTGAGAAGGAGGGAAATCCCTACACGGAGTGCATGCATTGACACGGTTTCCATTTCTTCCAGTAGGCACCATTTCTAAACAATTTCATAAACTAGATCATTTTATGAATCAAAATACATAATTCCATACTTATAAAACACTTGACATAAATTTAACTATTTAAGGATATAATCCATAATCATAATAAAAATTCCTTGAGAATGTATATACTTTTAAACACTTCGTAGAGATTTTTTTATGAAAATGAGAGTTATCCTAGGCATATCCCCCGGGAGTGTCGTAACCAAGAGTGTAGTAAGTCCCATTGTCGTGCACCAGTTACCGTTCGATTCTTGATCAAAGTGGTTTTTTCGGTTTTTACCCCTAGGTACGTCTGTGCTAGACCTGCCTCTACCTGCTTGTATCCAGACAGGGATGTATTGCTTGGAAAACTCACAAAATCTCTACAATACCCAAATTCTAGGAAGTTCTTCTATACTAATCCTCAAAGTCCATCTTAGATCTATCTGCTCTAATCAGAGTTTATCTAAATCCAGCTTCCAAGGTTTTTACTAAACTTCCTCTGATACCAACTGTAATGCCCCAACCCCATTTACCCAGAGTCGGTGCATTGTTACATAACATAGGCATAATCACAAAAAGATCATGTCTCGAAAGATTGATTAGTTTAGTAGTATTGGAAACTCTAGATACATTCATAAAGTTTACATTACATCATATATTGAAAACTACAACAACATCTTGAATCTACACTCATAACCCCTTATACTATCCATGCAGGTCATTCATAAAATACTTCTTCACATCCTGGGAAAAAATAAAACATTGAAAGGGGTGAGCTCAAATGCCCAGTAAGGATAACAATATAGCATACGCTTTAATAAATAAGCATAAACATTTAAGGCAATATATAACTAAAACAAAATCCTTTTAAACTTGAACATCAGCATAATATAGAAAATATAAAATGAAATAATTCCATTTACTTATTCACATGGATATTCTACTAGTGAATAATCACATGCAATATAAATAACCACTTTCATAATGATGGAATGCATAATTCCATACTATCAGAACCACATTGCCAAGGCCTCATGCCAAGACTACAAATAAGATTTTGTCGAGGCCTTGTGCCAAGATACTAGTTTGTATCATGAGACCTATCGATGCATCGAGGATCTATAGAGGGATCCACCTTTCACTTATTAAGTCCAATGAATTCCTCATATGAATAGGTTTAAACATAACATAAACATTCGTATTAAAATTATCATATGAAATGTCAATACATTCTTCATAAACCATGAATGGTATAAAAATAACACATCCAAAGACAAACATATCACAAAACCTTTAATACAATATGGAAGTTTATTATCATAATAAATAAACATCAAATTAACTTAAAATCCATCAAAGGATGTTGACATAGATGAAATCAAAACTATTTAAGAGAAATATATCTCTTTTTGAAGTCATTTAAAAGTCACATAATTATAAAATAAAAATTTTACTTTAAAAATATTCTTAGAATATTTTAAGGGATGTTTCAAAGCTTTTATAATGGTGTAAAATAGCCGCACCCGCAGTATAATTTTAAAAAACATTATTACCTTAACTCTGTCGAAAATGTTAAAAAGGGACTTGTTTGGGAAACGACGGAAAGATTCATTTATAAACCTCTTATAAAAAGTCAAAAAAGGGTATAAATGACTTTAACCCATATTCTGTAAAATATAAAGAATGTTTTGAAATACATTTTTAAGAAACATGGATGTGGATGATAACGAGGTCCTAGTAGATAATTACGTATAAACAACCTCGGATAATGAAGAGATTGTGAAATAAACCTCACCTTGTACTTTTCCTTGGTTGGAGTTAGGTTAAAATCTAGTATAATGGTGAAATAATTGTTATTAAATTATACAATAATCATATACATTAATATGATATCATATATGATCATTTAACATTGATTTGTTAATAATATCTTAGTATTATCCTTGTTTCGGGTGTTAACTTACTCATTTTATTTTATATGTTTTGTTACGTAATCCATGTTTTTCATTGATAGGTTGTATATTATTCATATCCAGAATGATATCAAGTCTGTAAACATTATTTTTAAATCATAAAATGATAATTATACTTGAATGGATACGATGTAGAATGAATCTCATCGCGTTCGTGGAGACGGTAGTCCGTCCGTACGCACGAGCGAAAATATCATTATTTTTATATTAAAATAATATATAATTGAATGTTATATCATATATACAGAATAATTATCATGTTATATTTATTATTTACATGAATTAAAAATCATTATTATACCCATCCAAATAATAATTTATTGAATAACAGTTATACCACGATGTGGTGACGGTAAGCCATACGTACGCACGTATGGTGACATGTCATTCAAAGGATGGATAGAATACTGAATATGGTTGTACCATATTTTAAATAACATCAAAATATATATAAGATACTGGAGTTATTATTTTATTATGGGAATAACAAAGAAACAAGAAGTTGGATATGAAAGGAACTTGAAAGAGGGTGGTGAAAACATTACCTCTTCTTTGGGTTCTTCTTTTTGATTTGATCAAAACGGATACTTAGGTTAGATTAATGATCAAACTAAGGCCTCTAGGTTGAAGGTAGGGAAGTTTAGTGTGTATTTGTGCATGGATTTTCTGAGCCAAAAGGCTTTGAATGTGAGAATTAGTGAGAAGGGGGAGTTCCCTTTTATAAGAGGGGTGAGGGGCACCTTTGGAAAAGCTAGAAATATTATTTTATAAAAAATTAATATTAGGTTTATAATTGATCCAAAGTGGATTATTTAATGTCTAAGGTGGGTATGGGTCGAAAAACACTCATCCAATAGAATTTAGACAGGTTTAAATCATTATATTAACCTTATCTTTTAGTTTCAACTCTTAGTTAATTAGTTTGACACTTACCATGTCACTTTGTATTTTTATATTATATAGTTAATAAACATACTATATACCTACAAGAGACTCCCAAGTGGTCCATTAATGTTACACCTATCATTATATAAGTATCTGTTCTGAACCTTAGATTTTTAAAAATTGAATATAAATTAATAATATAATATTTGTTTTAGAAACTCTTTTATGTCAATTTTGACACTATTTGGAAAATTGATTTTTGTAAAAATCATAACAGTATTATTACTTCAAAAAAAGTTAATTAAATCAATCCTATCATGTCATATTAATCTATTAAATTTGTTTAATTCATAAAAAACTTCAAATTACATTCATTTTGATATTTATAATATCAATTATTTTAATATTTCATTAATTAGGTAATTATTTCACCACAATTGTTTCAAAAATAAATTATTTATTTAATATCCAAAAATTATAAATAAAATATCATTATGTAGAAAATCTTTTTAGATTTCTAATGAATATTTAAAATCGAATTTATCTTATGTATAACCCTATATTAAAAATGTTTTAGTAAATAAACTTTGATTCTAACTCTTTTAACTCTTCTTTGAATTAAATAATAATAAATCTCCAAATCTAATCCAAGTGGACCTAAAAGATAATATTTTATTCCTAAGGTTGTTTTTGGTCGAGATACACTTTTCTAATAGAATTATGACTTGTGTTAGGGTAATATTAATATCATTTATACCCTTAATTACCCTATTTACTTTTAACCGTGGTAAATAAAAGAAAAAAGTTATTATTCACCAAAAATTGTTTTCATCTCATTGAACCACATTTTACTCTTTGATATTAACTGTGTCTCTCTTATTTTTGAAATCCCACTCACAGATGCGGTAAAATTATGTTTTATTAAAAATTCAGTTTTTTAACTACCACTTAGTGGTTTCAATATTCATCAAGAAATGAAGATTTTCCAAAAAGTACAAAAATTAGACCTAGGCTAATTTCGATATTCCGAATCCAAAAATGAAGTCCATTTTAAAAAATAAAATTTATAAATTTAAAAAATTGGGTATTAATATTCATAATGGCTAGTTTGATTAATTTTGGTGTGTTAGAACTCGATGTTGTGTACCACACATGTTATTGCATTATTCAAAGAGAAGTGTACCTTAAAAGCTTGGGGTGTTACCGAGGTAAACAAAATTTATTCCATGAGGTAGTGATAATATTCTTTTCATGAATTCTGCCACTCCAGACAAAATTCCTCATAAGGGAATTGAGAGTCTTAATTATAGAGGCAGGCCAAGAGTTCACCATGGAAGAATAGAAAATCTTGGAAATAATCACATGTTTGACTAAGAAAATTCTTCCTGCCATGGATAGAGCCTTTACATTACAATTGGAGAGAGTTGTCCTAACACGGATAACCACATCAGTAAAGTAGGTGGAGTGTAGTTTTCCAAAGAACATTGGGACTCCATGATATGTTAATGGAAGGGAACCCGCTCTGATACCCATATTCTGAATCATACAATGTTTCCTATTATATGAAATGTTTTTCCCAAAGAAAACAAGAGATTTTTCCCAGCTAACCTCTTGTCTAGAGACTAGCGCATAGTGATGTAGGATGGATTTGAGATTCTGAATATTTCTTTTGTCTACCTGAGTAAAATTGATAATATCATCTACAAAAAGGAGGTTTGCGAGGGTAGAGATACCATGATTAGCACGAAGAACATTTAGATTAACATTTTCAACATTGGGTGTGGTCAGTCGACTAAGGTATTATTCTGCAATAGAAAAGATAATTACAGAAAAAGGGTCTTCATTCCTCAATCCTCAAGAACACTAAAAATATAATTTGGGTGAGCCATTGATATGAATGGAGATGTAAACTGAGCTAATCAAAGAATAAGACCACTGTTTGATGGTCGGATGAAACCCAAACTTATACATAATATTACCAATGAAATCCCAATAAATGGTGTCAAATTCCTTTTTTGATATCGAATTTGAGGATAATGCTCCCTCCTCGTGTGGGTTCTTGAAGAAGGTTAACAAATTCAGATGCATTGAAAAGACAGTCTTGGATTCTTCTGCCTTTAACATACCCAAACTGATTCTAGGAAATGATTTTATAAGAGATACATACCAGCCTATTAGCAAGAATTTTAGTATGGATTTTTTGTTTGTTGTTGATAAGAGCAACAGTTTTGAATTGACTGATATCACTAGCATTTTCTACCTTTGGAATTAAGGAAATAAATTGTGCATTGATCCCATGAATTTGTGATCCATCAGTAAAGAACTACTTGATTAACTTGAAAACATCTTCTTGAATAACATACCAATAAAATTGGAAGAAGTGATTGGTGAAACCATCAGGCCCAGGAGAGCTGTCTTTTTTACGTCAGGGGACAACATTCCTTATTTCAATATCATAGGGAACCTTTATCAACATTGAGTTATCATCATCACTAACAAGATAAAGTATGATTTTATCCAATAGAAAACCATTTCGTTTAGTTCCATTGAAGAGTTTCATATAGAAAGAGATTATATGAGTCGAGAGGCTTTGACGATCTTGAAGAATAACATCCCCATCCTTAAGAAGAGAGAGTGGCCTACTAACCTTTTTACTCCTATATAGGGAATTAAAAACATTGTATTACCATCACCATTTGTAAGCCACCTATCTTTATGAACATCCTTTTGAATATTTTCTCTGAGGGAAATCAAATTTTCCAGATCTGAGGAGATCATGGATATTCATCTATCTGTGCATGATAAATCAGTATTTGTCATTTATTGTTGAATTCCATGAAGAATGTTTTCAAGAGAATCAGTTTCCTGATCAAGGAGGTTGGATATGTTTTTTCTCCAATGTATCATCTTAATCTTGAGATCTTGGAGTTTGAAGAAAAGAATATAAAGGATGATTGTTTTCCCCATTTCACCAAGTATCTTTGTCCAATATGGAACATTCAGGAAGGGAAGTCCAATAATTATTGATCCTAAACGGAAGAGGATGTCTCTCACTTTCTCCAATGAAATTAGACATGATTGGATGATGATCAGAATTATTTTTTGCAAGGGTAACACATGATATTGTTCTCTAATTATCCATCACTCTGTCATTGACAACGGAATGGTCAATTTTACTAGCTCTCAGGCCATTGATATGCTTTCTATACCAGGTGTATTTGGATCCAAGAAGATTAACTCCAATCATGTTTGATTTTTCAACACATATTCTGAAATCAGCCATAGCAGAAGTAGCATAAGAATGTCCAAGCCATTCATCCGCATTTAGAATGGCATTAAAATCCCTTGTAATCTGTCAAGAATCATCAATTATGTGTGAAGTATTAGAGATATTTTTCCATAATTCCCTTCGAACCAGATAATTATAAGAATCATAAACCATTGAGCAGACTAAAATCCGATTCTGGAATTTAAACATGCAGGTAATGATTTGATCATGAGTAGAAACAAGAGTGAGGTTGACGACCCTACCATGCACCAAGATCCATAAGTGATCATGATGATAATCATGGAAAGAATTGAATAGAGTGTAACCGAGTTTATCAAGAAACGAAACAGAACTGAAATACCTTGTCTTGGGTTCAGCAAGTCCAATGACATCCTGTTTTTATTTAGTAACAAGAATCCGAAAGGAACTCATTGTGCCAAAGTTGGCTATGCCCTAGCAGTTCCAAAAGACAATCCTCATTGGAAACTTGTAGTTGGGTTGAACCCCTTTTTCTGCAGGCTATAACCCACCTTGATCCTTTTGGATATTCTTGGTTCAATGCTTTTTGGGGCACCTAAAACATCAGCTTTTTCTGGAGTGATTCCATTAGGATTGATGAGACCGTTGGGTTTAGACTATTATATGTCTGTTTGTCAATAAGAACATTGGAAACTATAATCTTAATATTATTATTATTGTTTATAAATAAAAATTATAATGGGTAAATAATATAGAATAAAGTTTCAATGGCCTCATCCAGTAGACACGGTCTATATGAAGACCATCTTTCGGAGATTGAGAAGGAGAGAGCATCACTGGGCTTTCCTAAGGACCATGCCCAAGCTGAACTCCAACACATTAAGCTTCAATGGAATCACATAAAGGATAAGTTCAATCTAATTGAAATCACCACTCGAGATATGTTGTTTGAGTCCCCCAAAGATTCCATCATTATTTCACACCTTACTATTATGTTCTATGTAGTTGTTTTAAGAGTCTATGTAACAAGGCTTTAGTTAACTTGTTTAATCATTTTGTATAAATAAAATAATTATTTCTTATTTTGGTAATATTTGTGAATTTCAAATGTCTAAATAAATATAAGATGATTTTATAAAAGTTTTATATTATTGATGAATATTGATGAAATTTAATTTAAAATAATTTATTATTCATTAAATAGTTAATAATGTGAAATTATTTTTCATAAAATGGACTTCTACCATTGTAATCAGTAATGAATTTAGATTCTAATAAGATGAACATAAATTCCAGTGAATAATAAATTAGAAATATTAATATTTCAATTATTAATAGTAATGTAAACAATGAAATAATAACCTCAATTAATTAGGTATTAATATAATTTAGGCATTAATAATGGTAATGTGATACAAGAGCATAAGTAAATAACTGTTTCAGAAATTATAAATTATGTATTTGTATTTTTTAGGTAAATAGTTATTTTAAATAAAAAATAAATATATCACAATTAGAAAATTATTTTCATATAAGGTAGTTCACTTTTGAATTCAGAGATTTGATATTAGGTTATGGTGAATTTATGATATTTTTATAAAAAAATTAGTTGAATAGTAAAAATATATTTTTGAGTTTTGATGTGCTTAATGAAATCATTAATGATGTATTCACTATGTAATAATTCAGGTCTAATTGTGTATAGTATGATATGTTATAGGTGTCACAAGAGACAAATTCCACGAGAAAATACCATGGGAAAGCACATGGTATTGCAAATACCACTAATGAGGTGTCCCTTGGAAATTAATAAAATATTCCCTCACTTCTTCCATAAATACCAACTCATTCCTTAATTCATTTAATTACAAATTCGTAATCAATGGAGATATGGTATTTTAACTCCCATGGATTCCCCCCAAGGTCCAATCATGCTCTCCATGGTCTCAACCTTTGAGTTTTTAAAGTTACTCTTCATGTTAAGGGAACCCTTCACCCTTCTCTTTTAGTTAATACTTCTTTTAAGTTATGAATTCGAGTATCCATTTTACCATGTTGGGGTATGTTTTTAATATATCCTTAATGCGGTTTATTGTATTTTCAAATTATGAGAGACCCTTTAGACTATCATCAACTTTTTTTTTAAATTTTATGCGACCACGTTAGGCTATCGAATTTTCGTAAAGGGAGTTCTATACTTCTCTTTTTTCATTCATGTTCAATTTTATGTTGTATAACATTCATGTTTCCATAAAATGATATTATTTATATTTAATTATATCCATATATTATATTATGAGTCATTTAAGTATAATATACACTTGTACCCTCTCTTTTTAATGTTTTCTTAAACCATGCTGCACAGCCGTTATGCTGAACATTTTCTCCTCAAAATCACACTTTTTTTCTCAATAAATTATCATATTTTATTTATGCGAGTAACCATAACTATTTCATTTATACGGTTATTAATAAAGATATAAAAATAATATATTTGACTGTATAATTTAAATACATTAAATCCACATTCCCTTTCCATTGGTTGAATACGATACAATGATCTTGTTTTTAAGAACTTTTTAAGACAACATGATTTTGAAATGAAACCTAATTATTTTATTCCATTTGGATTTTTTTTGAAAGGTGAGATTATGATCGATGTGGATCACATTAATATAAAGACATATTAAGGGTCTTCCATGATAGTGCTCTAATTCATTGGGTAAGAAAATTAATCTCTAGAGATGAAATGTTTTACGATACTTAGGTGGAAAACCATTGTAATTTTATGGCACATTGGGGATGGACCTTGGTGATAAGTTCATGAATGTATAAAATAGTTTTTAGCCACATATTAATGTTATTATTAATGTTATTTATTATGGTATGATTCTTATTCAATTTATCATGTATTAATGTATTTCATCATGTTCTTTTTGTTATCACAAGTAAATGGTTTCCCTTGTTTTCCTTTACTGGGCCTTCTTCCCATCCTTTCTGTTGATGTAAGTGTCTAGGTTATGAGAGGTCGTAATTGTACTTCTGATGAACCTATGATGAATCCATACAAGTTTATTAGAATAATGATTTACATTTTTGTGTAATATGTTCTTGAATTCCATGACACTATACATTATAGATACTCTAATAGTAAAATGTAATGAAAAGTTATGTAATAAAATGGTGGGATTCCATAGATGGTATCAAAGGATTGTTTAGGCTTTTAAGTAAATTATGATATGAAAACATTAGATATAACCATATAGGAATATTTAAATATAAGAAAACTTCATGTTATTTTGGTTGAATAATAATTCAATCGTTTCTGAAAAAACTCTCTACCAGGATAAAAATTATTGGATATGGCTCTGTCATGGGTGTTCATATGAGCAAAACAATGAATAAGAGTTTTGGGAATGACCCATTTTATAATGGTATGTAATAACGGGACTTTCTGAACTACAGTTTCGACACTCCTGGGGTATGTATTTGGTTAATCATAAGATTTTTATGAATCATTATGAAGGTTTAGTAGAGAAATGTAATTATTGTTAATGAATAATATGTTTACACATAATGGTTTAAGGCATTATAATCCTTTATAGTTAAAAAATTTGTAAATGAAATAATATTATAACAAAGGTTTTATTCTTTTATAAAATAGTTGGAAATAGGAGGAACTATGAAAATGGTGACTAAAATATACCATGCATTGAAGGCCCTCCGATGGAAGTTGGAATGAAATGTTTCATGAGAACAATGAACCAACTAACACAAGTTATGGGAAATAAATAGAACCAAAATGATACAATGATCAATCCATGAAGGGAATAACATTTGGTTGTGTCCTTTATGAGTCAATGACAACTAAACATAAATGGATCTATTGACCCATTGATTTATGAATAGTGGATCAGCTCTATCAAGAATATTTTTTTCTCTGATACACTTTTTGGAACTAGAGAAGGTTGCCATGGCTGTATTTTTTTTAGAGGGATAATCTGATCAGTGGTGGGAACTGATAGAAAACCAATAGCAAAGAGAGGAGGATGAAGATATCAAGTAGGAAGAGTTTATATGGATCTTCTTCAATAAGAATTCCCCCGTTATATGAGAATAATAATGGAGAAGGAGTTTTTAGAGTAGAAGAAAAAGGAGAATGAATCTGTTTGAATCTATGAGATGAACATTACAAGACATTCATGTTACACGTCAAGAATTTTCAGTGATTCTGATGGGAAGGATGATAGATTATTTGGTGGACTAAGACCTTATTTGTAGAAGAATATTGCCAACTGAGACTATGCTAGCTATGAGAATATTGTGTGGAGTGCAATGAATGTCAAAATGGATTTTGGTGAGATAATGTGGTCTCATAAATCCAACAAAAAGAAGAGAAAAATAGATCACATCATAGGGAGTACCTTTTCTCAAGAAAAAGGATGCAAGCAAGTGAAACATACCACATGTAATAAATGTGGGAAAAGCATTCAGGGAACTGCCTGCTCAAGAGTGAAAACTGCTACAAGTGTGGAAGACATGGCTATATCACATGGAATTTTCTTAGTGAGGTGAAGCCTCAACTTCCGTACACTAACAACAAAGGTAATATGGAGCAAGCCTTACTTGATGTCTAATTCTATATGTGTGGACAGAATGGGAACTTTCCCAATCCCTGTCCAAATATGAAAGTAGTTGAGGGGATTCACCATCAGCCTCATCAATGGTAAAAAAACAAGGTCATTCTATTCAAACCAATATGGATGATGTTTAATAACCAAATGATTTGGTTTACGGTACTCCTATTGATCTCTCAATGCATTAATGTACTTTGTTTTATTCTAGTTCTACACAATTTTTTTTATTTACTCCATGTTTGAATAGAATTTAGAATCAGCCCATTAATTTCTGAAAGTAGAGCCATCAGTCAAGACTCCTGGTGGTATTATCCTAGAATCATCACTGTTTAGAAACTCTTGTATTAACTTTGGTGAGAAAAATCTTATCGTAAGTCTATTAGTCATTCCCTTTTTTGAATTTGACGTTATTCCAGGGATGGACTAGCTATCAATGTATAATTCTATTATTAAATATAGATGAAAGGATACATCAGTAGTCTTGAATGAAAAACCTATGGTTATGTTTTAAGAAGCGACATATCAACCTGATCATTGTTTATAATAACCTTACATATCTTTTTTTATGGATTTTCTCGATGAATAAGTATAAGGAAATGAGAGTATAAGAATTGAAAATGTCTCAATTGTCTAGGAATACATTGAAGTATTTCATAATGAGTTACCTAGACCACCCCTAGAATGAGAGGTAGAGTTACACATTGAACTCATACTGGCATCTCATCTAATATCAAAGACCCCGTATAGGATGGAAGATGTGAAGATTGAGGAATTAAATAAACTACTATAAGATCTTTTGGATAAAAGGTTTATCCAATAGAGTCTATCTCCATGGGGACCACATGTTCTCTTTGTAAAGTAGAAGGATAGATCGATGTGGCTATGCATTGAATATAGAGAACTGAACATGATCACATTAATGAACAAATATCCTCTTCCATGAATCGATGACATATATGACCAAATCAGTGGGGATCAATTATTCTCTAATACTGGTCTTCAAGATGGTTATCATTAATTGAGGGTGAAGAAAGAAGATATTCAAAAAACATCATTCTAATAAATATATGGGAATTATGAGTTTGTTTTTATTCCCTTCAGACTGACTAATTCACCTTCTTTTGTTATGGATTTGATGAATAGATTCTTTAAGGACTACCTTGATAACATTCTGGTAGTTTTTATTGATGATATTCTGACATATTCTAAAATTAGTGAGGAGAATGAGGATCATGTAAGTGTTATTTTGATAATTATATAGAAGGAGGGGATTTCTGGAACATTCTATAAATGTGAATTTTGTTTACAAGATGTTTCATTATTGGGTCACATTGTAACCAATGAAAGAATCACAATTGACCTTGCAAAGAAAAAAGTTGTAGAGGAGTAGCCACAACCTACAAAAAATAACTGAGATTCAAAGTTTCACGATATTAGAGGGATATTATATGTGGTATGTGAAAAACATTTCACTAATTTCTTATCCACCAACCAAGTTAACTCGAAATAGGGTCAAGTTCATCTGGACAATGAAGTGTGAGGAATATTTCCGAGATCTGAATAAGATATTGGTTACTACCCCCATGTTAACTCTATCCTAAAGTGGAGAAGGAATTTTATTTTAAATGATGCATCTCTAAAAGGGATTTAGTGCATCCTCATGGAAGGTGATAACATCATTTCTTATGAATCTTGACTGTTGAAGACTCATTAATTGAACTATTCTATGCATGATATTGATATAGTTGAGGTTGTTTTTTCTCTAATGATATAAAGGAACTATCATTAGTGGAAGAAATGTGATATATACACAGACAATCAATGTTTGATGTATATTTTCACGCAAAAGGAATTGAACATGAGATAGAGGAAAGATTTGTAACTTCTTAATGACAATGATTGTTCAATTAATTATCATCCCGTAAGAGAAAACAATGTTTATAGTGCATTAAGTAGAAAATAACAAGTTATTCGTTCCATGATGAGGATTCAAATATATCCTTTGATGGAATACCTATTGAAAATGGACATGGGAATTTTAATGCTAGTGACATCATCAATCCCATCCCAAATGATTTCTCAATCATCACTACTAGATAATATCAAAAAAGTTTGGAAGGAAGAAACCTTATTATAGTATATGTTTGAGTTGGTGAAAGATGGTATGTTTACTAAATTAAATGCTGATCAAGAAGGTGTACTGAAATTTCATAAACCACTAACTGTTCCATCTATTATGAAAATAAAGAAGGATATGTTGGAAGAAGCTCATAGCTATACGTTATCTATAGGTCATGGAGGTACATAAATGTGTAGAGGACTTCGTGATCATTATTGATGTGATAATATGAAGAGGGAGATTGTTGACTACACTACAAGGTTCCAAGATTGTCAGCAAGTGAAGGCAGAGTGGAAACTTACTAAAGGGGTATTACAACCACTACCCGTACTAACATGGAAGTGAGACAATATAACTATGGACATTATCCCTCGTGGCCTGAGAACTTATTATGGAAACAATGTGATATGGATAATAGTGGTCCATTTCACCAATAATTCCCATTTAATATCTATTAGGGAAGAATACTCTCTTGATCAACTTGGTAAGATTTACATGAAGAAAGTTGTAAGGATGCAAGAAGTTCCACTTTCTATCATATTTGATTATGTTCCACGGTTCACATCAAAATTATGGATAATTCTTCAACATGATCTGAGCACCGAATTGAATTTTAGTATGACCTATCACCCCCATACTGAGGGAAAATCTGAAAGTAATATTCAAACACTCGAAGACATACTGAGAACATGCTCAATGGAATTTAAAGGTGGATTGGATCAACATCTCCCATTTTTTGAGTTCTCTTTCAACAACAGCTTCCACTCAAACAATCAAATGGATTCCTATTAAGCTATATCTGGGAACATATGTATAAATCTAACTTGTTGGGATGATGATGGTGAGATAAATCTTCTTTTAGCTAATCTAGTGCAAGAGATGGCAGAAAAATTCCATGCCATCCAACAACAAATTATGTCTTCTTAGAGTCGGAAAAAGAGATATGTCGACAACTATTGAAGGGACATGGAGTTTGATATTGGTGACAAATACTTTCATTGAATTTCACATTGGATGAGATTCATGAGGTTTGGGAAGAAAGGGAAGCTCAGGCCTAGGTACATCAGCCCTTATGAAATGCTTCATCAAATAGGAGCAGTGGCCTATTGGCTTGCACTTTTTCAAAATATTGAAAAAGGTCAAACTGTCTTCTATATATCCCTCTTGAGGAAGTAAATACATGACCCTTAAAATGAACTAAATACATAGGTGGTACCACCGTAACATTAAATTTCTTATGATGAGCTGCTGGTAGAGATCATGGATTGTTGAGAGAAGGTTCAACGCAATATGACTACTCACCTAGTTAAGGTGTTTTGGAGGAACCATGAAACGACCCGAATCCGGAGCCCCTCCACTGGTTCCCCGTACCCAGTTCGCCACATGACCTCAAGAGCATTTCCCCAAACCACAAAGGCTGCCGACTAACAGCCAGGGCCTTGGTGGGTTAGTGGGGAAACTATTCCCTTATTCAGTAAGGTATACTGTGGAAAAACAATAGTCAATAGCGGAAGCAGTAACAACATGCATAAAAATAGAAACCAAACAGCTGAAGAAATTAATATATATATCAATGATGACAATAATGAAGCAAGTACAAGTATCTATGGAAAGCGGAAAAAACCACAATGTGATGAAATACAACTGAAAACAAAGTGAAAAGGAAAACAAAATAAACTCCTTAGCATCGCGAGCCACGACTTTCTCCCATGCTCTCAACTCCAACGCAATCAAGAACCTTAAGTATAAGAGAGCTTTCCCTTATCTATACCTACAACAACATAGTCTATTTGGGCCCAAAAGCATGGCCCAAATAGGTTTTGAGATACAATCCCAGTAGGCAATCACCCAAGATCTGTGCCTAACAGTCAATGAATACAAGGAATGTAATAAAACAAGAAGCAGTAAATAGGAAAGCACAAACAACTAGAATCCACAGTTCTAACGAATAAAGTACACATGCAAATAGCCAGCAACAAGAAGAAAACTGGTAACCCTCTGGGTAGCTCTCACAACCTAACCCCTATGGTTCAACCTATTAGTAATAGAAACCCTCTAGGAGGCACACATAGTCTCACCCCTCTGGTTCAGCTATGAAAATAAAAGACTTCTTGGGGAAGCACTCAAATTTAATTCCCACTATAGTCTCGTATCGTGCTAAAGGGTCTCTGTGGAAGCCCTCAACATCTATTCCCCCTCTGTCCCGCGTCAAGGAACTACATACTCTCTGAGGAAGTACTCAATGTCAATTCCCCCTTGTGTTCTCGCATAATAATTAAAAGACACTCTGTAGAAGCCCTTCCGTCAATTCTCCATTTGGTCTACTACTATAGGTTTTCACAGTCCTGAGTGAAACTAAACATGCTCAGCGCACGTGCATCATCCAAGTAAACATCAATAACTACTTGGCTATCGACTAAGGCTCAGAAGCAATACAAGGAAACAGTCCCCAATCCTACAACTAGGCATGACAACTGGCGAGACTCCTAATAAGCAAAAGAATCATGGAAAAGCAACCGAAGCACAAAATAAATTACTCTACTCACAAGCATCAAACTCTACTAAAGCAATCAAGAAAAGCAGGAAACAAGCAGGGAAAGTTAGGAAACCCCCAATTCCCCTTTCAATGGAATTGCTGGAATTTGAACAAAATATCCATCAAATTTCTACAGAAAGGCACAAACCACCTACATCGATCCTAAGAGATTGATATATGTGAACCACGATGAAATATTCCCCGTAGAATGATGTAGATCTAAGAAAATGCAAAAAACGCTCAACCTACGATATCTTGAGAATAATGAGGAATCAAGAAACAAGACTCAAGAAGAAGGAAGAACTCACCAGTTCGCTTCCAACACAATCGACCACACTCGAATCGGAGAACGGACGAAGAGGTAGGATCTCATCGAAGATCCCACTGTATGGTCGCTCTCGGGCAGACGAAATCTAGAGAAGAAGATGAAATTGGGGGATAGGCACGACCCCGGTCCATTTAATGAAAAAAATAAAAGTACACAGCGTGTATTTTTAAAGTACAAAATGTGTAGTGGTTTTTTTCCGTACTCCTCTAAAAACGGCCTCCACTTCACCCCTACACACCGTGTGTGTGGCTTGGGCATGGCCAACACATGACTTCGAGCCGGAGAAGAGTACACGAAGTGTACTTCGAAAATTTCCAGAAAATTTAATTTTCTCAAGAACTCTAGGAAAAGGGAAAAAAATATCTGAATGAAGTTCTGGGTTCATACAAACTTCCCCCCTTAATGAAATTCAACCCCAAATTGCCCTAATGAGGCATAGAAGAAGAAACCCTGAATAGCTCCGGCCACTATGATGGTACATCGGCCTCCCTCTCCCAGGTCTCGTCCTGTACTCACCCATGCTACCATAACACTTGTACCAGAGGAACAAACCACCCACAGAGAACATTCGTACTATGATCGACAATCAGGATAGGATGCTCTTCGAACGACACATCCTCTTCCAGATCGACTTCCTCAGGTTGAAAGACACGAGAAAAGTCTGAAAAGTAACGTCGGATTTGAGAGACGTGGAAGATGTCGTGCATGGCCCGATACCTCTGAGGTAGCTGCAACCGATAGGCGACCGACCCAACTCCATCCAAGACCTAAAACGACCCGACGTACCGTGGTGAAATCTTACCCTATCTCTAAATCCTCTTCTGTCCCAACCTCAGTACAACACATAGGAAAACCTGATCACTGATCCCAAACTCCAGAGGACATCTCCGCTGATCAGCTTAAGACATCTATCGAGACTGTTCTATAGAGATCCTCTTCCAAATCAGCTCTGTCTGCTCTAAGATCTCCTGAACGAGACGAGGTCCCATCAAAGCTGCCTCTTCGGCCTCCAGCCAGCATAAGGGTGATCGGTATGGACTACCGTACAAAGCCTCATATGGTTCCATATGAATGGTTTCCTCGAAACTGTTGTTGTAGGCGAACTACACTGGAGGAATATATTTCTCCCAAGAACCGCCAAAGTCTAGAATGCAAGCTCAGAGAATATCCTCAAGCACATGGAGCGTGCACTCGGACTGTCCATCAGTCTAGGGATGGTATGTTGTACTCAAAATCACATGTGTACCCAAGTCCTTCAAAAGTCCCTTCCAGAACCAAGATGTAAAGCGCGCATCCCTTTCTGAAATAATGGATTGTGGAACTCCATGTAGACGAATGATCTCCCGGATGTAAAGTCATCCCAGATCATCAACACTGAAGGTATCCTTAATCTTCAAGAAGTGAAAAACCTTCATAAGCCTCTCGAAGACAACCCAAACAGCATCATTCCCTCGAGGCGACCTCGAAAACCTAGTCACGAAGTCCATCGCGACGTCATTCAACTTCCACTCCAGAGTGGGTAATTGTTGTAAAAGGACTGCTGGTCGCTGATGCTCTGCCATCACCTGCTGACAAGTAGAACATCTGATGAAGAAACCAGGATCATCCTTTTTCATACCTAGACACCAGTATTGGCAATGAAGATCCTGATAAATCTTGGGGACACCATGATGAACTGCCCAAACATAGGAAGGAATATCCAACATCAGCTCCTCGCGTATGTCTTCTGGCACCCATACGCGTCCCGGGAAATGCAAGATCTCATCCTCACCCACTGTCCATCCAGGAAGAAGGTCCTCTACGGACACATTCTCCCACAGGACTAAGCCTTCAGAGTCTGATATCTGCCTCATCCATACCCAATTAAGAATTGTAGAGGTAACACCTACAGAAGATAGGAAGGTCTGTCCCTGTCTTTCATGCACCTCTAGATGCATCACAGAGAATAGATCCATCAGCTTCCACTCACTGTTGGCCTCCTAAACTGCCTGAATCTGAGTTCTCCTGCTTAGTGTATCTACCACTTTATTTCCCTTCCCTGGCGTATAGGCGAGCTCGAAGTCAAAATATTGTAGATAATCAACCCACCTACACTGACTCAGATACAGATCACACTAAGTGAAGATATACTTGAGACTCCTATGGTCAGTGAAGACCACAACGTTCTCTCCTTGAAGATAATGTCTCCAACAGCATAGAGCATGAACAATTGCTTCCAACTCCAGATCGTGCGTCGAGTAGTTGCTCTCAAGTGGCCTCAACTGCCGAGATCTGTATGCAATGACTCCATCTCCCTGTATAAGCACAGCTCCTAGCTTGACACCTGAAGCATCACAGTAAACAGTGTAGTTCTTGCCTGGCTCCGGCAAGACTAGTATCGGTGCAGACGTCAACCTCTATTTCATCTCCTGAAAGGATGACTCACAAGAATCTGACCATAAGAACATTGCACCCTTCTTGGTCATACATTTCAAAGGAGATGCTAGATGAGAACAGTCCTGAATGAACCGTCTGTAGTATTGATCTAGCCCTAGGAAGCTCTTTACCTCAAATATATTTATCGGATGCTTCTAGGAAACTACAACTCCCACTTTCTCTTGGTCCATAGATATTTCTACCTCTGATATGACGTGACCCAAGAAGTGAATCTGATCCATCCAGAAGTGGTACTTTGAGAGTTTAGCATAAAGCAGATTCTCTCGCAGTGTACTCAGAATGATATCAAGATGTGTGTCATGGTCGGGCCGAGTGTGATAGTACATCAGGATATCGTCCAAGAATTCCACGATGACGGAGTCCAAATAAATATGGAACACTCAGTTCATCACTACCATGAAAACTACAGGTGTGTTCGTGAGACCGAACGACATGATTGTCTACTCGTATAGACCATACCAGCTCCAGAATGTTGTTAATGGTACATATGGTGGTCTAACACACAACTGACGATAACCGGACCTCAAATCGATCTTTGAGAACGCCGTGGCTCCTTGAAGCTGATCAGAGAGGTCATCGATCCTCAGAAAGGGATATCGGTTGTTGACCATCACCTAGTTCATCTTCCTATAATCCACACAAAGCCGAAGGGTACCGTCTGCCTTTTTCGAAAACAGGACAGGTGAAGCCCAGGGATAAGTACTGGGTCGGATGAAACCCTTAGCATGTAGATCATCCATCTGCTTCATGAGCTCCTTCAACTCAGGTGTATCCATCCTTTAGGGAGGAATGGACACTGGTGTCACTCCTGGCATGAGCTCAATAGATAATTCTACATCACACTCCGGAGGAAAACATGAAAAGTACTCTGGAAAGACATCCCTGAAGCGATCCACCACTGGAGGAAAGAGCAACTGTGGAGTCACCTAGTCATCCTGATGAAGACTAGAAATCCGGGTTGTCACACCTCACAACCCATGATTCTCGAGTCCTGCCCAACTCGCCTAAACGTCCCACTTTCATTTATGAAGAAAAGACTCTCCCTTTGCTGAGACAAAACTCACTCTATGATGATAGCAGTCGACGACTGCCTGAAAGGTAATCAACCAGTCCATGTCGAGGATGACCTCATAGCCTGTCATCTCTAGGACATAGAGATCCCATAATAAGCGACACCCTGAAACCTCTAGAGGGAACTCTCTACACTGGCGTACACTAGATGTACTCGTCACCAAGGGTGTGTCTAGTGTCAACGAGTGGGCAGAAGAAAAGATGCAGAGTCCAAGGCTCTCCACAACAGCAAAAGAGATAAAGCTAATTCATAGCACCAGTATCAAAAAGGGATGAATATAAAACTAAGGCTAATAAAATTGTACCTCAGATAGTAGAAGGGTCAGGATCCTGCTCCTGATAGATCAGCTCCCCGGAAAAAGACGGGCCTGCACCGCGGCCCTGCGCCCCTGGCTGACCACTGAGAGCTGATCCACCTTGCTGGTGCTGAGGGACTGGTGGCTGACCACCATGGCCTCGACCTCCACCTCATCCCAAACAGCCAGAAGTACTCCAGTTCCCCGACTTGTGAGAAACTGACGGTGCAGCTTCTGAACTAGGAGTCATGGAAGAACCCTGGTCATGAGATTCTAGCGAGAAAACCTAACAGACACTCTGATGGTGACCCATATTTCTGCAAGATCAGCACTCCATGGGGTCCCTCTAGCACTGCGGCCTCATGTGCCCTGACCGGCCACACTTGTAGCATATCACCTGGCTTCCTGACGATGCATCTCACTTCCTCGGATCACCACTGGTAGGCTCTATATGACGCTTCTTGCTATCAACTGGAGGCAAAATAGCTCTGGAAGTAGAACCACCATGGATCGTAGGTCCAGAGTCTCTCATATTGCACTCCGTATTTAGTGCCTGGTTGATGATGGAAGTAATGGAAGTCAGCTGGAAGATGTTCACCTGTGAGCGGATCTCCCGCCTGAGACCATCCTTAAAATTCCTTGATAAGAACACCCCACTCCCATCCCGGAGGGGTGTGAAGTGCTGCAGCTCAGTGAAATGAGCGGAATACTCCATGACAGAATGACTACCCTGCTCTAAGCTCATGAACTCCTGGGATCGGTTGGCCCTCAGGGTCTCCGGGTAGAAGTAGTCATAGAACACGCACTGGAACTCCTCCCAAGCTATAACCTGTTGCTGACCCACCTGTGGGATCACGTCCAACCACCTCTTGGAAGAGTCTCAGAGCATGTAGGTGGTGAGCTTGACCCGCCTCCCTGGAGGTGTCTCCAGATGCTCGAAGATAGTCAGCATAGCTTCCATCCTTGACCCTGTAGCCGGAGGTCCTCCCTCCCCTGAGAATGTAGGAGGATGCTACTACTGGAAAACCCGTTTCAAGTCTTCCATAGATGTGGTAGGAGGTGGAGCTCCCTGGAAGGCCTGCATATCCCTCATGAAACCTTCCTTGAACAGCTCATTCGTGCCTGCATCTGGTATGACAGTCAGTGCCAAGGCTGGCCCGACTGGGGGATCGGCATGAAGTCCTTGATCAGCCATATCGGGAGTCTGATCACTTCCTGATGACAGACGTACGACCGGAGGACGTCTCGGAGGCATAGCTCTGAAATATCAAAAGCATACCTTAGATCAAGAAAACAAGGACAGAGATCACAAGAGTACAAAATGGGAACACGGAAAGAAAACACACAAGTTTACCAAAACACGACTACACGACGTGTCTTTTCAAGCCACTGACATGGGCATGTACCCCTTTCCTACAGCTCCTGAGACACCTCAACTACATTGTATGTGGACCAAACACATGACGTGTACTTAAAAACGATTCCCCTGCTCGAGTCTCCTTACACAGCTAACCCACATGGTTCGACTTAACCCGATACTACACAGAGTGTTCTGATCAAACATGGCGTGTACTTGACAAGGCTTCGGCAGCCCGTGTTGTTAAACACACGTCCGTATACACGGATGAACCTTACATGGCATGTTCTGAACAAACACGGTGTGTATAGGTGGAGGTGACATCATCTTGTGTTGTTCGTGACACGGCCGGGTACCTGGACAAGACTACACGGTGTGTTCAGAGCAAACACGGCATGTGGAAATGAAGGTAATGCTGGCCCGTGTTGTTAGTGACACGGTCGGGTACATGGACAGGACTACACGGCGTGTTCCCTCCAGACAAGGCGTGTTCTAACCAAGCTTCCCCGACCCATGTTGTTAGTGACACGTCCAGGTACACGGCTCACTAGTACACAACTTGTACCTACCATACATGGTGTGTTCCTAAAGTTACTTCCACGACACCATGTTTTGCTCACACGGTCAGTGACATGGCCTGAATACTACACGGCGTGTATCCAAAAAGTACACGCCATGTATTCTGGGTTTTTCTGGGCAGTCGCTTAGAAACTGCACAGAACCCCAGAAACACTAAAAACAAAATAAAGAGGTGCCAAATTCCAATTCTTGAGGGCCCGTACTCCTCAAAAATCAAAGCCTGGCATCTCCCACAGTTATATACCAGAGAAACAGGATCACAATCCACCATGTTTCGATTAATGAGAGCCTATAACACCTCAAGAACCAAAATTTGGCGTTCATTTTAAGCAAGTAACAAAAAAAATAGTTTTATAACATGATATTAGAGAATCTATCAAGCATCTATCACAACAGCATGCATTATCTACATAGAGTCTGTCACAACAACATGTAATCAGTAATTCACCCTAGATGGCATGGCAAGAATGCATGGCAGGTGATTTCTACAAGTTCTTATATGATACATGAGATAACATAACCTCATCTCATTGGGTTGCGACAGAAATAGAACCATGGTATCAAAACAATAATAATACACGTCAAGTGAATCACTCTAGGTGAAATCTGATCAACTATAAAATCTCAAAACTAGAAAAACTACAATTAATGATGTATTATGGCTTTTCCTTATACATGGGTTAGATACTCCCGAGAAAAGATTAATTCCAAGTATTGAATCCATCCTATCCCTAGCTAAAGTCTCCAAATAGCAAGTAAGAGAAAAGAACTCCTCTAATACCACTTTGTAACGACCTGAATCTGGATCCCCTCGACTAGTGCCCCGTACCCGGTTCTCTACATGACCTCAAGCGCATTTTCCCAAATCTCAGAGGCTGCCAACTAGAAATGAGGTCCTTGGTGAGTTGGTGGGGAAACTATGCGCTCATTCGGTAAGGAATACAGCGGAAAAACAACAGTCAATAGCGGAAGCAGTAACAACATGGATAACAACAGAAACCAAATAGCTGAAGTAATGAATATATATAGAAATGATGACAATAATGTAGCAGCTACATGTATCTATGGAAAGCATAAAACCCCACAACATGCCAGAATACAACTGAAAATAAAGTGCAAAGGAAAATAAAATAAACTCCTCAGCATCGTGAGCCACGGCTCGGTCCCATGCTCTCAACTCTGGCGCCATCAAGAACTTGAAGTAGAAGGGCGCTTGCCCTTATCTATACCTGCAACAACATAGTCTGTTTGGGACCAAAAGCATGGCCCAAACAGGGTGTGAGATACAATCCCAGTAGGAAATCACCCAACGATCTGTGCCAAACAGTCAATGAATACATGGCAAGTAATAAAACAAGAAGCAGTAAAAAGTAAAGCACAAATAGCTACAATCCATAGTTCTAAAAAATAATGTACACAAGAAAACAACCAACAACAAGAAGAAAAAAGGTAACCCTCTGGGTAGGTCTCATAGCCTAACCCCTATGGTTCAACCTATATGTACTAGGAACCCTCAAGGAGGAACACACAGTCTCACCACTATGGTTCAGCTCTGAAAATAATAGACTCTCTTGGGAGAGACTCACCGCCAATTCCCTCTATAGTCTCGTATCATGCTAAAGGATCTCTAGGTAAGCACTCAATGTCTATTTCCCGTGTGGCCCACGTTGAGGAACTACAAACTCTCTGAGGAAGCACTCATCATCAATTCCCCCTGTGGTATCACATCCTAATTAAAAGACACTCTGGAGAAGCACTTCCATAAATTCTCCCTTTGGTATACTACTCTAGGTTCTCATAGTCCTGAGTGAAACTAAACATGTTTAGCACGTGTGCATCATCCAAGTAATCCACAAGAACTACTTGGCTATCGACTAAGGCTCAGCAGTAATACAAGGCAATCGTCCACAATCCTACAAATAGGCATGGAAACTGGCGAAACGCCTAATAAGAAAAACAAGCATGGAAAATAAACCTAAACAAAAAATAAATTACTCTACTCAAAAACATCAACCTCTAATAAAGCAATCAAGTAAAGCATGAAAAAAGCAGGGAAAAAACCGGGAACCCCCAATTCCCCATTCAATGGAATTGGTGGAATTTGCACAAAATATCCATCAACATTCTGCATAAAGGCACAAACCACCTTCCTCGATCCTAGGAGATCGATATATTTGAACTACGATGACAGATTCCCCTTAGAATGACGTAGATCTGAGAAAATGTACAAAGCACTCGACCTACAATATCTTGAGAACTAGGAGAAATCATGAAACAAGGCTCAAGAAGAAGAAATAACTCACTGATGCGCTTCCAACGCAATCCATCACGCTCGAATCAAATAACGAACAAAGAGTCGGGATCTCATCGAAGATCTGTCTGTACAGTCTCTCTATGGCCAAAGAAATCTGGGGAAGAAGATGAAATTGGTGGTTAGGCGCGACCCCGATCCATTTAATGAAAAAAAAGAAAAGTACACAGCGTGTATTTTTAATGTACACGACGTGTAGTGGTTTTTTTTTTCTGTACTCCGCTAAAAACAGCCTCCACGCCACCCTGACACACCGTGTGTGTGGCCCGGGCATGTCCAGCACACAACTTCGATCCGGAGAAGAGTACACGACGTGTACTCAGAAAGTACACAACGTGTACCATGAAAATTTCCAGAAAATTTAATTTTCTCAAAAACTCCAGGAAAAGAATAAACATACCTGAACGAAGGTCCAGGATCTTACAAACCACAAATTTGAAAAAGCAACGTAGATTCCAGAGTAGTCTATGAGGAAGAATTACACATTCCTTTTCTCTTCATGGGGTACAAGATGAAATTTCAGGGATAAAATTTCTTAATTCAGGAAGAATGTAATGACCTGGAAATTTGAATGAAATTTCTTTCCTAATTTTGTCTGTTATTCGATTTTGTACTCAACAAAACAATGTCTTTTTAATTAATGATGTGAGTATAATTAAAATTAGACTATTGGGTTTCGGCTGTGATATGACCCTTCATCAAAATGACCATTGGAAACTATACTCATATCGTTAGGATTATTGTTTATAAATACAAATGATATTGGCTAAATAATAAAGAAAGAATAGTCGATGACCTCATACAGTACAATTGATACATACAAATCCCATCTTTCAGAGCTTGGGAAGAAGGTAGCATCACTTGGATTTTTTTGGACCAATCCCAACCCGAACTTCCAAACATTAATCTTGAAAAGAATCGCTTACAATAGATGTTCAAGATGATATAAATAACCACTTGGAAAATGTTTTCCGAACCTCCCCATGATTCTATCACCATTTCACACCTTACACATAGGCCTTATGCAGGTGTTGTAAAGAGATATTCAATGAGGCCTTAGTTACTTCGTATAATCTTTTTTTATAAATAAAATTTTTATTTGTTATTATGGTAAAATTTGTGAATTTCAAATTTCAAAATAAATATAGTATGAATTTATAGAAGTTTTATATTATTTATGAATATGAGATAAAGGTATTTTAAAAAAATATATTTTTATACTTTTAATAATTAATAATGTCAAATGATTTTCAAAAAAATTGTCTTCTATAGTTGTGATCAGTAAGAAATATTGATTCTGAAAATATTAACTTAATTTTTGTTAAATAGTAAATTATGAATAGTAATATTTCCCTTATGAATAGTAATGTGACCAATAAAATAGTAACATCACACAATTAAGTAAAATTATAATTTAGGGATCTTGAATGGTAATGTGATACAATAGCATAAGCAAATAACTAATTCAGAATTTAATAGTTATGTATTAGTATTTTCTCAAAAAAATAGTGATTTTAAATAAAAATTTAATATCTCATAATTTGGAAATTATTTTTTTAAAATTTAGTTTATTTTTTAATTCATATAATCGATATTAGGTTAGTGTGAACTTATGTGATTTTTATAAAATGTTATGTTTTTTAGTGAATAATGAAAATACAGTTTTGATATTCAGTGTGATTAATGACATCATTAATGATGTAATCATGACGTAATAAAGATGTAATAAATCTGGTCGACTTGTGTATAGTAAGGTATGTTATTTTGTGTCCCAAGTGTCCAATACAATTGGAAAATAACATGGTCAAGCGTATGGTTTTTCAAATACCACTAATGAGGTGTTCTTTGGAAATTAATAATATATTACCTCACATTTTCTATAGATACCAACCAATTCCTTCATTCATATCATTAAGAATTCCTCCTAAATAAAACTTTTGCCATTTTACCTCCCAATGAGTACTCCCAAGGCACCCTCAATCCCCCCATGGTCCAACTGTTGAGTTTCTGATGTAACTATTCATGGTTATGGAACCCTTTACCCTCCACTCTTAGTCAAGACTTCTTTTAAGTTATGCATTATATCATCCATTTTACTATGTGGGGGTATGTTCTTATATACTGTTATTACTTTACATTTTATTTCCAAATAATGGGACAGAATTTCCACTCTCATCAACTGATTTTTCTTAATTTCATGTGATGTCGTTAGGCTTCTGAATTTTCGTAAAGGAAATTCTCAACTTCTCTTTTTTCAATTCATGTTATATTTAATGTGGTATGAAATTCATTATTCCATACAATGTTATTATTTCCATTTAATTATGTACTTATTCATTATAATGATTCATTTAGTTATGGTAGACCCTTGTCCAGTATCTTTTTATTATTTTCTAAAACCATGTTGCATAGTCTTTATGCTGCAGAAGTTTCATATAATAATATCTATTTTTTCTCAAAAAAATATCTTATTTTATTATGTGAATACCCAAAACTATTTCATTTATAGGTTTATTCATCAATAAATAAAATTATATATTTTATTCTAGAATTGACATACATAAAACCATCATTCCATTTCCATGGGTTAAAAATTACATAATGATCTTGTTTTATGCACATTAAAAAACATCATGATTTTCCTATGACACCCAATTATAATATTATCATTGGGTTATTTATGAAATGAATAATAAATATATGTGTGTATCACATAAAAATAAATACATATTAATGGTGCACCCTAACATTTCTCTAATGTATTGGTTAATGAAATTAATCTCCAGAGGTGACAAGTTTTACGATACCTTGGACAATAACCATGGTAATATTATGACTCCTTGGGGATGGACCATTGTGATATTTTAATGAATGTCTAAAATAATCATTTTATCCACATATTTATCTTATTATTCATGTTATTTTTATTATGATATTCTTCTTCTTCCATTTCTCATGGATTAATTTATTTCATCAATTTCTTACGGATATCACAAGTAAACAGTTTCCCTTTTTTTCCCTTACTAGGCCTTCTGTTCACCCTTTTCATTGATGTATTTCTCCAGTCTATGATATGCAGTAATTGTACTTAGGTAGAAACTATGACGAATCATTACAATTACATTATAATAATGTTTTATTTTATAATGTATTATGTTCACGAATTCAAAGAAGCTAGACTTTAATGATCCTCTATTTGTAAAATATAATGAAAAGTTATGTAATAAAAAATCGGGAGTCCATATAGAATATATTTATAAACACCGGGTAACAAAATTAATTATTAAATAACACACTTGATATAAGAATCACCAACCTTGAGTGAAAAGGGAATAAACTCGAGATGAAAAAGGTGTGTTTTTTACAAAAGTGTTTTTTGGAAAACATTACCATTCTTTCAAGAAATTTTATAGAAAAGGTATATCTTAGAAAACGTATGATAATGATGAGAAAATGAAATTTATGGAATATAAATACTGAAAATTAGGGAAAATATTTAAAACCTTAAAAATGAGAGTTCTGTTTGAGAATTCCCCTTACCTTATGGATAAATGATTTATTCACATTTATATCCAATAAAAAAAATTAGATTAATTAATTATATATTATAAAAACTTTTATATAATAATTTTATTCAACAGGGTTTTATTTTGTTCATTTATGGTATTTTAATGAGTTATAGAGTCTAATTCTAGCATGGGGAGCCTTTATTTTCGTAGCTTTTAGGAGCGGTTCAATTATATACATTAATTGAAGATCGTGTAAAATGAAAGAAATTTCCAAATATGTTATTATATATCAATAGTGATATTAAAAAAGTTTAAATGATCTTATAATGAATTTGTTTTTTCTGAGGCTGAATCATTAGATAAATGTTAATTATGATCATTTTAGGTTTATTTTGCCAGTTTTTTGATCACAAATAAATCTCTTAATTTTATAATTTACAATTATTCATATAAGTTATTTCTAGATCATATAAAAGGTCTTAAAATATAATAAAAAAATTAAACCTTATAATTGTTTTATTAACAACCTTTAAAGAGTTAAATAAAAATTAATGTGCTCACACGTGATGCGGTAAATTGACATATCACGTGCGATGATATAGTTACTAGAATCATTGAAAGAGGGGTAAGAGTTTGATGATTGATCATTAATTAACAACATATAATTCTAGTATATCAAACCTACTAGAGTTATAATTCCACATATACAAGAGATGTTTAGGAGAAGAGAAGAAACATATTGAAATTGAAAAGAAATTAAATGAAAAATGAAGATGATTTTAACTCTTAAATTTATCATTCTCAAGATCCTTTTTAAAAAAAGTTTTTTTTATATTGATTATACCAAGAGATCATGGATATGTGGGATTCTCTTTGGATGAATATTGGGAAGAATTTGGTTATTTCTCAATTTTTGAGATGTGTGTAAAGAAGAGGTGGAGAGAGGTAGTATTTATAGTGGAAGAGAGGGGTGTTTTCTCATTATTGTATACAATAGTTGTTTATTTTGTGTCAAGACTATGAATAGTTTGAGAATTATCTCTAAATATATTAAAATAATTAAGTATATGATCTATATTTTTTGCTTAAATTATATTTACATCATCCATGACTCCATAATTCTTCTATTTACCTTTTATTGTAAATTAGTGTATTTTACTATTCGTCAAGAATTCAAGTATTTTTTAAAAATCTGAAAAATTAACCCAAAACATTTTTTCATGTAGAATTAAAAAAATGAAATTCATTTAAGGAAAATATTATTCCATATATGTGTAATTTATTAATTAAATAAAATCATTATTTACCTGAAAATACAAATTTTAATATTATATCTCATTTTATAACACATTGATAAATTACTCAAGGTCTCATAAAATCATTTTAAAATAACAAGACATGAAAATATTTTTTTGTGAATAAATTTTAGGAATTTATTTTAGGAAACTAAAATTTATTTTTCACAATATAATTTTAATTAAATATTTATGACCTACAAAAATGACAACACTTAATTAGTAATTTTTAAAACATTTATTTACATAGTCTATAATATAATTATACCATACTTAAATTTATAGAATGCCTCAATTTTATTTATACTTTCATGGGTGAGGCTATTATTCATTTGGTTGGTTTACAATTTTTAATGTTCATATTACTATTCCTAAGATCATTTTACTATTTTATCAGTATAGGTTCCTTAACTTCAAGAAATACTTTATATTTCATTAATTCATTATTAAAAAAGTTTTTATTATGGTATCAATGTGATTTTATGTTATTTATTCTATTTGGAAATACTATAATAAGAGATAAATTACATTGATAAAGGTTTGGATTTTTATATTCTTCCCCCTTTTGAAATTTCACCATTGAAATTTCATTTTATCTAAAGAGGTGAGGGTACTTATCACTCTTAACATCCCCCAGTTCCAAAGTTCTATATCCATACATGTGTGTTCTCCACAAAACATTAACATGTTGTGTTGAATTTTTATTCATAGAAACATATCTCCCAAGTCAATAATCATTTCTATATTATCCTCAAATGATATATCATCTTCCAGCTATACCACCACTAAGTTCAATAAATAAGAGGGACATGTTTTGTTCATTCTCGTGACTGATATGTGGAACATATCATGAACTTAAACCGCATTAGGTGGAAGTGTAGGAAAATAGGCCATGACTACTAAGAGATCAAGGATCTCAATGGGGTAAATGTATCTTGGTATTTGCTTCTATTTCTTCCCAAACAGCATCACTCTATTCCACAGTGATATTATTAGGAAGAATTTGTCACTACAATCGAACTCCATGTCCCTTCAATGACTTTCAGCATAAATATTTTACCCACTCAAAGTAGCATTAATAGGTTTTCAGATGGGATAAACCTTCTCTAGCTTCTCATGCACAATATTAGTTCCTAGTATCATTCTTTCACCAACTCCATCTCAAGAAGATGTATTTCTACATTTATTTCCATAAAGAGCACCATAAAGAGCCTTCTGATACTTGAGTTGAAGCAATTTTCATATGAGTACTCAACCAATGGGAGATGCTGATCCCATCCAACATTTAATTTTAAAGTGAAAGATCATATTATATCATCAGGAATCTGAATATTCCTTTCATATTGGACATCAGTTTGATGGTGATAGTCCATTATAAATTTAATTCATTACTCAAATCGTGTTGAAGACTCCTCCAGAATTTAGATGTGATCCTAGGATGATTATCAGAGACAATAGAGAGTGTAAATCCATGATGTCTCACCAATTCCTTCACATATATAGTTGCAACTTGTTCAAGTGAGATATCATCCGGAATAGTGACAATCAGGTAGTTCTTGTGAGTCATTCAGTAGCTACCCATATCACATTATTTTCATGGAATGTATTTGGGAGACCCGTGAAAAAGTATACACTGACATTATCCCATTTCCACATTGGTATAGGTCATGGTTTCTTCATCCCATTAGTGTTATCTGTATCTGATTTAACATACTGATGCATTAAGAACCATGATATATACTCTGTAATATCCTTCTTCCTTTATCCCACAATAAGTGTTCTCAGAGATCATGACACATCTTGGTGCTAGCAGGATAGAGAGAGAATGTTTAGCAATGTGCATTATATAGTAACTCATTCTTTATCTCAGGTGATAAATGAAAACAATTTTTTTCTAAACGGAATCACATCATCATCATCGATATGGAACCCTTACATATTCCCTTCATTTTCTACAATCGCCCTATTTTGAAGCTCCAGATCATCTCATTAGGCATCCTTGATATTTTCCTTGATGTATGATTGGGAAATTATTTGGGAAAGGTAGGATGTTTTCCTTAAAATTATGATTTACAAATCCATTTATTTCATATCCATGAAGATAGGGTCCTTCACAATCCTCAGAATGGATATAGAAGAATTTTATTTTTTTCTAACATCATTAGCTACCCTGTTTGCCTTGCCAGAATGATAGTCAATAGAGAAATCATAGTGTTTAATTAGATCTAACCGTGTCCTTTTATTAATTTTGAGATAATTTTGTGTGAATATATACATTAGTCAATTATGATCTATATTTTTGTTAGACATCTCCCCATATAGGTAGTGTTTCTATATTTTCTAGGAAAACCCCAAATACTCCAACTCCAGATAATACGCCATGGAGCTATTATCATGAATCAATAACTATCGTGAGGAATAGGTTTTGAAATTATAATTTTTCATGAGTATTCGAACCAACCCATTGTTAGAATCGTCACATTATATCACAAATCATTCTTCACATTTTGGTAATGATAGTATAAGTGTAGTGTCCAACCTCTTATTTAGGCCAATGATGCTTTCCCAACATTATTTCATCTATAGAAACATTACCCATCTCCTTGTTAAATTAATTATAGGGATTGAAAATCATGAAATGTTTCTCACAAAAAATCGATAATACATAGATAATCTAAGAAAACTACATATTTACAAGACACTAGGGGGTTTGGGTCAATCCTCAATTTCATTTTTTATGTTTCTATAGAAATTCTCTAACTTGTGATCACATTTCCCAAGAATGTTACTTGACACATCTAAATGTCACACTATATAAACTTGACATATAACAAATCCTTATATAATGTCGCTAAAAAAGCCTTAGATGTTCTTTGGGTTTCTCCTTTCTCTTTGAGTGGATGAGAATATCATTTAAAAATAGTACCAAATTTTTTTGAGGTAATGTTTAAAGACTCTATTCATCAAATCAAGGAATTTTTTAGGGGGATTAGAATGTCAGAAGGGCATCCACAAAACTCAAAGTACCCATACATTGTACACAATGTAGACTTATCTATATCTTTCTTCTTCTCCATTAGCTAATGATATACTCAATGTATATCCATCTTTGATATGTAATGATCTCCTTATAGATAATATAACATGTCATAAATCATTGGAAGATGATACTTGTTATTTATTTTCATTTTTGAGATCATGATAATCGACACACTACTGTATTAATAAATCCTTCTTCTTGATAAAGTGCACTAGTGCACCCCATGGTGAATTGTTAGTGTGTATGAACCATTTATCCAAATTATATTTTATCTAATTCATTAATTCTTCCAGTTCGATAGGTGAAATCATATAGTGAAAATTTGAGATAGTAGTATATCTGGGTTTGAATTCTATTGAGAACTCTACCTCATGATATCGGGGATGTCTCGGTAACTCTTTATAAAATACACCACTATACACTCTCATAATGGGAATTTATCTTATGTTGATACCTTCCTTTGAGTCAAAATTTGAGCAAGGTATGTATAATAGAGATTATACACCAACCCCATTGAAGTATTTTCCAATCAAGATTCATGATATTCATTTAATTTGTAGAGGAGGACTGGATGGTTCTGAATAAGAAAATATAATTCATTTTCATGAAAATTTATATGTGATCAATATAAAAATAATCAATAAATTCCCATAACAACATCAAATTCCACCATGGGAAGTAAGATGAGACTCACTAAAAGAAGATTATGACATATGCCAAAAGATGAAGAGTCCAAAAATTGGGTTGTAATGATTCCACCACTTGGTGTTATGATAGATATCGTTACTTCAACATTATAAGGATTCAATTCAATAGTTCTAGAAAACATGAATGGTATAAAAGAAATTGTAGAACCAGAATAAAATTAGGCATTTTCCATACATTAGTTAATAGGATGTGTACCTTGTACATCTTCACTTTCTTTCTCTACTTCAGTAGTAGTGACGGTGTAAGAGTTTCATTTATCTTTTGGCATAGGTGGCTGCTAATACTGATTACCCACAAGGAATCAAGGTTTAGTGCAACATATTTCCTAGTGACATTTCTACCTAAAATTGATGCACTGAACCATGGGTGGTTATCTCATTTCTTACACCACATTTTCATGCCTTCTCATGTATTTTCTACATTCTTGGTCCTTGTAGTTTTCTATTACACACTTAAATCATTTACTCATACATTTTAGGTAGTTACCATGATGCTTATGCCCGTATTTTTTCATGTGGGTGGTTGAGTTTTCTTCCCACATTTGACATTAGAACCTCCAACTTGAAATTAAAACATTAATTTATTATGACCATAGACATTGGACCATTCTCCAAACTGTACATCCAATTTAACAGAACATCGAACATCCTCTTCATAACTCCCAATGTCTCAAATTTATATATCCTTTAAATGGTTTGGTATTAATCCACTATAAAAAAATCAATTTTATTATAATTGTTGACTAAAAAACAAAAAATTATATATTTCAATCCTTCTAGAATTTTCAGTATAGGTTGTGACATATTTTCCATCATTTTTATTTAGCTCTATGAGTTCTCTATCCATATTTATACAAAGTGTTCGAGGAAAATACTTGTTGAGAAGCATTACCTTAATATATTCCCACTACATCTCATTAATTTCTCTCTGTGGGTTGGCTTTAATGATCAAGGCTCGAAATTTATCAGTATCTGCTTCTAAATGGTAAAAGGATAGAGTCACATCTTCTATCTCAGAATTGTGAATCACAGAAAATATATTCTATATTGAGTCGATCTTTTATTCTACGACTAGTGGATTGGATGATCCACTAAACATCAATGTTGTTTTCTCAGAAAACCATCTCTATCCAGTTTCTCCCTCTTTGGTGAAGGAATAAGATTCCCATTAAACAAGTTCTTATTCATTACATGAGGCAACAAGGTAAGAATCAACATTTTATTTTTAAATTAACCTCCCAATTCATTGGAGATGTAATCCAAGAAATCACTATAGTGTCCCTAAAATGGGTTTTTATCTAGTTTGTCATGTTTCCAACTATTTTCTAAAATAATAAAGTATTAAACCAAACATAAGTCAAAAAGTCATTAATAAATAATTTATTCTATTGTTCAATTCACACTAAATCCATATCTTGTGGAATCAATATGTTTATAATGTTCTAAAACTAATATTCTTAGGTGATGAATTATACTTAGTCCCAAACTAAGGGTTTTTACTAATGTTCTCTAATAATAATTCCCAAATTAATTGAACTTTTCTCTAATAAAAACTATAGAGATTTTGTTATTTCTTATATTAAAATTACATCAAATTAATGATAAATAACATAAAATATTTATATTAAGAGGATCGAATTGTTTAGTTTCTTGGGAATACTAGGAACATATATCACATTTAAATAATTACACACAAAAATTTATTTAATTTCTTCTTCTTTAATTTCTTATTGAACCTCATGTTCTCTTTAGTACATGTAGTCACATAAGGATATACATCAATGAAAATTAGTTAGAAAAAATCCCATTAAAGTGATAGATAATAACATGAATCAATATAACTTGTTTTGATATTAATTATAATGTTCTAATCTTAATCATGATATAAATCTTTTGATAAAGGCATTAAATGTTGCAATGCATAAAAATGAATCATCATGTCTTAGTGGTCAATTACAACACATAATGATAAACAAAGATTGGATCATGTTCATTAATATCTCACTTTTATAATTAGATACATCGTATTATCCAATTAATTGGAGTGTTATTTAATTATGGGTTCACCTATTACATAATATCATTTACATTACACTATATAAATCTAGGTGCACCCGACATATCATAACATTTACAATATCATGCATGACACATAGAACGTACATCAATCACCGAAATAAAAAACTATGGAAAAGGAATGGGTTTCATTTATCAAGTCATAACTTCATATTAATGGGTATTAAAAATTGAATATTTAATGACATAATTGATATAATAATCATCAACCATGATTGAAGTAGAAAAAATGTCGAGATTTAAAAGGTGTGTTTTTAGCCAGAGTTCATTTGGAAATCATTATGTTTCTCGTAACCCCATAAAGAAAACATATATATCCTATAAAATGTAATATAATTATCAATAAAATACATTTAGGGAATATCCATACTAAAAATTTGGATAATGACGTAAAACACAAATAAAAGTGTTGGGTTCGATATTTCCCCTTACATTATGTCTGATGCTTTCTTCAAATTAATATTCCATATATCCACATTATATCAATTAATTAACAAATAAAGAACCTTTTATAAGTTAATTATATTTGTTATTGTTTTACTAAGTTCATTTATGGGATTATTGATTCATTATATAGTTTAATTTCATTATTGGGGAGCTTTTCTTTTCATAGCTTCTATCATTGGTTCACTTTTTTACATGAATAGAAGTTCGTCTAAAATGCAGATAATTATCTTGAATTTTTATCTTATGTTATTATTTATCTTCAATAAGTTAAATAATCTTAAAAATAAATTTTTTATATATTATGAGTATTAATAATTAGTTACAAATTAATGATGATCGTTTTAGGTTAAAATTGGTGGTTTTCCAATCACAGAGAACTCATTTTTATTTTATCAATTTATGTAATGTATATAAAATAATTTTATAACATAAAAGGGTAATAATATTAAAATTAAAATCTATTTTAAAAAAATTAATGGTTTATTAACATCCTTTAGGGCATTAAAATAAAATTAATGTGCATCACCAGTGATTTCGGTAAATTGACATATTAGAGGTGATTATTTTATTTTTAGAGTAAAAGAGAGTAAGAGGGGGTGGGAAAATATTCATTACAGATCTTAAATTAATATGATAGGATAAAATTATTAAAAAAACTAGTTTTATCATTAAATTTGGATAATAGGAGTTCAAGAATATATATGAGGAGAAATTGAATTAAAATAAAGTTAAAATAAAATGGAAGAGGATTTTACCATCTGGATTTATTGTCTGTGAGGACATCTTCAAGGGAAAGGGTTTATAATTTTTATTAGACTAAGAGATCTGGAATATGTGGTATTGGTTTGGGAAGAGTACTAGACCTAATTTGGGGAACAGTAAATTATTGAGATGTGTGAGGAGAAGAGCTGATGATGGGTGTTTTCTCATTATCATATTCAATAGTTTACTATTTCAAATCAATACTATTATTAATTTGATCATTATATCTACATATATTTTAATATTAAATGTGAGTTATATATTTTGGGCTTACATCCCCCTTAAATCATCTATTACCTGATAATTCTTGTTTCTAGATTTTACTATAAATTATCGTATGTTACTATTGATAATAAATTCATGTATTATAGAGAAATTCAAAAAATTACCCAAAACAATTATTTAGTGTGTAGAATTTTAAAAATAAATAAAATTTATGAAAATAAATCTATTAATAAGAGAAATTTATTTTTTAATTAAAATAACTATTTAAATGGAAAATGAATATTTTAAATCAAAATCAAAATATTAATTTTAGAATAAATTTTATAATATTTTATTTTATTTCTAAGCATAAAATTATAATTAGGTATTTATTACTTATAAAAATTATAACACTTATTTTTTTATTTTTAAAATAGTTATTTACTTTGAATATGATATAATTATACCGTACATTCATTTATAAGATGCATATATTTTACTTATATATTCATTGGTGATGAGACTATTCATTTTTTTGGTTTTCTATTTATATGGATCATATTACAATTCCTACGGTAAAGATCCTATTTCATAAGGACAGGTTCTTTGAAATCTATAAATTCGTTTAATTTCAATTTTTCTTCATTTATAATGTTTTTATTATGGTCTCTATGTGATTTTATGTGATTTATGCTATATGACATTACTATAATAATGGGATAATTGCATTTATAAGTGGTTTGGTTGTTTCAACTATGCTGAATGATCTATCTCCATCAATATGATTGAAAACTTCATTGTTATTACTTTATAAGAGGGAACCTATATTTTTGATCTGTATAGTTTTTTTTTGATTTTATTTTATTTTTTATTTATTTTTATAGATTTCCTTTATATGTATTTTCTTAGGTACTAATTTTATATTTTCATTCTTTCACATATAATGAAGATAGTATCCATTTAAATATATTTTGTTCACCTACCCATTCTTATTCTTATACATTTAACATATCCTATAAAATGAGCATTTATCCGGTTTAAATATATTTTAGTTCCATCTTTTCTGTAGAAGACATTGTTCCAACATAAAATCCCACATTTTCCCTCATGGAATGAATTTTATTATGGGGAGATCTTGATTCCCTTAAATATTTTCAAACATTACATTTCAAAATTATTTCTGCTGACATTGATATATCTCCCATGTAACTTCCCAAAACACTATAGACACTATTTCGTTTTCAATGACTATGGGGGTAATTTTTGGATTCATATATGTTTTTATAGAGGATTGGAATATTTAAATTTTTTTGAGCCCTCATTAATTTTTCTTTTTACTCTTATGTCTAGTAATTGAAAGTTAAGTCTAATCTGTTGTTTTTAAAATATAAGGTAGTCAAGGGTTATAGCATATATATAAAACTAATTTGTGATGTGAATGAAATCCATGCCATTAATTGATATGGCTGGACGACATGAGTTTTATTACATGAAATGAATACAATACGTAGAGTGAATCTAATTCATAATGTTACATGGGGTTTTATGGATATAAATGGAATCTCATGGAATTATTGATATGAATTCCAGTCAGATAATGATTTTTAGAAATATTTTTTTATTGGATTGAACCCAAAATTTTTTATATACCCAATTTTCACTAAGTGTAGCTATGAGAGGAGCTCCTATATCCTCTCCACTTAGGGATTGAGAATCCAGATTCTTCAAGGCTCTGTTGCATTACCATCGCTTTTTTGTATACATATCAGTTAGAGATTCATTCCTCTTTCATATCTTCTTGGCTTTTCTCACCACATTTTTTTTATTTTAGTGATATATAATATTCCCTATTTCAAAGTTATTTGTATATATTATCAATTTACACAATTCTATTTTTATATAATGGAAGATAATAGATGAGTAGAGTTCTACCAACCTAATGTAGGTTTTCTAGTTCTTTTCCCCTAAAATCATGATGTTGTATATGATGTGTCATTATTACACACAATAGATCTTTCTATAAGTGCCTCCTAAAATTTTAACTAATTTGATAAATTGATATACCATGTTAGTGTAGTCCTAGAAACCCACAAATGATGTCGGAGTCTAACCTACTAGATGCAATCCACCAATAAGTATGTTCCTTCATAAATTTCCAAAAAGCCTCATGCTCTGGGATTATTGTGAACTACCATTCATGGTGTATTTATTATCCCCTTGTGATTGTGTAATATTTTAAATTTTACCAAAGAAAAATTGTAGGCCTTATGCACATGTATGTTCCTTCATGTGGTTGCTTGAATTAACTATATTAAGAAACTTGGTCAATTTGATATAAAATTATTTTTGAATGTTATGAGATTCATACTATCAATGAAATTTCCTCTATAACAGACAAATTTAGATACTAGGGTCAATTTTTAGGACTCCTTGGATGGGATTATCGAGCATAAAAACTATAATTTTTAATTGATTATATTGTATCTTGAATGATACATGGGTTATTTATAGAATATTGTGGACATTATCATTGGATTAATTTCTTTATGCTTCACTTGTGTGATACCTCATTCCCTACTAGAATACATTGGATAGGCTTAGTAGGAATTGTTACCATAGCATTCCATAAATGACACCATGTTATTTATGTGGTACACCATATATGGAATGGGAGCGATATGATTTATACCATATCATGAATTATACATGGGTACTAATTTAGAGATATTTATATGGGTAAACATAGGTATTCTCAACCGATAATCAAATGAGGAACCCCATCTGGTAATATTTATTAATTTACTAATTTATTTTCAATATTTCATAATTACCTGAACAACTATTATTGAATATAAACCAACTTGATAATTCAAAACATCATTGGTGGTGGACTAATGAGTATATATCTCACCCAATTTGGGCTAACTTTTAGAAACCCAATAGACATTACGAGTGTAGGTAGGAAAAAGGGAATCATTATGCTTTGTATCTTTTTCATACTATCCTATTATAGAGTACAAGAGAAAAGGGTTGATACTATGCATTTTATTCAAGTGGAGTATTTGTTTTTATTTTCATACTCTTAAATAGGATGTTTTATATTTCATTACCTATGTTTCCCATGTGTATTACATTTACATAGTTACTATGAAATGATCATCATTTTTATACAATATTGATTCATCTTTCGCCAATTGATTTTGTTTTGATGATTTATTAAAAATTATGGTGCATCCTATTATTAGATATCATTGTGCTATACTCTGACCATGGGGGTATAGTATCTCCACCAACCATCATAGACCAAACTACTATATTGAATCCCTGGTCATAGGGGGATGTACACTTGATATCATGTGACCAATTGGTTTTGGTTACATACGAGTGAATTGATCTGGTATTATAAAATGTGTTATTAGATGTTTTTTCATTTTGTATTAATGTTTGAGTATTATACATGAGACATGGAATGTGATAGATGTTTTAATGATTATATTATTATAAGTATCTTACCTATGTATAAGGGAATAATAATTTATTTGGGTTCAGATATTGTTGTTATTAGGGTATACCTCTTACATTTTTACTGATTTCACTATTTGGTGACACACGTGTTTGGTGATATTAATATTATTTACATAACTATTATGGATTTCATTTCCATGTCCGGGTTTGTAATGAATGTATTATATCATGTGTTACATAAGCACTTGAGAATTCACATGTTAGGAATTATTCCTTGTCATATATGTACATTTCACTTCATACATTTCCTGCTTTGTTTTTTACATGTTACTGGAGACTTTATTGATATGAAATTGAAATGTGATAATGTTTCATATAGGGATATAATCATGGGATTCCTTAATGTCTCTAAATTAATAAATTTTTTGTTTTCTAGTTTATATTTATAATGTATCATTAATTACCTATTTATAACATGTTTTTGTCACGGGCCACTGGTTACATGGGATGAAATTTTAAATCATTTGACTACATGGATTCCCATTGCATGTTATGAATCATGTAATTCTATAAATTAGGATTGGTGATTTATTTAATAAAATAATTTTACATGACCCATTTCATCCTAATATTACATGTAAGGGACAATTCAAACTTCCATTATATGCCCATTTCAATATATAAGGATCATGTACATTTATAAATTGTGAATAGTGACACATCTATATAGACCATGATATATATATATATATATATAAATATATAAATTAATATGGACTTCAATTAATTTAACAATTTAAATTAAACACCAATCGTTAAATGGGGAAGCCAATAACAATTAATGGGTCTTTTTCTCTATCCCATTTAATTGAAACTCCATATACCATAATGTATGTGGTGTTATATCAGACCATTACCCTAAACTAACCATATAAGTGAGTTATATAAAGTGTATCTTGTGACTTATGTGTCATTTATTATCACCTAACATAGATTTCAGTAGATGAATAGATGTGTTTCTTATTTAATGGAAGGCTTTTTACATGTCGTTTTATACAATTGATGATAATATTTGTTGTTAAATATTATATGTGGCATGCATTTGAACATTTCTGAGCTATGACAACATGACATCCCCAGGTCATGAAATAGAAAAGTAGCGACGACCCTGCTCTGATGGTGGTGGGTCGTGAGCCACTAGTGAAACCACCAGATGTTCCACGTGAGGCATCTCCTATCATTCCCAATATGTTAATCGATGTTTGGTTAAAATTATTCTTTGTAAGATTCATATAGTATGTATAGAGAGCTTTGTGACCATCCCCTTCTACAACATAGTTTAAATGGAGATTCTAGAAATATCAAACTCCAACATTCTTAGGGGATGGCAGTCTTAAGGATATTGAGTCATGGTTGGTGGCCATGTTATCGACCACTGTGTATTTAGGGATGCATCAAGAGGATAGTGTCTAGCTCATTATGTATATGTTTCAGGATTCTACCAAGATTTAGTCATATTTTATCACATAGGTGGTCAATATTATGTTATGGTCTGGGAAGACTACCAAACAACTTTCTATGACTACTCCATTCATAAAATTATTATATAACACCACACTAAAATTTTTATGGACCTACAACAAACTATTATGGTAGAGATAGAGCATTTAAATCATTTCACTGAGCTTCCTTTCTTTACATGAAACATTTCAAGTGATGAGCTGATAACAACTAGGCGATTCAAGTATGGTATTTTATAATACATTTGAACAGAAGTGAATGTATTTAGTATGACAATAGTTTTATAGATAGTGAACCAGATCATCATAACAGAGTGTAACCTTAACGATTCTATATGTGTGTGCTAGGGATATTCAATATTGAGAAAGGGATTTGGTTTTTTATAGTGGTAGAGAAAGACATTTACACTATTCTGATGGTGGATGTTTTAGTCAGATAGTACTTTCCGACTATTATGTTATGTTCCACTAGTGTGGAAGGGCGAGCCATAAATATCTATAGTGTATTAAGGACCCAACTAAGTGTCAAGCATGTGTAATTGTTGGGAAAATTTAGTGGTTTTATAGAAATTACCTCTACTTACTATTTAGAAGGGTTAATCACAAAATATTTATTTAGGCGAATGATAAATATCTATATATTAGGCAGCGATACGAGCTATGCTTCCTAATCATGTTGAGGAGATACTTGCGATCTAGTTATCCCAAACCCCGTGGTACAACAACGATAGAGAGGAACTACCCAATATGGTAATGCTTCATATCAGAGCCATAGATCTATCCATATGTATTCAATGCAACCAAATATATAGTATAAGATTCTAGGTCCTTCTATAGTTTGAGGTTCTATTTTATTATCCTATACTTTAGTTATTTTTGTCTGATACAGGATCATCTCATTCATTCATATATGTAGTGATTATAAAATGTATAGACTTAGAAATAGATTAATATGTGGTAATATAGATATCGTGACACTGTTTGTGATCCAAAGATATATTGTTAACAATTGTAAGGGATTCCCCCTTGAGAAAGTTTGTAATCATTTTTTATAGGATCACTTTGTCCTACATATTATGGGGTTCAAAATAATTCATGTGGTCTACTTGTCAGTGCGTTAATATTCTCATATTGATTTCATTATTTAGAGGCTTACTTATACAAAAAACTAAGGGTAGAACTTATATTCATAATGCTGAATGAGATTTTCCGGTGAGTCGAGCTAGACCCATGTATCATGGGATGGTCAGAGTGATATCCCATATGGTTAGTTTCTTAACGAGAAATCAGGTTATGTGACATTTGGAGTTCCATCTTTTAGTAGATCATTTCATGGATGTTTTCCCTAATGACTTCTCTAGATTAACACATATGATGTTTTCCCTAACGACAAATCTGTAATCTCCTTCACCGCATGGGTGCCTCATGCCAAGAGAGATGATCTTTATGCATATGAAGGCATTCATATGGTCAATAAACACCAAAATTATCTCGGACTCCCTACGGTGATTGGCCGGTCCAAAAAACAATTCTTTGCAGCTGTGGTGGACAGAATTGATAAAAAAATTCAAGGCTGGACCCCAAAAAGAATCTCCAAAGAGGGAAAAGGAACCCTCATTAAAGCAGTCATCCAGTCTATCCCCGGCTACTTTATTTCTACGTTTATGCTTCTGGTGTCCATCTTCAACCTGATCCATTCTCATACTACAAACTTCTGGTGGGGGAAAAGGATGGAAGAAATAGACCCCACTGGGTGTCCTGTGAGAAACTCTACAAATCCAAGTCGGAGGGAGGGATGGGATTCTGGAACCTTCTTCTATTCAAAAACGCACTGCTGGCCCAGCAAGGATGGCGCCTTTTGAACCGTCCATCATCTTTGTGTCTGCAGGTACTCCGTGCCAACTACTTTCCCCACACTGACTTCCTTGGCTCCTTTCTAGGCCCCCGTTCTCGCTTCCTCTGGAGAAGTATTTGGGGGGCTCGAAATCTCTTTGAGAAAGGGGTGGCCTAGAGGATTGTAAATGGATCATCTATCAACATATGGACTGAGCCCTGGCTTATTGACAAGGATGGAATGCAGGCCACATCCCCTACCCAACCTGGTCTTGAAGATGCCACTATCAACTTCCTCTTTTCGGATCAGGGCCCGGGGTGGTGTGTGCAAAAGATCCAGGACTGCTTCAATGAAAGGGACCAAAAAATTATTCTGAGCATCCCATGTGTTTCTGATGTAGGTCCCGACCCTTTGTTTTGGACCAATGATGTCTCAGGAGACTACACGGTGAGATCTAGGTATAGACTAGCTCATGGCATTTACTCTCTCGAGAATGATGATAGACCATGGAAAGCACTTTGAAACTCAACGTCCCCCCAAAAATACCCCAATTTTTGTGGCAGGTGTTCACGAGCACCCTCGCTACCATGAGCCTCCTTTTTTACCGTCACATGGCCAATGTTGAATCCTATCCTTTCTGTATGATTATTCCTGAAACTCCCTAGCACGCTATCACTCAATGCCCAATAGCCATGTAAATCTGGAACAAATGGGGCCCGACTTCTGATGTTTCTCTGCATCGTTTCTCTGATCTCCTAGATCTTCTAATGTGATGGTGTTCCTCTCTGTCATCGATCGATGCCAGCTTCTATTGTACCCTGGCCTGGATCATTTGGGTTCGACATAATGACTCGGTTTTCCATCACGTTCATCACCCTCATTAGTTCTGGATTGAACGTTGAACTTCATAGATTAAGGGATGGAAGGACTGCAAAGGACACATTGGGCTAGATGCTCCCCCCTCATGCCCCCCTCATTGGACCCCCCCCCCCCACCAGAAGGGAGTCTTAAGCTTAACATGGATGCTTATCTCCCTAGGTATAGGCCTATTGCTCTTGGAATCCTGGCGTGTAATAATCTGGGGCAGATTGTGGCGGCAAAATTTGAATCTCATCAGGCCTCCTGGGAACCTGCAGTTGTTGAGGCTGCTGCCATCCTTTCAGGTATGATGCTCGCTGTGGAACGTGGATGGGCTGATATTATCATTGTGTTTGAATTCCTCTCTGTTATCAATTCCATTAACCATAACGACGACGAACTCCAATCATTTTACTTCATCATCTGGAGAATCCGCTCACTGTGCCAAGGCTTCTCATGTTTCACCTTCTCATTTACCAAAAGGGAAGGAAACAATGAGGCCCATCAGCTGGTGGCCTCAGGCCCCTTCGATGTCAACCAGCTATGGATGGACAATTTCCCTTCATGGCTCTGCTTATGTACGGCTATTGATCTTCATCATTAATATTATCCTTTTTTCTTCTAAAAAAAGTCTTATATAAAACTCAAAGAACACAAAAAAATGTTAATGGACTCAAAATATTACGTTTTTAAATGAATTAGTACTTTTCTGTGTTGTCCAATTGTCATTATTAACATGAAACTGGATGGTGACCTCATATTTTGTGTTGATTACTAATAGATGAACAATATTATGGGTAATAACCAGTGTCCACTCACTGTTACAGACAACCTCTACGACAAGATCCAATGAGTGACATGTTTTTTAAGATTGAATCGAGGTCATGCTATGATCATGTGTGTGTTTTTCCAATATACATAACATGTACAATGTTTCTATGAATATAGGAATAATACCTGTTTCTATATATGTTGTTTGTATTTATAAACAAACTATAATATTTCATTGAAATGATGAATATTCTCTTCCCCCCATAATTGGATTCAATCATGGTGGTCTTCATGGATGATATCTTAATGTATTGTCTCACATGTAATGACCATGTTAAATAAATTTAGATTGTGAAAAATACACTAAGAGAGCACCAAATATATTCTAAGACCACCATATTCCACTTATGGATTATTAAGGTTTAATTATTGGGTCACATCATTTTACAAGTATATTTTTTTTCAACTATTGAAGGTGAGCCTCATAGTTTTCTTAGATCCTCCCAAAAATTTATTTTACATTCATAGTTTTTTGTGGATCTCTAGCTATTATTATAATTTTGTTCATGAAATTTTATTACTAATAACAAATTTCGTTGGTCTGACTAAAATAGGTGTTATGTTTTTATGGTTAGAAACATGTTATACAACCATCCAATAGTTGAAAGGGTTATAGACTTCAATTCCAATCCGGATTCTTCCATAGATGGGAAGAAGCTATAATGTTTATTATGATGCACCGGTTATTGGATTTAGGGAAGTTTTGATATAGAGATACTGGGCTGTAGTATATTGTGCATACCAACTAAGGCTTCACAAATTGAAATACCTTACACATGACCTTGAGTTAGTAGCTATTGTTTATTCTTTAGGTTGTTAGAGGAATTATATATTAGGGGAGAAGTTTGTTGTTTACATGGACCATAAAATCCTCAAATACATTTACACACTGTGTGATTTCAATCTCAGTAATAAAATGTTTGTATAATACCTTCATTAATTCTAATATGAACTCACTTATACACCTAAAAAGGTAAATTCATTCATTAAGTCCATGAGATGGAAGCCTCAGATATAGAAAATACAGAGCTGAGTTGGGAGTGGATATTGATAGCCTTATTTTCCTATATGCATTTTGAGGGTTTAGATTATCATGGTAAAAAATTTATCATCATCATCAGTGGCATCCGCCCTTTTGGAATTGGTAAGGATGAGTTAAATTTTAGATCATAAGGTAATAGTCTATAGAATGAGTTTCTTAAGAGAGGAAAGACCCCCCAAATATGGTTTATCGATGAGGATGAGATTCTACACTTCCACAGATTTGACTAGGTTCCTTCCAAAATATTGTTAGAGTTGATTAGGAAGTTAGTTTCATCCATTCCAGAAATACACCCTGGCCGGACAAAGATGTACCAAGATGTGTGTTTTCTGTATTGGTGGAAGGGTTTGGAGAGGGAGAATGTAGGTTTTATCACATGGTACACTACATGTATGTAGGGGACGGTGGAGAACAATAGTAATATGAGACATTTACAACCTATTTCTATTAGTGAGTTTAAATGGGATTACGTCACTATGGATTTAATGATGGGATTTTTGAGATCCCCTCGATGAAATGAAGTGATATGGGTTATCGTCGACTGTTTGACCAAGGTCGTTCATTTTCATCCAATCAAGTATTCCTTTTAATTAGATGATCATATAAGGATTTACATCAGGGGGATTTTATTCCTTCATGGTGTTTCTCATTATATCATATCATACATAGTCCCACAGTATACATTGCAGTTCTAGAAAGGGGTTATAGTGGGAATTGGGTTCCTAGGTGAACCTGAGTAAAATATTCCACCCTAAGAATAATGGTAAGTATGAGCATATGGTACATGTGTTAATGGAAATGATCTGATAATGAGTCAATTATTTTGGTGATTCATGAGAAAAATACCCATGTCTTAGGGATTTTTCATACAATAATAGCTTTAAGAATATTATTTAGATGGCTCCCTTAGGGTCCCTATATGGTATTATATTCTATTCATCCCTATACATCATAGATGTAGGTGAAGAAGTGATATTGTAAACTCAACTCATTATTGAGACATCAATGTTGGTGAAACATATTTATAATCCTATGGATATAGATTTGATTCACAAGAAGTCTTATTCTAATTGTCACCACCAACCATTATAGTTTTAAGTGGGACATCTATTATTTCTGTGAGTTTCTCATAAGTTGGGTTATAGATGGTTTTAAATAATGGGAAATATATTTCTTTATTACATTAAGCATTTCACTATCATAGAGTGATTAAGGATGGTAATCTAATGGTTGGATTTTCCTAAGAGGTACCTACCCATGACCAACCTTTTTCACATGTCATAGCATCACTGTCATTATTTCCACCCATCTCATTATTTTGATCATTAGGATATAGATATGGAGACATGTTCATAATTTAATGATAAGCTGGTATGTATCATAGATTACACAATGATGGTTCTTTTCATTAGGTTAGTACCTCTATTACAAGTACATTGGATGCATTAAAATGTTTAGGATTAGAATATATAAAGAGAGAAGGAAATATTTTCCCAATGGATGAATGTTTTCCCAAAATGTGCTTTACCTGTAGAGACCCGTATCTTGACGTACATTTACTTTACATTACATTTGCGGAATACTTAGTACATAAAAAAACACACACACAAGGATCGTAATAGTTTAGTGTCTTTGAAAACTCGGAACGTAATCATCTAATCGTGGTGAAAGATCTTCAACATCTCCTATAAAGATCTTCCCACTCTTTTTTTTACCTGAAAACTTTCTTTATATCCTGGGGAAAAGAAAACAAAAAGGGTGAGCTCAAATGTTCAGTAAGGGTAAACAAAAGAAAAATCAATCACATCAAATTCATAAGAACATAACTTTTGAAAATCTTAACCTGCAAAAGAGAGCATAATTTCATAACATGGGATAAATCATAGTAGTGAAATGAAATCCCAATAATCATAACTTAATACATGAAACTTTGTGGCATACACACATAATCATAGTGAATCATTTCTTGTTAGTCAGGACTCATTGCCAAGACTATCTTAGTGGACAAAGTCCCTTTCTGAATCGAGTAACCCTCATTTCAGTCCTGTTTCACTGAACCGGTATAACCTACCGTTCCAGCCCTGTCTATCTCATGAGATATAAAATCTTTACCCAACTCATTGGAGGGAGATATAGGTCCCACACATCTCATAATGATACCATTCTTATGTGTGCCACAAAATCATAAATCATACATCATTGCATAACCCATGTAATAAAAATGGGATTCTTAAACAACATGACATCATAAAACCATTCATATAAGATAAAGGAATTCATAAACATAATTCCATCACAACATAGTCCAATCAATGTAATAATAGGGATAAAAACAGAACCCTTTTATTATCTTAGATGGAAAATAATTTTGATAAAATACTTGAACTCCGTTCTTGAGGAAAATATCCTTCCTACTTCAAAAACATTTTTCCTTTCATAACATGTCATACGACATTAAAATAAAATAAGTTTATTAAAAATAAACTTGAAAACTTGTAAAGTAAGTTTCTTGGAAATAATTTTTTAAAAATCCATTCATGCCGTATATGTTAAAAAAACATTCTTCGTACTTTTGTCAGAAAAGTCAAAACGTACCTCGTACGAAAAACGACAAATGATTCCTTTCATACATATTACTAAAAACTCACCGAAGGGTAAAAATGGATTTAAACAATTTTAGTTGGATGGAAATAATATTACATATTGATGAAACATGGATGTGGATGATAAAATACACCCCAGTAAATACTTGCGAATAAACAATCTCGGATAAAAATGAGATTGTGATATTTCCCTTACCTTAGGTCTGATTTGCTTCGTAAGTGTCCGAACCTCCTGTATAATGATTTAAATAATGTCATTTACTTATTACAGAATCATATTCATTGTTATGATATCATATATGGTTCACTTATGACTTTATATTACCCGTTCTTTTGTAAATTCCATGTTAAAGAGCGTTTTGGGTAAAATTGTTTCATTTGTCGTCCGTGTTTTGACTTGTAATTATTCATATGATTACTTAGATCATGATTACTTAATTACATAACATAAAACATGATTTATATATATATATATTCAGGATATACATATATATAATAAATCATTAAATGGAAAGAAATACACCGTTCATGGAGACGGTAGTCCGTACGTACGCATGAACGTTGTTTTCCTATCCTTATTGTCTTGAATGGAATTAAGTAGATGACATATATATATATATATACATAAATCCAGTAGCTTTATAATGTCATATATTTCATTATTATTTCTTATATATACTTTATAATCATTCTTAAATGGTTAACATGGAGAATGAATCTCACCGCGTCGTGGAGACGGTAGTCCGTACGTACGCACGAGCGATGATATCGTTCCCATGGTCGTGTAATTGTATTTGAGTATATATATATTATTTCAGTATCAATATTAAATTATAATAATCATAAATAGTTACTCATTACACCATTATACCCATCCTTGTAAGGTGATGGTGGAAAATAGATCACACCACGGCGTGGAGACGGTATTCCATACGTACGCACGCGTGGTGATTTCATTTTTCCGTAGGATGGATAGAAGGTGAATTAGGGTTGTTTCATATTTATAATAACATATCAGTATGTAAGTAATACTGATGTTATTACTTTATCATGAAACAACTAAAGAAGAAGAAGTTGAAGAAGAAAGAAATTGAAAAGATCGGTAATGAATATTACCACTTCTTTGAAATGCCTCTTTGAATCCTCCACTTAGGGAACTAAGATTGGTCTTTGAAGAATAACAGGACCTATAGGATTATTCTAGGGAAGTGGAGAAGGAATTTTGGCAGGGGTTGGCCGAGATTGAATGCTCAAATTGGTGTGAGGAGGAGAGGGACACCTTAGGAATATCTCAAAATATTATTTTATATTAAAGTCAAAATCGGTTTATAATGGTTCCAAAGGGTCTTATTTCGAAGCTAAAGTGGGGATGGGTAGAAATACTCTCATCCAATAGGATTTAGACAAGTTTAGGTTATTATTTTAACCTTATCAATTAGATTTAACTCTAAGTTAAATAATTTAACTGTTACCGTGTCTTTTTGTTTTCTGTCACTATATGGTTAATACACTTACTATAACATGACAAACGAACCCCAAATTGTTTATTATTAATATATATATCCTTATCTAAGTCATTTGGCCGAACCTTAGATTTTTAGGAGTAAAATAACAATTAATAATATAATATTTGATTTAAAAACTATTTTGTGTCAATTTTGACACTATTTGATATATGATTTTTGTGAAAGTCATAACAGAATTATATGTTCGAACCAAGTTGATTAAATCAACATTAATATATCATAGTAACCTATAAAATTAGTTGAATTCATAAAAAGTCTCAAATTACATTCATTTGATCATTTATAACATTAATTATGTTAATATTTCCTTAAAAGGGTAATTACTACATCATCGTTGTGTCATAAATAAATTATTTTATTTAAAGTCTAAAAATTATAAATAAAATATCATTATGTAGGAAATCTTTTTATCTTTCTACTGAATATTTACAATCTAATTTATCTTATGTACAACCCTATATAAAAAATGTTTTAGTAAATAAACTTTGATTTTAACTCTTTTAACTCTTCTTTGAATTAAATAATAATAAATGTCCTAATCTAATCCAAGTGGGCCTAAATGATAATATTTTACATTTAAGGTTGTTTTTGGTCGAAATACACTTGTCCAATAGAATTAGGACATGAGTTAGGGTAATATTAATATCATTTTTACCCTTAATTACCCTATTTACTTTTAACCGTGGTAAATAAAAGTAAAAAGTTACTATTCACCAAAAATTATTTGATCTCATTGAACCACATTTTACTTACTGACATCAACCGTGTCTCTCGGATTTTTGAAATTCCATTCACAGAAGCGGTAAAATTAAGTTTTATGAAAAATTCAGTTTTTTAACTACCACTTAGTAGTTTCACTATTCATCAAAAATTGATGTTTTTCAGAACAATGCCAAAATTTCATCCTAAGCTATATTTCATATTACGAATTAAAAAATGAAGTCTATTTTACCAAATTCATAACATAGAAGTTGCATTAATTAATTTTATAGTTAAATCCCGCTGTTAAAACAAATAGCGTGTTTTTAAGAAACAATATCTATCAAAAGATTGACACTTGTTTATGTCTGGTTTAAATGTGAAATTACAACCAATGACCAACATTGTATTAAATTGTAAAAATATATTCTAAATATACTTTAAAACAACTCAAATTAATAATTTATCACGATTAATTATTTTGATTAAAAAAGTTGTTTTTAATTATAATTTAGTAATTTTTACTATTCATCAGAATATGCATGTTATCTGAAAAGTACCAAAATTTCACCGTAGGCTAAATTCGATACTCCGAATCCAAAAATGAAATCCATTTTGAAAAATAAACTTTACAAAATTTCAAAAAGTGGTTATTACTATTCATAACGACTAGTTTTAATAATATTTTAATTGCATATTGTTGTTTAGCGAAACTTGGTGTTGCGTACAACACACGCTATCATGGAAGGTCGTGATTGCGTGTAATTCAAGCCAGGTCAGAGATGTGTGTTGTGAAAGCTCCTTGTATAGCGTATAACACAAGACATTAATAAAATTAAAAAAATTATTTTTCATATAATCTCGGGCTGTTACATTCTACCCCCCTAAAAATGAATTTTGCCCTCGAAATTCGTCGGGGTTATAAATGGTTTACTATTCGAAAGTTTCTTTAATAGAAACCTACATTGTAAAAAGAAATACCAAAACCAATATTTTAAAACAAAAGTATGAAACGTAATGGTTACCCAAATAAACTAATCACTGGGTTTCCACATAGGTGAAAATATGGATATGGAAGAGAAATCTAACCATCATGTTCTGATGGAGAGTGGTAGAGAACATGGCTATGGAAAATCCAGTAATCACAAATCCATAAATTTGTGATGATCTAAGGTACCATCTGATTCATCAGGTATAAGATCACTAGGAAAACATTTTTGGTTTTCAAGATCATTTCCCTAAAGTTGAAAATTTGAATTAGAATAAATACTTTCTTTATTTTGGTACAATCTCACTGTTGTTCATGCCTTGAACAAATTCCACTTCATCTCTTAAATAAATGAAGTTGAATTTGTTATTCGTGAAAAGTTAGTAGATCATGTGATAGAATGACGGGTCATTCCATCTGTCTCAAACAAAAGGTTAGCAAAAAATATATACATAAGTCGATCTATAGTGAGATTAATCATATATGGTTCCTAAAATGGACTTATACTTCATATATCATACTGCTTAATATAATAAAACTAGTTTCTACTAAACAGGGACTTCCTGTAGGCCAGTGGTAGGCGATAAAGGCCAGTCGCACTTCGGTTGTGGGTTCGATTTCTATAGCCTTGTCCGACGCGATGGCATGTCGCCCGTCCTGCAGGTTGTCCTTTTTCTAAAACTACATTACTATAACATCCCATCAATAATATCGAAAAAAAAACTTCTATCCTTAAACAATACTCACTTATGTCCAATATAATCCATTTGAATCGTTAGGCTTATCCATAATACTGCAGTCCACTCTCATAACATAGTGAAAACAATTACCAGAGATTTAATACCATCGTTGATCCCCATATATCATAAGATATGTTTTGTTGGTCACATTCCAAACATTCAAAGTCCTTAATCATGTATTCTCTTGAATACCTTAGTGAAAACATGAATGCAGTTTAAAGTTAACACATTCCACATACCAAAATCCTCAAAATTCTATATACTCAAACCATGATATCACTTAGTCCTTATATCAATCATGAGATCATGAATACTATTAAACATTTAATTTTCTCGTTTTCCCTTCATTATGCGCATATCATCTACTTTCCAAAAATATCTGAATAACCTTCCATGGATACTGGTAACAGTAATCATACACTTTCAAAACTCAAGGAAAGACAATAGTGTAACAATCCTTAGATGTCTCGTTATTCCAACATTACACATGATAAACATGTAATCATTCCACTACATTCTTAAACCATTGTCCAAGATTCAACAATTCTTTCATCTCACATATCATTTGTAGTCTCTTCATCATCATCAACATAAATACTTCCCATACGACCATACTGATTCTCTTCATGAGACTTTCCCTTAGGGCATTGGTTTGCATAATGCCCGTACATTCCACATTTAAAACATTTAACCATTGTTGATGTCGTAGCAATACCATTATCCTCATCCCTGGTGTTAACTGAACCTTTTCCTTTGCACTTACTGGCTTTGTGTCCTTCTTTTCCACACCCAAAGCATCTTCCAGTTCCTTTGAAACATTCTCCTTGATGCCTCTTCCCACATGAATTACATAGGGGAAATTGAACTTTCTTTCCTCTATGATCATCATGAAACTCCATCTTTCTCTTATTAGCCGAGTCAGGAAACTTACCAAATTTTACATTATTGATCATATTATGAGATTGCTGATTCGGCATAATAATTATGTTTGGACTTCCAAATCCCATTTCATTATGAAGAAGATCATTCCATTGTCCATCATATCCTCCATTATCGTAAATCATCTTGTTTCCAGCCATTTTCTAAAACCCAAAAAGAATAGTGTGAGAGGAAAAAATCATGCTAGGGAAAACAACATAATAAAGGGGAAGTACCTTCAATATCTAACATCTTAGGTTTAATTCTATGATCATTAGCGTAATTCTAGTACTATAACCTATACGTATACTTAACCTTAGGGACATCCCTAGACATACCTTTGAAATATCTCTAGGGATCTCAAAACAGTTCTCGCATCCTAGTTTCCAAAGGTTGACTAAACCTTTCCTCTGATACCAACTGTAGAGACCCGTATCTTGACGTACATTTACATTACATTACATTTACGGAATACTTAGTACATAAAAAAACACACACACAAGGATCGTAATAGTTTAGTGTCTTTGGAAACTCGGAACGTAATCATCTAATCGTGGTGAAAGATCTTCAATATCTCCTATAAAGATCTTACCTCTCTTTTTTTTACCTAAAAACTTTCTTTATATCCTGGGGAAAAGAAAACATAAAAGGGTGAGCTCAAATGCTCAGTAAGGGTAAACAAAAGAAAAATCAATCACATCATATTCATAAGAACATAACTTTTGAAAATCTTAACCTGCAAAAGAGAGCATAATTTCATAACATGGGATAAATCATAGTAGTGAAATGAAATCCCAATAATCATAACTTAAAACATGAAACTTTGTGGAATATACACATAATCATATAGAATCATTTCTTGTTAGTCAAGACTCATTGCCAAGACTATCTTAGTGGACAAAGTCCCTTTCTGAATCGAGTAACCCTCGTTTCAGTCCTGTTTCACTGAACCGGTATAACCTACCGTTCCAGCCCTGTCTATCTCATGAGATATAAAATCTTTAACCAATGCATTGGAGGGAGATATAGGTCCCACCCATCTCATAATGATACCATTCTTATGTGTGCCACAAAATCATAAATCATACATCATTGCATAACCCATGTAATAAAAATGGGATTCTTAAACAACATGACATCATAAAACCATTCATTTAAGATAAAGGAATTCATAAACATAATTCCATCACAACATAGTCAAATCAATGTAATAATAGGGATAAAAACAGAACCATTTTATTATCGTAGATGGAAAATAATTTTGATAAAATACTTGAACTCCATTCTTGAGGAAAATATCCTTTCTACTTCAAAAACATTTTTCCTTTCATAACATGTCATACGAATTTAAAATAAAATAAGTTTATTAAAAATAAACTTGAAAACTTGTAAAGGAAGTTTCTTGGAAATAATTTTTTAAAAATCCATTCATGCCGTATAAGTTAAAAAAACATTCTTCGTACTTTTGTCAGAAAAGTCAAAAAGTACCTCGTACGAAAAACGACAAAAGATTCCTTTCATACATATTACTAAAAACTCACCGAAGGGTAAAAATGGATTTAAAAAATTGTAGTTGGAAGGAAATAATATTACATATTGATGAAACATGGATGTGGATGATAAAATACACCCCAGTAAATACTTGCGAATAAACAATCTCGGATAAAAATGTGATTGTGATATTTCCCTTACCTTAGGTCCGATTTGCTTCGTAAGTGTCCGAACCTCCTGTATAATGATTTAAATAATGTCATTTACTTATTACAGAATCATATTCATTGTTATGATATCAGATATGGTTCACTTATGACTTTATATTACCCGTTCTTTTGTAAATTCCATGTTAAAGAGCGTTTTGGGTAAAATTGTTTCATTTGTCATCCGTGTTTTGACTTGTAATTATTCATATGATTACTTAGATCATGATTACTTAATTCCAGAACATAAAACATGATTTATATATATATATATTCAGGATGTACATATATATAATAAATCATTAAATGGAAAGAAATACACCGTTCATGGAGACGGTAGTCCGTACGTACGCATGAACGCTGTTTTCCTTTCCTTATTGTCTTGAATTGAATTAAGTAGATGAAATGCATATATATATATATACATAAATCCAGTAGCTTTATAATGTCATATATTTCATTATTATTTCTTATATATACTTTATAATCATTCTTAAATGGTTAACATGGAGAATGAATCTTAGCGCGTCGTGGAGACGGTAGTCCGTACGTACGCACGAGCGATGATATTGTTCCCATGGTCGTGTAATTGTATTTGAGTATATATATATTATTTCAGTATCAATATTACATTATAATAATCATAAATAGTTACTCATTACACCATTATACCCATCCTTGTAAGGTGATGGTGGAAAATAGATCACACCACGACGTGGAGACGATATTCCGTACGTACGCACGCGCGGTGATTTCATTTTTCCGTAGGATGGATAGAAGGTGAATTATGTTTGTTTCATATTTATAATAACATATCAGTATGTAAGTAATACTTATGTTATTACTTTATCATGAAACAACTAAAGAAGAAGAAGTTGAAGAAGAAAGAAATTGAAAAGATCGGTAATGGATATTACCTCTTATTTGAAATGCCTCTTTGAATCCTCCACTTAGGGAACTAAGCTTGGTCTTTGAAGAAGAACAGGACCTCTATGATTATTCTAGGGAAGTGTAGAAGGAATTTTGGCAGGGGTTGGCTGAGCTTGAATGCGCAAATTGGTGTGAGGAGGAGAGGGACACCTTAGGAATATCTCAAAATATTATTTTATATTAAAGTCAAAATCGGTTTATAATGGTTCCAAAGGGTCTTATTTCGAAGCTAAAGTGGGGATGGGTCGAAATACTATCATCCAATAGGATTTAGACAAGTTTAGGTTATTATTTTTACCTTATCAATTAGATTTAACTCTAAGTTAAATAATTTAACTTTTACCCTGTCTTTTTGTTTGCTTTCACTATATGGTTAATACAGTTACTATAACATGACAAACGAACCCCAAATTGTTTATTATTAATATATATATCCTTATCTAAGTCATCTGGCAGAACCTTAGATTTTTAGGAGTAAAATAACAATTAATAATATAATATTTGATTTAAAAACTATTTTGTGTCAATTTTGAAACTATTTGATATATGATTTTTGTGAAAGTCATAACAGAATTATATGTTCGAACCAAGTTGATTAAATCAACATTAATATATCATAGTAACCTATCAAATTAGTGGAATTCATAAAAAGTCTCAAATTACATTCATTTGATCATTTATAACATTAATTATGTTAATATTTCCTTAAAAGGGTAATTACTGCATCATCGTTGTGTCATAAATAAATTATTTTATTTAAAGTCTAAAAATTATAAATAAAATATCATTATGTAGGAAATCTTTTTATCTTTCTACTGAATATTTACAATCTAATTTATCTTATGTACAACCCTATATAAAAAATGTTTTAGTAAATAAACATTGATTTTAACTCTTTTAACTCTTCTTTGAATTAAATAATAATAAATGTCCTAATCAAATCCAAGTGGGCCTAAATGATAATATTTTACATTTAAGGTTGTTTTTGGTCGAAATACACTTGTCCAATAGAATTAGGACATGAGTTAGGGTAATATTAATATCATTTTTACCCTTAATTACCCTATTTACTTTTAACCGTGGTAAATAAAAGTAAAAAGTTACTATTCACCAAAAATTATTTTCATCTCATTGAACCACATTTTACTTACTGACATCAACCGTGTCTCTCGGATTTTTGAAATTCCATTCACAGAAGCGGTAAAATTAAGTTTTATGAAAAATTCAGTTTTTTAACTACCAGTTAGTAGTTTCACTATTCATCAAAAATTGATGTTTTTCAGAACAATGCCAAAATTTCATCCTAAGCTATATTTCATATTACGAATTCAAAAATGAAGTCTATTTTACCAAATTCATAACATAGAAGTTGCATTAATTAATTTTATAGTTAAATCCCGCTGTTAAAACAAATAGCGTGTTTTTAAGAAACAATATCTATCAAAAGATTGACACTTGTTTATGTCTGGTTTAAATGTGAAATTACAACCAATGACCAACATTGTATTAAATTGTAAAAATATATTCTAAATATACTTTAAAACAACTCAAATTAATAATTTATCACGATTAATTATTTTGATTAAAAAAGTTGTTTTTAATTATAATTTAGTAATTTTCACTATTCATCAGAATATGCAAGTTATCTGAAAAGTACCAAAATTTCACCGTAGGCTAAATTCGATACTCCGAATCCAAAAATGAAATCCATTTTGAAAAATAAAATTTACAAAATTTCAAAAAGTGGTTATTACTATTTATAACGACTAGTTTTAATAATATTTTAATTGCATATCGTTGTTTAGCGAAACTTGGTGTTGCGTACAACACACGCTATCATGGAAGGTCGTGATTGCGTGTAATTCAAGCCAGGTCAGAGATGTGTGTTGTGAAAGCTCCTTGTGTAGCGTATAACACAAGACATTAATAAAATTAAAAAGAATATTTTTCATAAAATCTCGGGCTGTTACATTCTACCCCCCTTAAAATGAATTTCGCCCTCGAAATTCGTCGGGGTTATAAATGGTTTACTATTCGAAAGTTTCTTTAATAGAAACCTACACTGTAAAAAGAAATACCAAAACCAATATTTTAAAACAAAAGTATGAAACGTAATGGTTACCCAAATAAACTAATCACTGGGTTTCCACATAGGTGAAAATATGGATATGGAAGAGAAATCTAACCATCATGTTCTGATGGAGAGTGGTAGAGAACATGGCTATGGAAAATCCAGTAATCACAAATCCATAAATTTGTGATGATCTAAGGTACCATCTGATTCATCAGGTATATGATCACTAGGAAAACATTTTTGGTTTTCAAGATCATTTCCCTAAAGTTGAAAATTTGAATTAGAATAAATACTTTCTTTATTTTGGTACAATCTCACTGTTGTTCATGCCTTGAACAAATTCCACTTCATCTCTTAAATAAATGAAGTTGAATTTGTTATTCGTGAAAAGTTAGTAGATCATGTGATAGAATGACGGGGCATTCCATCTGTCTCAAACAAAAGGTTAGCAAAAAATATATACATAAGTCGATCTATAGTGAGATTAATCATATATGGTTCCTAAAATGGACTTATACTTCATATATCATACTGCTTAATATAATAAAACTAGTTTCTACTAAACAGGGACTTCCTGTAGGCCAGTGGTAGGCGATAAAGGCCAGTCGCACTTCGGTTGTGGGTTCGATTTCCATAGCCTTGTCCGACGCGATGGCCTGTCGCCCGTCCTGCAGGTTGTCCTTTTTCTAAAACTACATTACTATAACATCCCATCAATAATATCGAAAAAAAAACTTCTATCCTTAAACAATACTCACTTATGTCCAATATAATCCATTTCAATCGTTAGGCTTATCCATAATACTGCAGTCCACTCTCATAACATAGTGAAAACAATTACCAGAGATTTAATACCATCGTTGATCCCCATATATCATAAGATATGTTTTGTTGGTCACATTCCAAACATTCAAAGTCCTTAATCATGTATTCTCTTGAATACCTTAGTGAAAACATGAATGCAGTTTAAAGTTAACACATTCCACATACCAAAATCCTCAAAATTCTATATACTCAAACCATGATATCACTTAGTCCTTATATCAATCATGAGATCATGAATACTATTAAACATTTAATTTTCTCGTTTTCCCTTCATTATGCGCATATCATCTACTTTCCAAAAATATCTGAATAACCTTCCATGGATACTGGTAACATTAATCATACACTTTCAAAACTCAAGGAAAGACAATAGTGTAACAATCCTTAGATGTCTCGTTATTCCAACATTACACATGATAAACATGTAATCATTCCACTACATTCTTAAACCATTGTCCAAGATTCAACAATTCTTTCATCTCACATATCATTTGTAGTCTCTTCATCATCATCAACATAAATACTTCCCATACGACCATACTGATTCTCTTCATGAGACTTTCCCTTAGGGCATTGGTTTGCATAATGCCCGTACATTCCAAATTTAAAACATTTAACCATTGTTGATGTCGTAGCAATACCATTATCCTCATCCCTGGTGTTAACTGAACCTTTTCTTTGCACTTACTGGCTTTGTGTCCTTCTTTTCCACACCCAAAGCATCTTCCAGTTCCTTTGAAACATTCTCCTTGATGCCTCTTCCCACATGAATTACATAGGGGAAATTGAACTTTCTTTCCTCTATGATCATCATGAAACTCCATCTTTCTCTTATTAGCAGAGTCAGGAAACTTACCAAATTTTACTTTATTGATCATATTATGAGATTGCTGATTCGGCATAATAATTATGTTTGGACTTCCAAATCCCATTTCATTATGAAGAAGATCATTCCATTGTCCATCATATCCTCCATTATCGTAAATCATCTTGTTTCCAGCCATTTTCTAAAACCCAAAAAGAATAGTGTGAGAGGAAAAAATCATGCTAGGGAAAACAACATAATAAAGGGGAAGTACCTTCAATATCTAACATCTTAGGTTTAATTCTATGATCATTAGCGTAATTCTAGTACTATAACCTATACGTATACTTAACCTTAGGGACATCCCTAGACATACCTTTGAAATATCTCTAGGGATCTCAAAACAGTTCTCGCATCCTAGTTTCCAAAGGTTGACTAAACCTTTCCTCTGATACCAACTGTAGAGACCCGTATCTTGACGTACATTTACATTACATTACATTTACGGAATACTTAGTACATAAAAAAAACACACACACAAGGATCGTAATAGTTTAGTGTCTTTGGAAACTCGGAACGTAATCATCTAATCGTGGTGAAAGATCTTCAATATCTCCTATAAAGATCTTACCTCTCTTTTTTTTTACCTAAAAACATTCTTTATATCCTGGGGAAAAGAAAACATAAAAGGGTGTGCTCAAATGCTCAGTAAGGGTAAACAAAAGAAAAATCAATCACATCATATTCATAAGAACATAACTTTTGAAAATCTTAACCTGCAAAAGAGAGCATAATTTCATAACATGGGATAAATCATAGTAGTGAAATGAAATCCCAATAATCATAACTTAAAACATGAAACTTTGTGGAATATACACATAATCATATAGAATCGTTTCTTGTTAGTCAAGACTCATTGCCAAGACTATCTTAGTGGACAAAGTCCCTTTCTGAATCGAGTAACCCTCGTTTCAGTCCTGTTTCACTGAACCGGTAAAACCTACCGTTCCAGCCCTGTCTATCTAATGAGATATAAAATCTTTAACCAATGCATTGGAGGGAGATATAGGTCCCACCCATCTCATAATGATACCATTCTTATGTGTGCCACAAAATCATAAATCATACATCATTGCATAACCCATGTAATAAAAATGGGATTCTTAAACAACATGACATCATAAAACCATTCATTTAAGATAAAGGAATTCATAAACATAATTCCATCACAACATAGTCAAATCAATGTAATAATAGGGATAAAAACAGAACCCTTTTATTATCTTAGATGGAAAATAATTTTGATAAAATACTTGAACTCCATTCTTGAGGAAAATATCCTTTCTACTTCAAAAACATTTTTCCTTTCATAACATGTCATACGAATTTAAAATAAAATAAGTTTATTAAAAATAAACTTGAAAACTTGTAAAGGAAGTTTCTTGGAAATAATTTTTTAAAAATCCATTCATGCCGTATAAGTTAAAAAAACATTCTTCGTACTTTTGTCAGAAAAGTCAAAAAGTACCTCGTACGAAAAACGACAAAAGATTCCTTTCATACATATTACTAAAAACTCACCGAAGGGTAAAAATGGATTTAAAAAATTGTAGTTGGAAGGAAATAATATTACATATTGATGAAACATGGATGTGGATGATAAAATACACCCCAGTAAATACTTGCGAATAAACAATCTCGGATAAAAATGTGATTGTGATATTTCCCTTACCTTAGGTCCGATTTGCTTCGTAAGTGTCCGAACCTCCTGTATAACGATTTAAATAATGTCATTTACTTATTAAAGAATCATATTCATTGTTATGATATCAGATATGGTTCACTTATGACTTTATATTACCCGTTCTTTTGTAAATTCCATGTTAAAGAGCGTTTTGGGAAAAATTGTTTCATTTGTCGTCCGTGTTTTGACTTGTAATTATTCATATGATTATTTAGATCATGATTACTTAATTCCAGAACATAAAACATGATTTATATATATATATATTTAGGATGTACATATATATAATAAATCATTAAATGGAAAGAAATACACCGTTCATGGAGACGGTAGTCCGTACGTACGCATGAACGCTGTTTTCCTTTCCTTATTGTCTTGAATTGAATTAAGTAGATGAAATACATATATATATATATACATAAATCCAGTAGCTTTATAATGTCATATATTTCATTATTATTTCTTATATATACTTTATAATCATTCTTAAATGGTTAACATGGAGAATGAATCTTATCGCGTCGTGGAGACGGTAGTCCGTACGTACGCACGAGCGATGATATTGTTCCCATGGTCGTGTAATTGTATTTGAGTATATATATATTATTTCAGTATCAATATTACATTATAATAATCATAAATAGTTACTCATTACACCATTATACCCATCCTTGTAAGGTGATGGTGGAAAATAGATCACACCACGGCGTGGAGACGATATTCCGTACGTACGCACGCGCGGTGATTTCATTTTTCCGTAGGATGGATAGAAGGTGAATTATGTTTGTTTCATATTTATAATAACATATCAGTATGTAAGTAATACTGATGTTATTACTTTATCATGAAACAACTAAAGAAGAAGAAGTTGAAGAAGAAAGAAATTGAAAAGATCGGTAATGGATATTACCTCTTCTTTGAAATGCCTCTTTGAATCCTCCACTTAGGGAACTAAGCTTGGTCTTTGAAGAAGAACAGGACCTCTATGATTATTCTAGGGAAGTGTAGAAGGAATTTTGGCAGGGGTTGGCCGAGCATGAATGCGCAAATTGGTGTGAGGAGGAGAGGGACACCTTAGGAATATCTCAAAATATTATTTTATATTAAAGTCAAAATCGGTTTATAATGGTTCCAAAGGGTCTTATTTCGAAGCTAAAGTGGGGATGGGTCGAAATACTCTCATCCAATAGGATTTAGACAAGTTTAGGTTATTATTTTTACCTTATCAATTAGATTTAACTCTAAGTTAAATAATTTAACTTTTACCGTGTCTTTTTGTTTGCTTTCACTATATGGTTAATACAGTTACTATAACATGACAAACGAACCCCAAATTGTTTATTATTAATATATATATCCTTATCTAAGTCATCTGGCAGAACCTTAGATTTTTAGGAGTAAAATAACAATTAATAATATTTTATTTTATTTAAAAACTATTTTGTGTCAATTTTGAAACTATTTGATATATGATTTTTGTGAAAGTCATAACAGAATTATATGTTCGAAACAAGTTTCTCAAATCAACATTAATATATCATAGTAACCTAGAAAATTAGTGGAATTCATAAAAAGTCTCAAATTATATTCATTTGATCATTTATAACATTAATTATGTTAATAATTCCTTAAAAGGGTAATTACTGCATCATCGTTGTGTCATAAATAAATTAATTTATTTAAAGTATAAAATTTAAAAATAAAATATAATTATTTAGTAAATCTTTTTATCTTTCTAATGAATATTTACAATCAAATTTATCTTATGTACAACCCTATATAAAAAATGTTTCAGTAAATAAACTTTGATTTTAACTCTATTAACTCTTCTTTGAATTAAATAATAATAATTGTCCTAATCTAATCCAAGTGGGCCTAAATGATAATATTTTACACTTAAGGTTGTTTTTGGTCGAAATACACTTGTCCAATAGAATTAGGACATGTGTTAGGGTAATATTAATAACATTTTTACCCTTAATTACCCTATTTACTTTTAACCATGGTAAATAAAAGTAAAAAGTTACTATTCACCAAAAATTATTTTCATCTCATTGAACCAAATTTTACTTACTGACATCAACCATGTCTCTCGGATTTTTTAAATTCCATTCACAGAAGCGGTAAAATTAAGTTTTATAAAAAATTCAGTTTTTTAACTACCACTTAGTAGTTTCACTATTCATCAAAAATTGATGTTTTTCAGAACAATGCCAAAATTTCATCCTAAGCTATATTTCATATTCCGAATTCAAAAATGAAGTCTATTTTACCAAATTCATAACATAGAAGTTTCATTAATTAATTTTATAATTAAATCCCGCTGTTAAAACAAATAGCGTGTTTTTAAGAAACAATATCTATCAAAAGATTGACACTTGTTTATGTCTGGTTTAAATGTGAAATTACAACCAATGACCAACATTGTATTAAATTGTAAAAATATATTCTAAATATACTTTAAAACAACTCAAATTAATAATTTATCACTATTAATTATTTTGATTAAAAAAGTTGTTTTTAATTATAATTTAGTAATTTTCACTATTCATCAGAATATGAAAGTTATCCGAAAAGTACCAAAATTTCACCTTAGGCTAAATTCGATACTCTGAATCCAAAAATGAAATCCATTTTGAAAAATAAAATTTACAAAATTTCAAAAAGTGGTTATTACAATTCATAACGGCTAGTTTTAATAATATTTTAATATCATATCGTTGTTTAGCGAAACTTGGTGTTGCGTACAACACACGCTATCATGGAAGGTCGTGATTGCATGTAATTCAAGCCAGGTCAGAGATGTGTGTTGTGAAAGCTCCTTGTGTAGCGTATAACACAAGACATTAATAAAATTAAAAAGAATATTTTTCAAAAAATCTCGGGCTGTTACATTACCACCCTTTTAAAAGAAACTCAGGTGGTAAGTTGTTTTATTATTGGAAGTTATAACATTCATTTTTTAGAGAGGTATAGATTCTTTGAAAAAAATATCCCTATTTATGTTTCGTTTTTTATATGAGCTGATGCCCACAAGTTGAGTCCAGTCGGTGGTTTTTAAAATAGAATGTTGAAAGGGGATAAATATTAGATATAGAACTAATTCCTGACGTGAATTGTTTTTCCCAGACCCCATGAATATTATTACGTGATGTGAATTCAATACATACCGTGAATCCGTTTACTGATGTGAAATGGTTTTTTTCTAGATGAAAATGGGAGCCCATGGAATTCATGATATGAATTCCATTGACATAGTGAATTTGTGACAATCTATTTTTTTGAGGGCTAGAGCCCCTCATTTTATTATATCCCCTATTTTCTCTATGATTAGCCACATGAGTAGATACTTCATCATCTCAACCTGAAAATTTAGTTTCATCCTTTATCCAAACATTCTTTTAATTTTCATATGTTGCATTGGATGTGTATCGGAAAGAGATTCACTCATTTTACTTATATTCTCAGTTTATCTCGCTATCTTCGATGGCATTTTATGGAATGATAATAAGCATTATTTTTATGTTTTTTCTCTATTATTCTGATTTATTCCATTCTATAATAATTAAAGGAATGATAATAGATGGGGGACTTTTAGGAACCTAATGTCAGTGGTCTACTTATTCTTCCACAAATTATTTATATTTTTGTGATACACCATTATTCTAGGAACCATTTCATTCTGATGGTGGAACCTAAATGATTAATTAATTATATAAATTTATGTACCATTCTTAGCATAGTCATAGAAAACCATTAAACAATGTAAAATTTTGTACACCTCCACATAATTCATTCCTAAGGTTGTTTATTCCTTAAAGGCCTAAAGGCCTCATAAGTTTTTATTATTCTGAACTAACATTCATGGTGTATCTAATTCTCCATTGTACTTAGGATGTATTGTAAATATGAACAAATATAAATGGTATGCCTTATTTATAAGCACATACCATCATGTTTTTGGTTGAATTAACAATATTAAATTACTTTTTCTAACATTATATAATGGTATTGTTGAATAGTTATCATTTTAATACAGGATAAGAAATTTACTTTATATCAATCTGTGAGTGATATAAGGGTATATATTTTGGATGTCTGGGATAATATCATTGAGATTAACAGAAATAAGTTATAATAAATTTTAAAATATTGTGTGTGATAAACAAGGTCTTTTTAGAACACCATTTCTTTTCTCACTAGGAGAATGTATTTTGTGATTTTGATGAGTGATACCTGGTTCCCTATTGGATTATTGGGGATGGCCTCCATAGTAATTTATACTATAGCATACCATGAGTAATACCTAGTTATCTATGTGGTATTCAATAGATGGTCTTAGAGGTATATTCTCCATTATATATTGTGAGTGATACATGGTACCTTATAAAGATTCCATGGATAGACTCCTATAGAGATGTGTTTATTAGGGTACCTATAGTGACACCTTGGTTCCTTATACTAAACACATTTTTTGGGATAAGGTTTCCCTATAATATAAGACGAAGGATGCATAATACAAACCAAATTAAATTCTAGGCTTTGGTCTATTATTTATGCATATCCATAATGATAGTCAAGTAATATGTCAAGCTTATATTAACTAAGATTTATGAATCTTTTTATACATGTATATAGATTCCTTGGGATTACACCTCAAGGATTAACTAATACTATCTATTTATATTTTTATATATGAAGAGATAATTTTATATTTATATGGGGCATATATATTCACCCTTTTTATATAATGTTACATGTATGGTGGCATTTATTCATAGACATCTCACATATTCGAAAGTATGTATTATCGGTCATGCATCCTTTGAGGAACAAGATCTCATAATATTTGTTTATTTATTTATTCAAATTCTTATATTAATTAATATATGTACATTAGTTATCATATATGAACCAATTATATTGTTATTGACACCATTATTGGTGGTATATTGAGTATCTCTAACACCCTTTACTGACTGTCGGTTAGTATACGAACATAACTTCTGGTTGTAGGTGTAGGAAAAGTGAAGTCTCCAGCATTGGATGTTTGATTTTCTATCCTATGATAGAGTATAGGTATATAGTAACAATCTTACTATCATGATGGTTGCAGAGGTGGTTTTTTTTCTCTGGGTATTATAATATTTTTTATATCATATTGTGTATTCCTATACCTCTATACCAATTTTTCATTCTCGTTTTATGTGTACTGTGCTTGAATAATCAATTTTTTATATGACATTGATTGATCTTCCTAATATTGATTATGTTTTTATGATTTATTACTATTTTTAATGCTTAAAATTATTCGATACCACTATATTAGTCTAAAATATTAGGGGTATAGGCTCTCCACCACAGCATTATAGAACCACCCAACTTGTTGGAAGCCTCTGTTGCATTGGTTTGTAAGCTTGTGGTCACATGGCCGACTGGGTTTGGTTAAATATGAGTGAATTCGTTCTGGGTGATAATTGTTTTTATCTTTATTTCATTTTAACTTTTATTATTTCATACTATCATTAGTCTATGAGAAATTGTTTTTTTAAAAAAATATTGAATTTTATATCCCAATACACCCATGAAAATAAATGATTTCTTTGATATAAAATTTTAAATTGTATTATTTATTATTTCTTAAAAATTTATCCAGATTTTTGTGACTAATAAATTAAATATTGTTTTAATATTCTTCAATTTATTTTTATTTACTTATTACTTGTTACTATTCCTTGAGTGATTTTCCATTTCAAAGATAAATCTTGACCTAATTTTTTAAATTTTCTCTGATTATATTTATTGAGAGATTCTTAGGGCATATAAACCTGTTAAAACATGCATTTAAATCTTTTTAAAGAGATAAATAAAAAATAATTTTATCGAAAAAATTGAGGAAATTTTGTTGAGATACTTTTCTTGATACCTACCAGTACATTTATCCTTCATTAGACTAATAATCCATGAATTACCATGCTATTAATTATCTATGTTACAATCCCATTTTATCTCTTCCTACACTACCCTTGGTATGAATGAATATTAATCAAATGAAAACAAAATATAATGATCCTTACTAGTGGAAATGTGATATTTCATTCTAAAGAAATGGGTGGATAATATTTTACATGATCCATAGGATTTGATCCATGGTTACATTATATATACATATTAATTACGTAATTTTTTTTAAAAATAGATGGAAAAGATAGGTTGTGTATTAGGAAGGTAAGAAATAATTTTTAATGGACCAATGAATATAATGGTAGATCATATTTTTTTTGATGGTGGATATGATATGTGTCCTAGACTTGATACACAAGTGAAATACAAAAAATATAAAAAATATTGAAATTAAAAATGAGGACAAAATATATATTCATTACATATTCATGACACATATATGGTGCTACCTTGATCTTTTAGGAGTGTGGGGAATCTACATTATTTAGGAGGTTCTTCATAAAATTATTCTTGTTAATCGTACATTTTACATTAGTGTTTTCCCTCATGTCATGCTTGATTTCTATCATTTATCCACTAAAACTCAAGATTGGGGTCATTTTATACTTATTTATTAATCCCTAATGATTAATTAATGTTTTTTATTCATTAATATGAGATGATAGAACAAATAAAATTATATTGATAAAAACATGTATTCATGGTATGCTCATAAACCCAATTTAACTTTCCATGAGTAATGAGAGAAAATTATTGGTTAGGTAAGTTTCGATAAGGGTATAGCTTCTAAGGAACATTATAAATATTTTAAATAAAAAAAGATATTTGAATAAAGAACATGATTATGAAGGTTGAATAACATTCTCTAATAGTGTTATTTTGGAGGAAAATATTTCTCCAATAACACAGTGTTCTATTTTAATTTTTCTAAAGTGAATTTCTTTTTAACTTTTTTCATTTGGAATCTGATATGTGATATTTTTTTTGAGCAAAATAAATTATTCAATAGTGGGGGAATTTTATTAGTATAATATATATATATATATATATATATTGGAATAATTTATTTGTAATTTATAATATAATTCCTTGGATTTTGGATTATTTTTTAAGGAAATAAGGGTTCAATATTAAAATGTTTTGATACCCAAAATTTAATAAATTAGAGATATTTCACATTGTGAATGTTACTTATGACATGTAATCCTTGGATATATGCTCACCTTCATAATGAAGGGAAAACCATGTAACCTGAACTAATCATGAATACCCAAAATGAATAATTGTAAAATGTAAATTTAACTGAAAATATGAATGTTTAGACTTAAATACCATATATTACCCCATGAATATACAATCTATAGAATGTAATACATGTCATGAAATCTCTAATCCAATGAAATTTTAGGATGTGAATCATTTAAATGATGTGAAATAATTTTAAGTGGAATGTAATATTTTAAATACAAGTCATAATTTTTTTCATATATGGAATGATCAAATATTTTATGATCCCATTACATCATTTGAAACAATGATAGATTAAATAAAATATTCAGGTATGAATTAATTTAAATAAAAACCATGAATTGAAATATTTACACATTGTGGGTTGATTAGCTTATTTATATTTCATTCCCTCTAACATTGGATGGACTGAACTTCTTTAATCAATTTTCATTTATTATATCTATTAAGATTATTTACAACTGAGTTTTTCTATATTTTTATTTTCTATATTTTTCATTATTTATTGATTCACATATTTTAAAGGAGTATGGATTGATAATTCTTTTTCCTAACCTGGATTCCTTGAAAACAAATTTACATATGTCTTTTTTCCTCAATCCAATTAAGTTCGTTGAATTGTTTTATTTATCTAGTTGTGTATTTTATCAATCTTAAAATGCATTATGAATGTTCCAATCCAGCTATATATATTTCCTTCATTTAACACCACCATTTCTATGTGTAGAAATACTACATACTGTTAGTGGTTGAGAGTAGTGGTGGCCCAAACCTAATGAATTATTAAATACAAAAATGTGTTACCCATTTTCTTGTAATTACATTAAGAACACATGCATATCATATTAATTTCAACCACACTAATATGGGGAATTGAAATTTAAGGATTATGAACTAATTGGAGTTAATGATATTACGATCAATAACATATAATTTTTTTTCATTTGAGGTTATTCATTATGAACCTAGAATAATGAACAGCACCATAACAAATAGTGTTATCCAGTCTAGATAGATCCAATTAGTTTGATGAAAATAAGTTCGTGAAATTATAACTACTTTATAGGATATGATTGGGAAACCCCAAGATATATTTAAGAATACCTGTTTCATAAACTCCTTGAATAATATCCTGGTATCTCATTTATCTTTTTATGAAAATAAATTAGATTATTTTAGAAACCCAAACATTTTTAATCTTGTGATGAATCCATTGTTATGGTCCTCTAACTATGTAACTAGACATTTTCAACTCTCTTTATAGGTTCAACCAGGAACATCCACTATTTTTTTATAACTATATTATTTTTATATGGGTTTAATATAAATTTATAGTCTAATAAAACTATATATACTCAATAATGCTATCAAGGCTAATCATGTGACCAAAAAATGGAACTCTTATATCAAAATAGACACTTCAAGAGCTTCATATAATGCTATTTATATTAGATTATATACAGAACCATCCTAAAATATATCATGGTTTAATACTATGATAATTAGTACCCATGGATTTCATCAATAAAGACTACCATGAACTTATCCAATTAGGACGGAAATATCCAGTTTATGATCCCCATGAACACAACTTGGATGATCATCATGATGAAGGGTGTCACCCTGTACTCATTGCGATAGTAAAATAATCATAATTCCTTCATTTGTTTATCATCCAATCACACTGATAATATAAAATCCTCATATTCCTCCACCACTATAGTAAATTGAAAGGTTACAATGTCTACTTATTTAGGGAGAATACTTGTTAATATATGAGAAATTGGATGTATCCTCATATTAATGTGATCATCCCACTATTCTTGGAATACGTTACTTATTATGAATGAAAAATTCATCCCATTACCTTCTGTGTATCACATTCATTAAATAGAATAGTCAATCTCTTTTATGAACCATGGAAATCCATTCCAAACCTAGATGAAATCATAAGGACTCACCCTAACTACAAAAATATCCTTGATGAAGTTGTCTACTCCAATATTTATATCACATGCTCGACGAAAGTTGGTTTTCCCTGAATCATACTCGGTATGAGTCTCTAATCAGAAGGAACCAATAAAAGGCCCCACTGGAATATCTATATTGTAAACAAGATACATAGAATGGAATGAGTAGATAACTCTTCTATCAATTAAAACTATAGATAAATTTGAGAAGACATATATCGTACATGTGATCATCCCCAATTCCTCATAATCATAATCATCCATTGTCTAAAAATATAAATGACCATTAACCCCAAATCCCATATTATATCACAGACTACCAAGATGTAGTAGTGGATGTAATAGATAATAATATTTTCCACCTCCAATTGATCATCCACATCCTCTGCCACATTTACACCCTATAGACCTACCCTGTTAATTCACTAAATCTCCATTTGGGATCATCAATCGTCTCTATAAATTATTCATGAATGCATGAGAAATACCCCAAGATAATGCCTTTTCTATTATTGGATAAACACAACATATCCGTCCAATGAATTTAACCTATCAATAGCTTTGAGCATTGTCCCGCTGCCCTAAGAGTTCTGCCAAAGCTACATAACATGCCTAGACCCCAGAAAACGACATCAAATAGCATCTACCGAGGTATCAAAATTTGTGTATCTACATTTGTAACTAACAATATGTAACATATGATCTAGAAACTCCATAAAACTATGTTATAATCCTCCATCCCAATTTATGATGGTTTGGAATGAGAAACCACTCCAACATAAATATCAAAGAGAATGACATAATCTAATGTTAGTGCTCAAAATTACCCATAATAAACCCTTTCAATCATGTGTGGTCAGTAAAATTCCAAATCATTCTCTAAAAATAATGATCAACCCCATGGAGCTCTATAATCTCCATGATATGTATTTTATTTATCATTTATAGATTAAAATCCATCATAATGAGTCTCTAGAACAATGTAAATGTGATATTTGACTCATCATGTGTTTAACCACAATTATCCACCATCTCCCTTTTAGTACATGGATAAGGCTCACTGATAAAATGACCACATGACCAATATGGGTCTTAATAGGGTAGAAAATTTAACCAAATCTCTTAATCCAATCCATTTATTCGTTCTGGTATAGCTCAACCTAAAGCTTAATCAGACTATTCCTAGATAATGAGTGACATGTTCTCAACCTATTCACACAATCTTTTGGTACATTCAGGATAATTGGATACCCTACAGCTGACTGTAAAACTGGTAAACCACACATAGGAATAACCTTCTTACAAACATTGCTCTATTTACGACTCATCACTAAGAAAACACTCACCACAATACTAGTATAGAACACTAGCAAGATATTTCAACAGAGACACACTATAATAACCAAGATGCACCATGGATAAAGAGAATATCAAGATAACTGGATAAATAATGACAACAAACACTATAAATTCTTATAAGATGTGTGTATCAATGTTTTTTATCCCACTAATCCCAAAATTATAATATCCCATAATATACATATATAAATATTATATATTATTATATAAATACTCGTAAAAAATAAATATGATCCACATGAAATCTATATATGTTTATTTTATTGCAGAATAGATGTGTATTCCACTTTTTTCATGATATATATTTAAAATTTACCCCAGATAACTTCTCATATAGAAAACTCCTTAGAAATACAATAAATATATCAATTATTCATAACCTGGGTAATGGAAAATAAGAAATAGTTATATAAGATTCTCATTAATAGAAATATATGAAATATTAATCAATGAACAGATTAAATAATACAATTTTCATAAGTTCATGAGATCATTATCCAATATAATAAAGTTCATACTCAATACTTCATATATCATAAATATTATCCATGTAATAAACCTTAATTATTTCAAAAGGCCCTATTCATTAAAGTGAGGAATCAATATAAATAAATCAAGAACCATAAGTTCAAATAATAATCATAAAATCATGTCATAATTTTTTGGGGGAATCTTAGGTATATAAATCATATTATATATCTAGGTTAACAAATGAGACTATCATATCTTGGATAATCAATAATAATACCCTCTTTCCCTTATTGTAAGAGATCAAGAATAAAAAAATACTTCACATCTCATAGTTGACGATGATTCCCTACCTATTTGAAAAAATTGATCAAGCACATCAAATCATTTCCCATAATTATCAAATGAGATATATATATTTACCCAAATCATTGGAGTGGTATAATTGGACTACCAATCATATAATAAATACCATACTTATATTTTCCACATGATCATATAACATTCAATACTTCATTATATAATTAGTTAAAAAAATAATAAATTGTGTAAGAGATATCAGTTTCATAAATATTTTATAACAAAATGATTAATCTGTGGTAACGAAATGGGGTTAGTAGAATAAAACCTAAATCATTATAATTAAATATATACAAAGAATTAAAGTGAATAGAATCAAAATATCATATCCCTAATGATGAATAATAATCTTTAATGTATATTTACATAGAAGAAAAATTCCCTTAAAATATCATTATAATGTTTCTTTAAAAACACGAGGAAGTATCATTTCCCTGTGATAAAATTTAACAAATAATTCCAATACTTTATAAAAAATATTTTTAATTAAAAATAATTTGTCAAAACCTGTAATGTAAGAATAAACTAAAGGAATATTCATGACATTGATTTTTTTCATGATGTATATTTTTAAATAAAACATTTATTTAACACATTTTGTAAAAAGTTAAATAAGACTTGTTTTGAAAACTATGAGAAAGATTATTTTTTCAAAAAATTGTAAATAAAGTCAATTTTATTAGATATTTATTTTTTATGACACCAAATTTTAATTAATAACTTTCATAAGTAAATTTTTATGAAAATTTACTTGGATGAAAATGTTCATTGACTAAACAACAAATAATGTTGATTTTTCTTTAAAATACATTTTCTTAATAGTTGTAATTACCAAATAGTATGAAAATTACAAATAAATAAATGATTTATGATTAACCATTGAAATATAAAAATAAACTAGGTTTATCAAATAATGATTATATAATATTCTCAATGTAAATTCAAAGAATAAATAATCCTGATTAAAATGTTTATGAAATATAAGTCCCTTGCCATTTTGTTAATCTCAGAAAAAAAACCTCATAAAAGACATAGAAATAAATTTATTTTTTAACCCACATAATTTTCATGATATCACTATAAAATAAATTAATTTTAATAATATACACCATATAAATGAAACACCTGGCTAATATTTCATATGTCCCACTAAAATAAAAGTGAGATAAAAACCCTTTCCTGAATTCTTGTATTGTTTCACGTGTGTTCAAAACATTGGTATAGTAAATATATTTTTGATATACATCTATTATATAACCAATATAACTTATAATATCTTATATAATATTTACTTATATAATATCATTACTAATTTATTTACAATTATTTATTACAATCACTATTTCGTGTGATAACAATATTTTTACGCATATTTTGGTTTGAAAGTCTAGTTCCTTCTACTTTTATCATGTTTATTTGATCTATATAATTTTAATTATGTCATGAGTATAATATATAATCATTATATATTGTTTTATAACTGTTTATATAAATTTTTGATGAAAAATTAATTTCATTCTTTTTTGAAAAAGGTAGTTAGTACATATGCATGAGTGGTGTTTCAATTTACCAATAGAGGGAACAAAAGAAAAAAAAATAATTCCTCATATAACTAGAAGAAAATTAGCTAAAAATATTATATATATATATATAATCTATCATTATAACCAACAATATCAAATGGTATTGAAAAAACACATCACTTCGTGGAGGTGGGAGTCCACATATAAATAAGAGACATGTTTTATTTTCTCATAGGATCATAATTAAGTGGATAATGGTCTTTACATCCTCATAATAGAGATTAATTATATTTAATATAACAAATTAATAATTTTATAATGGATACTATATATTTATAGGAGTTATAAATAGAAATAAAATTGAATGTTCTCGGTTAAGATTTATACATCTTCTTTGAGAAACATCTTTTTATTTACAACTTTAGCCTTGATATTATAGTCTTAGAGAAATAAAATAAGTTTTATTCTGTAATGAAGAAATATATAAATTTATTATATTAGTTATTGGATTATCTATAACGATAAAATATTATGAATAAGGGTAGAGAATAGGTTCCGTTTTATAAGGGAGGGTAGGTGCACCCTTGGAATTACATAACTTATTAAAAAAAAATATATTAATTTTCAAGTTAATGTGGTCCCATGTTGACATATTTATAATATGGAATGATTATATGACTAAATAATCCCATAAAATTATATTTATAAAATTTCATATTATTTTATCCCTCATATTTTATTTTTAACCACCGTCAACCCTTTATACAATTACAACGATATCAACGTTTAATTTAACTATAGGGATCCAAATGTTACAATATAAGGAAAAAATTCCCAAAAGTTGATATTGATGATAATATAGAACATATAAAATTAAATATTTTAAGATAATATTTTATATATCTTTAGTTCCTTTAATAAAATATTATTATAAATAAGATAACATTAATGTCATTTTAAGAAAATTTCATAAAGTATTACTTCAAAGACAGCATGATTGAAAAGAAATTATAATAATAACTTCTCAAAAAAATATATTATATTATATATATACATAATATTCACGCAAAAAAAATAATTCCTTCCAATTTTTTTAATTCTAAAATTTTAAAAACATTTAATTTAATTTTTCTATTAGTTAAAAAAATTCTATATCGGCATTCTGTAAGAAATTAAGGTGATTATTAAATCACTAAAAAATAAAAATAAATGGAAATTATAAAGAAATAATTGTTATTTTATATAATAATTTAAAACATAAATTATCCTCTTTATATTATTATGAAAAATATTATAGATAATAATTTCAATATAGTGGGATATTTTATTTATCAATTTATTAAAATAATATAAATGTCGTAATCAAAAATATTGATCCGGGTATCCACATGTTTGAAAATTATATTAATATAGAATAAATAATGTAATTTAATAAAATAAAATCAAGTGTAAGATATGTATATAATCTGTATCAAATAACTCTCACCATATTTTACACATTTTTCCCTTATTAAGGTGACAAAAATTTACCAAGGTTACTAAGAAAAACAATAAAAAAAGTCTCTAATTTACCAAATTTGACCCAAAATATTAAAAATATTTTAAAAAATCTATAATCAATTTCGAAATGTTTTATAAGTCTATTTTAAAATAAACATACAATATGAAATGAAAATTGTCTTTATAAAAAAAAGTTTTTAAGCATCAAACTGGATTCATTCTTTTTTCATTATCATGTAAAAACCATCAAATAAATGTTAAATATTTTTTATTTAATATATAGTCATTAAATATAATTATTATAATTAAATTTTAGATATTTTTTATTAAATTGAGATAAAACTATCTTGCGCACATTAAATTATCTTTTATAATAAATCTATTTTATGTCAAAAAATGATCTAAAACCAAAATGATGTATAAATATGATTCATATGTTATTAATAATATCACATAATACGTAATGAAAATTATTTTTTTAATATTAAATTAAAATTATAATGGTACTTTTCATTCAATTAATTTAAGGTCAAGAAATGACACGATTATAAAAATAACTATTTTTCATTAATCACAAAGAAATGACCAATTTTAGAGAATTCTCATAAATTCACTCTATGAAAAATTTGATTTTAATAATCTAAAAAAATACACATTTTTGAAATATTTTTATAAAAATAAAATAAATTTATTATTACATTTGTGTTGAATATTTAATAAAAATAACTTTTCAAGAGTACAAACTTTTGAAGCTAATGTGAGTTTACTAAAAGTTGAGTATAAATGTATTAAAAATTAAAAAGTAATTTTTAGTTTTCTGAAAAATTATATATATATATATATATATAAAATAAGGTTGTTAATAATATTCATTCCTATCAATTTAACGTCTATGTTATAATATATCATGGAACATTTTATGCTACATGTTTCATGTCACGGAAGCTGTCAAACACATTTAATATATTTTATTTGATAAATATTCTAAAATATTCGGGTGTCAATTTCTACCCATATTAAATAAAATTTACCCACAAGATTTTTATATTGTTAATAAAAGGATAAATATTTTGAAATAGCTTTTTTGAAAAATCACATGTAAAAAGGGCTAAAAAGATTCTTTTGAAAAGGGGAAGTGGGGAACTAAGGGTAGCTTGAAAGAACCCATAATCGAGTTTCTACAAAAGGAGAACATTATTGGGAAGTAAAAAAAACAGGCACATAGGATAAAATAATATCAATTAGATAATATAAGGTGATAGAGAACATTTTCATCAGAAAGATAATGATGAAAAAAAATAAATCACCGATGGGTTAAAAGGACATACATTCATCATTAATGAAGATACAATTATATAATTTTTATTTAAATATCAATTTCCTAACGATGAATGATTATTTTACTATAATGATAGAGAACATGAGAAAATATTCAGGTTTGATTTCATTCCATTTCATAAGAACAATATTATAATTTCGTTGAACATTAATCAATTTCGAATTTATCTCTTACTCTATGTGATTTATATTCAATATGATTTTTTTCAGGGCTAAAAGAGTAAAAATAACGTTTAATATATCATAAAATCCATCAAATAATGAAAATTATTCTTTCATTATATAAATTTTTACCAACATCCCAATATTTATCACATGCTATCCAATATTGATATAAATAACACATTAATTGATATGACCTCATCAATGACATCCAATGTCAAAAATATTCAAATCCAAAAATATATAACATTTACACACATCCAAAATATGTATGGATATATCCCTAACAAAAAATATTAAAAAATTGATCACATATTTTTATAAATAATAAATTTACTATTTATCCCCAAAAATGATAAAGTATATCATAAAGAAACACAACAAACATGTGAATACGAAGGTCATTTATTCTCTTAAATCATGACATTAAATTACCAAAATAACATGAATCACCAAAAAATCACAATGATAACATAAATTATTCCAAATTTAATTCTATTTTTTTCTTTCAATAAAACCACATAATATATTCTATTTATCAAAAAATGTAGTAAACATCATTAAATATAAAATTACACACATTTTCATAAAATCAATACCCAATTCCAATATCCCCAATACACAGAGATTTACTATAACAAAATCGATCAATCCTTTATCAATAATAAAAATTCTTATCTCAAAATAAGTAACATAATAAGGGTTAACTTTTCCTCAATCATTTATTTTCCAGAAAATATCACCTTAACACAAAATATATTTTCAATGTTTTCAGTAACATTTATCATATTATTTAAAATCCCTAAAGAAAAATGTCTATTGAAAAAGGAATTTATGTTTCTTGACTAATATAACCATAATATAATCTATTAAATAATTGTGTTACATAATTAATTATTCTCAATATATAAAAACTTCAATATTTCCAAATCAATTATATTCATAATTAAGTCCCTTCCTTGGTTTGGGAGTTATCTTTTAGAATAGTGAATTTATATGCATAATTCACATGTTTCCCACATAGAATACATATAATTTTATGGGAATAAATTCTTAACTATCATCATTTACAGATAGAAAACATCTTCCTCTTCAATCTATATATTCTTCATCGATTTTCTTCATACATTATGGAGATGAATGGAATTGAACATTCCATCCTCTATGATCATTTCCACAAAAACTTCTAGAAAATTCTATTTTCTTTTTTAACTTTATGTTTTCAAAAATTAACATGTGTTTATGAATAATATTCTAGAGGTTGGTATATATTTCCCTTAAATTTTAATTAAAAAAATTGTAGCAATAGTAACTTCGAAAGGGTCGTTTACAAAGGAGGGTATGAAAATCACCACATGAATATGTTTCTACTAAAACTAAATAATAATATGGAATTAGAAAGAACCGTTTTGAGTTGTCCTTATCAATTTCTATAATATAAAGAGGATCACCAACATAATTGTATACCCCTTAAAAAGTGTAAAATCTAGGTATAGATGATTTATATGTCAAGGGAATTTAATCCTTTGTGGAAATATTTACAAAGAGAAATTATTTGAACTAGATTTAAGAATTTCTAGCACCATAATGAAATCATAGTCTATCTCATTTATTTTATTAGAAAGACAATCATTCTATTTTCCCTCTCATTCATTTTCAAATCAATTCCTCTTGGTTCTATCCCTTGAATAAAACCAAAAAGAATAGTGTGAGGAAATATAAGCATAGTGAAAAGTCATATACTCATGAAAATTCATTATAATAATTTATAAATATTGACACCGTATTTTCAATCAATGAAACAATATATTTATCCAAGGTTATATTTGATCATTATGTATTCAAATACTTCATAATTAGTTATAATGAAAATATGAATTAACCCAATCATATCCTCAGGGAGTTCCAAAATAGGCGCATAGTAAAGGAATATTAACCTTACACCATTATAATGGATAGCATATACATGACTAACTATTTTTAGGGAAATTTTTCCTATATTCACATTTAGAAAAATATGTTCCACTTATCGTATCTACACAAGGATTCATTCCTAGTAAAACTACATAAAAACTATCTTACCAATAACATTATGATATTATCATGTACTCACCCTTATCTCAAAAGATTTCACCATGGTTATCTAATCAAAATCTACAAATATTGACTAAAAAATTCTTTGATATCATCAATAGTGACCCATAATTTCTATAAATATATATTATATCCCACTAGATTAATAAGTATTATTTATCAATATGATCGACTTCATAACCCTGAAGTTTTAGTATCATTGGAGACAATATATATATAATCATCTGATTTAATGCAGAATCTTCAACATCTCCCACAAAACTATTCTCACATCATATACATAATAGACATACACTTCGATAAACATATAAAAACCAAAATAAATAAACTTTTAAATAATTTATTCAAAATTATTAGTATTTTGAATTAGATTTTATACATTAATTATTAATTATTTAATTATATTTCAATAAAAATAAAGTGGTTCTATTCTTATTAAAATTATTTTTTATATTATAAGTTTTTATATAAAAAGTAAACTTTTAAATAAGAGCTTAATTTTTTAAATCATAACTCTAAAATTATCTATGGGTGAAATTTATAAATTTTTCAAAACGGAAATATTTTGTTAATTGTCAAAAATGGCATTTTTTTTCTAAAAATAGTTTATTATTTTTATTAAAAAATATTATTTAATATTCATGTTCTATATTAATGTCACATAAGACCCATTTAATATGAAATAATATAATTAAATTCAATGGAATTTTTATTAGACCTTATTTTGTAAAATATTCATTTTGGGCATATAAACTCATTTTTCTAAAAAAATGATTTGTATTGTTTTTTAATTTTTAATTTTAAAATATTCACTACCACTTATGGAAATTAAATATTTTAAAAGGAATTATATTCCTGGAATTTTTAATGGAAAATATTTTAAAAAGGACACATGTATTTTTGTAGCTATGAATAGTAACAATAGTAAGGTTTGTTACCCCAATAAATGCAAAACAAGTAAATAAGGGACACACGTATTATGATATGGCTTCAAAATCATTCAAAAAATAGATTTTTTTTCAATGGATGATTCTTATTGTTCCATAACCTACCAAAAAACCTAAAATATAACCTTTTTTACATTTATATAGGATTTTGACTATTATTGTTTTTTATCAAATAAGAAAAAAAAATTCCACTCTCATACATTGAAGTTTCATTTATATGTTCATATTGGGATAAAAATAAGTTTTGAATTAATATTAAAAGCTATATTTTGAATAATTAAATTTTTATTATCATGTTAATTTATATTACATTTATTTATTAGTAATATTTATCTTGAATTCTTATGCAACACTGACATTGCGCATGTGCAAGCAATAGAAAAATCAATTACATGATTATAAAAATCATAAAAGTAATACTGATTGGTGAGTTAGAGTGTGTCAAGAATTTTATTGATATATATAACATATTAGGTGTGTTTTGAAAGTATATGTTTTAATTATGCAATAATATTGATTCTATTAATGTCAAATTAAATCAATAGTTCCAAAAATGACATTAATGATGTTCTATAAATGAAATATTTTATTAAGTGATTAAAAATTCATAAAAATTTATATTAACTAAAATCTATATTATAATGTTAATAATATCAAAATTTAAATATTTATAACACAATATTCCATTTATTATATTTTCTTAGACCCCTATATTGTAAAAAACATTGATATCATAGAAATTGCTAAAAGGGATAACTGGTTTGTTAAAACAAAGAGTTCAGAATAATAATGTTACCTAAAATTGTAAAATTTAATTTAATTAAAGTATTTAGACTCATAATAATATTATATTTTGAATACATCTATTTATTGAAATTTTTGGATGAAAATTAATTTATATTTATCAAATACATTATGTAATTCTAAGAGTGCCCCTCCCCTCTCTTATAAATGGAAATATCTTCTCCTCTATTCCTAAACTATTTTGTTCACTATATTTTATCCAATACATAAAAAATTCTTTAGAAAATTCACTCCCCATAATATTGTTGTCCTGGTCTTATAAAAATTAGAAACTTATTATTGGTTAATGTGTAAGTCAAAGAGGTTGTTTGATGAGAAGTTATATGTCCAAATTAGCATATTATACCTTTATTTGTTCTTCCACCTCATTCAAATCCACATGAAAATTTATGATATAATGTTATAGTTAACTAAAATATACTTATATGAAATTATTATTTTATTAAAACCCTTTTTATATACTTTTTTATCCTATGGGGAATTAAAAATTGCTCGTGTGTACGTGGGATTAAAACCTTTAAAAAGTGATGCATTCCATTTTCCATCACCGCCTCTCATGGATGTTTATTATTAATGATTTAATTAATATATATGTTATTAATGACATAATGAACATTATATAAAGTTAATATATAGTATAAAATCCTAAATTTGTATGAATTGTGAAAATATTACACCGTTCATGCGTATGTATGGAATACCACCTCTAAAAAGTGATGTGATTTTTTCCCACGACAAATTAACATGGATTATATATAATATATTATTTAATGATATAAAATTATATTTATTTTAAAATTACCAAATGTAATAATATACCAGTACTTATGTTTTTTCCATCATGATCATTGAAGAATAGAAATTTTAAAAATGTGTATGTCCCACCTTATATTTTAATGATTGTAAGATGGTTCATATTTCATAATAATATTAAATGATAGTCATTAATGTTTAATTTATGTATAAAAATGATAATGATATATTTATTATTATTCTAGATATGAGGTAATAGTGAAATTTATTTTACAAAATTCAACATTCCAAATTCAATCTAGACATATGAATCAAATGTTGTAAAAAACTTATGACGTGAGCTTAATTGATTAAGTGATTTTTTATGACATGTTAATAAATAAAATAAATAGAATAATTAAAATGAACATTGATATTAATCTGGTAAATAAACCACATAATATTATTTTTCATTAAGATAAATTACTAATGTGACCAATCACACTAAGATAGGAACACTATAACTTAAAACCTCATTTTAAATTTTGTATTGATTTGTTATCCAAATCGTTTTCTTTTTATCCATATTCAAAAAAATTAATTTATGCATTTATTTATATAGTAATAAATTAATTATATTAGACATTTAATGTCTATATTTTTTTTGAAAATCTCCAAAATAGAATATTTTAAAAAATATTTTATAGAAAATGTTTGGACATTATTTAAAAAAGGAAAAATGAACATACTATTTTAATGAATATTGAATAAATAGATTTTACTACTTAAAAACCCATTATTTGATGTTTTTATTTCCCCATAGGATTTTATATTTTCATGATAAACTATTCTCCCATTGTTTTAAGATATTTTTTTTTTTAATTTTATTATTAAAAACAAAAATAGAATTTTGATATAAAATTTTCTAACATAGGCATCGAAAATCATTTTTCCTGGGTTATAAGATTAAATGGTGAAAGAATATTTTTCTTTAATTTTTGATATGGTACTTGAGAATTATATATGATGACAGTTGAGCCCAATACATTTTATATGATGTTTTATCCCAATATATTTGTTATTTTTTGTGATCTTAAAACAAATTATATGATGGGTGAGCCCCATATTTCCCTTCAATGAATTGGTAAATTTTTCTTGTCTTCAAAAGAAAGAATGAGGGAGTTAAATGAGGAAGTTTCTCCTATGGATTTAATTAGTATTTAATTATTTATTATATATTTAATGAATATAATTATCTATGATTTATATAATGATTTAAATATCATTACTATGTGTTTTATTATATTTGATTGAGTAAAATGAGATTATTTTTTTCATGTGTATATGATTTATTTCATATGCCCAATGAATATTATGTTAATGGTAAAACAAAGTTATTGGTTTTCATATTTTTTAGTGATGTATTGAATTTCTAAATTTAAATTCTATTATTTGTTATCCAATGGTTTTAAATTTTTTCAAATGGTTTATATATGAGTAAGAAAAAAGAAAAATTTAAGTTAAAATTCTCGAAGAATTTTCACGAATATAAAGTATGTTTCGTTGTATAATTTTATATTTTGGAAAAAATGGACACATGGTGCATGTGTCCAATTTGTAATGAATGGGTTTTTAATGAATGGGTTAGGATATAATTATATAAATCTAAATGTTAAATATTGTTGGCAATGAAAGAATGTGAATTCTTAGATAAATTCACTATATTCCATAATTTTTATTATTGAATCCTTAAAAAATCATTATTTATAACATAGGGAAGGAAAAATAAGGAAGGAAGATCTCAGATCCTCGTAAAGAATAAATATAGGATATATCAATCAATGATCAAATAATGGAAAAATATAAGCACAAGTCTATTGGATTATGATCATAATATAAAATATTACATTGCCAATCTATCATGGATCATAAAAATGATTCATGGAATAAAATATTATCATTTAAAAAGGAAGTAATCTTAATATTGAAGAATAATATAAAATCAATCATGAACCAGTGTTAAAATAATAATCATAAAAATACTCCATATGAGTATAAGACCATCTTAGGTATTGAAACCAAATCATATGTCATTATTAACTTCTAAAACCATCATATCATTGTGGATAACAAAAAAACACTTGTTTACCATATCATATCAGATTTGGGATCACCAATATTTTCCCATATATTAATGGATCATAACTACCAAAATATTTCCAATAATGTATTGAGAAAACATACTTATTTCCCATGATTGTGTTTTAGATATAAATATTTACAAAATACATTGGATGGATATAATAGAACAATCCCTCAAATAATGGTAACTATACATATATATTCAACAAAATCATAAAAAATTTATCATTTCATCATATAATAACCCATTGGAAAGATTATTATTTCATATACATTTGACCATTTCTGAATATCATAACCCACTATAAAGAACCTTGTTTTTTAAATATTTCATCATAACATAGTTATCCCATTATAATGAAATATGACTCATGTAGTAAACCATTAATCATTATCATGATATGACTTATGGGGAAATAAAGTGTATGATATAAAAATATAAAATCATCATTGAATCATAGCAGTCCTTAAAATATTTTTTCATAAATTATTTTTATTTAAATATCATTCAATAATTTCCATAAAAACATGAGAAAATATCAATTTTCTTTCATACAATTTTAAATAAAATTTCCAAAATATTGAGAAAGAAATTTTATTTGAATATAAAAATTGGAACTATTAAACGAATCATCAATTAAATTAAAATTCATGATGGAAGGAAAATCAATTAATGTTGTATATGATAAAAAACATTAATTTCACACTTTTCTAAATATCAAAAATAATTTTTTTAAAAATCTATTATAAATATTCAATTTAAAAAAAATTATAAATAAATTCAAGGGACGTAATGAAATAAAATTAATAACTTTTCAAGTACAATTAAAATCTTTTATAAGATAAAGTTAATGTGATTGGACATGGAAGAAAAAGTTCATTAACCAAAGATAAAAAAGGTCAAATATACATTAAATTCATTTTATCAATAATTTTAACTACTAAAGAGTGAAATAGTGCTACTAATACCTAAAAATTATAGGTATAACTAGAGGTAAAATAAATGGGATTTACCAAATAAGGAACATAATATTAATAATGGAATATCCATTCATAAATAATTGAATATAAAATGAGATTGAAATATAAACCCCTTAACATTTTGTTAATCTCTAAATAGAAAACTCATGAAAGAGAGAACATTATAGGTATTTATGGACCACAATGATTTTACTGAAATGAATTATGAAATAATATAAGGACCCAACATTATGGTGTTACATAATCTTAAATATTGTTCAGGAATACACATCATTTCATATTGAATATCTTTTCAGGTTTATATATTTAGGTAATTTGGACATAATACATTAATAACATTACACATTAATACGTAGTGGGTACCATAAAAACAGTATTCATTTCTTCCATAATATAAATCATTTCAAATAAAACATGATTTCGTTGAAAAATATTCATTACATTTAATATGGTTTTCTTATTTTTATTACACATCTTCATAACCTATAAAAATAATTTAAACACCTCGGATTAGTACAAAAATACCAGTAGGGGAAATAAAAGGAAGAAAAGAAAACATTAGTCCATACATAATTGTAATATATGAAATAATTTAAAACAAAATACATATTTTTTATCCATATAATCATAATTTGGGAAACATGCATTTTCAATGGGTGGGATCTTATAGTGGTTGAATTTGTAACCATGTGGAGTTGTTCTGTTTCACACATAACTGTTAAAAGTGTTACCTCTAAATAGAAATATGGATAAGAAACATGAGATCTCAATTAAAATTCCACAAAAATATATAACATAAATGTAACTATCATGGAATCTTGGGGCATTACATACATAATATTGTAACCCTCTCAGCTACCTTATAATTTATAACCCTCACATCTACCTTAAAATTTGTATACACATCATAGTTACACTTGGAGAAACCATACAGAAGACCTCCAATGTACACATACCCAGTGAATTTGAGAGAAATATAGGTTGCACCCATCATCATAAACAATTACCAATAACCAAATAATAATCACAAAATATGAATAATTGCATAAAAACATTCATTTTGAATATTTTAAAAAATAATTTTAAAATATGATTTTAAAATAAAATCCCAATAAAAATATCATATAATTTGAATGAGACTTAATAGAGTGCATGGAATATATAAATACAATATATATACACATAATTCAACAAATTTAAAAAAATCACCCCACAAACAATTTTAAAAAAACATAAATAATGAAGTATAAGTTTAACACTACAAATTGAAATTGGGTTAAGAATTCCATTACCTTAAATTTTTCTTACATAAAACTTGCATAAAACTCTTGTATAATGGTTAAAAGAGTTTCATTAATAAATTATAGAAACATATTAATTTTTATAATTCTTTATCTGATCATTTCATTACATTATTTTACCCATTAATTGTTTGTATTTTGTTCTTTCCATTGTTTTGGGTGAATTCTTTACAAAATTTCCATGAACGGTTTGTATTTTATTTTTATATCATATGGAAATGAAAATATAGAAGTGTAATGAACTATTATTCATATTTTTATATAATATATAATGATATCATAATGGATCATTAGATAAAACATTAATGATGTTTGTTTAGATCATTTTTTACAGTTCCTTGATAATCATAAAATTGTTTCATTATATAATTTTATTTCATGCATAGAAGTTAATTCTAGAAAAAAAAATGTGTTATAAATAAACATTAAATTCCGATCCAAGGATTATAAGGGTTTTATGATAAGTTTTGAAATATGTATTGGAAATTGGAAACACATCGTCAATGATTTTGGTAAATCATCACATTGAGGTCAATGTTTTTATTTTTAGAATAAGTGGGAGTGGCTTGGAAGAAAGAAGATTTATATTTTACATGAAAATGATAAACATACAGAATATATAAGATTCTGGAGACTTAATACCTCCTCGATAATTGGAGGGAAAGAGAGTATAAGAAAATATAGGAATTAGAAAGAATACACATGAAAAAGGATGATGATTCTTACTTCTTGGTGTCTTCTCCTTGATATCCTCCTTAAGGCCATTGGTTTTGGACTTTTTGTGAGACCACCACATCATGGACGTGGAGGAGAGCCTTGGGGAGAGGATTTGGTAGAACATGTACAATAATCAAGTCTTGAGAGGTGTGATAGGAATAAGGTAATGAGGGTGGCATTTATAGTGGAAGATAAGATATATCTTACATTATTTTAATCAATTTTTTAATATTTATTCTCACGATTACGAATAGTCATGATTAATGTGACCCAAAGTTGTATAAAGTTCATGTTGGTTTGATGTATGTTGTATTACATCATCAATGATGTAAAAATAGTTCATTTAACTAACTATTTTAATATTCGGTATTTTACTATATTTCACATTTCATAAGAAAATCGTGACTATTAAGAAAAATTAAAAAAAATTATCGTAACCATTTTTCTACATTTATAACTAAAAAATGAAAACCATTTTATGAAAATAATTTTCTAAATAATATTAATTTAATTTTTTAAAAATAAATTTATTAAAAAATAACAATTTTAAATCTATAATTTATTTATCAACATCTTGAAAAATTAATCAAGATTTCATTATCATAAAGCCTTACGAAAATATAATAATACCACCATTTACTATTCATTAGGGTCATATTACAATTCATATAACTAAACATTATGGTATGTTTCTATTAACCAAAAATACATGTTTGTTCCATTAGACCCCAAATATCTTTCTGATCATAATTGTATATAACTGTTTTTAAATATTTAAAATATAGAGGATGAAATTTCATCTTTAAAAGATAGTTATAACAATATACATAAAACAAATTTTCAGGAATTTAAATTTATTTTTTTAAACCTTGGGTTGTTACATTATCCCCACATTCTGTAAATTGCACCATCGCAAATTTATTTACATACTCAACATGTGAGGGAACCCTTACGTCATAGAATTTTTGGATTCACATGTTACTTCATCAACCATGTGATTTCCCCAAAAAACCCACTACATGGTGGATTACCTTATTCAACAATACTTGTTCCCTTTGATCATGAATCAGTTCTGGTGTCCCTACTGGGGAAAGGTTCTCTTCTATCTGAACTTCTTATGGGCTAAAAAATGATATGACTCTCGAACATACTTTACCAATATAGAAACATGAAAAACATTATGTAACTAAGATAAACTCGAAGGAAAAGATACTCAGTAGGTGACTGGTCCAACATTTTATAGGATTTCATAAGGTCTAGTGAACTGTGGACTTAGCTTTATTTTCATACCAAAACACAGAACACATTTCCTTGGTGAGATTCTATGAAAAATATGATCATCTATTTCGAAAGAAAATTCTTTCCTATTGTTGTCTGTGTAAATGTTTTATATGATATGAGCAATCCTGCTGTGTTATAGGATCATCTTAACTTTCTCAGCCACTACTTCTACAATTTCAGGTCACATAAACATCCTTTCCCTAAATTCATCCCAAAAATCTGGAGTTCGATACCACTTCCCATTCAATTCCTTCAAAGGTGTCATCTATATACTAGAATGAAAACTGTTATTATAAGAAAACTCTACTAATGAAAGATATTGATCCCAAATTCTCTGGTAGTCCATTGACCAAGATCAAATCATATAATCCAATCTCTAAACCATTTTTTATAGCTACCCATCTCATTGGATAAGAGAAGCTACACAGAAATTTAATTCTGTTCCCTGTGACTTCTAAAGGACCTTCCAAAACATCGAAGTAAACCTGGGATCCTGGTCAGATACAATGGATAGAGGAACTCCATGTAACTTGAAAATGTCATTGAGGTACAATAAAAAATGTTGATCAAAAGATATTGTATCTCAAATAGGAAGAAAATGTTAAGATTTAGTCAGTTGGTCCATAATAACCCGCATTTCATTGATACCTTGAAAAGTATTTGGTTGTACAATAAAAAATTCCATTGATATATTTTTTACATTTCCACTCTATCACTAGAAAGGTCTGATGTATCCCCTTCGGTAACTACCACTCTGATTTAACTTGTTGACATGTCAATCATTTCAATGAAAATTCTAAAATATCCATTTTCATTCCATCCCATCAATAATACTCTCGATTGTCTCTGAACATCATAGTATAGCCTGGAAGAAGTTAAAATGGAGAATGATGACCTTCATAGAACAAATATTTTTTCAACTAAGAATCATAAGTCACACACAATTATTTTTAAAATCTCAAAAAACAATCATTATGAAGGTTATATTCTTGAAACATACCCATGATAAACAATTTTTCCATTTTCTATATCTCACAGTCTTCATTATTTTCTTTCTTAATTCAGTATGATAAGGATGAATGCATAGAAACATAAAACAAAATAGATGTATTTCTACCAGTAACAACTTCAAACCCAAAATTCATCAAATCACTAATTAAGAGATCATGTTCTATATGTAACATGGTTTATGATGCATGATTTTTTTCAAATCATGGAATCCACCACTTTTTTTCCTTTCCTGAATAGTAATTGATCGTGAAAACATAATATATTGTCCATTATATTGATCTTCTATATCTCTAGTTTATTTTCTTCTGGGTGAATACATACTTTATACATTTATGGTCAGTTTATATTTGACATTTGGATTCATATAAAAGATGCCTCCAAATATTCAAAGTAATAAACCACATCATCAAATTAAGAATCCTATGTGGGAGAATTTAGCTCATGGGGATTTATATTTCTTGAAGTATAATAAGTTACATGATCATTCTACATCATAACACTACCATGTCCTTTCAACGAAGCATAACTGTTGATAACAAACTCACCATTTTGGGAAGCCAAGGCGAAAACTGTAACATCCCAGGTAAATAAAGAATAATACATTCTCATATTTATTAATATTTACGAATTAAATATTAATTTTAATTTAAATGGGTTGCTATGTTCGACAGCGTACCCGATACGCAACAAAGAGTTTCTTTGAAATCTTACGTTACACACTAGAAATAAAATAATATTATTTTAAATGGTAGTTAACACGTAGCCGTTGTATTGGCAGGAATGAATATAAATAACTAAAATACGATGATATATGTTTTTTAAATGGTTTTACATTTATCCAATAAAGGATAAAGGCTTAAAATATGAAAAGAATTCAATTTCCATCATATATAGTCTAATTTTCACTAAAGGTTGACTTATCGCCTTTTTCATGGTGAAACATCATTAAATATAGTTTTGGTCACTCTTATACATTCAATTGGACCAAATAAAATTCTTTTTTATAATTAGGATATCAAAATTTACTTTGTGTAAATTTTTGGTATTTTTCGGATAAAGTTCATTTTTTTAATGAATAGTGAAAAATGTTGTATTTTAACTCAAAACCACTTTTTAATATAATTTATTTATATGATTATATTATCATTTGAATTTGTTTTAAAGTGAAATGAGAATATATTTTTACCATTTAATCCAATAGTTGTCATTGGAATTAATTTCACTTTGAAATCGGACTTAAACTACTGTCAATCTTTTGATACTTGTTGTTTCAAAAAAACATGCTATTTGCTCTGAAAGCGTGAATTAATTATTAAATTAATTAATGCAATGTATATGTTTTTTATTTTGTAAAATAGTCTTCATTTTTGAATTTGTAATATCAAATATAGCTTAGGATGATGTTTTGGAGTTTTTCTGAAAAACATCAATTTTTGATGAATAGTGAAACCACTAAGTGGTACATAAAAACTGATTTTTCGTTTAAATGAAATTTTACCACCTCTGTGTTTTGAATTTCAAAAATCCAACATAAATGGTTGTCATTAGGAAGTAAAATGTGGTTCAATGGAAATAAAATAATTTTTTGGTGAATAGTAACTTTTAAGTTTATTAATCACAATTAGAGGTAATTAGTGTAGATTAAGGTACAAATAATGTTTTAATAATATGAAATGACCACGAAAAATGTCCTACCCCTATTTTATGTGTCATGGAAGACCAGGAGAATCCATGGGTCAACTTGGGGACCCCATGGAGCCACTTTGGTAGGAAAATGACATAAATAACTTTTTATTTAAAGTTAAAATAAAAATGTATTGTTTTACTAAAAAAAAATTTACATGGGTTTACACAAGTAATATTTTTTGACAATAAATAGTCATTGGTAAAATAAGAATATTTCCTACATCATAGTATTTTTTTATAATTTTTAGACATTAAATTAATTAAATTATTTATGACATCATGATGATGCAGCAATTACCTCATTAATGAACGATTTAAATAAAATGAAACGATAATGTAAAATCTAAGACTTAAATTTGTCAAAGAACTATTGGATGAGTATATTTATAACCCTTATCACCTTATCCTCGAATTATATCAATGTGGGACATTTAAAATACGAAAATCATTTTATAATAATGTAAAATTTTATAACTTTCCAAGAGTGCCTCTCCTCTCCTCTTATAAAAGACCCCCACCTCTACCACCTTACCCACACCTATAAAGACTTTGGTTAGGCCAAGTTCTTCCCATTTAGCCTCTCCACATTCCTCTATTACTCCTAGAAGCCTCACATTGGGTAGAAGTCTTCCCAAGGAAGCCTTTGATCTCAAATCAAAGAGAGTTACCTGTTTTAATGGTAGTGTTTTCTATTGTGTTCTTATGTTTTATTTTGCTTCTCCAACCCCCTAAACAATTTTTTTTCATTTCTTTTGTAACAACACCAGTATCCTCAATATACTAGGATGTTGTTATATGAAGGATTTGATCTACAATTATACACACCTACATCTAATGGTTAAAGAACATACTGTTTCTGTGGATGGAAAATTTCTGCCTCATGAAACGATGATTGTTCAACACTCATATCACACCTTCAAAGGTGGCGATTAAGATGTCACAATATTTATATATCATATATAATATGTTTATGTTTTACATAAGCAACTTTATTTTTCATTTATGGAATACCTTTATGGTATCCATTATGGGTAAACACCCTATCTTCATTTTAGGAAGTGCGGACTACCGCCCCTTGAAAGTGATTTGATTCGTTAATGCCATATGATGGATTTATAAATGATGGAGTTAAAGTTATTATATATGACGTTATACTGGAATTATAATATACATTTATATAATTATTATTTCTTTCCATTAAAGTATGAGATAGAAATGAAAGTAGCGTTCATGCGTACGTACGACTTACCATCTCCATGAACGGGGCATTTCATTTCTTATCCCCAAATGTAATGTACTATTATAAGTACTTATATATAATGGATATATATGATGTATGTTACATATAAATGATTAATATAATTCTTTAATTAAGATATATATATCTTTTATTTAGTTTTAATTCTATTAATATGACATAGAAATGAAAGTAGCGTTCATTTGTATGTACGGCTTACCGTCTCCATGAATGGTGAATTTCATTTCTTACCTCTAAATGATTATGTAATATTATAAATACATGTATATACTGGATAAATATGACATCCAAATCATTAATATCATTCTGGATATAATGAACCTTTGACCACATGAACAACATGTAATTGTAAGGAGTCCACTTTCGACTTAAGAACCAAATATCGACAAAACAAACATTATTAACATAAATGATTAAATAATGTTTATAAAATGGAAATAAGTGATATAAAAGGAATAATGAACTTGAAAAATGTAATTATGAAAGTTGAAATTAACTCAAGTTTATTATTCAGGAAGTTAATGAACGATCGAGTCAAGTCGGATCCGAGGTAAGGGACTTCGTATCAACCTCCTTTCATTGAGGCATATTTCGTTTTATACACAACATTCTTTTATACGGTGTATAAACCCCTTTGAATTTTACTTTTATACAAAAGGAATCTTTTTCTACAAAGCGTTTTACAAAACAAAAAAAAGGAATGTTTCTTTTAACGTACGTGGTTACAACGACCTTTTTCACTGCCGCGAGTATTATTTGGTCTTGGGCTTCCTCAAAAAGCTATAATGTTTTTAAAATGTAATAAATAACATATACTCTTTTATGTATTTTGGTATTGAAAATGGTTTTTATAATGGATTTTTTATGTCAATATATTTAAGTGATATACTGTGATCAGAGTGTGGAACTATTTTCTTTCCATTATATTTGTTTTATGTCATATGATTTTATAATGGTACTTGGACATTTGATGGGTGGTTACATGATAAATCATATGACGGGTGGTGCCGTGAATACCAGGACGGGTGGTTACATTATAACCTCCAATGCATTGGGTATGGAAGTCAGCCGTATGGCTATTTCATTTAGTGATATGTGTGGAAGTCGACCGTATGGTTATTCTATTTAAGTATGTTTATGTCCCAAGTTTCCTTTATAGGTTATGTGATATTTATATGGGTTTGATGGTAATATTTTGTTTAAAAAAGGGTAAGTAATGATCTTTTATACAGTGAAGAGTTTTTACTACTTCATAAAGGTAAAAAGTATTACTTTGATAAAGTATACATGGTTACTTGTTGTTTTGATAAGCTAACAGTTTTCATTCTTTGTGTATCCCTTAATGAGCTTTTTATGCTCACCCCAAGTTTTTTTTATATATTTTTCACATGAACTAATATGGAATAGGGTCAAGGATAGGATCAAGGGAATGTCATGCTATCTAAAACATGGAACTAGACATGATTCTTTTTAAGAGTTTTTATTTTGTGGAAACTTAGTAGAAGATTCTACTTTGTAACCTTTTGAGATGTAATAGTTATGTCCTAATTCTCTAAAACTCTAAACCTGAAATGATCCTCAATGTGAATTATTTATTTAATTCAATATTAATTAAGGTTTAAGGCCAGGGCCTTATAGTTGGTATCAGAGGTCGGTTTAGACAACTTTATGAGTTAGAAAATTGTTAAATTATAAATTAATTTATGCTAGGATTGAAATGATATAGCATTTAAAGATTACCATGTTTCTTCGCCTAATATATTTCTGTTATAAGAATGGTTTTCCATAGAGGAAACAGAGCAGCTTTTCTAGGAAGGCATACAAACTATAAGGACCTTTCAAATCAACAACCAGAGATGGTCGGAATCAGAATTGAGTAGTTTACTGCACTGATGGATAGGTTGAATCAGGTGATAAATTATGGTTGTGTTTACTGATGATATTTTGGTGTTTTCTAAAATTAAAGAGGAGCATGAAAGTAATTTATGGGTTATATTGAAAACATTAAATGAAAAGAAACTGTATGGAAAGTTTAGCAAGTGTGATTTTTGGTTACAACAAATTTCATTCCATGGTCACATGATTTCAAAAATGGCATAACTGTTGATCCTGCTAAAACAAAAGTTGATGAAGAATGGGAAAGACCCACAAATGTAACCGACTTCCGTAGTTTCATTGGTTTGGCAGGTTACTACCGAAGGTTTGTTGAAATTTTTTCACAGTTATCTAGTATGGTGACTAAGATAACTCAGATGGGTGTTAAGTTTATCTGGAAAAAAGAATGTGATGATTGTTTTCAGGAGTTGAAAAGAATATTGGTGAATGCTCCAGTTTTGGCACTTCTTTCTAGGAATGGTGAGTTTGTTATCTACTGTGACACTTCATTGAAAGGAATTGGTTGTGTCATTATGCAGAATGGTCAGGTAATTGCTTATGCTTCACGTCACTTGAAAACTCATGAGTTAAATTACCCTACACTTGACTTGGAATTAGCTGCTGCTGTTTTCGCTTTAAAAAATTAGAGGCATCATTTTTATGGAGTAAAGTGTGAAATATGTATTGATCACAAATGTTTAAAGTATATATTCACTCAGAAAGAATTGAACATGAGACAGAGGATATGGATAGAATTAATCAAGGATTATGATTGTACAATTCAATACCATCTGGGAAAATAAAATAAAGTGGATGATGCTTTGAGTCGAAAAACTAATGCTTCATTGACCATGCTACGTTTGGAACGAGATCCTTTGATTTTTGATTTGATGAACTTTGGCATAGAAGTTGTTGGTGCAGGAATTTTTTCTGTTTTTTTTCAGGTATCAGTGAAATCTTCTCTATCAGACAGAATCAAGCAAGCAGAGAAGCAAGACAGTGAGTTCCAGAAAGAGGTAGAGCTGGTTTAAAAGTTTCCTGAATTTAACATTGATAATGAATGTGTTTTGATGTTTGGGAAGAGATTATGTGTGCCTAGTGATTCATAGTTGAAGAATGAGTTGTTATGTGAGGCTCATAGTTCCCCATTTTCAGTTCATCCTAGAAGTACTAATATGTACAATGATCTGCAAGAGTATTACTGGTGGGATGGAATGAAAAGAGATATTGATGCTTTTACTGTGAAGTGTTTGACTTCATAGCAGGTTAAAGCAGATCGGCAGTTACCGAAAGGGATGATGCATCTATTACTAGTGCCATAGTGTAAATGGAAATATATATCCATGGTCTTTGTTGTGGGATTACTGAGGACATCTCGAGGTAATAATGCAATTTGGGTTATTATTGATCGCTTGACTAAATATGCTAATTTCCATCCTATTCGAGATACTTCCTCTCTAGATCAACATTCCGGATTGTATCTTAAAGAGATAGTCATGTTACATGGAGTTCCTCTCTCTATTGTATCTGATTATGATCCTAGGTTTACTTCTAAGTTTTGGAAGGGCTTTCAAAAGATGTTGGTTACTGAATTAAATTTTAGTACAAATTTTCATCCTCAATCAGATGGGCAGTCAGAACGAATAATTCAGAATTTGGAGGATATGCTACGTGATTGTTCGATGGATTATTAGGGAAGTTGGGACCAACATCTTTCTTTGGTTGAGTTTTCAAATAATAAAAGTTTTCATTCCATTATAGAGATGACACCATTTGAAGCATTATATCGGAAGCCGTGTCGAACTCCGAATCTTTGTGATGAAGTAGGTGAATGGAAGCTGATGGGACCAGAATTTGTAGAAGAGATGGCAGAAAAAGTTCAGTTGATTCAGAAACACATGAGAACAGCTTAGAGCAGACAGAACAGTTATGCGGATAACCGGAGGAAGGATCTATCTTTCGAGGTAGGTGATCGTGTTTTTCTCAAAGTTTCACCATGGAAAAGTGTGACGCGATTTGGTAAAAATGGAATGCTGAGTCCAAGGTTCATTAGACCATATGAAATTCTGGAGAAAGTTGGATCAGTTTCTTATTGAGTGGCTTTACCTCTGAGTTAATCTTAGGTACACAATGTTTTTCATATTTCGATGTTGAGAAGGTATATTCCAGATCCATCTCATGTTTTGAGCCAATAGGTAGTTCAGTTGGAAGAGAATCTCTCTTATGAAGAACAACCAGTCCAGATTCTTGACCGAAGAGAGCAAGTGTTGTGAAATAAGGTAATTCATCAGGTAATGGTTTTGTGGAAAAACCATATGTTTGAAGAGGAAATGCGGGAATCTGAAAATGCTATGAGGGATAAATACCCCCACTTATTTTGATAAGTGAATAAAATTGCAAGGACGCAATTCCCAAAAGGGGGGAAGGATATAACATCCCAGGTAAATAAAGAATAATACATTCTCATATTTATTAATATTTACGAATTAAATATTAATTTTACTTTAAAGGTGTTGTTATGTTCGATAGCGTACCCGATACTCAACAAAGAGTTTCTTTGAAATCTTACGTTGCACGCTAGTAATAAAATAATATTATTTTAAATTGTAGTTAACACGTAGCCATTGTATTGAGAAGAATGAATAGAAATAAATAAAATATGATTATATATGTTTGTTAAATGTTTTTACATTTATCCAATAAAGTATAAAGGCCTAAAATATGAAAAGAATTCAATTTTCGGCAGATATACTCTAATTTTCACTAAAGGTCGACTTATCACCTTTTCATGGTGAACCTTCATTAAATATAGTTTTGATCACTCTTATACTTTTTATTGGACCAAATAAAATTCTTCTCTAGAATCGGGACAACAAAATTTACTTTGTGTAAATTTTTTGTATTTTTTCGATAAAGTTCATTTTTTTTAATGAATAGTGAAAAATGTTGTATTTTAATTCAAAACCTCTTTTTAATATAATTTATTTATATGATTTGATTATCGTTTTAATTGGTTTTAAAGTGAAATTAGAATATATTTTTACCATTTAATCTAATAGTGGTTGTTGGAATTAATTTCACTTTGAAATCAGACTTAAACTACTGTCAATCTTTTGATACTTGTTGTTTCCTAAAAACACGTTATTTGCTCTGACAGTGGGAATTAATTATTAAATTAATTAATGTAACTTTTATTTTTTCGATTTTGTAAAATAGACTTCATTTTTGATTTCGTAATATCAAATATAGATTAGGGTGAAGTTTTGGTATTTTTCTGAAAAACATCAATTTTTGATGAATAGTGAAACCACTAAGTGGTACTTAAAAAACTGATTTTTTCATTTAAATGAAATTTTACCACCTCTGTGTTTTGAATTTCAAAAATCCGAAATACATGGTTTTCATTAGGAAGTAAAATTTGGTTCAATAGGATTGAAATAATTTTTTGGTGAATAGTAACTTTTATGTTTAATAATCGCAATTAGAGGTAATTAGTGTAGTTTAAGGTACAAATAATGATTTAATAATATGGAATGACCTAGAAACATGTCCTACCCTTATTGGATGTGTCATGGCCGACCAAGACAATCCATGGGTCATCTTGGGGTCCCCATGGAGCCACTTTGGTAGGAAAATGACATAAATAACTTTTTATTAAAGTTAAAATAAAAATGTATTGTTTTACTAAAACAATTTTTACATGGGGTTACACAAGTCATACTTTTTACAATAAATAGTAATTGTAAATCTAAATGGATTTTCTACATCATAGTATTTTTATTTATAATTTTTAGAGATTAAATTAATTAAATTATTTATGACATCATGATGATGCAGCGATTACCTCATTAATGAACGATTTAAATAAAATGAAAAGCTAATGTAAAATCTAAGAATTTAACTTGTCAAAGACCTATTTGATGAGTATATTTAGAACCCTTATTACCTTATTATCTAATTATATCAATGTGGGACCTTTAAAATCAAAAAATCATTTTATAATAAAGTAAACTTTTTTAACCTTCCAATAGTGCCCCTCCTCTTCTCTTCTAAAAGCCCCCCACCTCTACCACCTTACCCACACCTCTAAAGACTTTGGATCAGCCAATATATGCCCATTTTGTCTCTACAAATTCCTATCTTACACCTAGAATCCTTACTTTGGGTAGAAGTCTTTCCAAGGAAGCCTTTGAGCTCAAATAAAAAAGAGTTACCCATTTTAAAGGTATTGTTTTCTCTTGTGTTCTTATGTTTTATTTTGCTTCTCCAACCCCCTAAACTCTTTTTATTCATTTATTTTGTAAAAACAACAGTATCCTCAATATACTGGGATGTTTTTACAATATGTATTCGAGCTACACTTACACACACCTACATCTAATGGTAAAAGAACATACTGTTTCTGTGGTTGGTGAATTTCTGCCTCACGAAACTATGATTGTTCAACACTCATATAACACCTTCAAAGGTGGCCATTAAGATTTCACTATATTTATATATGATATATAATATGTTTATGTTTTACTTAATATTCTTTATTTTTCATTTATGGCTTAACTTTATGGTTTCCATTATGGGTAAACGCGATATCTTCATTTTAGGAAGTGCGGACTACCGCCCCCTCAAAGTGATTTGATTCGTTAATGCCATATGTGGGACATATAAAGGATGGAGTTAAAGTTATTCTATATTATGTTATACGGTAATTATAATATACCTTTATATAATTATTATTTCTTTCCATTAAAGTATGAGATAGAAATTAAAGTAGCGTTCATGCGTACATACGGCTTACCGTCTCCACGAATGGTGCATTTCATTTCTATTCCCAAATGTAATGTACTATTTTAAGTACATATATATAATGTATATATATGATGTATGTTACATCTAAATGATGAATATAATTCTGGAATTAATATATAAATATCTCTCATTTAGTTTTAATTCCATTAATATGACATTGAAATGAAAGTAGTGTTCATGCGTACGTAAGGATTACCATCTCCATTAACGATTCATATCATTTCTTACCTCTAAATGATTATGTAATATTATAAATACATGTATATTCTGGATATATATGATATGTATGATATCCAAATCATGAATATCATTACGGATATAATGAAACTTTTACCAGATGAAAAACATGTAATTGTAAGAAGTCCACTTTCGACTTCAAAACCAAATATCGACAAAACAAACATTATTAACGTAAATGATTACATAATGTTTATAACATGGCAATAAGTGATATAAAAGAAATAAAAAACTTGAAAAAGGATTTTAATCAATTATAAATTAACTCAAGTTTATTATTTAATATGTTAAAGAATGATCAAGTCAAGTAAGACTCGAGGTAAGGGACTTCGTCTCAATCTCCTATCATTGAGGAATATTTCGTTTTATACACAACTTTATTTTATACAATGTATAAAACCCTATGACTTTTACATTTATAAAAAAGGAATCTTTTTCTACGAAGAATTTTTCTAAATGACAAAAAGTAATGTTTCTTTTAACATACGCGGTGACAACAACCTTTTTTGCCGCCGTGAGTATTATTTGGTCTCTGGCTTCCTCAACAAGCCGTAATGTTTTTAAAATGAAATAAATACCATATACTCTTTTATGTATTTTGGTATTGAAAATGGTTTTTATAATGGATTTTTTATGTCATTATATTTAAGTGATATATTGTGATCAAAGTGTGGAAATGTTTTCTTTCCATTATATTTGTTTTATGTCTTATTATTTTATAATGGTACATAGACATTTGACGGGTGGTTACGTGATAAACCATATGACTGGTGGTGTCGTGAATACCAGGATGGGTGGTTACGTTATAACCTCCATTGCATTGGGTATGGAAGTCGTCCGTATGGCTATTCCATTAAGTGATATGTGTGGAAGTCGGCCGTATGGTTATTCCATTTAAGTATGTTTATGTCCCAAGTTAACTTAATATGTTATGTGATATTTATATGGGTTGTATGGTAATATTTTGGTTACAAAAGGGTATGTAATGATCTTTTATTCAGTGAAGAGTTTTTACTACTTCATAAAAGTGAAAAGTATTACTTTGATAATGTATACATGGTTTACTTGTTGTTTTGATAAACTAACAGTTTTCATTCTTTGTGTATCTCTTACTGAGCTTCTTATGCTCACCCTGGGTTTTTTTTGAAATGTTTTTCACGGGACATAATGTGGAATAGGGTCAAGGATGGGATCAAGGGAAATTCATGTTATCTAAAACATGGAACTAGACATGTTTCTTTTTAAGAGTTTTTATTTAGTGGAAACTTAGTAGAAGTTTCTACTTTGTAACCTTTTGAGATGTAATAGTTATGTCTTAATTCTCTAGAACTCTAAACCTGAAAAGATCCTCAATGTGAATTATTCATTTAATTCAATATGAAGAAAGGTTTAAGGCTGGGGCATTATAAAAACTGGAGCATTCACCATTCTCTTCATTAGTTCCCAGAAACAAACATCACATTCCTCTATAAAAATAAATATTACCTCATTTCATGTTAACATAGTTTGAGGGGAAGATAACCATGCAATGTTTCTTAACAAAACGTCGGTGATAACCTACTAATATAATAAATCTACATATCTATGTAACATTTTTATGAATTTTCTATTCATCTAAAACATTTGTTTTGGTGGGATCAACAATTATTCCATCTTTATTTACAATGTTCCAAATAAATTAAATCTGTTTCAACTAGAATTAAAACATTACAAATTTTTGATACAGTTTCTTTTCCATTAATGTTTGAAAAACAACCCTTATATTTTTCTATGGTCCACTTTACTCTTAAAAAATACAATAATTTCATCAATAAACACAACTAAATATTTATCCAATAACACGTGAAATATTCTATTCATATGATTCAGGAATACAAAAGGAGAATTAGTTTACCCAAACTATAAAACAAAAATTCCTAATGGTATCCATATCTGATGTCAATATTGGAAATGTACTGAGCTCCCTAGAGACAGCCAAACAAGTCATCAATATGAGGGAATGAATATGTGTTTTTAACAGAAATGTTATTCAAGGCTCTATAATCAATGAAACGTTTCATGGAACAATATTTTTTTAACAAAAAAATAGGATCACCCTATGGTGAAGTGCTATGATGAATGAGTCCTTTATCAAGAAAATCCTACAACTGATTTAATAATTTAATAAATTCCTTTTCAGCTATTAGATATGGGGGTTTTAAAATTGGGTTAGCATCAGGAACTAAGTCAATTTTGTATTCTACATCCCAATCAGGTATGAAATGTGTAACTCATCAGGATAAAAATCAAGGTATTCATTTACCTCTTGAACATCATGAATCTGAACAGTTTCATTGTTTTCAACAATTTGAGAAAGATAATATTAATTTACAACATTCAAAAATTTCTCAACTCTCGGATATGTTACCAATTTCATGAGTTCCTTCATATATACAAACTGAAAATGTTTTTGAAAAATAGTATTTTTAGTTCTACACCCAATCTTAACATAATAAATAGAAATCCAATCCAATCCTAGAAAGACATAAAACTCTACTATGTGAAAAAACAAAACGTTTTTCATGAAAATTCATTGCACATCCCATAATAGAAGGATTCTTATAATTATTCATTTCTATAATATTTCCCCTTATGTTTTAACAATAAGTTCCGACCTCATTTTTTGTGGTGATGTTTCCAATTTACCATAAAATTACTTAGAGATAATTAAATGTGTAAAACCCGTAATGAACAAATCATTAGAAAAATATAAGTAAACAAACAAGGTAACTGATATAACTTCATTTGATGGCCTGACCTCTATTGACATAATTTAAAATGATCTCACTACAACTTTCTAATTATAGTATGGCTTGTTTAGATCATTTAGATCATTCTTTGGGAAGTAATTTTCATAATGGCCCACCTCACCACATATAAAACACATTATAGTTTTCTTATCATGATTAGTCTTAGGATCATTTTTGTTATAATCTCTGGCCATATGTCCAAACTTACAAGATCGAAAACACTTCCCATTTTTGGTTAGGCATTCCCTAAGGTGATTTTTCCAAACATTTCAGAAAATAGATACTGTAATTTCTTACCATCATATTTCATTGGTTGATTCTTACTCATCTCTTGCCATATTAACCTCTACTAATTCTTATTGTCAATGTGCATGTGATAATCATCACACTTCATCTCTACCATCTCATCACATCAGAAAAGTTTGTCATAAATTTTTCATTCATGGGATCCCAATTCCCTTTGATACCATGGATTCAATACTGAGTAAAATAGGATTATTTTTCAATCAAGATGAAAAATATGATTTTGATCATACCTCACTACTCAGTTGATGTTTTCTTCATACAAAACCACTTATTCATCCTCCTTTAACATCAATTAAAATATTTTATTCTCCATCCATATTCGAACGACCTTTTTAAAGTATTTTTCAAGGAAAATACCTTTAAATTCATCCCACTCTAAGGCATCAATATCCTCTTTGTCCCTGGTTTTGTTGACCATTTACTACCACAAGTTAGCTTCACCTTCAAATAAATAAATGGAAAGACTTAACATTTGATTATCTGAACATCTCGTAAGATCTAATATATTGTAATGTTATATAATCCATCCTTCAGGTGCTATAAGTCTAGAAGATCCATTGAAATTAAGAGGGTTTTGTATCAGGAAATTTTCAACTTTAGTCATGTTCCTTTCTGGTTCCTCAGGTTGTTATCTTTCAAGGATTCCACAACCCTTTATAACCATTAATAGCTAACCCATTACTAACGTAAACTACTCGGTTATAATCCCTACCATTCTAGGCTATAGATTCAAGAAGGATATAGTTATGTCGGTGCCACTCCTTTTTTTCTTCCATCAATAATATATGGAAAACCATTTTGAATAGAAATATCTTAGATGAATCAACATGGTAATATTTAAATTATATACCATTTCAAATTATCCATAGAGTAAAAATCATTTATGGGATTCTATTAAAATCATTATGGGACCTAAATTTATCTAAAGCATCCTCTAATACAAAGTATAAGGACCTTTCCTTATTGCATTACTTAATCATGAATTATAGTCAAGAAAAGTTTTCCTTTAATATTGAGGATATTTTCAATTTTAGAGATATATATAATTGAGACATAATACATTCATAACATTACACATTAATATAGAGTAGATACCATAAAAATACTAATCATTTATTTCTAAATATAAATATTTTCGAATAAAACATGATTTCATTAACGAATTATTATAACATTTATCAGGCCTTCATTCTTTTTATTACAAATCCTTATAGCCTATAAAAGTCATCTAGAAACATGGTAAGAGTAAAAAACTCTTATTAAGGGATATAAAAATATTAAAAGAAAACATTAGACCACGAATACATGTAACATATGAAATCATTTTCAAAAACAAATGAAATACTTGTTACCCATATAAAATTACATATTGAATCATGATATTTACATGAGATTCCAAAAGAAATATATATCATATATATAAACATAAATTTATCTTGTATAATTAATTACATAAAATTTTAACCATCCCGACTTCCTTTTAAATTATAACCATCACGGCTACCTTACAATTTTTGTAACCATCATAGTTACACTTTGAGTAAACATATGACTACCCTCAAAATGACACATAACCAATGATTTTAGGGGAAATATAGTTCCCTCTATTAATTATAATAAATTTCAAAGAACCATAACATAATCATATAACATGAATAATTGTATAAAAATATTTCTTTTGAATTTTGAAAAATATAATTTTAAAAGAGTTTTTTAAAAGAAAAGGATGTTAAAAATATCATATGAATGAAATGATAGTTAATAGAGAGGATAGAATATGTAAATAAACTGTTAATAAACATAATTATACATAATATAAACAAAATTAATCACAAAAAATTATAATACAACATAAATAATGAAGTAGAATCCTAACCCAAAGAATGGAAATTTGGTTAAAAATTCCCTTACCTCAGGTGTTTCTTACTTCAAAGATATTTAAAACTTCAGTAAAATGGTTAACAAAGTGTTATTAATATCTTGAACAAACATGTTCATGTTTTTAATACCTTATATGATCATTTAATTACCACAGTTCACCCTTTAATTATTAGTATTTTGTTCCTTTCTTTGTTTTGGGTGAGTTCTTTGCATAATTTACAGGGCTGATTTTTATTTGATTTTTATTTTGTATAAAAATTCAATTCCAGAAGTCTAATGAAATGGTATTATAATTTTTAAATAATATTTAATGATTCAATAAATTATTTTTTTTATCATATATGATGATGGATTACTAGATAAATCCTTAATGATGTTTGTTTAGAAAATTTTTTATGATTCCTCGATAATCATGAAATTGTTTCATTATATAATTTAATTTCAGGCAAATAATTTCATTACATAACATAAAATAGGGTTAAGAAACAATTTAAATTATTATTCATCCATTAAAAGGGTTTTTTTATAATCTTTGAAAGATGTAATAGAAATTACAAACACATTGTCCACGATTTTTGTAAATCGGCACATCGAGGACGATGATTTTATTTCTAGAAGAAGTTGGAGTGTAGTGGAAAAAAGATGATGAATATTTTACATTAACATGAAAAAATAAATATGATAAAATATTATAGAGATTTCATACCTCCTGAAAATATTGACTAGCATAGCGTATAATAAAAGAAAGGAATTAGAAAGAAAACACATGAAAAAGGAAGAGGATTCTTACCTCATCATCTCTTCTCCCTATGATCCCCCTTAAGGCCTTTGTTTTTTTCTTTTGGTGAGACTAAAAGGTCTTGGAAATGTTGGACAACCATGAATAAAAGATTTGGTAGAAGATAGACAATTTTCACGGTGTGAGAAGTATGAATGGAAGAGGAGAATGAGTGTGGTATTTATAGTAGAGGAGAGGAGGGATTTTACATCGTTTTAATCATATTATAATATTTTTGATCAGGATAATAAATATTCATGATTCATGTGACCCAAAATAGTAAATATTTTCTATGTGTTCTGAAATTGTGGTCTTACCTCAGTGATGATGTAAAAAATAGTGTATTTAACTGAGAATTTGAATATACAGTATTTTAATGTATTTCACTATTTATAATAAATTTAATAATTTTCGAAAGATACTGAAAATTTAACCTAATAATTTTTTAACATGTATAATTAAAAACTAAACACAATTTTTCAAAATTAATTTTTTAAATACTATTTTTTAAAATTTTTAAATAAACTCATAGTTTATTTGAAAATGACAATTTTAAATTTATAACTCATTTATTAACTCCTTGAGAAATTAATCAAGATGTTATTAATGTAAAGCCTTAATCAAATAAAATAATAATAAAATTTACTATTCATTGTGTTCATATTACTATTAATATTACAATTAATAAGGGTATGCTACTATTCACCAAAATACAAGTTGGGTCCATAAGTCTCCAAATATCATAATGATCATAATTGTAGATGACTGTTTTTCCAAAATTAAAACATAGAAGTAGAATGGTTTTACTTAAAAGATAATTATAACTACATACATATTAAAAAGATTCAAGAATTTAAATTTATTTTTAAAAAATCATGGTGTGTTATAAAGATATTCATGGATATTATATAACCCAAAAAGAAGAAATAATCAGTGAATATGGAATATTTAATACCAGATTAAGAGTTAGATGAGAAACCATGACCTCAAGTATCATATTGTTTCATACATTTTGGAACATGCTATAAAATAATTATTTATTTACAATATATATATATATGTATATATTAATGAACCATTACCATATATATATATATATTACTATATACAATTTAATGATAACATATAATCACATTTTTATTATCAATTCTACGTTAAAATTGTTGTTTCGAGTAATAACAGCTTCATTTTTCTTCATGTTTTGTTTCGGAAGTCCCGTTCCTTGTACTTTGGTCACAGTTTAATAATATAGAGAAGGATATTATTTCATTTAGTATCATATTTAATGTTTATAATTTATTTTATAACTATTCATATATAATAAGAAATTAATTACATTACTTCATGGAATTGTGAGTTCGTACAGACACACGATATATGTTTTAATATTTTTATGTAAGTAAAGAGTGAAATTTTTATAATAATTCAACTTTAGAAACATAATAATATAAAAAATATCACATTTATTTATTAAATATATCATTATAACCATAAATGTGAAATTGTGATGAAAAATAATAGGCATTTCTTCGTGGAGGTAGTAGCCCACACATACATACAAACAAATTTTTAATTACTCGTAGGATAAACAAGAGGTGGATAATGGTTGTTAAATAATAATAATAATTTTTAAGTTTATTTATTGTATTTAATTCAATATTTTTTAATTGATACCGTATATTTATAGGTGGAATAAGAAGAAATAAAATTGAAAACATTCAGTTAAGAGGTATACTTCTTCATTAGGAAACCACTTTTGGAATACACAGTATCCATTGATATGATTCCCTTTTGGAAAGACGAAAATATCTATGAAATGGGAAATTAATTTTGGAATGTATTATTAAGGGATTTAATGAACTATAATGTACAAAAAATGGGAATAATGAAGGAGATGAGGTTCCCTTTTATTTGTCAGTGACGGGGCACCATAGGAATTTAAAAAAGTATTAAATTCATATAAATCTATATTCATTATAAAGAGGATTAAAATTAATATATTTAAAATATATGATGCGTGTATATAAAAATAGTATCATTAAATAATACTTAGACACGTTTTGATTCCTTTTTAACCTGTATCTCTTTGTTTTAACCTACTGTTATCCCTTTTGAATATTATCAAGATATTAATTTATTTTTATCTTTAAGGTTTAATAATTTTACTGTAAAAAAAAGTAAACCATAAGAGTAATATATGGTATTATAGACCATATAACCTTCATGTGGATGAATTAATTTTTTAGGAACGATATTTTATTTATTAAAATATCATTTAACATAAGATACAATTAATTTCATTTTCAAGACTATTCAGAATGTTTTACATTAAATAAAAAAGGAATGAAATATAATTTGATTAAAAAATATTATAAAATAAACACTTTTTTTATTTATCTTAGTAATTCTTGGAATAGGGTAATTCATCCTAATTTTATTACATTTAATATTTATAAAAATATTCATTTTCTTTTTTTTTCAATTACTTACACAAATATTCTATTAGCATAGGGTATGTATTTATGGTAATTATTCCATCACTAAAAATTAAAAATAAAATATGAGGGAAAATAAATTTAATATTTAATATAATTTAATAAAACCTAAGATAATATCATATTATCCTTATAGAAAATGTTATAGGTGTTAAATTCAATAAATATAAATTTTCTATTTATCCTTTTCTCAAAATAATATAAAAGGTTCAATCAAAGAAAAAATGAAAAAAGATTTTCAATTTTTGAAACATAATTTAAAATGTCAAAAATAAAATCATACTATATGATATTCTTTTTACCATACAATTTTTAATTTATTATCCCAATGTTTTAATACCATTTTACAGACTTTACCATTTCCAAGATGAGAAAAACTTACCAAGGTTACTATTCACAATGACAACAAATAAAATGTATCCGTTTTAGAAAATAGTTAATCATGATTCTAAATATATAATCAATTTTGAATTATTTAATTCTTTAATTTTCATAAATAAATATTAAAATAATTTCATTAAATTAAACAAAATATGTTTTTGAATATCTGTGTTTTTTAGCAAGAAAGTAGATTTATTCATATTACATGCCTAGTAAAAAATAAATTATATTTAAATTAATTTTAATAAATATATAATTGGTAAATTTAATTAAAAGTATTCATAAATATTTATTAAATAAAATAATTATGTTAAAAAATATGCACACATAAAAATAATATTTTTAAAATTTGTTTTTAATTGAGAAAATGAATCTATACCGAAATCATGAAAAATAATGATTCCATTGTAATTAATTGGATAATAAAAATTAAAATTAATACTATTTTAATTTATGATAAAATTAATAATAAAATTGGACTTGTAAATTAAATAATTTAATGAAAATTAATGAATTCTTGTCATAGAAATTTGTTTTTTTGTTAGTCAAAAAAAGACTATTAATTTTGAGAAATCTAGAAAATTAACTCTAATATAAATTTGATATGGAACTTACTAATATGGTATCCATTTTTTTCATTAAAATATATATAACTTTCATAAATTAATTATAATTTTCACGCATAAAATGCAATAAAATCGACTTTTCATTAAAAAATTTTGAAGCATAAAGTGACTTTATTAAAAATTCAATACATATTTATTATGCCTTAATAATTATATTTGAATCATTTAAACATACATACATACACATATATATATCATAATGTGGCTAATCCTATTAATAAAAGTCAATTTAAATTCATTGTTATAATATATCTTGTTTTTTTATACTTAGTGTTACATGGGATGTAAGATATCAAAGACATGAAATTGACGTGAAGAGAGAAATATTCCAAAATCATTGATGTAATATAAAATTATTAAATCTATTATAAAGCAATTAAATTCATAGGTAATTGATATTTAAGCCACCACACCATCACTGGTTTCCCTGAAAAGAGGGATAAACATGATCACTTTAACACAATTTCCGTAGTTCCCAATAAAATCTAAAATATAAACTATCTAAAGACATTGAACCTACTAAAAACTCTTATGATACCATCTATCATGACCTAACTCATTAGTGAAATTTATACAGATAGTATTGTTAGTTTGACACCCTGATCTCCCCTCCAATAGGATCAGGTATGGAGACTACTTCCTAGTATTCATATTGCATACAAGGGTGGCCTTACATGAATTTACTTATTCACATGCACATATATTGGTACACCTATATAAGGTGAAAATGATAAATAACTACTACCCAATATTTATATATATAACTAGTCCAAAAAAATTTCATGACAAGAGAACATAAAATCAAAGGGTCTAAATACTGGGCCACCAAAACTAGAAATGAGACGAGTGTGCTTAAGGGTTGGGGAATAATGTCAAGATAAAACACCTAGAACTATCTTTGGTCTATCTAGAATAAATAATAACTCCCATGATTTACCTTACAATGAATCCATTGAAAGAAAAATTATATGAATAATACATGACACATACATGAAGATAAAATACAGATTTCTATTTAACCAAAACCAGTAGGACATCCTGAAATCAAATAAAATTAAGCATTATAAAGAGTTAGCTCCAGATCGAAAATGTGATTCAATAAATTGGAATGACGAAAAAAAAATATATGGAAATATTCACCATGTCCTAATGTAAGTTCACATCCTCAATGTGATCATATGTTTCTACTCGATGCTCCAAGGTAATGCTCTATCGAGGGAACTCACATATTGAGTATCATTAAAACTAGAAGTACTCATCTGATATGTCTCTCTCCTCAATATTTTTTATATTTAAGTACAGACATGAACTCATAAAATACCGTTACATAGATATGAAATATCATATAGGGCTCATGGGGTTTACCAAACCATATATGTAACAACCCTATAGGAAGGGGATTTCACACCCTGGATGTTCAAAATGGGATACTAGACACAACCTAGTGAATATTGATAGAGGATCACACCCAATTCAACCTGGAGGGATACCTAACTCTATATAGAACTAAAATTTATAAGGGATTATTGATCCTATTATTTTAATGGGATACCTTATTTTAACTTTATGGGAGGACCAATTTAATGAAAAAATTATAAAAATAAATTGGTGGGATTAATGAAACAAAATTTGTAATGAAGGGGAACACAATGTGTATAAGTGATATATGTTGTGTCCCTTAAATACTAAACTTTCTTGTATCCATTCCCATGAAATCCATCCCATTTCTATATACTATGGATATATTTGTGACAACTGGACAGGTATGTATAATTTTACTTGTGGGTACATGTCAGGTCACATTATCAATTGTCACACAACATGTGAATAGGTCAAAAAGTGTGTGACATTTATCATTACATGTAAACTATAGCTACCAATAAAGGTATTCCACAAGGACTGTGTTCTTCTTGAGTAATCACTATGTATATATATATCTTATATATATCATGGTCTCATAGACATCTTTTCCCATAGCACCACTACCTATAATACCACCTTGATCTTATATGTACTACAACAATCTTGGGTGACCAAGCCTACAAAATAACTTTTTAATGATTTTAATGACTTATTGTCCGTAAATTACCTATTTTCATGCTTTATAAGCTCTAAAATTTTTCAAATCATGAAATATCCATTATTGATACCATCATAGATCCTCTATTATAATCATCATCATTCATCTATCTTATCATCAATATTGAATATGATTCCATGATAATTATCCATTATGATAATAATTGATTGAATAGTAATTGATTCATGGGTGTAGTTCAACCAATCATTAGATAAAATATTGATAATTATAACATTGAGAATGAAGGGAATAAGGTAAGATTTTTGTAGGAAACCAATATTTCCCATTGCTTAGGTTTTCCTTAGTCAATTAATAGATAAATCGATGATGAGGAGGATAATCAATAAAAAAATTATGACTATAAAAATTAAAATAAACCATGATAATCCAACAAAAATATCAATGAATTAATTTCTATCTAATTATTTCATTATCTTCATGGATAAAATAATAGTTGGTTAATGAAAAAAAATCAAAAACTAACATTATACCTCTTATTGGATCAATCATTTAAAAAATGAATAACATTATAATGAAAAATAAATAAACAATTCTTGAATACTAAATATGGAATCTCAATATAAAGACAAAATTATTTTACATTATTTCCATACTATTAATATTAAAACTCAAGATTTATTCTCATAATCCACATAATGGGATGTTTAACATCCTTAAGGACTAGTTAAATAGGAAACATGTTTCAATATTGTAGTTTTCATTTCCATATATTGAAAACATAATATAATCTCTTTTATAATTATAATAGGATATACCCTTCTTTATATCTAGGGTAAGGGAATCATAAGAAAGAGGTGCATTTAAACTCTTGGTAAGGGAAATTATCTTATTGTTTCATCATGTTTTAGATAATAAGTGTATGATAAAACATGAGTATAAGAGAAATATATTATTAAAAACATAAGACATTAGGAGTTATTGATACATCATGATGGATGGCCATGTATTCACAAATTAATAACATATACCATGTCAAAAAGTGAAAGAACTCAATAAAATAAATATGTTACATTGAGCATAGAAAATACAATAACAATGAATAATATATTAGGCATAATAAAATGTGTTCCTCAAATTGTGAAAATATCGATATGCATCAAGTATATTATAACACGTGCGAACATATATAATATTCAACGTGTTCATTCTTAATCATTTAATGCTAGACAATATGCATTATGTTTATGCATAATTTTGTGTACATGGTTAATCCGTATAATTTTCATAGTCAAGATATTTACCTCATGATATATAAAACCATAAACGATACATTATTTGGTGATATAGGACGAAAACCACCAAAACTCATTTGTATGAGTTCCAAATAAAATAAAATCATTCATCATACTATAAATAAGTGATGGAAATAAAATGGGTTTCATAAATTCTACAAATGGTATCACATAGAAAACATGATCATTTGAGAATAACAAAATTATCACTAAAATGAGTACTTAAATAGAGAATATATAGGTTTATTTGTTTAAAAATTATTTAATTATAAATTACCCCTTTCAAAAAGTTATGAGAAATGTAAAAAATATTATTCTTAAATTGTGTATCTTAAGATCACCATATAAAGATGCAATTTTCTAGTCACTTCACAAAAAAATTATTTTAGGGGAAGATAAAACTAATTAAATAAATACTTTAACAATATTTAAGTATGTATAAAATTATTGGAAATAAAACATCTATTAAAATTTTATTTGGAAGGGAAGATTATAAGATCTTGGTAAGGAAAATAATTTTAAATATTTTAATATGCCTTTTTTAAAACCCACATAATATAAATGTTAATGAATGATTTTTTAAAATAATAAATGGAAAATCAAGATCATTATAGGTAAAATAAATTACATTTTCACATGGGAAAAGAGATCATTTTTTTAAAATTAGAATATTGATATTGATAAATAATAAAGAAAAAGTGATACGAATTATTCTTAACAAAATCCTTTTTCACCTAATAATATAATCAACAAGGAAGAATACAATCCAGTGAAACATGATTTACCATTAAAATAAGGTGTAAATAAAAATAACATCATCATATGTTAGAATATGACAACTTTGAAAGGTATTAGTTGAAGATGAGTTATTATTACACAAGGAAAATATTCGAGTCACAAAAAACCCTTACAATTATTCTCGCTTAGTCGAATGTGCTCCATCCATGTTGAGAAAATTGGTTTTTGTTTGGAGGATTCCATAAAAACGAAGGTATTTGGGTTAACTACTTTGATTTGATACCTATGAGTGTGAATGGTGATGTTTTTTTATAGAAAAATATTATCATTTCAAAAGGACACAGAATTCTATGTGTGAGATTTATGTGGTGGCGAGAGGGCCATTGTATAAGGTGGGAGAATAACATTTTTATAAATATTTCAACATAATATAAAGGTAGAACATGTTAAACATGTCAAGTTGAACCATAATATATAAAGTACGTTCTTTTCCAGTGAGATAATGTAATGCATCTATTAGCCACTAAATTAGAAACATGTTTTTAACATGTTTCAAGCCCTTATCTTTTTAATTATTAATTTTTATATTTTTTCTTTACCATGGTAATTATTTTTTTATTCGAACAACATAATATTAATGCTTAAAAATAAATGGGTCATTATTAGATAATTTGGATACAATTTTTTTAAATTTTAAATCCATTTCTTATAAAATAATTTCTAAAAGTGTTAAAAAATAAATTAAATACAATACATTTCTAATCAATGAAAATATTTTTTTTTGAGAAAAATATGAATTGATTTTTAAGATATCAAATATAATTTTTTAAACTATAATAAATATTTTGAAATGAATATTTCCGTTCATAAAATATATTCTTTTTCAAATAATTTTTTCTATAAATTTTTATGTCAATCGAATTTACAAATAATTACAAAAAATATGTGGAATGTTTTTTTCATTATTCACCTAAAAGTTATCTTTTAAAAATATATAAAAATATTAATAAGATAATTGATTCCTTTTAAATTGAAAATTGAATTTTTTTAATATAATAAAGATTTTAACGCATAAAAATTTATTTATTATTTAAAAATAACAAATATAATGAAAAACATCTTGTATAGAAAATTTTTATTTTAAAATAATCAACTGTTCTTAATATTATTTCATATGAGTTTATAATTTAAAATATGTTAATATATTTGTTCATATATAATAGTGAATTAAATTTTTTTAATTTAATTAATTTGATGATGTGATGATGAGGACATTTCAAGGTTGTCTCAATTTCAATGGATTATGAAAACATCAATGAGTATGTTAATGTATGTATAATTATTAATATGAGTGTTATATTTCCTCTAGAGTTTCCTATGAAGATACATATGATGTTTCCTATGAATTTTACAATTAATTTTTTATGGGGTTTCCTATAATGTATATTATAGATTTTTAGAGATAAAAATGATGATGTTTAAATGATAAGAAGGATAGAGTTTCAAAAATAAGAAAGTTCGAGTTTCATTTTTCATAGTGACAAATTTTCATAGTTACAAAAGAATGTGATTCAAAGATATAAATTATGGTGTTTTGGAGTAAGAATGGATGGATAATTCCTATATTGTTTTGGACGTTAATATATCAGCAGCTTGTAATCCATAAGAAGAGAAATTAGGATAGGTGAACACCATAGAAATACTTTACAAGTCCAACCTTATTTATGACTGAAGATATGGAAGCTAATAAATTATATTAGGTTGTACTATTTGATCAAGCTAAGTACATCACTTTGGCATATGGCCAACCATGATTTAACCTACTCATAATTCTAAAGGCTATAGTGTGATGAGTTTATCTATAGTACAATAACAAAGAAGTCTTGTCAAATGTTGTTGGTCCAACAAAGTTTAATTAATCTGAGGTATTTTTACATAATGTAAGTTCACCTTATATTTATTTAACTGAAATACATTGATATATGTATTTATTTCATACATTTTTTATTTTTAAATGAAAAATTTAGGTAAGTTAATGAATAATTATTTAATAAACATATAATGTTTTTTATATTTTTAATGATACAATACATTATAGAAAAATGTTAAAAAATAATCAATATTTCCAATTAATTATGACTTCCCATAATGTTGGATACATATGGAACACTTCTGGGGATAAAAAATGACGTAATTCGGTGGCTTTAGAATTAAAAAATGTGAATTCACATCATGAATAAATTACTATATGTGAATGAATTCAAGTCATAAAATATATAATGGAGGTTCATAAATTTTTAATACAGAATTAACTTTCCGGGTTTGAAATTTTTTTTGATGCCATGAAAGTAGTTTGACATACGTGAAAATGAAAATTTTCTATTTGATTTCAAATTGTTGTTTTGGATTTATGACCACTATAACCATTTACCACAAATAAAATGTTTATAAATCATAATAGACCATAATTATGGAAATATAAATGAAACAAAATCCCTCTTTAAGTGTATATATAAATATCTATGATGATACTACTATAGGATTTTAAAGAAGATGTCATACGAAGAGAATCTACGCTATGTAGGATCCTCAATAGTCAATAACTATTATATATTCGTTCTTTATGTTCTCTATTTCATTATTATTTCATCATCACTAGAAATGGGTGGGGGGATTTCCACCTTGTTCTGTGATAATTTATATTAATTAGGTAAGGTTATTATGAATTCATTTCTTTATTTTTGTTCCTGTGTTTAGTTTCCCAAAACTTATTTATCCAATTATAATCATTTTCTATTTTTCGAATTATGTTTGTTGAATGAAAAATATGAAATGTAAAATTTTAATTATTCAATTGGTTATCCTAAATTAGTTATGGCCATTAATTTTTTTAGGGTGACCATGTTTATAAATGGTATCAAGACAAACATTATTCCACAATTCTATAAATTACAAAACCATGGGAAAAAAGGATTGTATTTTTGTGGAGTAGATACCATAACTATTGTTGCAACATTTTCTCAACTTCAATGAAAAAAATGAATTATTTAATTTAATTTATAAATTCCATTTTCATATGAATCATAAAACTAAAACACCACAAAATTATGTTAAACCTGATTTAAATACACCAATATGCCTTCGTTTCTCACTTTACCAAATTATCTTCAATCAATTGGTATAATTTTCCACTCTCTTTCATCAAATCAATTTAATTAAATAATTTTAATTAAAACCCTAAAAATATAATTTAACCATCTATGTGGTTTCATACTCAACTTATTTCTAACTATATGATAATTTATTATTTTTTCTATTTGTGTAATATAAATTTTTTATTATGGTTTTCCCAATAGGGAAAGAGTGAAACCCCACATGCTTGTCAAAAATTGTATTGTTGTTGGGTATAGTATCATTTTTTAGTGTCTTAAATATTCATTTTTATTTTAATTTATTGATTTTAATTTCTCAATTTACATAGGTTGGATTCATGCTACTATTTTAATAGTTTTAATTATAAATTCATGAGCACCACATAGGTATAAAAGAAAAATATTTCTTTGAGTCCAATCATTTACATGAAAAAAAATATGCCAAAAAATATATGACAATTGATGGTGCTAAAAAAACATCAACATTATAATGTACCATGAAGAGATATGGGGCTAAATACACAAAAACATACAGTTAGCCTCAAATTATAGGATTTCATCCAAGAATCGTGGTTTTAATAATTAAAAAAACCCCTTCGAGATTAAATGATTTATCATTAAAATGATTTCAAATGTGGTGGATTTTGTTCCCTACTTTATGAAGACTCAATCATTTATCTAAGAAACTTCGGCAACCAATGTGATAAATTTTACTTATTTAATATGTCATGAAAAGTGGTAAGGATAAAACTCATCCGGTTTTCATAAAGAGAATGATCTTGGGATTGACTAGAATGTTTTCCCACTAATTTCATCACTAAATGGAATGATTTAGAGTGACAGTTTCTAAAACACTTCATTACTCCATATTAATGAATGGATTTTTATGAATTTTTTAACTTCAATATATTTCTAGTTCAATCATTGTATAATTCCTACTATTTTAAGGTATTTATTAGAAAATTCACTCATCACTGTAAAGAAATTTCCCTTTAAATCCAAATATTTTAAAAGTGTTTTTTCAAGAAACATATCAATTTTAGATGTTGTATTTATAATATAAATGAAGAAAAATAATCTTGAGGAGATCTATAGCCTACTGTATTAAATGGATGTTAAAAAACCCAAATTAATGACTGAAGGTACACAACCAGGAGGTATCTAGATGGTCGACATCAATATAAGGATGGTAGAGTAGATATAATTTCTAAAGAAGAATATGGACATGATGATTGGATGACAACAACAACCCTTGAAAATTTTAAAGGAGTTAATTATGTTAACTGTTATCATCATAATAATTTTTGGGTTGGTAGATATAACCAAAAAATTTAGAGATATTAGAGAGAATTAATATTTCCATTATTATAGGGACAATCACTATAGAGCTAGGTAAACACACTAGAAGAGAATTTGGCTACATTCATGACATTCGGAGCTACTACTATCAAAGAGATGATGACCTATTAAAAATATTAAAGTGGATAAATTTAATGTTTAATGGATGGCTCGTGATATTATAAATACACACTATAGTTTATCAAATACCCAGTAATATATATCACTAAGCTCCATAAATACATGCCCAGAGGAGTACTATCAGGATGCTCTGATATTCCTCCCTGAATAAAATTGGAACTCATTTCCCTTAAAAGTGGAAATAAAACCAAGGATCATCCTAAACCATGAATAGTATAATAATTATAGAAATGAGAGCTATAAAATATTTATGAATAATGAGCTATAGATTATGTAAAATAAAAACCACCATAATGAAATCTAAGGAAATATTTCCCCAAGTGACCATCACAAGTGAATATTGATGCGATGAAAAGAAAATTTCCTTGAACACATTAAAAAATATTTATTCATATCCATTTTCATGATCTCATATAAATTTTTTGATATATGAAATATACATGAACTAATTTGTGACCAACAATAATAACTTAGAGGATATTAGTATAATTACAATCAAACAGGACTGTTCATTGGTATCATCAAAGAACCTACCTAGTAATCAAAAAGATCCAGACAGTTTTTTAATTCTTACCATTATTGGTGAAAATAATTGTTTCAAATCATTAAATAAATTATATGTGAATATGAACATCATTCCATACACCATTTTCTCATATCTTGGACTCGAAATGGCGAAATCATTAAAGATTTCCACTTTAATAAGAACATTCAAATGTGAAATACCCTTAAGGGGTCATTGAAGATATTATGTTTAATTTTAGAAAATTATATATCTAGATAATTTTATGAGTGGCTGATATGGAAGAGGATATAACACCACTAATTCTAGGATGTAAAATTTTAGAAACTACGTGAGTAAAAATTTATGTAAAAAGTGGATAAATTTGTCTCATGGTTGTCTTTAAAATGGTGACATTCAATATCATTTGGAAAATAAATTAGTGTGACCTGAAATAGGAAAAATTTCTTGGGAGAGGACATAATACATGAATATGAAGATTTTAAGGAAGATAATGAAGAAGATAAAGTCTCTACTGTCATAAAAAATGTATTTAAAGTAAATATTTTAAAAATCGGAAAGGGAAGCAGAAGAACAATGACACTAAAAATAGAATGACTACAATGTTATTGTAAAATTAAATATTTATGAATTGAACATATATTTCAATTTATTTTTTAAGGAATATGGAATAAATTATTGATTTTGTTGTTTTAAATGATGAAGGTGTTGTGAGGAAGAATAATTAAGGTGTTTAGAGAGTAATAAGAAGGGTTGATCTATGGTGAAATGTAAAATGTTAGACCATTTTTGGACACCCTCAAATTAAAATCTTTACAATCATCTGTCACGTGTTATAAATATTTATTGGGTAAGGTATAGACAACCATGTTAAATAAAAGTCCTTCTGTGAGGAAACCTATGTTCTTTTTTTGGATTTTTAATTATTTGTTTTTATCTACATTCCCTCTCCCCTAATTCTTTCAAAAATTCATTGATCATGGCTTTTATTTTCACCTCTTTATTTTTTCGTTGGGCATCCAAAACTCATGAATGAAAATGAGATGTAGTTGGAGGACCAATACATGTTGTAAAATACATTAATTTCATGAATTAAAGGAAATAATCACCATGAAATGTACTCATGTCATTAATAAGATGAAAAAAAATATGAATCCACATTTAAAGGATCATTAAATATGGGTTAATCATTTAAATTATTTATTAGTTATTTTTTTTATCCCACGAGTAATTTTTTAATAATGAAAAACTACCAATTTCATTCCAGATATTTAATTATTACTTTAATTAATTGATGTTGCAGACATAAACTAGTTAGGATACATTCCATTCCAAGAATTTAAATTTCTTTTTCAATAAATCGGAATCAGAAAAATGGGAAAAATATTTATTATAGATTGGAATGTGGATCAGTATTTACCAAATCATAATTTAGGGAGCATGATAATCTATTTAAATTATATTTTTTTATATAGGGTGCCATGAATTTCTGAAAATTACATTAATTAATTTAATTTATTATATTGTTTTACATGAGTAGTTTCCCATCCTCTAATTCTTGTCCCGGGATATCATCTGACCCTAATATTTCTCATTATTTTCTATAGTATATCTCAAGAGTAAAACTCTATATATTTATCTTCTAGAACATTATTGACAACTTATCAAATATATTCCTAAATATTATCACTTTTAATATGATTGATTCATCTCTTTTTTAACCATTTTTCAATGAAATCACTATATATTAATCATTTTATGCCCTTATAATGCATAAATAGCTTTTCATAGAAATGTGACTAATTAAAACCTATTTTATTCAATAGAGGCATCGTCAAAATATATTTCAAGATATTTAAAACAAAAAGTGTTTGGGAGAGGCCTTCCATGGTAAACAGAGATATAAATCATTTAAATGATTATTCATAGGTTTTTTCAAATGATTTGGGGACAAGCCATAATATTTATCATTATACATTATCAACATTCAACTGTCTTGTTGTATATTAATATATTTATAATTTTTGACTTTTATTTCTTAAGGGGGTCAGAAATCACCATTTCTATGTCAAAAATATTTTTAACATTTATGGTTAAGTAATGGTTGTGATTTTTTTTCATTATCATAAAAATTAAAAAAATGAAAAGGATAAAAAATATTAAGAAAGAGAGGATAATATTTCATTGTTTTTTATTTTATCATAATAACACATTAATAATTTATGTTTTAAAGCAAGATAAATATGAAATATATAAATGGATATTTATTTGAGCATATATTTTTATATCATGCATTATAATTTAGAGTGAAACGTCATTTGTGAGACATATTTATTTTCAAAAAAAAATCTAAATTCTATAAGACACAAATTCATCTGATAAAAAATGATAAATCCCTCATTATTAACAAATTTTCTTACATAGTGGGATGTTATATGACTTTAATTACTATGTTATGTGTCATTTTCTTGAGGTATGTGTTGAACCCTATTCACATTTTTACCTTGATGATAACCAGAAAAAATAAAATTGAGGTGAATTTTATGTGATATTCATATTAATAATTAATTGAAAAAATAAAATAATTTAATGAAAACTATGTGCTTATTTAAATAGAGAAAATTATTGTACATGATTAATTTGTTATTTTTATTAGGAAATAAATAATTTTTCTATGTGAAATTTTTATTTCTCAATTTTCATTTCTCTTTTTATTGATTACATTTAATTACATCATGGTTAAATAATAAAATGGTGAGTTATATTTTAAAGATGTTAAGATTTTACCATTGAGGAAATGTCTAAATTAATGTGTTGGGGGTTCGATACAATCATTTATCACATACATTTTTGGTATTAGGATGCATTAAATTTGTTAATTTAATGATTAATTATTACACACGAATCAAATGATTTGTTCATATTATAATTGGTACTATAATTAATAAAAATAATAATAAAAAGTGAAAAAAATCCACTTAATGATGACTACCAGTAATGTTGGATACATATAGAACACTTCTACGAATTTAATGTCAAGAAACAGTGAAATTGGAGGTTTTGATGTTGGAAAATGTCAATCCACATCATGAATCGATTAAAGGACCTGAAATAATAAAATTAATGATGTATATATAGAAAATAAATACATTTTAAGGAGGTAATAAAAATTCATTGTGTGAAAACTCCTAACCTGATGTGAATGTGGATGGATAGACACATTAAAGAGAGTCTTCTATGATATTTTTTAAAGAAGGGTTGGATTTAGGAGTCAGGTGGTTATTTATCAACATGAAAATCTTTATGAAACATAATGGAATACAAATATGATTACATATATACATTAAGTGACCCATGGAAGTATAAAAATAGAGAGATCCTTGGTTACTACTAAATGAATTCAAGAACCATTGTTTTTAGTGATTAGTTATGTTGGTTAGGGTCATCACTTGTAAAAATTTATTCTTTCTTCATGTACTGTTTTTCTTCTAGCATTACTCCTTAATTATTTATCAATTTGATTAAGGGGTAATTTCTTTTTAAAAGGTAATTTATCCTAATTGGGATGCATATTTTAGATTTATTTCATTATTTTTATTCTTATATTTTGTTTGTTGTAATTTCATTGTCCAATTCAAATCTATGAATTTTTTCTAAATTATGACAATTGATTGATAAATATAATAGTATCCATTTAATTAAAATCCCAATTTCCATAAATTTGGTACAACCATTTTGACATTTAGGGTAACAAGGATTAAAATGGTATCATGAAAAAATCAATTCGATAATGCCCTAGATTAACTAATGACATGAAAAATTGAATTTCTACATTGGGGATTGGATACCATGACCATTTTATCCACCTTGTATCAACTCCAATGTGAAATATGAATTAATAATTTTAATTGTTAAATCAAATTTCCTAATAACACTAAAACTACAAAACCCCAACATGACTTCAAACCTAATTATTAATCACTATACTGCCTTCATTTCTCAGTTTTCAAGCATATATTCAAACTTCTTATTTATTTATCCACTATTTTCATTGAATTAATTAAATATTATAAATTTATTTTAAATTAGAAAAAAATTAATTTCCCTTTATATGTGGTTTCAATGTCGACTTGTAGCTAATTATTTCTTAATTAATTATTCTCACTAGTCTATGTTTTATAAATTTTTTTTGTTGTCCCCATACAGAAATAAAGACCCCCATGGTCCTATGATACTTATAATTGATGTACGATCATCTAAAGTATGTTCCTATAATGTAATTTTACCACATTCAACATAACTATGTTCATATAATGTCAATCCCCATTATCTTCATAAAACTGAAGTACATTTATGTGATGTAAATTCCCTTGATGTACATTCTCCTAAATTAAATTCACTTGAAGTTCTGAGTTTCTTCATATAATAAATATGAAGTCAAATATATTATGATTATTTTGGGATGGATGTTGAAATTTTTTTCCTAATAAAATTTTCTTGATTATCTATGAAATTTTAAGAAGGTTTAACATGTTTGTTTTTAACGAAATTTGAGTAAAACTATTTAAAGAATGTTGAATCATAAAAAACCTTAGTTTTTAAGGAAGTCTAACAATGTTTTTGTTGAGTTGTATTTTCATATCTGGATTCTATTATTAACTTTAAATTTCAATGAAATCTTTTTATAAAATAGGGTGATAGGATTCATTTAAACGTTCTTGAAAATATCATAATTGGTGTGTTTTCAAAATAAATATTAGAAGAATGATATTTTCAGAAGTAAAAATGTTCATGAAGATGATGTTTTGGACAGAATGTTATAGATGATTTACTTTGTATCAATATATTACTTCCTTATTACATAATGTCTCAAGGGAATATCTTCATATTAGCTAAATAAGTTGAAGGATTGAGATATATTTTTTTAAGTTGAATTTGTTAATTCATTTTTTTATAAAATAGAGAAACCGGTATAAAAAATTCTTAGGAAGAGGGTGGTTCCTTCAAAACATTATTTAGGTTAAGAGTGATTCCACACTTACCTACATTTTTATATGTTATATATCATAGTGAAAAATTTGTGCATCGGTAAATTATTTTAATTGCAAGGATTATGTACCCACATTGGGATTTTACCTTGTAAAAAATGATCCTTTCTTATTATCTATCTAATCATTACATATAGGTGAGGTTGAGTTTTAATATTTATTTGATCAAAAACTCTAAACACATCTAGTGGTTCATTTATTGGAGAATGAATTTGTAAAAATATATATTTGGATTCAACCACACCTCTTCATGGTTTTGTATTCCAGGTCTCTTCAACTACAATAAGATTTTAGTTTCCTCTATAGATCTATTTTTTGAAGAGTGGTTAATCTAAAATCAATAAAAAATAGTGGATTACATAATTTATTTTGAATGGACTACAATTATAAGAAAAAGTTTTATAATTACCTACATTATATCACATGTAAAAAACTAGTGGATGTCAAAACTATTGAATTTAATCTTAGATTAAAGGATTATCCGATGACTTTTTACGACAATACAAATCAGAAAGATGATGGTAATGCCTAAAATAATTTTCTGTTTCCCCCTTTTTAAGAGTATTTACAATGTATATGTGACCTCAAATAGATAAGTATATATGGAAGAAACATGAAAGAATTTTTAAAGGCATTGTTAAAGTAAGGGAATAGAAAAATCAAATGTGTACAAACCATGATTTTCTATGTAATGTTTTTATTTATATAGAATTATTATGAGTCTATAAAAATTGATGTCGCCTGATTCCATGTCCTGGTTTTCCCAGAATGAATTTATGAAATTTTTTTCAGGTACATTTAGTAAATATGCTTGTGGGGTTTTCTAACTTTTGAACTGTTTCTTGGATTAAAAAACTGAGGGCATCATTGCATCCACGGTTCCATGATTCTCTTAAGAGATGTTTTATCTTGACCAAGTTTTTCTGGAGAAAATGTTTTGTTTTTTGAATTTTTTAAAAGAAATGAAATGAAATATATATTTATTTTTATGTTCCTGCTTCTCCACCAATGGACAAGAGGAGTGTGGGGACAGCGATGTGTCAAGCCAATAAATAGCATGACCTGTCAATCTTAAGTAACGAAATCATTGGGAAATTAAGAAGGTTTCTAATTAATGAGCC